>OY740796.1:5568846-6168846 GCA_963514005.1 Raja brachyura | reverse complement strand
GTTGGACTGGATATCATTTGCAGTATTCACTAATTTTCCCAAAGTGCACTTAACGTCAAAATAAACAAATTAATAAATGTATATGAAATATTGCAAATGGAATACCTTTTGTGCCTTTCATCCATTGTACCTCAGCCTGTAATCAAATACAATTTTCTGACTCAAACCTACAAATGCCCTTCATAATGGCGTCCTCCATTAGGTTAAGATGGCCCTTGAATTACATCATTCGACCACCAATCTGATCTGAACTGTTTATTTACAGAACCCAATTATTCTCCAGTTGGGTCGTCTGGCTCCGGGGAAGAGCTTCCACAGGTACATAAATCTGGATCATTACATTTACTTTCTTCTCATCAATCTAATTCTCTGGCAGACTACAGGAAATCATGCCACAAGAAGCTGTACTGAATGGAGAATGATATTCCAGTGATCTTGTTGACAATCTTTGCAGGATAATGCCCTGATACGAGTTAAAGCACACCTAATTGAGCCAACATCTTTCCAAATTGTGCACAGTCGTCAAAATCTTTCCCGAATTAATGCTGCAAGTTGCAAAAGTAATTTTGCTGACAGCTACACCCATCACCGGCATTCATGTGGATTCCGTATTTTGGGAACAGCTTTGGAAATGTTGAGATAGAATTTCAGCATTTCTTTTACAGCATTAGTTAAAAACCGTAAATTCAGAAAAAAATTGTAAATTCAATTAAACCTAAAATCAGTGTATTAAGAGACTTGTATTTACTGGAGTTTAGAAGGATGATGGGGAATCTTATAGAAACATATAAAATTATAAAAGGACTGGACAGGCTAGATGAAGAAAAATGTTCCCCATTTTGGGCGAGTCCAGAACCAGGGGCCACAGATTTGGAATAAAGGGGAGGCCATTTAAGACTGAGGTGAGAAAAAACCTTTTTCACCCAGAGAGTTGTGAATTTGTGGAAGTCCCTGCCACAGAGGGCAGTGGAGGCCAAATCACTGGATGGATTTAAGAGAGAGTTAAGGGCCTGTCTCACCAGCATGCAACTCTATGGGATGAGCGCGACCTAACGTGGTCGCTTGAGCCGTCCGGCGTCGCGGGGCCGGTCCCACTTCGATCGCCGGAGCCGTGCGGAATTGTGCGGAGTTCGTCCCGACATCGCGCGGGGCTCCGAAAAACTGACTATGTTCAAAAATTCCGCGCGGCAACGGCTTGTAGGCTCGCAGTCGCCTTGACGCATTACACACCGCCTCAACGTCGTGCCTCCGTGACCCTCTCTGTAGGTGCCTCCGTGACCCTCACTGTGTGTGGCTCCGTGGCCCTCTGTGTTTGTGCCTCTGTGCCCCTCTCTGTGTGCCTCTCTCTGCCTGGCGAACTTACCTTTAAGACTTCGCTCCAAGTTCGTCTCACTTTGCGCCGCGTTGTGCCACTCACCCGACCTCCGCGCGGCCCTCGCTGCCGGTTTGGTCGCGCTTTCCGCATGCAGGCGCATGCTGGTGGGAACGGCCCTGTACAGGGATCACCCGACCTCCGCGCGACCCCCGCTTCTAGTTTGATCATCGCATGGAGTCGGATGCTGGTAGGACATGCCCTTTAGATAGAGCTCTAGGGGCTAGTGGAGTCAAGGAATATGGGGAGAATGCAGGCACGGGTTATTGATTAGGGACGATCAGCCATGATCACAATGAATGGCGGTGCTGGCTCAAAGGGCAAAATGGCCTCCTCCTGCACCTCTATTCTATGTTTCTATGAGACAAGACTAAGTCTAGGTCAGATGGGGGGGAGTTCCCTCCATGGTGCTACCTGCTCCATGGTCGGATAAAGGGGAAGCCATTTAAGACTGAGGTGAGAAAAAACTTTTTCACCAGGAGTGTTGTGAATTTGTGGAAGTCCCTGCCACAGAGGGCAGTGGAGGCCAAATCACTGGATGGATTTAAGAGAGAGTTTCCAGGTGAGGAGGGGGGCTGTGGACCCCCAGCAGGACCAAAAACAAGCCCTGTCAAAGGGCGGATGAGCTTCTAACGAACCAATGGCCATCACAACTTCAGTAGAAGTCGCGATCACTGTCGTACATAGCATTGTAAGGAATGATGATAAAGCACACACACACACCAAAATCCTACACTTCCAGTGGCGGGAGTCCACAGGAACTGGAGGACCGAGATGTGTGGTGCGTCCGTCACCGTTCCCGTCGGAAACCAGCGCCACTGCGTCACTAATGGTTTCAATGATGATGATGAGTAAGTTGTTACTTTGTAAAAGTAATATGTTTATGGTTCAAATAAGGGGATATTTTTTTGCCACATCAAGACGTTAGTACATAAAACTATCACAAAGAAATGGAGAATTATGATATTGTGGCACAGTGGCTCAGCTGGTAGAACTGTTGCCTCAATGCACCAGAGGCCCGGGTTCGATCCTGACCTGTGGGGAGTTTGCACATTCTATCGTGTACGAACAAACTGCAGATGCTGGTTTAAATCGAAGCTGGACGCAAAATGCTGGAGTAACTCAGTGGGACAGGCAGCATCTCTTCAGAGAAGGAATGGGTGACGTTTCGAGTTGAGACCCTTGCACATTAAGGCACGTTTCCCTCCCGCATCCCAAGACATGCGAGTTTGTAGGTTAATTGGCCTCTATAAGTGTGTAGGGAGTGGATGAGAAAATGGGATAACACAGAACTAGGGTGATCAATTCTAGGTGTGGGCTCAGTGGGCCACAGGTCTTGAGTCCAGGGGGGTAAATTGCGATCAAAACATGGGTGGTCCCAATTTATTGGTGTCCGCACACGCACACACACTGCTATAATCAGAGGAGACAACCTGAGCCATGATGGTTACTGGGTCACGGTAGTGTCAGTGTGTCCGGTGTTTCTCAGTGTGTCCCTGCACCTCCATCTTCTGCCTCTGGGCTTCCAACTCCGGGTCCAGACCTCCCAGTTAAATATCACAGATTGTAAGCCTCGCTGTCACCTTCTCCTCCGCTCACAATGAACCATCTGCATTTCCTTGAACATCACCTGCTTCCATCTGCCGTTTTCACACCTTGCCCTTCCATATCTCTGCGTCTCCCTCTCCCTGGACTCTCAGTCTGGAGAAGGGCCTCGACCCAAAACATCACCATTCCTTCTCTCCAGAGATGCTGCCTGTCCCGCTGAGTTACTCCAGAATGTTGTTTCTATCTTCGGTTTAAACCAGCATCTTCCTGCACACAAACTGTAACAAAATGTATTGAGAGTGAACAAGATGAAATGCCACACTGATTCCCCCTTCTTGCTTCCCCCTCATCCCACCGCTGTCCTGTTTACAATGTGTGAATAGTTTACTGTCAGTGCACTGAGCTGCAGTGAAAAGCTTTTGTTGTGAATGGCTAGAACGTAATCATGTACTGTTATTCCGCAATCCAGTCAGCGGATAAAGCATACATGATTACATTCGAGCCATTCACAATGTGGAGCTACGCGATACGTGACATGTTGATTGGTGTAAGCCACCCCCTGCAATCCATTCGCCTTTTACAAAAGAGAACGCAGATTCAACATAGGCAATCAGCAGCTCAGGTAAGGGCAGCCATTAATTCGGAGGTTAACTTGGAGATCGGATCCGTATGCTGTAAGTGTCTGTGCACAAATGGCTTAAAGTGAAGGACAGGGGACAGAACGGGTGGCACGGTGATGCGGGAGTAGAGTTGCTGCCTTACAGCGCTGGAGACCTGGGTTCGATCCCGACTAAGGGCGCTGTCTGTACAGAGTTTGTACGTTCTCCCCGTGACCTGCATGGGTTTTCTCCGGGATCTCCGTTTTCCTCCCAAGACATACAGGTTTGATGAACCTGTCTTATGAACAAAGACTGCATAGACTCGGTTTATACTCGCTAGAATTTAGGAGATTGAGAGGGGATCTTATAGAAACGTACAAAATTCTTAAGGGGTTGGACAGGCTAGATGCAGGAAGATTGTTCCCGATGTTGGGGAAGTCCAGGACAAGGGGTCACAGCTTAAGAATAAGGGGGAAATCCTTTAGGACCGAGATGAGAAGGACTTTTTTCACACAGAGAGTGGTGGGTCTCTGGAACTCTCTGCCGCAGAGGGTAGTTGAGGCCCGTTCATTGGCTATATTTAAGAGGGAGTTAGATGTGGCCCTTGTGGCTAAAGGGGATCAGAGGGTATGGAGAGAAGGCAGGTACGGGATACTGAGTTGGATGAGCAGCCATGATCATATTGAATGACGGTGCAGGCTCGAAGGGCCGAATGGCCTACTCCTGCACCTAATTTCTATGTTTCTATGTTTGTAGGTTAATTGGCTTGGTATAAATGTAAAAATTGTCACTTGTGTGTGTAGGGTAGTGTTAATGTGTAGGGATTCGCTGGTCAGTGTGGACTCGGTGGGCCAAAGGGCCTGTTTCTGCGTTCTTCTAAACTAAACTAAACTGAACTAAAATTAACTGTGCAGGTATCAATGCAGGAGGGAGAGTGGTTTTGCTGAGAACTTGGAAGGGGATTTTGATAGATCAATGTATACATGAAAACAGATGGTGAAGTACAACTCACAATGGCAAGCCTGCCAGCAAGCACGTGTGCTTTAGCAAGTAGCCTGGCACAGCTCGGCACAGAGGTGGGAACCAACCCCAGACACACTTGCATTTCTGTTCAGTTTAGTTTATTGTCACGTGTACCGAGGTACAGTGAAAAGCTTTTGTTGCGTTTTAACCAGTCAGCAGAAAGACAATACATGATTACAGTCGAGCCATTTACAGTGTATAGATACATGATAAAGGGAATAACGTTTAATGCAAGGTAAAGCCAGCAAAGTGCGATCAAGGATAGTCCGAGGCTCTACGATGAGATAGACAACAGTTTCATTAAATCTGAAAGAAATCTGTATAATTGAGCCACATATTTAAATGTAAATCCCCAAGTGGATCTATTGCACTAATGGAATCAAACACTATACACATTTTAAAGTGCATCGACAGAGATTAATATTTACACTGTAGATACACACAGAAAGCTGGAGTAACTCAGTGGGACAGGCGGCATCTCTGGAGAGAAGGGATGGTTGACTTTATGTGTCTGAAGAAGGGTCTCAAGCCTAAAATTCATCCATTCCTTAACTCAAGAGATGCTGCCTGCCCCGCTGAGTTACTCCAGCATTTTGTGCCTTATCGTAGTTCAGGACTACTCTGGTTGTGGTAGGGTGGTTCAGTTGCCTGATAACAGCTGGGAAGAAACTGTGCCTGAATCTGGAGGTGTGTGTTTTCACACTTCTGTACATAACGCATCATCTGATGGCCCAATCCTCAATGTTATATGTCTTCCCTTTTATTTGCATACTGTCCTTGGCTTCCCTTGTCAGCCACGGTCCCCTCTTACTCCCCTTAGAATCTTTCTTCCTCTTTGGAATGAACTGATCCTGCATCTTCTGGATTATTCCCAGAAATATCTGCCCTTGCTGTTCCACCGTCATTCTTGCTAGGGTCCCTTTCCAATCAACTTTGGCCAGCTCCTCCCTCATGGCTCCATAGTCCCTTTTGTTCAACTGCAATACTGACACTTCCGATTTAATCTTCTCTCTCTCAAATTGCAGATTAAAATACATTATGGTCATTACCTCAAGTTCCCTTATCAACTCCGGTTCATTACACAACACTAATTCAAGAATTGCCTTCTCCCTGGTAGGCTCCAGTACAAGCTACTCTAAGAATCCATCACGGACGCACTCCACAAACTCCCTTTCTTAGGGTCCAGTACCAACCTGATTTTCCCAGTCTACCTGCATGTTGAAATCTCCCATAACAACTGTAGCATTACCTTTGCTACATGCTAATTTTAACTGCTGATGCAATTTGCATCCTATCTCCAAGCTACTGTTTGGGAGCCTGTTGGTAATTCTCTTTAGGGTCTTTTTACCCTTATAGTTTCTCAATTATATCCACAATGACTCTTGCAGCCGTGTCTCTGTAATACCCACAACATCATACTTACCAATTTTTAACAGCCTCAAGCTCATCCATTTCTTATACTTCGCGCATTCTTATATAACACTTTTAATTCCCTATTCACCTCCCCTCTCACACCGGTTCCTATTTCACCTGACCTTATTCTCTTATTCCTTCTTGAACTTTCCGTTCCATTAATTCAAGAATCTTTTGCAACTTTTCCTGTAGTCACTTCCCCTTCAACTCCATCTTTATACTCCCAATTTGTCAATCCCTTCCCCCCACTATTTAGTTTAAACCCACAAGTGTAGCCATAGCAAATCTTCCTGCCAGAACGTCGGTCCAGTTAAGGTGTAACCTGTCCCTTTTGTACAGGTCACCCCTATCCCAGAAGAGATCCCAGTGGTCTATAAATCTAAATTCTTGCTCCCTGCACCAGCCCCTCAACCGCACATTCAGATCCCCTATCTCCCTGTTCCTGTCCTCACTAGCACGAGGTACTGGAAGCAATCCAGACATAACCACCCTAGAGGTCCTGCTTTTCAGCCTTCATCCTAACTCTCTAAACACACGTTGCAGAACCTCCTTCCTCTTCTTCCCGATGTCATTTGTGCCCACGTGCACAACTACTGCCGGCTGTTCACCTTCCCTCTCGAGGATGTTCTGAAGTCAGTCCAAGACATCTTGAACCCTGGCACCAGGGATGCAACACACCATCCCGGAGTCTCGCCTGACGCCACAGAATCTCCAGTCCACTCCTTGGACAATGGAGTCGCCCACCAGTATAGCTCTGCCCAACGTCGGTCTCACCAGTCGAGTCTCATTGCTGGGATTAGAGACACCAACCTGCTTGGACTGGAAATGTCATCTGTCCCGACAGCTCCCAAAAGGGTGTACATGTTTTCATTAGGTACAGCCACCGGTGTCTCCTGCACTCCACATTTACCCCCCTTTTTCACAGTCAACCACCTTCGCTCTTCCTGTATCCTGGGATGTCAGGACTGTCTTATGAAGAAAGACTGGATAGACTCGGTTTATACTCTCTAGAATTTAGGAGATTGAGAGGGGATCTTATAGAAACTTACAAAATTCTTAAGGGGTTGGACAGGCTAGATGCAGGAAGATTGTTCCCGATGTTGGGGAGGTCCAGGACAAGGGGTCACAGCTTAAGGATAAGGGGGAAATCCTTTAGGACCAAGATGACAAGGACTTTTTTCACACAGAGAGTGGTGGGTCTCTGGAACTCTCTGCCACAGAGGGTAGTTGAGGCCAGTTCATTGGCTATATTTAAGAGGGAGTTAGATGTGGCCCTTGTGGCTAAGGGGATCAGAGGGTATGGAGGGAAGGCAGGTACGGGATACTGAGTTGGATGATCAGCCATGATCATATTGAATGGCGGCGCAGGCTCAAAGGGCCGAATGGCCTACTCCTGCACGTAATTTCTATGTTTCTATGTGTGACAACCTCACTGTAGGTCCGGCCCAGGAAGTGCTCATTTTCCCGGATGGCCCTGAGGTCATCCAGCTGCTGCTCCAGTTCCCTAACAAGTTCGTACAGGAGCTGAACCTGGACAGAATTTCTGCAGGTGTCGCTGTCAGAAGCACCAGCGGTGTCCATGGCTTCCCACATCCTGCAGAACTGCAGGACACACACTGCACAAACTTGCCTGCCATTTCTTCAATGGACAAAATATCACAAATGTCAAATCAAGTGTAGCCTCCTTGCCTCAAATATCGTTTTATTTTGAGGCTATGACCTCTAGTCCTAGACTCTCCCACTAGCGGAAACATCCTCTCCACGTCCACTCTTTCCAGGCCTTTCCCTATTTGGTAAGTTTCAATGAGGTCCCCCCTTATTCATCGAAACTCCATTGAGTAGAGGCCCAGTGGCATCAAACACTTTTCATAGTTCGGCCCATTCATTCCTGGGATCATTCTTGTAAACCTCCTCTGGACCCTCTCCAGAGCCAGCACTTCCCTCCTCAGATACGGGGCCCAGAATTGCTCACAATATTCCAAATGCGGCCTGACCTGCGCTTTATAGAGCCTCAGCATCACATCCCACTCACCACTGCTTCCCAATGGCAGCTAAACTGCAGCCCTAGATCACATTGGCTTGGAGCACTAGATTAATGAAGGTGTTAAGGCAATGGATAATGGCACTGTACAATTTGTTCTTTGTACATTTAGTGTGGACATGTAGGCTTTTAGTTCTCCATTGTGGCAAGATGCATTTAATTGCATTTAGTCTAGGTCCAGATATTATTGCCTCAGAATTAAAGGACGTTCCTTTAGGAAGGAGATGAGGAAGGATTTCTTTAGTCAGGGGGTGGTGAATCTGTGGAATTCTTTGCCACAGAAGGCTGTGGAGGCCAAGTCAATGGATATTTTTAAGACAGAAATAGATAGATTCTTGATTAATATGGGAGTCAAGGGTTACGGGGAGAAGGCAGGAGAATGGGGTTACGAGGGGGAGATAGATCTGCCATGATTGAATGGTGGAGTAGACTTGATTGGCCAATTGGCCTAATTCTGCACCTATGACCTTATGACCTTAATGGTATCCGAAACATTGATGAACAGTTGGGTCAGATGAGCTGCATGGTGGTGCAGTGGTAGAGTTGCTGCCTAATGCCCCTGTCCCACTTAGAAAACCTGAACAGAAACCTCTGGAGACTTTGTGCCCCACCCAAGGTTTCCGTGTGGTTCCCGGAGGTTTTTGTCAGTCTCCCTACCTGCTTCCACTACCTGCAACCTCCGGCAACCACCTGCAACTTCCGGGAACTGCACGGAAACCTTGGGTGGGGCGCAAAGCCTCCAGAGGTTGCCGTTCAGGTTTCCAAAGTGGGACAGGGGCATTACAGCGCTTTGCAACGCCAGAGACCCGGGTTCGATCCCAACTACGGGTGCTGTCTGTACGGAGTTTGTATGCTCTCCCCATGACCGCATGGGTTTTCTCCATGATCTTCGGTTTCCTTGTACACTCCGAAAAATGTACAGGTTTGTACATTAGTTAATTGGCTTGGTATAAAAGTAAAATTGTCCCTAGTGTGTGTAGGATAGTGTTAATATGCAGGGATCGCTGGTCGATGCGGACTCGGTGGGCCAAAACTCCTGTATCCGTGCTATATCTCTAAACTAAACTAAAAGGACGATGGAGGTTTGCTTCCTCCCTTATCTTCTCTTTTCATCTTCGTCTTCCCCTCTTCTTTCCTCTCTTGGTTTTCTTTCTGCTCCTCGCACGCTTGCTCATAAACATTGAACAGCTATCATCACGAGGTTGTGGAGAATCCACTCTAAATTATTTTCGAGGTTTTTCTTTGACGGGGAAGAAAAACGATGTGAATTCTTGAGGAAAAATGTCTCACATTTTCCTGGTTTCCAGTCTCATCCCATACAAAACTGCTGGGACTTGTGAATGAACTTAGTCAGTGCATCATTTCAAATGTCTGGGTCCTTCAGCAAGGTCTATATTGCTTTTGTCTCATCCATTATGTTAATTGCTTTATGATCAGAGACATCTTACAAGATTAGTTCTTGTCTTTTCCAGAAACTGATATTTGCTCATCTGAAATCTAATGTTAATAATCTCCTTTATTGAATTGCAAACCTATTGACAGCAAGAATTTAATAATGCCAGGTTTCTGTCAGATCATTTCACTTGTCATGAAGACTCCCAGATCCCTTGGCACAGCAACGTTTTGTAGAACCCACTCTCTTTATAGAATAACCCACTTCTCGTTCTTCTTTTCAAAGCGAATAATGTTGACTTTTCCCACATTAGTCTGAATGCATCAACTTCATACCCATTCAGTTAACCTATCTATATCCCCTTGCAGACCCTGTTCTCTTCACAACTTACAAACACACCTATGCTTGCATTGTTAGCAACTTTGGCAACAAAATGCCTGGTCTTTTATCCATGTAGATTGCATGTGGCTTGTTTTTTTTTGTTTTGTACGTGGGAGGTCGTGTCTCACAAATCTGATTGACCAAAAAGGTCAACGAAGGCAGAGATGTAGATGTTGTATACATGGACTTCATCAAAGCATTTGACAAGGTTCCTCATGGTAGGCTACACTGGAAGGTTAGATCTCATGGGATCCAAGGAGAGATAGCTGAATGGATTGAAAATTGGCTTCATGGAAGGTAGCAGAGGGTTATGGTGGAAGGTTGCTTCTCAGACTGGAGGCCTGTGACTAGTGGTGTGCCTCTGGGTTTTGTGCAGGGTATGTCACTGTTTTTTATCTACATCAATGATTTGGATGAGAATATACATGGCAGGATTAGCAAGTTTGATGATGATGCAAAAGTGGGTGGTTTTGCAGACAGTAAAGATGGTTGTGAATAATTGCAGCTGGATCCTGATCAGTTGGGCTAGCTGGGCCGAGGAATGGTTGATGGAATTTAATATAGAGAAATGTGAGGTGTTGTATTTTGGGAAGTCTAACATGGGCAGCACCTACACAGAAAATGGTGGGCCTCTGGGGAGTGTTGTAGAACAGAGGGATCTACGAGTGCCGGTGCATGCTTCCTTAAAAGTGGAGTCACAGGTAGACAACGTGGTAAAAAAGGCTTTTGGCACATTGGCCTTCATCAGTCAGAGTATTGAGTATAGATGTTGGGAGGTCATGTTGCAGTTGTATAAGACATTGGTGAAGCCACATTTAGAATATTGTGTTCAGTTCTAGGCACCATGTTATAGGAAAGATTTTGTTGAGCTGGAAAGGGTGCAGAGAAGATACCCTGGATATTCTCTGGATACTTTCAAGAGAGAGCTAGATAGGGCTCTTAAAGATAGCGGAGTCAGGGGTTATGGGGAGAAGGCAGGAACGTGGTACTGATTGGGGATGATCAGCCATAATCACATTGAATGGCGGTGCTGTCTTGAAGGGCCGAATGGCCTACTCCTGCACCTATTGTCTATTGTCTATTGTAAAAACATTGGGAGGTATTGAATGCAAAAATCATTTTGTCAAATTTTGCAGTTATGCGTAATGGAAGCTGCCTCATCCATTTTAATGATCCACTATACGCCTGGCTTGTCTAGTCTGCCACCTGCTCAGTGAGCTGATTTCCTGGCCCGAGCACTACAAGATCTGCAGGCAACTGCGGGGAGCCCAGTACCGGGGCGATCAGCATCACAGCAGGCAGCGTCAACGCCAACCTCAAATGGTGATGGATTTCTGAATTAGAATCCAAATAGATCCTGGCAGAAGCAGCGGTGCCTGGGCCGAACGTTTATTAGTGCTGGGTTTTTTCCACTTTGTATAACTCAGACAAAAAAGGTTTTTAAATGTTTAAGACAGCAAATATTATCTTCCTGAAACGTATCTGAGCACAAAGCAGCCAAGATTCTACTGATGTGCTGAAAGTAACAGAAGGCGTATGCATTTGTTCAGTTCAGTTTAGTTTATTGTCACGTGTACTATGGTACAGTGTAAAGCTTTTCCCACACTGCTTCTTGCAAGGACACTCTCCCCTACTCCCAATTCCTACCTCTATGCCGCATCTGCACCCAGGGCATCGGAGATGTCCTCATTCTTTAGGGAATGGGGGTTCCCTTTGTCTATTATAGATGAGACTCTCACCAGGGTCTCCTCGATATCCCGTAGTTCCGCTCTGGCTCCCCCTCCCCCACTCGTACAAAGGACAGAGTTCCCCTTATCCTCAGCTTCCACCCCATCAGGCCTCGCATACAACATATAATCCCCCCGACATTTTTGCCACCTCCATCGGGATCCCACCACTGGCCACATCTTCCCATCTCCTCCCCTGTCGGCTTTCCACAGAGGCCGCTCCCTCCGTAACTCCCTGGTCAACTCATCCCTTCCCACCCAAACCACCCCCTCTCCCGGCACTTTCCCTTGCAACCGCAGGAAATGCTACACTTGTCGCTTTACCTCCCCCCTCAACTCCATCCAAGGACCAAATCAGTCTTTCCAGGTGAGGCAGAGGTTCACCTGCACCTCCTCCAACCTCATCTACTGCATCCGCTGTTCCAAGTGTCAACTTCTCTACATCGGCGAGACCAAGCCCAGGCTCGGTGATCGCTTGGCCCCACACCTTCGCTGAGTCCGTACTAACCAACCTGATGTCCCGGTGGCTCAGCGCTTCAACTCCCCCTCCAATTCCCAATCCGACCTTTCTGTCCTGGGCCTGGGCATCCTCCATTGCCAGAGTGAGGCCCAGCGCAAATTGGAGGAACAGCACCTCATATTTCGCTTTGGTAGTTTACACCCCAGCGGTATGGACATTGACTTATCTAATGTTAGAAAGACCTTGCTTTCCCCCTCATTCCCCTCCCCCTTCCCAGCTCTCCCACAAAGCCTTCTGTCACCACACCTTCCTTTCTCCCCCCCCCCAACCATCCGACATCAGTCTGAAGAAGGGTCTCGACCCCAAAACGTCGCCTGTTTCTTCTCTCCATAGATGCTGCCTCACCTGTTGAGTTCCTCTCATTTTTCGACTACCTTCGATTTTTCCAGCATCGGCAGTTCTTTCTTAAACAAGGACAGTCCGGGGGTCACCAAAGAGGTAGATAGTAGTTCGGCACTGCTCTCTAGTTGTGCTAGGATGATGCAGTTGCCTGATAACAGCTGGGAAGAAACTGTCCCTGAACCTGGAGGTGATATATATTTTATTTCAAAGATCAACCTGCCAACATGTACTAATAGCACATGACCATTTATTTGCACTCAATGTATTGTGCTCAGTCATAAAAAGTAGATGAAAGGCACTGGAAAAGTTAAAGGACAAGGGCAAGGAGAATGCAGGAAATGATCGATGGCCTCATTCAGGAAAGAATTACCAGTAACTGTTTTATTTCTCAACTCAGGGTGATCTTTAAGGTTCTGTATGGGTTTGGTCTTATGTAGAGAAAAATGGCTCTATTTGTAACTGCGGTCAGTTCCAAGGACCATTAATGTGAACTAGATCTCGTACGGTGTTCAGGAGAAATTTATTTCCCAAAATTGGTTGGAATGTCAAATTCATCACTGGAATGGGGACATTGGAACAACATTGGCATTTAAGAGAAAATGATCAGCAGGCCACAAAAGGAGTATAGTTATTTCCCACCCTGTACCCTTTATACACACGTTATCCACAAGTTGTGGAGCGCAGTAGGACTTATGGGCCTGTCCCACTTAGGCAACTTTTTAGCCGCCTGCAGGAGACTACGCAGTCGCCACCTGTTGGCGGGTGGTTGCCGGGGGAGTCGCCATCGTGGTCGCGAGGAGTTCCCGCATTCTGGGAACTAGTCGTGGCCTCATAATGTTTTAAAGAAGGAACTGCAGATGCTGGAGAATCGAGGGTTACACAAAAAGCTGGAGAAACTCAGCGGGTGCAGCAGCATCTAAGGGGCGAAGGAGATAGGCGACGTTTCGGGTCGAGACCCTTCTTCAGCCTCATAATGGTCGCCGCTAAATTTTCAACATGTTGAAAAACTAGCGGCGACTAGAATGAAGCCGTCATGGAGAGTAGCGAGAATTCTCCTGTCGCAGGTGGTTCACCAGGAGGTCCTAGTGGGTCGCCAGGAGGTCGGAGGTTCTCGTAGGTTGTAGCCGGTGCCGACCGGTGAATTTCATTGAGAACAAAAACGTAAGCAGTAGTTTTCAGAACCAAGGATAACCGACCGGTAATGTTAAATGTCCGCCGAGCTTCACAGCCGTGTATTTCTGTATCTTCTTAAATGTTGTCTCCACTCCTTCTCCCTCCTTCTCCCCCCTCTCCTCCCCCCACCCCCCTCTTTTAAAGGACTTACCGTACACTGTGTTTTAGCCGTCTTAATTACAGCGCCAACCTTCCTGTTCACCGCAGTGCGTGTCCGTATCACCTTGGCTTTGCACCGGGTGAATTTTTTAGACAGCGCATCCCTGCTTGCTCTGTCCCCCGCCTACATAACGGGCTGGTGAAGGAAGCGGTGTGTGTGTGGGTTCCACTCCAACAGTCGCCAGCAGTCGCCTGAAAAATCACATACGATCCCATAATACTCAGTGAAAATGACCAATCATGTTTTCTAGACTTTTAACTTTTGGATCAAAGACAATTACGCATGTGTGTATGTTTATCAGATTCATTCATAAATAGTTTAGTTTATAGATGCAAATGTATTTGATTTTCTTTGCATGTACAGGAACCTCAATTAATTAATTTCAAATGAATTTCAAATCAGCGGTGTGATTATGGACGCTCAGAATTAGTGTCAAGTCTGTAATTATGGATTTTCTACTTTATGGCAGATAATTGAGGTTTTATCCGATATTGATAATCTAGTGGGTGCTGAACTAACTGGCACATTAACAATGAGAGGATACAGAGTGCTGCACAAACTATTTAAAATATTATCACCATCCATAGAGTGATACAGTGTGGAAACAGGCCCTTATGGCCTAACTAGCTCGCACCAGCATTTGGTCCATATCCTTCCAAACCTATCCTATCCATGTACCTGTCTAACTGCTTTTTAATTGTTGGGACAGTCTCAGCCTCAACTACCTCCTCTGGCAGCTTGTTCCATACACCCACCATCTTTTATGTGAAAAAGTTACCCCTCAGATTCCTATTAAATATTTTCTCCTTCACCTTAAACCTATGTGCATCTGTGCAATTCAGTTGGATCTCACATTCTCCTTCTAATCAACAACTCATCTACCCAATCTATTCCTCTCATGATATACGCCTCCATAAGATCACCCCTTATCCTCCTGCGCTCCAAGGAATAGAGGCACAGCCTACTCAACCTCTGCCTGTAGCTCACACCCTCTAGTCTTGGCAACATCCTCGTAAATCTCCTCTCTACCCTTTCCAGCTCTATAGACAACATCTTTCCTACAACATGGTGCCCAGAACTGTGCTTTAAAAGTGGCCTCACCAACATCTTATACAACTGTAACATGACCTCCCAACTTCTATACTCAATATTTTTAAAGAAGGAACTGCAGATGCTGGAGAATCGAGGGTTACACAAAAGGCTGGAGAAACTCAGCGGGTGCAGCAGCATCTAAGGAGCGAAGGAGATAGGCAACGTTTCGGGCCTAAGGGTTTTGGCCCAAAATGTTGCCTATCTCCTTCGCTCCTTAGGGGTCTGAAGAAGGGTTTCGGCCCGAAACGTCGCCTATGTCCTTAGCTCTTTAGATGCTGCTGCACCCGCTGAGTTTCTCCAGCCTTTTGTGTACCTTCTACACTCATTACTCTGGCTGATGAAGGCCCATGTGCCAACAGCCCTTTTGACCACCCGATCTACCTGCCACTCCACCTTCAGGGAGCCATACACCTGCACACCTAGATCCCTCTGCCCTACAACACTCCCCAGGGCCCTACCATTCACTGTGTAGATCCTGCCCATGTTGGACTTCACAAAATGCAATGCCTCACATGTTTCTGCATTAACTTCCATCAACTGTTCTTCAGCCCACCTGGCTAACAGTGGTAGAGTTGCGACCAGATTTTGTGACGTAAAATTATCGTGCCCTTTTGGTTATGTTGGCACCTTTATCTTCAAAATGGTTTTTGCTGCTTCCATCTTTTCTCCGACTGTCGTATTTGTCACCTCTCCCAGTGGGCCCTGTATCCAAATCACGTGGATCAACACGGGCAGCGCAGCAATATTGTTTACTTTAGTTTAGTTTAGTTTTGAGATACAGCGCGGAAACAGGCCCTTCAGCCCCCCGAGTCCGCGCCGACCAGCGATCCCCGCACACTAACGCTGTCCCACACACACTCGGGACAATTTACAATTATGCCAAGCCAATTAGCCTACAAACCTGTAGAGTCTTTGGAGTGTGGGAGGAAACCGAAGATCTCGGAGAAATTCCACGCAGGTCACGGGGAGAGCGTACAAAATCGAACCCGGGTCTCCGGCACTGTAAGGCAGTAACTCTACCGCTGCACCACCATGCCCATGGTGGCACCCTCAGGACCTGATGGCAGACAGGAGGATATACCTTCTTATTACTCCTATTTATACCCTTGCCAGTAAAGAGTTGCTGAAGCAGCAAGTAAAACAATAACTGTACTGGTTGCAAAGAAACACTCTTGACTCTTGTCACCTTTAATTCACTTTGTTTTATATGGTGTTTAATATTTTTTCAATGAACTGGGAGGATTTAAAGAAAGCCTAAGAAACAAAACTCAGTGGGGTTTCAAAGGGAGCCTCAAAATGGGGTGCCAGTGGGGTAAAGTGAGAGTGGAGATGGAGTCCTGGCGTGGTTAGTACAGGAAAGAACAACACTATAAACACACTACAAACAGGCTGCAAACATTCATTAACACCTGCCCTAGGAGAACACTTGCCATCTGGCGGAGAGACAAACTAAGCATTGTCGACCTGTGGGAATGAACAAACTTACAAAGTCCAAGGAGTTGGATTGGACACACCCTCAGGAAACCTGCCACAAAACATCACCCGGCCAGCCCTGAAATGGAACCCCCAAGGACAAGGGAAAAGAGATTGCCCCAGGAACAGCTGGAGAAGAGGTGTCCAGACAGAAATGTCTGAGAGTGGGTTCAACTGGGGAGATCTTGAAAGAACTGCCAACAACCGAGTGAGGTGGAGGACTATACTCCCCAGAGGAGCAAAGGGCTTAAGAAGAAGGAAAAGAGGAAAGATGCCAATAGCAAGATATCATTGCGACTTCCAAACAATTCGATGGTGGATTGTTGGAGGTTATTGCTTTCTCAACGATTCCTCAGCTCTCTTCAGTGGATCGGTTGTAATCATGTATTGTTTTCTGCTGACTGGCTAGCACGCAACAAGAAGCTTTTCACTGTACCTCGGCACACGTGACAACAAACTAAACCGAACTTGAGATTTGCATCTACTGTAAATTATACCATACATAGAAACATAGAAACATAGAAATTAGGTGCAGGAGTAGGCCATTCAGCCCTTCGAGCCTGCACCGCCATTCAATATGATCATGGCTGATCATCCAACTCAGTATCCCGTACCTGCCTTCTCTCCATACACCTTCTTTCCCACTTTGTCTATCATGCTGCCAATTATAGGCGGCTATGGACTTGGACCTCAAGATTCCACTGTACATCAACGCTGCCAAATGGTTCAATGGATATTAATTGTCGCACATGCAAATTACAAAGTAACATTTAGTTTGTGCATACTGCCGGCGTCGCCATGTTTGGCGCCATTTCATCATGTTCGCAGTCCCGGCTTGGGCAAGCGTTGCCGTGGTGTCCTCCGCCACTGCCCCACCGCTGTAGGCTGCATCTGGTTCACGCACTCGGCCTCTTGGAGCGGCTCCCGGTCCATCAGAACCCCAGGCTGCTGCAGGGCCTCCAGTGGCCCACTCCACCATCGAGGCCGTGCACTCCCTCCCTCAGCTGGCCTGCTGACTGGCCCGGTGGGTCCCCAGTCCGCAGTGCGGCCCTCGATTCGCAGCGGGCAAGCTGGGCATTCCGGGCGAGTCCCTGGTCTCTGGCGGGTGAGTCGGGCCTACCTGCCATTAACTGTCCACTTTCCCTCACATTGAACGGGCCAAAGTGCAACACCTCTCATCTTCATCTGCTGCATCTTGGCACAGCTCTATAACTGACCGATTTCTTGCTGTACACCTTGACAGCCTTCTTAACTGTCGGCAACCCAACGCATTTCTGTGTTGTCTTCATACTTACTAACCAACCCATCTACATTTTTGTCCCAGTGATTAACCGGCAAGCAAGAAAGTAAATAATCCGGCACGTTCATGTATTTGGTGTTGCAGCACTGACAAGTTTTTGGATCATGGCATGATATTCCTATTGACATCCCACCACACTTCCAATTAATATTTTTACGTGTAACACAGTTTTAGGATGAATTTGCCCGTGACCTCGATGAGTTGAGAGGGGGCCTGGGAAGCAGCGCCCTCGTGAGTTGTCAAGGAATGTAGGAGTTCAGGATGGAGTGAGTTGGAAGGGAGCACAGGTGGGAGGGAGGCAGATACTGAGCCATTGCCATGTCCAAATCAGCAGTTAAAAGGGGTTTGGGAGTTTTGGTGCAATAGGTCATCTATGCTGATGCAAAATGGTGCTCATCAAACGATTACATAGTCGTAATCCTCAATTACAAAATGAGCAAAATAATTTAATTGGAACTGTGAAAACAATGGTACAGGATCGTACACACTTATGAGTGGAGGAAGGAACTGCAGATGCTACTTTAAGCCAAAGAGAGACACATAAGGCTGGAGTAACTCAGCGGGTCAGGCAGCATCCCTGGAGTACAGGAATAGGTGACGTTTCAGGTCTGATGAAGGGTCTCGACCCGAAACATCACCTATTCCATTCCTCCATAGATGCTGCCTGACCCGCTGAGTCAAAGCCCAGTCCCTCGGTACGAGTTAATTCCAAGAGCTCTCCCGAGTTTACAAAAAATCAAACTCGTGGTAAGCACGGAGAATGAACGTAGTGGGTACGTCGGAGCTCGGGGACGTCTCTTAGCGGTTCGTAACGCTAATGGCAGGTACTCGGGAAGACTCGCTAACAGCAGGTAAGCACGGGAAGACTCGTGAAGGTTTTTCAACATGTTGAAAAATGTCCACGAGAGCCCCGAGTACCGACGAGCGGCCATTACCGTAAATCTCCGAGTTCAAATCAGGGCAAACTCCGGAGATCTCTTGGAATGAACTTGTACCATGGGACAGGGCTTTTAACTCCAGCTTTTTGTATCTATCTCCGACACACTTATGTGTGTAGTTTAAGTTCCTAATGCCAGCCATTTTAGAGAGATGACTGCCCTCTACTGGCTTATTGCAAGGTTGCATTCTGCATGACGACTTAAATCTGTCTCTTCAACTGGCAGGCTTCAGGCAAAGGAGATTGGTTTTGCCAAGGACAACGCAATGACCTTTATTAATTGCTACCAATCTTTCATTTACATTTCAACTAGGCATTGATCTCCGCTTGTATTTTATTTGCTGCTCTAACCGATGGGAGCAGCAGTTGTTTCTCGAAACAACGTTAAAGGAGTAAAAAGATGAACAGAAGGGGGGAAGTGGGATTAGGTCATCTTTGAATGCAATCCTGCAAAACAAATCACTGCATCATTCTGCACTGCAAAAATCCTTCTCAATTGCAACCAAAATGAAACTGGCTTGGTGTCATTTTAGCAACTTTCTCCTTTGCTAAATTATGAAAATGTTTGCCATTTTGAACTTGATTTCGGACTCATAGACGATCACATGCAGTTAATGATATAAATGGTGGCTTTTTGTCTTTGCCATTCCATAGACCAGTGACAAATATATTCAGCTATGTTCTCAACCCTTCTGTGGCCCATTTGAGCACCATATTCGTGGAAGGATGTGCTGGCTGTGGGGAGGTTTACAAGAATGTGATGAGCGTTTGACAGAACAGGGCCTCTACTCACTGGGGTTTCGAAGGTTGAGGGGGGACCTCATTGAAACTTACAGAATAATGAAAGGCATAGACAGAGTGGATGTGGAGAGGATGTTTCCACTGGTGGGAGAGTCCAGGACCACAGGTCATAGCCTCAGAATTAAAGGGCGCTCTTTAAGAAAGGTGAGGAGGAAATTCTTCAGTCAGAGGGTAGTTAATCTGTGGAACTCATTGCCACGGAGGGCTGTGGAGGCCAAGTCAGTGGATATTTTCAAGGCAGAGAGAGACAAATTCTTGATTGGAACGGGTGTCAAGGGTTATGGGGGGAAGGCAGGAAAATGGGATTAGGAGGGAGAGATCAGCCATGATTGAATGGTGGAGAAGACTCGATGGGCCGAATGGCCTAATTCTACTCCTACAACTTGCGGACTTATGTGTTATGAGAACAGAGATGCTGCCAGTCCCGCTGAGTTGCTCCAGCTTTTTGTGTCTGGCCTTCCGTTTAAACCAGCATCTGCAGATACTTCCTACACATATGCATTGATCCAGCCACACTAGAGGGAATTAAGATTGCAGGAGAATTATTGGAATGTATATAATGGGCTCGAACAAGTGCTTCATTTCATTTATTAAAAACATTCTTAGAGTCAAATAATCCACCCATTTTTTTAGAAAAGAGTAATGGCCTTGACTACTCTTGATGCACAGATTGATCAGCATAGTTAGATGAGCCAAAATGTAAATTAAACCAGAAAATCTATGATGTGTTCTTCCTGAAGATGCTTCCTCTCCATAAATTATACAAAACTGTTATCTCACTATTTGAATCTCTATTTAAATTTAGTCAACACTGTGAGATTCCTGTATGGACTAACCTCATTTCAATCTTGAAGATAGACACAAAAAGCCCTGGGTCAGACAGCATCTCTGGAGAAAAGGAATAGATGACGTTTCGGCTCGAGACCCTTCTTCAGACTGGTGAAGGGTCTGATGAAGGGTCTTGACTCAAAATGTCACCTATTCCTTTTCTCCTACAACCAACCTCAGGCCAGACTTGGTGTTCTGGTCCCCTTCACAGAAGACTGCTTGCATCATAGAGCTCACAGTTCCATGGGAGAACTCTGTTGAGGAGGCCTATGAGCGTAAGAAGCTGCGCTACGCAGAGCTTGCAGCAGAGGCAACGCAGCGTGGCTGGAACACCAAAGTCTATCCAGTTGAAGTGGGATGCAGAGGATTTGTTGCATCATCTATAATAATAATAACAATAATAATAATATAAACAAAATAACCCTAACCCACCCTCCCTAAACACCCCTTGGCAGCTTATTTTTTCACAATCCAAACTTTGGGGCAGTTTGACACGGGACACGCGCTGAGGGCTGATCATCCTGCAGCGGGCCGCCCTTGTGGAGGGTGTATAGTGTTCAAAGGCTGATGATGTGTCCTGTGCCCAACTGTCGTGAAGGTTACCCAGGCCAAGATATACATATACAAACACCCCCCCACCCCCCCGCCCCGCCCCACCCCCCGATGTTGAGCGTCTACCACTATCAACAATCAACGAATGTCGTGAAATGCTCCCCACCTACTGGCACAAGGGACTTCTTAACATCTTGTCCTGTGTATTTGATTCTTTTCTCCTAAAGGATGGATCGACTGGGCTTATATTCACTTAAATTTAGAAGGATGAGAGGGGATCTTATAGAAGCATATAAAATTCTTAAAGGATTGGACAGGCTAGATGCAGGAAAAATGTTAATGATGTTGAGGAGTCAAGATCCAGGGGCCACAGTTTAAAAATAAGGGGTAGGCCATCTAGGACTGAGATGAGGAAAAACGTTTTCACCCAGAGAGTTGTGAATCTGTGGAATTCTCTGTCACAGAAGTCAGTGGAGGCCAATTCACTGGATGTTTTCAAGAGAGAGTTAGATTTAGCTCTTTGGATACGGGACGAAAGCAGGAACAGGGTACTGATTTTGGATGATTAGCCATGATCATATTGAATGGCGGTGCTGACTAGAAGGGCAGAATGGCCTACTCCGCACCTATTTTCTATGTTTCTGTCTATGCTTCTTCAATTTAAACTGGCATCGGCAGTTCCTTCCGACACAGATAAATCTTACTTATTTGCAAACAACCACTGTGCCTTAGAAAATTAGCTTTTACAACCAGGTTTTAATGGTTTTTAGAGATTGCTACCTTCATCCAGTCATATCCCCCAGCCCACTCTTGCATCTTATTTGGCTAGCTTGATGGTCCAATGTGGAACACAGTGCAGATGTAGAACAAGGTGTGTAGACAGGAACTGCAGATCCTGGTTTGCACCAAAGATAGACACAAAATGCTGGAGTAACTCAGGGGGACAGGCAGCATCTCTGGAGAGAAATGGGTGACGTTTCAGGTCTTGACCCGAAACATCACCCATTCCTTCTATCCAGAGATGATGCCTGTCCTGCTGAGTTACTCCAGCATTTTATGTCTATCTTCTGTAGAAACAAGGTTTCTAAGGGCCTGTCCCACTTACGTGACTTTTTTCAGCGACTAGCCAGCGCCGGTCAAAGTCGCAGCAGGTCGCCGAAAATTCTCAAAATGTTGAAAATCCAGCGGCGACCAGAAAAAGGTACGAATATTTGGGTGACTACTCACGACCAAACAAGCGTCACCCTGCAACATGGTTCAACATCGCGTAAGTTGGACAGGCCCTTTACTGACTTTTTTTCCCTTTATGTAAGTAAAATAATATTGAAATGCTCTCTTCATGTGTTTATATATTGTGATTTAGCACAATATATGTATACTAATACATACAACTTCCTCTGCAGTTGTATAGGGCTCTGGTGAGACCACATCTGGAGTATTGTGTACAGTTTTGGTCTCCTAATTTGGGGAAGGACGTCCTTGTGATTGAGGCAGTGCAGCGTAGGTTCACAAGATTGATCCCTGGGATGGCGGGACTGTCATATCAGGAAAGATTGAAAAGACTAGGCTTGTATTCACTGGAGTTTAGAAGGACGAGGGGGGATCTTATAGAAACATATAAAATTGTAAAAGGACTAGACAGGCTAGATGCAGGAAAAATGTTCCCAATGTTGGGCGAGTCCAGAATCAGGGGCCACAGTCTTAGAATAAAGGGGAACCAATTAAGACTGAGATGAGAAAAACTTTTCCACCCAGAGAGTTGTGAATTTGTGGAATTCCCTGCCACAGAGGGCAGTGGAGGCCATGTCGCTGGATGGATTTAAGAGAGAGTTAGATAGAGATCTAGGAGCTAGTGGAATCAAGGGATATGGGGAGAAGGCAGGCACGGGTTATTGATTGGGGACGATCAGCCATGATCACAATGAATGGCGGTGATGGCTCGAATAGTTGGGTGCAACTATTTTCTAGGTTTCTATGTGCATTGGGTCCGTACATACATTGTCCATGAACACAATATATATATTGACCCTGTTGGGTCCTCGTTGTGACGTCAGTCAAGAAGGCGATCTTAGCACGATATTAATGTGCATGATGCGTATGCACGCACCTGGACCAACAGATATTGGACAAATAGATTCCACTGTCATTGTTGAGAGCACTAATAAATAACATTAAGGTAATTATTCAATATTTAGGATTATTCTATCAGCGCAAATATGGTTATTTCTGCTTCAGAACTCTCGCAAAAGACAAATGAATGTTCAGAGTTCATGAATCATGAGATCACTGGATTGGCAAGTGCTCGGTTTAAAAGGAAACTACATGAAAGGCACTGGCGGAATCTTAATGTGCAAATTAGGATTTGTAATGAAAATGTCACCAGTGTGCGGAATCAACAGGGCACCTCATTAAAAGAATTGCAGCAACTGTAATCAAAAGAGCACAAGATGTCTGTGAAGAGAGTGAAACAATGCTCGATGCACGTACACTGCGGATCATGGTGCTGTAAATGTCACAGGCTTTTATGACTTTGCACCATCTGACTCATGGCACCGCGAGCTCAAGCGAATCGGAATTTGGGCCATCGTGCACAATTTCTTTAATCCACTGCGTTAGAAAAATATTCTTGTTGAAACATTTGTTAAACCTTGCGGTTCTTAAACTACGTGGAATCGTTTGAGGACAAACTTTTTTGTGTTGTGAATCTGTGGAATTGTCTGCCACAGAGGCCAGTGGAGGCCAATTCAGTGGATGTTTTCAAGAGAGTTTTCTGTCTAGCTCTTAGCGCTAATGGAATCGAGGTTATATGTTGAAAGAGTGGAGCGAATGGGCTTGTATACTGGAATTTAGAAGGATGAGAGGGGACCTTATTGAAACATATAAGATTATTAAGGGAGTGGACACACTAGAGGCAGTAAACATGTTCCCGATGTTGGGAGGGTCCAGAACCAGGGGTCACAGTTTGAGAATAAGGGGTAGGCCATTTAGAATGGAGATGAGGAAATATTTTTTCACCCAGAGAGTTTTGTGGAATCTGTGGAATTTTCTGCCTCAGAAGACAGTGGAGGCTAATTCTCCGGATGCTTTCAAGAGAGAGTTAGAGCTCTTAAAGTTAGAGGAGTCAGGGGATATTGGGAGAAGGCAGGAATGGGGTACTGGTTGTGGATGATCAGCCATGATCATAGTGAATGGCAGTGCTGGCTTGAAGGGCCGAATGGCCTACTCCTGCACCTATTGTCTATTGTCTATTGAATCAAGGGAAAAATCAGGAACTGGGTATTGATTTAAGATGATCAGCTATGATCATATTGAATGGCGGTGGCTGGCTCGAAGGGCAGAATGGCCGACTCCTGCACCTATTGTCTATGTTTCTCTGTTTTTATGTTTGTGGAGATTTTGCTGAGCATTGCATGGCTTAGACAAATATATGTTGTAAGCAGTCCTCAATTGTGTGTAATCCAGTGAGGCTTGTACTGGTTCAACTCACCCACCACTCCTAATAACCTCAAGGCCTCTGCTTTGTCGCCTGAAAAACACAAATGATCAACGATAGTCCCATCTCACGTAATGAAACCTATTTTCCAAACCACTCGTTGCATCTAGGCTTACCATGCTAGACAATGTAATGATGTTGAAACAAGATTAAAAATGCCCCAGGCTGTTAGAATAGTAAGACAGTTGATTTTTTAAATGTCTCTAGGGAAGACCGGGATCTGATTATTTTTCCAATGGAGGCAAAGGTAGTCTGAACACCGAGCCCATGTGTGCTTTATATTATACTTCCGATGATAGACGACTCCACAAAGGTCAGGCACAATCATGATATAGACAAATGATTTGTCATCTGAAACCCATTATTATTAATAGTTAGGTATGAGTATAATGGGCTGGTTTAGTAATCTTTGAACAAGAGGATACCCAATTCCATCTGGTAATCCGACAGATAGAAATGAGATTTTAATGATGTTTAAACGCTTTTCCTCATCATTATTTTTCCTTATAATATTTATCAATCCAAATGTTCAACTGGCAGCGCTATTTTATGAAGCACATGGTATCCCTAGTCGTGCTGGCGTGGTAAATATTAATTCAGCTTTAGCCGTCTATATCACATACAGTATATGTGAACACCTTGCTTATTCAAACACTCAACAACCCACCTTGCTCACAAAACAGGTGGAAAGTCGAAGAGAAAGATAATCACGCAGAATCATCATTATCAGTTTCTAAATGGAGCCATAACAATTATGGTGCGGCACAGTGGCGCAGCGGTAGAGTTGCTGCCTCACAGCGCCAGAGAACCGGGTTCGATCCTGACTGTAGGTGCTGTCTGTACGGAGTTTGTATGTTCTCCCTGTGACCTGCGCGGGGTTTTCCCCCGTGATCTTCGGTTTCCTCCCACACTCCACAGACATACAGGTTTGTAGGCTAATTGGCTTGGTATCAGTGTAGATTGTCCCTAGTGTGTGTAGGATAGCGTTAGTGTACGTGGATCACTGGTCGGTTTAGACTCGTTGGGCCGAAGGGCCCGTTTCCACGCTGTATCTCTAAACTAAGCTGAACTAAATCACCAGGATTCATGTCTAACTGATCCTAGTGCTATTCTAAAAGCCACAATGTACGCAGCAGAGAGCTAAAATCAGAGACCTAATAGGAGGAGAAGCAGAGATAGTTCCAGGGAGTCCATTTTGGTGCAGCCTACTTGTAGTGTGGATGATGGATTGGACCACCAGGTTGGTGCACACTTGAAAGTCCGATTACTATCATAGAGTCATAGAGTGATACAGTATGGAAACAGGCCCTTTGGCCCAACTTGCCCACACAGGCCAACAAGTCCCAGCTACACCAGTCCCACTTGCTTGTGCTTGGTCCATATACCTCCAAACCTGTCCTATCCATGTACCTGTCTAATTGTTTCTTAAACAATGGGATAGTCCCAGTCTCAACTACCTCCTCTGGCAACTTGTTCCACACACCCACCACCCTTTGTGTGAAAAAGTTAGCCCTCGGATTCCTATTAAATCGTTTCCCATTCACCTTGACCCTGTGTCCTCTGATCCTCGATTCCCCTATTCTGGGCAAAAGATTTTGTATACCTCTATAAAATCTCCCTTCATCCTCCTGCCCTCCAAGGGATAGAGACCCAGCCTACTCATCGTCTCCCTATAGCCCACACCCTCTAGTCCTGACAACATCCTCATCAATCTTTTCTGAACCCTTTCAAGCTTGACAATATCTTTCCTATAACATGGTGCCCAGAACTGAACACAATATTCTAAATGCAGTCTCACCAATGTCTTATACAACTGCAACATGACCTCCCAACCTCTATACACAAATGAAGGCCAAAGTGCTAAAAGCCTTTTTGATCACCTTATCTACCTGTGACTCCACCTTCAAGGAAGGTCCTAGATTTCTCTGCTGTACAACGGTACCCAGAGGTCTACCACTTACTATGTAGGTCCTGCCCTTGTTTGACGTCACAAAATGCAACACCTCACATTTCTCTGTATTAAATCCCATCAACCATTCCTCCACCCACCCGGCCAATCGATCCAGATCCTGCTGCAATCCTTCACAATCATCTTCACTATCTGGAAAACCACTCACTTTTGTAACGTCAGCAAACTTGCTAATCTTGCCCTGTATGTTCTCATCCAAATCATTGATGTAGATGTAACCGGCCCAGCACCGAACCCTGAGGCACACCACTGGTCACAGACCTCCAGTCTGAGAAACAACCTTCCGCCATCACCCTCTGCTTCCTTCCAAGGAGCCAATTTGCTATCCATTCAGCTATCTCTCCATGGATCCCATGCGATCTAATCTTCTAGATCAGCCTACCATGCGGCACCTTGTCGAACGTCTTACTGAAGTCCATGTACACAACATCTACCGCTCTGCCCTCATCGACCATTTTGGTCACGTCTTCAAAAAAATCAATCTGATTAGTGGACATGACCTTCCACATATAAAACCATGCTGACTACCCCTAATCAGCCCTTGCCCATCCAAATGCCTGTGTAACCTATCCCTCAGAATACTCTCCAGCAACTTACTAACTACAGATATTAAGCTCACCAGCCTATAGTTCCCAAACATTTTCCCTGCAGCACTTCTTGAAAAGAGGCACAACATTTGCCCCCCTCCAATCTTCTGGCACCTCTCCTGTATTTAAGGACGACTTATAGACGATTCGTAAATTTCAACCAGAGCTCCTTGGTTCCACAACGTACTACCCCATGATCTGTGATCATGTTACTGAGAACTGCTTATTCATCTGTGAAAGAAGGAACTGCGGATACTGGTTTAAACCGAAGATAGACACACAAAGCTGGAGTAAAGGGCCTGTCCCACTTGACGATATCTTTGGAGACTGCTGGCGTCATATCAGTGTCGTCAAAAGATTTTGAACATTTCAAAATCCAGCAGCGACTAAAAAAATATTGTGACACTTGAAAAAACGTCAAACGTCATCACTCCGCATCATCGCCGCATCAGCACCGCAAATTTTTCGGTGACCTGATACGTCAGTCAATGATGCCGAAAGAATCGCCAAATAGGCCAGGCTCTTAACTCAGCGGGACAGGCAGCATCTCTGGAGAGAATGAATAATGGGCGATGTTACGGGTCGAGACTGAAGAAGGGTCTCGACCCGAAACGCCACCCATTCCTTCTCTCCAGATATGTGCCTGGCCCGCTGAGCTAACGCCAGCTTTTTGTGTCTATCTACTGCTCATTCATCTTACTGAACTCATTAGTGAATACACGGAAAGAATGGACGATGTTACTCCATTCTATAACAATCAGAAGCAACAATTCCAAATGGTCTTTAATTTACTAACATCTGAGCCCAGAAAAGTTCAGTTGGAATAAACGTGTTTATTTGTGTCTATCTTCGGTTAAAACCAGCAACTGCAGTTCCTTCCTGCAAATCTTTTCCTCAATGTCAGCAAAAGAATGGAGCTAGTCATCGACTTCAGGAAACGTGGTAGAACACATGTGCCAGTTTGTGTCTCGTTGCTGAAGTGAACACGGTCAAGAGCGTTAAGTTCTGAGGCATATATATTACCAGCAACTTGTCCAACCATTCTGTCACTGTGGCCAAGAAAGCACACTAATGGCTCTACTTCCTAACGAAATGTGGCATGTCGTCCACAGATGAATCGTGGAGAACATCCTATCGGGTTGCATCCCAACTTGGTCTGGCAACACAGCAAGAAATTGCAGAAACACAATAATAGCCAGCAGCAGCAAGCAGTGGAAATATTAGCTGTAGGAAGGAACTGCAGATGCTGGTTGAAACCGAAGATAGACACAAAAAGCTGGAGTAACTCAGCGGGACCAGCAGCATCTCTGGAGAGAAGGAATGGGTGACCTTCCGGGTCTGAAGGAGCGTCCCGACCCGAAACGTCACCCATCCCTTCTCTCCAGAGACGCTGCCTGTCCCGCTGAGTTACTCCAGCTTTCTGTGTCCATCTTCAGTGTAAATATTACTCTCTGTCAATGCACGTTACAAAGTGTACATTGTTTGATTCCATTAGTGCAATAGATCCACTTTGGGGATTAACGTTTAAATATGTGACTCAGATCTCTTTCAGATTTAATGCAGGGAACCAGAGATGGAAGTCATTTTCAAAACTATGGATATTAACTAGTCTCCTATCATCTCAGTCAATTATAGGCGTACTAAATAACACAATATTGGAAGCATACTGCGAATTCTTAGCAACATAATACTGATTATTATATCAAGATTGCAGTGGCTTCTGAACCAACCCTACTGAATATGGTGTGGTTGCTAGGAAACAAAATGTGTTACATAATGTTGGCAAATGTCTTTGGTGCTAGTAACATATTGTGAGTGCATCATTTAATGTAATTTGCTCTCAGCCCCAACCTCCCCTTCAATGAACTCATTCTGGGCTTCCAGGTGTGGGAAGAGCACAAAAGCAGAGTATTGCTCAAGTTGAGAGTTTGGGGAATGCTAGAACAAGGAACTGCGGTTGCCGGTTTAATACCAAAGATCGGCACAAGTTGCTGGAGTAACTCAGCGGATCAGGCAGCATTTCTGGAGAAGATAGACACAAACCGCTGGAGTAACTCAGCAGGCCAGACCGCATCTCTGGATGTTACTCCAGCATCTCTGAAAAGGATTAGGTGACGGGTCGAGACTATTAATCGAGACTAGGAATAGTAATCGGGTCGAGACTATTCTTTAGACTGTGAGTCGGGGGGGGGGGGGGGGGGGCGAAAGGGAAGTGAGTGAAAAAGATGGTGATGTCGAGAGATATAGAACAAATGAATGAAAGATGTGCAAACAAGTAACGATGATAAATTAAACAGGCCGTTTCCAGCTGTGGGTGATGTGAAAAACAGTTGCAGATGTTCCTTCAGATAGGTGACGTTTTGGGTCGGGACCCTTCTTCAGACTGATTGCATAGGGGAGCGGGTAGGAAATAAACCTGGAGAGAGGGCCGGACAAATCACGGATGGCAACATGGGACCTCAGGCGATGGGGTTCCCTGATAGGCAGTTTGTCGGATATGCTGTAAGCAAGTGAGACCCCAAAAGAAATACATAGTTGAGAACTGTGCAGCTTGTTGAAGGAGTTTTGATAGCGGGGGGGGGGGGGGGGGCTGGGGGGGAAGGAACAAATGCAAGGTCAGCCGGAATTCAGGGGGGGGGGGGGAGTTGTGGGGGGTGGGGGGGGGGGGTAAGGGAGGAGTTACCTAATAGTGGAGAAGCCAATCTTCATACCATTGGGTAGTGAGCTACCAGTTTGTGTGTGGCCTCACTCTGGCAATGGAGGAGGCCCAGGACAGAAAGGTCAGTATGGGAATGGGAAATGGAGTTAAAATGATCAGCAACTTGGCAGTCCGAGCGTGTGTTCGGGGAGACATTTGCCAAGTCTCCGCTTGTTCGTGCCAATGTACAGGAGGCCACATCGGGAACAGCGCATGCAGTAGATGAGTTGAGAGCTTAGAGTTTCAACCTCTGTCTCTCCTGAAAGGTCTGCTGGGATCCCTGGATGGAGTCGAGGGAGGAGGTATGTGGACCGGTGTTACATGCCCTGTGGTTGTAGGGGAAGGTACCGGGGGGGGGAGTTGGTGGGAGGGATGAGTGAACCAGGGAGTGTTGTGGAGGGAGTGTTCACTGCAGAAGGGATAAAATGGTGGAGATGGGAAGATGTGCCCGGTGGTGGGATCACGCTGGAGGAGGTTGTGCTGGATGCAGAGGCTGGTGGAGTGAGAGGTGCATACAGGGGAATTCAAACCTTGGCCAATGCTGCTGTGTGTTCTTGTAAATGACCCAGAGCAAGTAATAATGAAAATACAATCATGGCCTTTATTGCTTTTACCAACTGCTCAATATCGCCATGTCGCCTCACTATTGAGATCACCTTCAATTTTTGTGACATCTGAAAATGTATTAATCATGTGTCCTGCATTCACACACAATCTGTTAATGTATACAGTATAAACAAAGTAAAGGTCCCAGCACATGTCCCAATGATTCACAGCTGGTTATAGCTTCTCAATTTTTTTAATTTAATTTTGTAGTTTTTAGTCCGTTTAAAATAATGTGTTGGAGTATTTCTTAGTATTTCTATGTGTAGCAATGTTACAAAATTTTGAGATTTTAAAAATCAAGTCTGCAATTTATCCCATCAGATAGAGCATAAAAAGAAGTTTAATTTGACACCTAATTCACTTTCATACCTTCAGTATTAAGAAAGTTATGACCATTTTCATACTCAGAAATTAGCATCTTGTTCCCCATTGCCTTTCCATTGACTTAACTCAAAAGCTGTGATCTAGAACAGTTAAAAGCCCATATCTTTCTTAAAAATTAAGAGAACTAAATGAAATTTTCAGTTATTATAGATTGAAGCATTCTGAAACAAATATGAAACAATCTTACTTGGATGACCTGAAATTAAAGCATATAATTAGTTAGTTATCTAATTGTAGCTAATTACAAAATTCAATGAGTAGATCTATACATCTATCCATTTCTTAAGAAAAGATAAACTTTTTTAAAATTGCCTAAGTGTCCAAATAACATTCACACAATAATCCACAATATAACATAATTTTTAAATCTCATTTTCATGAATTTTTGGGCCAAATGGAAGGAAATGCCTGTAAATTAATGTCCATTTAAATCAACTAGCGAGTGGGTTTTAGTGGAATGCGGTGGATTGGAACGTTGCGGTTTGCGGTGAAGTCGGGAGGTAAAATACTGTTGGTTCATACATTTTTTTGGACCCCATTTCGCAACATGAAAATATGGTTAAAGCCTCCATAAAAACCAACTTTTAATATAAAAATAAACTGTGTACCTTTTTGTCTCCCCTACGCAAAGTCCTTCCCATTGTCAGCGCTCACGGCTTTTGAAGGTGATTTTTAAATTACTCTAGTTAATAAATAATCTAGCGTAATTTAAAAATACCTTCATGATTGAAATGTCGGAGCGATTTTTCTTCCGCAATGAAATCGCCCGACATGGATCTATTTTCCCTGCCTGTTGAAAAACGGCACTTTAAGCCCAACCCCCTCTGAAAGGCGCCAAAGTCACGCACATGGGGAGCGACAGAACTGCAGGAGCGGGCAATGCCTTACTTGGATCGCCGCTTGAAGCTCCGGAGTGTTGGGCCTGCTGCTTCCCTTTTGGGATCCGTTTGCCGAGGGCCGCCAGCGTGAATCTCCTCCCAGCCCGGCCTGTGCACTTTGCGAGCCGCGGTCTCTGGTAGGATGTGGCCGATTCGGAAACTCCAAGCTGCTGAGGGTGTTCTTCCGTTCCGACGTCGGAGTTCGGGCCGCCCGTAGTGGCGACTGTGGAGGGGGCTCGGGAGGCCACGGGTGAACAAGAAAGAGGAGGTTGACTGAACTTTGGTGCCTTCCCTCACAGGGGGAAACTTTGACCCCGCTGTGTGGTGATGTTTATGTTAAAGGCTATCGTATTCTGTGTTTTTTTATTCCTATGGCTGTATATTGACCCCAAATTTCACTGGACCAATTGGTGCACGTGACAACAAATGTCTCTTGAATCTTGAATCAATCACAAAAACACGCCATCGCCATCAATCTCTGCTTCCTATTGTGAAGTCTATTTTGGAACCTTTTTATCACTTTGACTTGGATATCATCAAGCTACCTTGGATGTTGTCAAAGGCCTTACTGAAGTACATGTCCACAGTCTCAACCACACTACCTTCATCACTTCACAATAGTTCCGAATGTTGGGGGGAATCCAGAACCAGGGGCCACAGTTTAAGAGTTAGGGGAGGGTCATTTAGAACGGAGACGACAATTTTACATTTATACCAAGCCAATTAACCTACAAACCTGTTAAAGAAGGAACTGCAGATGCTGGAGAATCGAGGGTTACACAAAAACCTGGAGAAACTCAGCGGGTGCAGCAGCATCTAAGGAGCGAAGGAGATAGGCGACGTTTCAGGTCGAGACCCGACATCTGAAGAAGGGTTTCGGCCCGAAACATTGCCTATCTCCTTCGCTCCTTAGATGCTGCTGCACCCGCTGAGTTTCTCCTGCTTTTTGTGTAACCCCCTAACCTACAAACCTGTACGTCTTTGGAGTGTGGGAGGAAACTGAAGATATTGGAGAAAACCCACGCAGGTCACAGGGAGAACGTACAAACTCCGTACAGACAGCGCCCGTAGTCAGGATTGAACCCGGGTGCCGGGTGCTGCAACACAGTAGTACTACCACTGTGCCACCGTGCCATCCGTTAATGGAAGCGATGAGGGCAGTGCGGTCGTCAGGCCTTCAGTTGGGTTTTTGATGAGGTACCGCACGGTCTGGAAGGTTAAATTACGTTGAATTCATGGCGAACGAGTCAATTCAATACCAAATTGACTTGAAGGTGGGAGACAGGAGATGGTGGTGGAGAGCTGTGTTTCAGAATCAAGACCTGTAACACGCAGTGTATCATGAGGATTGGTGCTGGGTCTACTGTTTGTTCATTATTTATATTAATGACGGATGTGAATATAGAAGGCTAGTAGGTTTTGTGGGTGACACGAGAATTGGTGGCATAATAGACTGTGAAGAAAGCTATCGAAGATGACAATAAGATCTTCATCAATTGAGTCAATGGGCAAAGGACTGGCCGATGGAGCTTAATTCAGGTTGATGTGAGGTATTTTGATAAGACAAATGAAGACAGGACTCACACAGGCTTTAGGGAGTGTTAAGGGCCTGTCCTACCAGCGTGCAACTCTATGCGATGAGCGCGACCTAACGTGGTCGCTCGAGCCGTCCGGCGTAGCGGGGCCGGTCCCACTTCGATCGCCGGAGCCGTGCGGAATTGTGCGGAGTTCGTCCCGACTTCGCGCGGGGCTCCGAAAAACTGGCTATGTTCAAAAATTCCGTGCGGCAACGGCTTGTTGGCTTGCAGTCACCTCGACGCATGGCACACCGCCTCGACATCGTGCCTCCGTGAACCTATCTGTAGGTGCCTCCGTGACCCTCTATGTGTGTGGCTCCGTGGCCCTCTGCGTGTGTGCCTCTGTGCCCCTCTCTGTGTGCCCCGCTCTGTCCTGGCGAACTTACCTTTAAGACTTCGCTCCAAGATCGCCTCACTTTGCGCCGCGTTGTGCCACTCACCCGACCTCCGCGCGGCCCTCGCTGCCGGTTTGGTCGCGCTTGCCGCATGCAGGCGCATGCTGGTGGGAACGGCCCTGTACAGGGATCACCCGACCTCCGCGCGGCCCCCGCTTCTAGTTTGATCGCGCTCAACGCATGGAGTCGGATGCTGGTAGGACAGGCCCTTTATACAACAGACAGAGCTAGGGATGCAGGATACATTTGGAAGAGGTTACGCAGGTAGCTAGGGTGGTGAAGAAAGCATTTGGCATGTTTGTCTTCATCAGTCATTGTATTAAGTACAGAAGTTGGGATGTCATGTTACAGCTGTAAAGATATCGGTAAGGCTACGTTTGCATTTCTGTGTGCATTTCTGGTTGGCCTGCCCTAACATTTAATTAAATCATGGGTGAACCATCTTCATGTGCTTCAACCCTTCTCATGTGCCTCTTTCTCCTTCACCCATTGTTCCCCAATCTATCAAATATTTATCCATCAGCTTCCACTGCCCACCGGGGCCAAGGATTACAGAGATCCACCATCTTCTGCGAAAATGCATTTCTTTGTAGCTCAGTTTTAAATTACTGGTCCTTTACCTCATAGACATGTTTGTTTCCTCACGACTCACCTATCAGGGAAAATCAACCAACATCCCCCCTGCCACTGAGGATGTTTGAATAAGGTTCACCTTCATTCTTCTAAACGGCGGGTTATACGGTCCCATACTGTTTGGTGTCCCTTGGTAGAGTAACCCCTCTCATCACAGAGATCAGCCTGCTCACTCTCCTTTGGAGTTCCTCCAACATTACTATAGATGTGAGACCAAAACTGTGCATCGTATTCCAAGTGAGGCCTCACCCACACCCTGTGGTGGTGGGCCGTCAGTAACCACAATGGCGGGCTTGTGCAGTCTCAACTCTGGTGAGTTCTGACATGGCCCACGAGTCCACTTCGTGAAGCGCACACTGGAACGCAGATGACAGTCATCGCTGGCGGGTTCTGGGTGGCAGCCTCCCTCCTCTCCCCGTCTTTGGTAAGTCGTTCTAAGCGGCTCTCCTGGAAGCTGCTGGCTGCTGTTCGCACTACTCACACCCCGTACAACTGCAACAAAACCTCCCTATTTATAAACAGCAACCTTTTTACAGTGAAGACCAAAATGGTATTTCTCCTCTTAACTCCTTGGTGGATATGGCTGTTTGCTTTTTGTAGTACATCCTCTAGACTAGTAGATCGCCCTGAGTTCCACTCACTTGCAATCTCTCTCTGTTCAGGTAATAATCTGCCTTTTGTTTCCTCTAACCCCGCACCTCCCCACATTACATTCACGTACCCGTCTTTTTGCCCACTCACTCAATTCATCGATGCAACATTGCAGAATTACAGCAACATGCCAACAGTACCCTACAACAACCTGCCTTTCGACTTATTTTTGTCGCAGCAGCAAACTTGAAAACATGACATACTATTCATTCACTCGATGGTCTCGATGGTAATCACGTATTGTCTTTCCACTGGCTGGTTATCAAGCAAGAAAGGCTTTACACTGTACCTCAGTACACGCGCCGATAAACTAAACTAAACTAGAATCCCTTGAGATCATTACTGTAAAATGGGAACAATTGATGACTGCGAACTAATCCATGTGGAACTCAACTAGTTACCTCATTCTTGTCTGAAAATTCCCATTTACTTCAAATCTATGTCCATTCTAACATACTTTCTTCAAAAGCACAGGCTTTTAATTTATGCACCAGTCCATGTTATTCTACCTTGAAAAATTCCTTTTAGAAACCTAACTACACTCATCTATAGTGTAGGAAGGAACTGCAGATGCTGGTTTACACCAAAGATAGACACAAAATGCTGGAGAAACTCAGCAGGACAGGCAGCATCTCTGGAGAGAAGGAATGGGTGCTTTTGCTTCAGAATGAGAGTCAGTGGGGAGGGGGAGACAGAGAGATAAGGAACTGTCTTTAGTCAGAGGGTGGTGAATCTGTGAAATTCTTTGCCAGAGAAGGCTGTGGAGGCCAAGTCAGTGGATATTGTTAAGGCGGAGATAGATAGATTCTTGATTACTATGGGCGTCCCAAGGTTATGGGGAGAAGGCAGGAGAATGGGGTTAGGGAGGAGAGATAGATCAGCCATGATTGAATGGTGGAGTAGACTTGATGGGCCAAATGGCCTAATTCTACTCCTATCCATTATGACCTTATGAACTAATGCAGCAAAGATAGACACAAAATGCTGTAGTAACTCGGCGGGACAGGCGGTATCCCTGGAGAGAAGGAATGGGTGATGTTTTGGGTCGAGATATTTCTTCACACTGAGAGTTGGGGAGAGGGAGACTAGAGATATGGAAGGGTAAGGTGTGAAAAGAACCGATCAAGGGAAATGTAGAATGGTTCTTTGTTAGGTGACAACGAGGAATATAAGTTGTAAAATTTAATCACGAGGGCAGTGAAACTGGTTTGAGAACTAGGGTGGGGGAGGGATGAAGAGAGAAGGGAAGGGAGGGTTCCTTGAAGTTAGAGAATTCAAAATGCCACTGGGGTGTAAGCTGCTCAAGTGAAATATGAGGTGCTGTTCCTCCAATTTGCACTGGGCCTCACTCTGACAGTGGAGGAGGCCCAGGATAGAAAGGTCAGTGTGGGAATTGGAGGGGAAGTCACGCACTAATCTGATGCCAATGTAAATATTGTATCCTATTATGTGTGTGTATAACACTTTAGTTTAGTGTAGTTTAGAGCGATCCCCGCACATTAACACTATCCTACACACACTAGGGGCAATTTACAATTTATAACACATACTCCAAGCCAATTAGCCTACTTGCCTGTACGTCTTTGGAGTGTGGGAGGAAACCGAAGATCGCGGTGGAAACCCACGCAGGTCATGGGAATAACGTACAAACTCCGCATAGACATCACCCGAAGCGGGGATCGAACCCGGGTCTCAGGACTGCAAACGCTGTAAGGCAACAACTCTACCGCTGCGCCACAGTGCCACCCAGTCTGGGACATATATTTTCAACTATGTGACTTCAAAGCATCATTGCTTAAAAATCACTGCACCAATTTCAGCTTGCATTTCACTTCACTGTATGTCTGTCTTGTTTGCTGCCACCACTGCTAGTGGCATAGCTGCCTAACAATCCCAGTCCCGCTTCATGGATTGAACTTCCAAACTATCCAATCCTTTCAGTCTGAAGGAGGGTCCCAAACCAGAATGTCACCTTTCTATTCCCTCCACAGATGCTGCCTGGCCCTATGAGTTGCTGCAACACTTTGTGTTTTGCTCAGGATTCCATCACATGCATATCCTTGCATCTCCAAATACTTTCTGTTGCTGTTTTGAATTCTGAAAATGTTCTTGATTGTTTAAATCCATGCCCTGAATCTCCAGGCTGTCCAAATGTGACTTACGGCAGCTGAAGGTCACGGCAGCTGTGAAAAAAACAGTCGTGATTGTTGGCGAATGCAATTACAATGGATGTTTAGTTGAGTTTAGTTTAGGGACACAGAGCGGAAACAGGCCCACTGACTCCGCACAGACCAGCCTTCCCCGTACACTGACAGTATCCTAGGGACAATTTAAAATTCTCACTTCTACCAACCATTTAATCTACATACCTGTACGTCTTTGGAGTGTGGGAGGAAACTGAAGATCGCGGCGAAAACCCACGCCGTCACGGGGAGAACGTGCAAACTCCGTACAGACAGCCCCCGTAGTCGGGATCGTACCCGAGTCTCGGGCGCTGCAAGAGCTGTAAAGCAGCAACTCTACCGTTGCGCCACCGTGACCAGTCTGAACTGGTCTCACCTTTCCACTCCAGACTCTGTCTGTGGCCTTGGATCTGTGCTGTCAGCTGCAGCTATACTCATTGTGTGTGGTGTACAAGATTCTCCATCTCTCTCGGGTGCCATTTCCATTGACATGGCAATCTTGCATATAAGTTCACAAGTCAGGTTTTGCAGGTTCAATAGCTTTGGGGGGGGGAGGGGGGACTTGATTGAGGTCTTTAAAATGATGAAAGGGATAGACAGAGTTGACGTGGATAAGCTTTTCCCATTGAGGGTAGGGAAGATTCAAACAAGAGGGCATGACATGAGAATTAAGGGACAGACGTTTAGGGGTAACATGAGGGGGAACTTCTTTACTCAGAGAGTGGTGGCTGTGTGGAATGATCTTCCAGCAGAAGTGGTGGAGGCAGGATCGATTTTAACATTTAAAAGTAAAGTGGATAGGTATATGGACGGGAAGGGAATGGAGGGGTATGGTCTGAGTGCAGGTAGATGGGACTAGGGGAAAATAAATGGTCGGCACGGACTGGAAGGGCCGAGAGGGCCTGTTTCCGTGCTGTAATTGTTATATGGTTATATGGTTGTTGAATTTCATTCAACCAGCACTTCACACAAAAGCCATTTTGAACTGTGGGGCTTGATGTAAAAATGCAGCAAAGGTAATTTATTAATGAAGAAAGGAAATCATCACCGATCGTCTTTCTCTGTTTCTAACTTGTACAAACATTTGTTCATGAATTCATGTGATTGGAGCAGTAGTAGGCCATTTGTCTCATGAAGTCTACTCCGCCATTCAATCATGGCTGATCTATCTTTCCTTCTTAAGAAAAAAAAGGAAGGGACTTGAACTTTATTTTGCCTTCCATCAGAGTGAGGAATGCGTAGGAGTCACTGTGGTGGATGTTTATGTTAAAATGCGTTTTTGAGGGATCTGTTGCTTTTAATTGTATGACTGACCCGGCCAATGAAATTCCTCGTATGTTGCAAAACAAATAAAGTGTGATTCTGATTGTCAAAAGTCAAAGTCAAAGTCAAAGGTCAAAAGAGTTTATTGTCATGTGTCCCTGACAGGACAATGAAATTCTTTCTTTGCATCGCACAACAGAACATAGTAGGCATAAATACACACATGAATTAATAAATTAATAAAGTGCAAATAACAGATGGAGGGATATTAATGTTCAGAGTTCCGAGCCAAGTTTAATAGCCTGATGGCTGTGGGGAAGCAGCTATTCCTAAACCGGGTTGTTGCAGTCTTCAGGCTCCTGTACCTTCTACCCGAAGGTAGCAGGGAGATGAGTGTGTGGCCAGGATGGTGTGGGTCCTTGATGATGCTGCCAGCCTTTTTGAGGCAGCGACTGCGTTAAATCCCCTTCCTGGAAGGAAGGTCAGAGCCGATGATGGACTGGGCAGTGTTTACTACTTTTTGTAGTCTTTTCCTCTCCAGGGCACTCAAATTGCCGAACCAAGCCACGATGCAACCGGTCAGCATGCTCTCTACTGTGCACCTGTAGAAGTTAGAGAGAGTCCTCCTTGACAGACCAACTCTCCTTAATCTTCTCAGGAAATAGAGGCGCTGATGAGCTTTCTTGATAATTGCATCCGTGTTCTCGGACCAGGAAAGATCTTCACAGATGTGCACGCCCAGGAATTTGAAGCTCTTGACCCTTTCAACCATCGACCCGTTGATATAAACAGGACTGTGGGTCCCCATCCTACTCCTTCCAAAGTCCACAATCAGTTCCTTGGTTTTGCTGGTGTTGAGGGCCAGGTTGTTGTGCTGGCACCATATGGACAGTCGCTCGATCTCTCTTCTATACTGTGACTCATCCCCATCAGTGATACGTCCCACAACAGTGGTGTCGTCAGCGAACTTGATGATGGAGTTCGCACTATGACCAGCTACGCAGTCATGAGTATAGAGTGAGTACAGCAGGGGGCTGAGCACGCAGCCTTGAGGTGCTCCCGTGCTGATTGTTATCGAGGCTGACACATTTCCACCAATACGAACAGACTGTGGTCTGTGGATGAGGAAGTCGCGGATCCAATTGCAGAGGGAGGCGCAGAGACCCAGTTCTGTGCGAGTTCTGTGCGAGAAACCCAGTGATTGTGATCCTGATTCCGGTTAAGCCATTCTCCTGCCTTCTCCCCATAACCTCTGAAATCGATACTAATCGAGAATATATCAATCTCTGCCTTAAAAACATCTGTTGACTTGGCTCCCACAGCCGTCTGTGGTATATATCTCTCAGCTTAATCTAATGGATTTAGATTAAAGTAATCTTTGAACTTCTGCAGAGCATCTTCAAACAAGGCATCTTTTATCTTCTATGATGAAATGTCAGCATGCCAAGTACTCCAAGTGGAATCTCCACCAGGACTAATACCTTTTGATACTTGCATGTCACGTTGTGTTACAATGCCACTCATTCCTAATTCCAAACAACGTGACCATTTGCTTGCTGTGTGTGCTGAATGGTATGAGGCTCAATCATGCAGGCTGGGATCCCTGGCATAGCTAGTTGAGGCAGTGAGGTAGTCAAAGCTGGAGATAGACACAAAATGCTGGTGGAACTCAGCGGGACAGGCAGGATCACTGGAGAGAAGGAATGGGTGACGTTTTGGGTCGAGACCCTTCTTGTCAAAGCTGGTGTTTGTAATGGGCCAGCAATAAGACCTCGCCACTGCCCCTCACCACACTCACTGTGTGGTGCATTCCCGTGCACATGTGGTGGTCTTTGACAAGATGGTTTCCAGAGAAACATGTATTTTTGGTGAAGCAAACTCAATTGAGGCATTTCATCAATACAAAAATGGAAAATGCTGTAAATACTCAGCAGATCAGGATACGTCTGTGGGAAGGGGAGCATAGCTGACATCTCAGCTCGGATTCCCTTCATACAAATTGAAAAGGAATCAAATGAACCCAAAGTGAGGGAGGGCGAGGGAGTGAGTTGTTGATCTTTTCATCATCTGCAACTCCACGTTGCTGGTTTGTAATGTTTTCATGGACGACTGAGATGCAGCAGATCTTTTATCCAAAGGGATTGGGGTTTATTTGCAAGAAAGCACATCAAAGCAACAGTAGTTACACATTGAGGCTTTCAGCTGTCAGTGCAGTCTGTGTCCGCGGCTGACAATGTCACATTGCAAGGCAGCTCCACCAACGCAAGGATGGAGAGGATGAAGGGGAATAGTAAGTTATGGATGAAAGGGGAGTGTAATTTAGGGAAGGTCCCAATTGCCGTGTGCCGACTGGCCTTGGATTAAATACGTAAAAGTGGATGGGGAGTTAAGGATGAGGTGGTGTGGTTGAGGCAGGGACTATCCCAATGCGGAAGAAACAGACAGGTACATGGATATGGCAGGTTTGGAGGGGTATGGGCCAAACGCGGGCAGGTGGGACTAGTGTAGCTAGGACATGTTGGCCGGTGTGGGCAATTCAGGCCGAATGGCCTGTTTTCACTCTATGACTCTAATAGAGGAGCCATGGGGAAAGAGGGATAGGAGAGATTCTGCAGAGGATGAAGGAGGGTAGATATAGAACTAGAGGAAACAGATGAAACTACTGGCATGGTGGAACTACTCACAGCGCCAGAAACCCAGGTTCGATCCTGACTACGGGTACTGTCTGTACGGAGTTTCTCCGTTCTCACTGTGACCTCGTGGGTTTTCTCTGGGTGCTCCGGTTTCCTCCCACACTCCAAAGATGCATAGGTTTGTAGGTTAATTGGCTGCAGTACAAAAACATGTGAATTGTTCCCAGTGCACGGGGCTGGCCACTGGTCGGCGAGGACTCGGTGGGCCAAATGAATCAGAATCAGAATCAGAATGCCTTTTATTGTCACTATACACATGTACAGTGAGATTAAAAACTGCTCCTACTCAGTGCAAAAACAAGACAAAAAGGGGGGGGGGGATAAGGTGCACAGTTTCTGCAGCGCTATATACATATCTATAAAAAGAGAATGGATAATAGAATGGATAATGTTACAGTACAAATTACAGTAGGTGGATAGATGGAGGTCCGGGGGTTAGGCTGTGAAGTCAGTGCATGTGTGAGTTCAGGGAGATGATGGATTTTGGGAAGAAACTGTTCTTGAGTCTATTTGTCCTTGTGCTGATGCACCTATAGCGCCTCCCTGAGGGCAGCAGGTTGAACAGGCCAAATGCAGGATGGGAGCTGTCCTTGATAATGTTCTTCGCCCTGCTGAGGCAGCGGGAGGTGTAAATGTCCATCAGAGAGGGGAGAGGGCAGCCGATGATCTTCTGTGCTGCCCTGACTACCCTCTGAAGCCTCTCCCTGTCTGCCATGGTGCAGCTGCCGTACCATGCTGTAATGCAGTATGTCAACAGGCTCTCAATGGACGAGCGGTAGAAGGTCAGCAGCAGGTTGGAGTCCAGGTTGTGCTTCCTGAGGACCCTCAGGAAGTGCAGCCGCTGCTGAGCCTTCTTGATGACCGCTGTGATGTTGTCTGTCCAGGAGATGTCAGCGGAGATGAGGATGCCGAGAAACCGGAAGGTGTGGACCCTCTCCACACACTCGCCGTTGATGTATAAGGGGGCTAAGTCGGTGCTGTGCCTCCTGAAGTCGACAATGAGCTCTTTGGTTTTCTTGGTGTTCAGAGCCAGGTTTGGCCTGTGCAGTTGCCTGTTTCCGTGCTATACCTCTGGAAGTCTAAAAATAGAGGAGATAACAGGAAAGTGAGAGAATGCGAACATACTGGAAGGAGAATTGGCAGAGGGAATAAGACAAGAGCAACACTGGGTTAGGTATTTGCATGGATTTCTAACCTGAATTACCTTGCAAATTAGTGTCTCTGCATCCCACCACATAAAACACAAAGGCTGAGCGAAAGAAAAAAGTGCTGGAGGAACTCAGTGGGTCAGGCAGCATGTTCATAAGTGATAGGAGTAGAATTAGGCCCATCAAGTCTACTCTGCCATTCAATCGTGGCTGATCTACCTCTCCCTCCTTACCCCATTCTCCTGCCTTCTCCCCATAAACCCTGACACCCATGCTAATCAAGAATCTGTCTGTGGAGGGAATTGGCACAAGATATTTTGTGTTGGGATCCTTCGTCAGACTGATTGGAGTGGAGGAGAGAAAGCTGGACAAGAGAAGTGGCGACAGGGCGAAGCCTGAAAAGACAGGTGGATGCAAATAGTCATGAAGGCTAGAGGTGTAAAGGAGACAAAAGGGTATCAGATAATGAAGGGAGAAGTGACATTTAAAGCCGGAGAGAGGAGTATGGGTGGAAGGGAACAGTTGGAAAGGGAAAGAGGGGGGATCATTGAGAAATATGAGACTCAGGGATGAGAGATGATTGTATAGAGGAGGGGAGTTGGATGACTAGGGTGGTGGGAGATGGTGGGAGAAATGAGTGCGCATCACTGGGAAAGAGAGAGAGGGCGCAGGTATTTCTTTCAGTTGGAGAATTGAGGTGGTGCAACAGCAGAGTTGCTGCCTTAGAGCGCCGGAGACCCCGGTTCGATCCTGACTAAGGGTGCTGTTTGTACGGAGTTCATACGTTCTCCCCGTGACCTGCGTGGGTTTTCTCCAGGATTTCCCGTTTCCTTTCACACTCTAAAGACGTACAGGTTTGTAGGTTAATTGGCTTTGTATAAATGTAAATTGTCCCTAGTGTGTGGAGGATAGTATTAATGCGCGGGGATCACTGATCGGGGCTGACTCGGTGGGCTGAAGGGCCTGTTTCTGTGCTGTAACTCTAAACTGAATTAAACTAAAATTTAAAGTTCATACCATTGCTACCTTGCTACTGCAAAGTGCGCCTAAAATTGTTGCGCTATCGGGTATCGTTTTGGCAATATTTCGAGCATATACAGACATGCATAAAAAATGACTCTTTTTAGCTGTATATTTAAACTTTATTAAGGGAAAAACATTGTCAAATTGAACAAAACTTGCCACTGCACACCGCAGGGTAATGGTGAGTAAGGAGGCCCAAAAAATGTTGCTCGATCGTGTACTGTTTTGGCTGTATTTTGGGAACATACTTACAAACAAATATATATATATACATACAAGATGAGAGTTTTAGTTATATACTAGTCCATGCACAGACCAGTTGGGTCCCAGTTCCCCAATGCAATATTCCACTACGCAGGTGCAACTGCCACGTTAAACGTTGTGCCGTTGACGGCAGAAATTAAGTTAAAGTTAATAAAGTGACTAGAGGACCTGTGAGCCCTTTGTAAAATAGAACACAACTTACTCGTGGATTCGTTGGGTCCCCGTTGTGATGCCAGGCAAGTGCACGCAGAAAAATGCAGAGCTGAAAATAGGCAAAGGCCCCAACTGCACAGGCGGGATACCGAGTCCACTGCGCATGCATGGGTAGACGGCGTCATTTTACGTCACTGCTGCGTCACAGGCGCCATTTTCAATTGTGACGCGGCTGACGGGCCTCCCCCTACTGCGCAGGCACGGCCAGCAAGTGGGGGCGCTGTGTTAAGTTAATTTTAACATCAATCTGAAATAAACTTGGCTAATGCACATCACAGGACAACGGTTAGAAAGATGGACCGAAAATATTAGCGCTATCAGGTACCGTTTTGGCGGTGTTTCGGGAACGCACACACATATACACATATATATATATACAAACAAACTAACAAGATGAGAGTTTTAGTAATAGAAAGATAAATGTAAAATTCTTAAGGGATTGGACAGGCTAGATGCAGAAAAAATGTTCCCGACGTTGGGGAAGTCCAGCACCAGGGACACAATTTAAGAATAAAGGGTAGGCCATTTAGTACTGAGATGAGGAAAAACATTTTCACCCAGGGAGTTGTGAATCTGTGGAATTCTCTGCCACAGAAGGCAGCGGAGGCCAATTCACTGGATGTTTTTAAGAGGGAGTTAGATTTAGCTCTTAGGGCTAACGGAATCAAGGGATATAGGGATAAAGCAGGAACGGGGTACTGATTCTAGATTATCAGTCATGATCTTATTGAAGGGCAGTGCTGGCTTGAAGGGCTGAATGGCCTACTCTATGTACCTATTTCTATGTTTCTATTTTTTATGTTTCCATGAAAACAGCAGGATAAAAGTTAAAGAAACTGAACAGCTTTGGTTACTTCCTATGAGTAGCGCCACAGGAAAGCACTAAAATATACAAAGCGCCAATCTGTGACAGGAATGAAGCATGAATGTAAAGCACTGCTGTTCAAGTCAGCAAAATCCACTTAACATTAGTCAAAAGTGATTCACATAATAGTACTTAAAGGTTTTATTGTGCAGTAACAAAATGGATAGCATCCCTGGAATATCAAATCTAAACATTAACATCAAAGCTTGTGCAGTATTCAGACCTCTGCTACCATTATCTGAATCCATTAATTATCTCCAAAGTTGGTTGCCATGACAAGTATTTCGATCACGACTTCCAGGCTTGTTTCGAGTTAGAACATATTCTAATGCAGTACTGAAAATAAATTGGTTGAAGACCAGCAAATCCCAGGTATATATACACTGAAAACAATGTTCACAAACGATGCTTCCCCGACTCTCCAATCTGGAGAAGCATCTTGATCCCAAATGCCAACTATTCCTTTCCTCCAGAGATGCTGACTGACCATGCTGAGTTACTCCTGCTATTTGTGTCTATGTTCCGTTTAAACCAGCATCTGCAGTTCCTTCCTACACATTTTGTTGTTGTGTTACAGAGAAAGGTTGAACAAGTTAGGTCTTTATTCTTTGGAGCGCAGAAGGTTCAGGGGGGACTTGATTGAGGTCTTTAAAATGATGAAAGGGATAGACAGAGTTGACGTGGATAAGCTTTTCCCATTGAGGGTAGGGAAGATTCAAACAAGAGGGCATGACATGAGAATTAAGGGACAGAAGTTTAGGGGTAACATGAGGGGGAACTTCTTTACTCAGAGAGTGGTGGCTGTGTGGAATGATCTTCCTGCAGAAGTGGTGGAGGCAGGATCGATTTTAACATTTAACAGTAAAGTGGATAGGTATATGGACGGGAAGGGAATGGAGGGGTATGGTCTGAGTGCAGGTAGATGGGACTAGGGGAAAATGAATGGTCGGCACGGACTGGAAGGGCCGAGAAGGCCTGTTTCCGTGCTGTAATTGTTATATGGTTATATGGTTACGCTTCATCAAAGCACGGGCATAGAATATTTAGTCCAGAATTGGTTTATGTTTAATCAGCAGACTGTTGTTTGAGTTTGTTCCTTGTTACGAGCAGCCATTGCTAATTGCTTGCTTCTCTGCCATATTGCCTATAAATTTAATTCTGGAGAGCACTGCCTTGAATAAAGCATTTGCCATCACCAGAAGCCAGGCAGTGCCCTAATGGGTGCCCTTCAGGTACAGAGCACCAGCTGACTGTGCCTACTTCAGTTCCTTTAACATTTAGTGATTAGTGAGTAGTTTTGCACAGTGTTTCTATAAATCAAATATAGGACAGCTGAAGAGCCTGCTTCATCTGTTACCCAGTCTGTGCTACACTGTGAATCTCATTGCATTTGCATTAAAAAAAATAAAAAAGCTGTTCCCATTTCACAAAACCTGCAAAGACAGGATTATAATTCATAATGAAACCAGTGACGTCGGCTGGTATGATTCTCCGGAGTTGACATCATTGTTCATTCTGTTCTTTTATCCTGCACTCAGACTTTATCGTCCTTCGTCAATGTTACTTTTTTGCGTATCTTTCATTCATTTATTCTCCATTTCTCTGCATCACCGTCGACATCTATCTTTTCCCCCTCCCCTTGACCCTCAGGTTGAAAAAAGGGTCTCGATACGAAACGTCACCCATCCCTTCTCTCCAGAGATGCTGCCTGTCCCGCTGAGTGACTCCAGCATTTTGTGTCTATCGCCAGAGTTAGCACTTCAGGTTGAAGATCCTTCACCAGAACTGGGAGTTTGGACCAAGGATTATTAATTTTCAACGTTAATTCTGTTTCACAGGCGAAAGGGGCAAAGTTTGAAGGGGAGATGTGCAGTGGAAATATTTTACACAGAAGCTGGCGGGTGCCTGGAACACGCGGCCAGGAGTGGTGATAGCGGCAGATGCTATAATGGCAATGTTTGTTGAGGGCTTGGACACGCTAGAGGCAGGAAACATGTTCCCGATGTTGGGGGAGTCCAGAACCAGGGGCCACACAGTTTAAGAATAATGAGTAAGCCATTTAGAACGGAGACGAGGAAACATTTTTTCTCACAGAGAGTGGTCAGTCTGTGGAACTCTCTGCCTCAGAGGGCGGTGGAGGCAGGTTCTCTGGATGCTTTCAAGGCAGAGCTAGATAGGGCTCTTAAAAATAGTGGAGTCAGGGGATATGGGGAGAAGGCAGGAACGGGGTACTGATTGGGGATCAGCCATGATCACATTGAATGGCGGTGCTGGCTCGAGGGGCCAAATGGCCTACTCCTGCACCTATTGTCTATTGTCTATTGTCAATGGAGAGATTTTTAGATAGGCATATGGATATGCAGGGAATAGAGGAATGGATCAAGTGCTGGCAGATGAGATCGGTTTGTCTTGGCATCGTGTTATAGATAGACGTCGTGGGCCAAAGGGCCTGTTTCTGTGCTGTGTATTTCTATGTTCCACCTTCTATTTATCCCAGAGAGGCAGCATGACTTGCTGACTATTGTGACATTTACTGTTTGAGAAAGAACTGCAGATGCTGGAAAAATCAAAGGTAGACAAAAACTGCTGGAGAAACCCAGCAGGTGAGGCAGCATCTATGGAGAGAAGGAATAGCCTGAAGAAGGGTCTCGACCCAAAACGTCGCTTATTCCTTCTCTCCATGGATGCTGCCTCACCCGCTGAGTTTCTCCAGCATTTTGTGTCTGCCTTCGACATGTACTGGTGTTGTTTTCCATTTCCAGCCTCCACAGTATTTTCTGCTGTTCACCCAGTTCATCTCACTTTGTTTGTTTTCAAAAATGAGTCCCGCTTCACCATGGTGTTCTTTTCCCATGGATTCACTTCTTACAAGACCACTGGAGGTCTATATTTACATCAGTAAACACTTCATGAACCTGCCTTTGCCCAGTGTAAAATTCAGTTGTGTCTCACGATCTCCTGCTTCTCAACACCTCATTTATGGCCTTGTCCCACGGTACGAGTTCATTCCAAGAGCTCTCCCGAGTTTTCCCTGATTTGAACTCGGAGATTTATGGTAATAACTATATAACCATATAACCATATAACAATTACAGCACGGAAACAGGCCCTCTCGGCCCTTCCAGTCCGTGCCGACCATTTATTTTCCCCTAGTCCCATCTACCTGCACTCAGACCATACCCCTCCATTCCCTTCCCGTCCATATACCTATCCACTTTACTTTTAAATGTTAAAATCGATCCTGCCTCCACCACTTCTGCAGGAAGATCATTCCACACAGCCACCATTCTCTGAGTAAAGAAGTTCCCCCTCATGTTACCCCTAAACTTCTGTCCCTTAATTCTCATGTCATGCCCTCTTGTTTGAATCTTCCCTACCCAAAATGAGAAAAGCTTATCCACGTCAACTCTGTCTATCCCTTTCATCATTTTAAAGACCTCAATCAAATCCCCCCTTAACCTTCTGCGCTTCAAAGAATAAAGACCTAACTTGTTCAACCTTTCTCTGTAACTTAGTTTCTGGATCTAGTAAATCTCCTCTGTACTCTCTCTATTTTGTTGACATCCTTCCTATAATTAGGCGACCAAAATTGTACACCATACTCCAGAATTGGTCTCACCAATGCCTTGTACAATTTTAACATTACCTCCCTACTCCTATATTCAATGCTCTGATTTATAAAGGCCAGCACACCAAAAGCTTTCTTTACCACCCTATCTACATGCGATTCCACCTTCAGGGAACTATGCGCAGTTATTCCTAGATCCCTCTGTTCCACAGCATTCCTCAATTCCCTACCATTTACCATGTACGTCCTATTTTGATTTGTCCTGCCAAGATGTAGCACCTCACACTTACCAGCATTAAACTCCATTTGCCATCTTTCAGCCCCCTCTTCCAAATGGCCCAAATCTCTCTGTAGACTTTGAAATTCTACTTCATTATCCACAGCATCATTATCCAATTTTCCACCCCATCATCCAGATCATTGATGTACATGACAAACAACAGTGGACCCAACACAGATCCCTGAGGCACCCCACTGGTCACCAGCTTCCAACCTGACAAACAGCCATCCACCATTACTCTCTGGCATCTCCCATTCAGCCACTGTTGAATCCATCTTGCTACTCCGCCATTAACACCCAAAGATTGAACCTTCTTAACCAACCTAATGGTCGCTTGTCGGTACTCGGGGCTCTCGTGGACATTTTTCATCATGTTCGAAAATCTTCACGAGGCCTCACGAGCATACCTGTCGTTAGCGAGTCTTCTCGAATACCTGCCGTTAGCGTTACGAGCAGTTAAGAGATGTCCCCGAGCTCCGACGTACCTGCTACGTTCATTCTCCGTGCTTACCACAAGTTTGATATTTTTTAACTAGCTGGAGGGAGAACCTGCAGGTTTGTAGGTTAATTGGCTTCTGTAAATGGCCCCTGATGTGGAGGATATGAAACAGGGATAACACAGAACGAGTGTCCAGGTGATTGTTGGCCGGAGTGGACTTGATGGGCCGAAGAGCCTGGTTCCACACTGTATCTCTAAAACTAGAAGTTAAAGGTGGCACGGCGACACTGTGCTACTGTCCAACAGCGCCACAGACCCGGGTTCGATCCCGACTGCGGGTGCTGTCTGTACGCAGTTTGTACATTCTCCCCGTGATCTGTATGTGTTTTCACCAAGATCTTCAGTTTCCTCTCACACTCCAAAGACATAGGCTTGTAGGTTAATTGGCTTGGTGTAAATGTAAAATTGTCCCCAGTGTGATCACTGGCCGGCACGGACTCGGTGGGCTGAAGGGCCTGTTTCCACGTTGTATCTCCAAACTAGTTAAACTAAACCTAAAGAGGAGTTTGGATAAACTTAGATTGTTTTCTCTAGAACATTAGAGTCTGAGGGGAGACCTGATAGAAGTTTAGAAGATCCCTTTGATCTGGCATTTTGTTGGTTCACATGCTTAATCCATGGTGTTTTATCATTAATGTTTTATTTTTATTAATGTTTAGTGCTTTCTGAGTCATTTGTAACTGTCACTGTATGTCATGTTGTTGCTTGTGGGCGGAGCACCAAGGCAAATTCCTTGTATGTGAATACTTGGCCAATAAACTTACTTACTTACTTAATAAAATGATGAGAGGTGTGGTAGAGTAGACAGAACCTTTATCTCCTGGTGGAACTGTCAAGGACTAGAGAGCATCGCTTTCAGATGAGATTTGTACGGTTTAAAAGGACAGTGGCATTTAAGATGCTTTTAGCTTGGCACCTGCATACGCAGGGAATGTTGGAAAATATATCATATGCAGGCAGATGAGATTAGTTTACCTTGGCATCAAACGTTGCACCGAGGGCCCTGACTGCGATCAAAATATGAGTTTTTTTTAAATACAGTTATTTAAGTGTTACCGATTGTAAGTGCTTTCCCGATGGTAGATCATATAAAATGTTATTTTCTTCCCAGGGCAAAACTGTTCCGTGGAAAAAAGATCCATGGGGATTATGACATCAGAGTGGAACAGGTCAGTATTGTTTCCAGTCTTCAAAGTTGTTGTTGAATGTAATGACGTGTATGTGTGATATGATTAATGAATGGACTTAATGGACTAGCCATGTGGGGTCAAACACTACCCATGTTTAGTTGGTAAATTGATGGTTAATAGAAAGTTAACAACAAGTTAGTAGAATTTTGACAGTTGCCTTACTAAGGAACTGCAGTGATAAATAGTCTGTCCTGTCAAACTAGTAGATTCAGCAGTAAAGATTGAAGAGCTGTCATCTACGAAAACCAATTTTCACCAACTATTCAACAGTGGAATCAAACAGTTGACGGGCTGCTCGGTAGAGTTGCTGCCTTACACAGCGCCAGAGACCCGGGTTCAATCCCGTCTACGGGTGCTGCCTGTACGGTGTTTGCACGTTCTCCCCGTGACCTGCGTGGGTTTTCTCCAAAATCTTCAGTTTCCTCCCACACTCCAAAGACGTACAGGTTTGTAGGTTAATTGGCTTGGTGTAAATGTAAAATTGTCCAAAATTGTGTGTGGGGTAGAGTTAAAGTGCAGGGATCGCTGGTCGGTGCGTACTCGGTGGGCCGAAGGCCCTGTTTCCGCACTGTATCTCTAAACTAAACTAAACGAAACTAGTTTTCAGGGTCTGACGACAGGCATTAAAGTGATTGCAATTGGCTTCCAACGCCAACATATTGCAAAATGGAAATATGATGTAAAGCAATAGATCTCAATGATGTACCAAAACAAATAATGATCCTATCTAAAAAAATAAAGAGCAACTTACCAAATAGTAAGAGGCTTGGACAGAATGGAGAGGATATTTCCATTAGTGAGATGTTCTAGGTCTAGAGGTCATAGCTTATAGAATTAAAGGATGTTCCTTAAAGAAGGAGATGAGGAGGAATTCATTTTGTCAGAGGGTGGTGAATCTGTGGAATTCTTTGTCACAGGAGGCTGTGGAGGTCAAGTGAATCGCAGAGATAAATAGATTCTTGATTAGTACGCGTGTCACGGGTTACAGGGAGAATGGGGGAATGGGGGAATACAGGAAAATGGGGCAAGGAGGGATAGATAGATCATCCATGATTGAACGGCGGAGTAGACCTGATGGGGCCGAATGTCCTAATTCTGCTCCTATCAGTTATGGACTTATGACCTTATGATTGCTTATCTGACAACTCTTATGAAAATAGCCATTTGGCCCTATAATTAAGAAGCTTTAGCTGTCGCCTGCATTGAAACTCCTTTATGTTTATAATAAGATGAAAATAATGACTTGCTCAAAGTGAATGATGGCAGGGTAGTAACCACTGGTGGTGACATTATCGGCAACTTTGATAAAGTGATCAACTATGACTGTGTTTGCCACTGGAACCGCGATGTTAATCCATTTACTTACAGGAATTTGTCGGCTATTTTCATTAATTTTAACACAAAGTCTCACACCCAGATAGATAAATGCTAACCTGCAAACACTACCCCCCCCCCCCCCCCCACTCTTCCCCCCCTCTAGTCCCTGTGTCCCACCTGAAAACACACCCAGTACCCCTTTCCCTTCCATCAATGTTCCTTTCCTCTAGCTTCAAATTCCACGCACCTTTTATCCTGATCTCACACTGTTTGTCTTTTCAACTCTGGCCTTTGTCCAACCATCCACCGATCCAAAATCCCCATCACCTATCACTACCGTAATACCAAACAGCAGTCAAGGGTCAAAAGTCAAGAGTATTTTATTGTCATATGTCCCTGATAGAACATTTTATTGTCACATGTCCCTGATAGAACAATGAAATTCTTATTTGCAGCAGCACAACAGAATATGTAAACATAGTGCACTGTAAACAGTATAATAAACGAGAGAGAAAATGTGTGTGTGTATGTATATATATATATATATATAAATACACATATGTATATAGATCATATTTATATAAGGGCCAACGGAAATTGGAGGAACTGCACCTCATATTCCGCTTGGGCAGTCTGCACCCTAGTGGCATAAACATTGAATTCACCAATTTCCGGTAGCCCTTGCTGTCTCCTCCCCTTCTCAGCTCTCCCTCAGCCCTCGGGCTCCTCTTCTTCCTTTTTCCTTTCTTCTCCCCATTCCCCCCACCCTTGATCAGTCTGAAGAAGGGTTTCGGCCCGAAACGTTGCCTATTTCCTTCGCTCCTTAGATGCTGCTGCACCCGCCAAGTTTCTCCAGCACTTTTGTCTACCTTCACATATATATATATCTACACGCACGCTCACATACGTACACACACAAAAACGAACAATAATAGTGCAATAATATCACTAATCATCTACGTAGTTCAGTCTTGTTTGAGGTTGTAGTGTTTAATACCCAAATGGCTATCGGGAAGAAGCTGTTCCTGAACTTGGATGTTACAGTTTTCAGGCTCCTGTACCATCAAACTAGCATGTGCAGTTCTTTGCGTGAGAAAGTCTGCTCACGTTTGCTCCATTTCGAGTAAATACGTACTAAAATGATTTGCAATAACATTTGAGATCAATGTTTTGACTTTTGCAGTAATAGAGAATTTACTGATTGTGCTTAGCCGACAAGTGATGAAGCTTCTCCTCCATGGGGTCCATTGTTTGACCAGCAGAGGGCACTGGTGACCATATGGGTCGCACCCTGGCCACTCCCTCTTCTCCCCTATCCCATCGGGCTAAAGGTATAGAGGTGCAGAAACGCACACCTCCAAGTTCAGGGACAGTTTGTTCCCAGCTGTTATCAGGCAACTGAATCATCTACCACAACCAGAGAGTTGTCCTGAACTACTATCTACCCATTGGTGACCCTCGGACTATCCTTGTTCGGACTTTGCTGGCTTTACCTTGCACTAAACTTTATTCCCTTATCATAGGGTCATAAGTGATAGGAGATGAATTAGGCCATTCGGCCCATCACGTCTACCCCACCATTCAATCATGGCTGATCTATCTCTCCCCTTCTAACCCCATTCTCCTGCCTTCTCCCCGTAACCTCTGGCACCTGTACCATGTATCATCTATCTACAGACTGTGGATGGCTCGGTTGTAATCATGTCTTGTCTTTCCGCTGACTGGTTCGCAGGCAACAAAAGCTTTTCATTGTACCTCAGTACAGGTGATAATATACTAGACTAAACTGAGCTGCCCATTCCAGTAGGACTCCTGACACTGGTTAGTAAATGTCCCTATTATTTCTGTTTTTGCTTCAGAACAAAGAAGGAATCTAAAACAAGAATGACAAAACAGATGATTGGAATTTGTAAGCATTAGGAAACTAACATCAAAATTGGAAAATTAATAGCAATTGCATAGAGTTTGTTGGCTCATAATAAAACTAAATATAATATGTGTGGGGAGGAACTGCAGATTAAACCGAAGATACATGCAAAAAGATGGATTAACTCTGCGGGTCAGTCAACATTAGAGTTGCCAACCTTCTCACTCCCAAATAAGGGACAAAAGGTCAAAACAAGGGACAAATTCCAGAGGGCAATTCGTCGACCGACTCGGCCGTGGCTGGGTGAATGATCAGTTGGCCCGGGTGCTGGACTGCACACAAAGCCCAGCCGGCGGGCCAGCTGAGGCGTTTTGGCCCGGGCGCCGGACTTTGCGCGCGACGTCGCACACAAAGTCCAGTGCCCCAAAGTCCGCCAACTCATGAACCGATGATCAACCATGAGAAGGAGGGGTGGTGGTGTCAGCGGTAAGCGAAGGTCCGAAGGTCAGACAGCTGTCCGGGCTGCCGACCTATGGGGCCACGGGCGAGGCGCTGCTGCTGGTGCACTCCATGGGCTGCACTACGTCGGGACAGGTAATCGGGGCAGGACACGGCGCTCTGACCCGACAGTCCTCTAGACCCAAGTAGGAGCAGTCAAATATGGGATAAGGGCGGTCCTGTACAGGACAAACCCATTTAGCCCAATATACGGCATGTCCCGGCTAATACGGGACAGTTAGCAACACTAGTCAACATCTATGGGGGAAAGGAATAGGGAACATTTTGGGTCGAGACCCTTCTTCAGACATATTATACATGCACTTTATTTTGAGAAAGTTACCCCAGTAAGATTATAGAAAGTGTGAGCTGTACAGATTAATCTCAATTTCCCATCAGTTACTTTTTTTGCAAAACATGTTTAACATTAACAATGAAACTTCCTTTGGAGTTAAAAAAGTCTTATTATTTTTTAGACTATCAGAGGCTCCATAGGCTGCATTATCCTGAATTAGATACAGCTCTCAGGACTAGCGGAATCAAGGGAAATGGGGAAAAAAGCAGGAATGGGGTACTGATTTTGGATGATCAGCCGTGATCAAAGGGCCAAATGGCCTACTGCACCTATCTGCACCTATTTTCTATGTTTCTATGTTTCTATGAAAGCAGTGGGTTCCATCTGGTGGTGATCAATAGTACATACACCCTGTGCAGGCAAGAAGTGAACCAGATCCACTATGGTCTAGAAATGGAAAGATGTTTGTTTAATTGATTACATGCTCACAAAAGGGTAGGGGTGTTTGGGGATTCATCAGGTGCAGTGGAGGACTGATTAGTACGTGTAGGAAGGATCTGTGCAGCTGCTGGTTAACACCAAACATACACAACAAATGCTGGGGTATTGTTTTGAGGATGTAACAAGTAAAATAGACAAGGGAGAGCCAGTGGGTGTAGTGTACCTGGACTTTCAGAAAGCCTTTGATAAGGTCCCACACAGGCGATTAGTGGGCAAAATTAGAGCACATGGTATTGGGGGTAGGAAATTGACATGGATAGACATTGGTTGGCAGACAGGAAACAAAGAGTAGGAATTAACGGGTCCCTTTCAGAATGGCAGGCGTGGGCTTGTGGGGTACTACAAGGCTTGGTGCTGGGACCGCAGCTATTTACAATCTACATTAATGGTTTAGATGAAGGGATTCAAAGTAACATTAGCAAATTTGCAGATGACAAAGCTGGGTGGCAGTGTGAACTGTGAGGAGGATGCCATTAGGATGCAGGGTGATTTGTACAGGTTGGGTGAGTGGGCAGATGCATGACAGATGCAGTATAATGTGGGTAAATGTGAGGTTACCCAATTTGGTGGCAGGAACAGGAAGGCAGATTATTATCTGAATGGCGTCAAGTTGGGAAAAGGGGAAGTACAACGGGATCTGGGAGTCCTTGTTCATCAGTCAATGAAAGTAAGCATGCAGGTACAGCAGGCAGTGAAGGAAGCTAATGGCATGTTGGCCTTCATAATGAGAGGAGTTGAGTATAGGAGCAAAGAGGTCCTTCTGCAGCTGTACAGAGCCCTAGTGAGACCACACCTGGAATAGTGTGTGCAGTTTTGGTCTCCTAATTTGAGGAAGGACATTCTTGCTATTTAGGGACTGCAGCGTAAGTTCACCAGGTTAATTCCCAGGATGGCGGGACTGTCATATGATTAAAGAATGGAGCGGTTGGGCCTGTATTCACTGGAATTTGGAAGGATAAAAACATAGAAACATAGAAAATAGGTGCAGGAGTAGGCCATTCGGCCCTTCGAGCCTGCACCGCCATTCAATATGATCATGGCTGATCATCCAACTCAGTATCCTGTACCTGCCTTCTCTCCATACCCTCTGATCCCTTTAGCCACAAGGGCCACATCTAACTCCCTCTTGAATATAGCCAATGAACTGGCCTCAACGACCTTCTCTGGCAAATAATTCCAGAGACTCACCGCTCTCTGTGTGAAAAATGTTTTCCTCATCTCGGTCCTAAAGAAATTCCCCCTTATCCTTAGACTGTGACCCCTTGTTCTGGACCTCCCCAACATCGGGAACAATCTTCCTGCAACTAGCCTGTCCAATCCCTTAAGAATTTTGTAAATTTCTATAAGATCCCCCCTCAGTTTTCTAAATTCTAGCGAGTACAAGCCAAGTCTATCCAGTCTTTCTTCATATGAAAGTCCTGACATCCCAGGAATCAGTCTGGTGAACCTTCTATGTACCCCCTCTATGGCAAGAATGTCTTGTCTCAGATTTGGAGACCAAAACTGTACGCAATACTCCAGGTGTGGTCTCACCAAAACGCTGTACAACTGCAGTAGAACCTCCCTGCTCCTATACTCAATCCTTTCGCTATGAATGCTAACATACCATTAGCTTTCTTCACTGCCTGCTGCACCTGCATGCCTACTTTCAATGATTGGTGTACCATGACACCCAGGTCTCATTGCATCTCCCCTTTTCTTAATTTGCCACCATTAAGATAATAGTCTACCCTCCTGTTTTTTGCCACGAAAGTGGATAACAGGATGAGTCAAAGTCAAAGTCAAGTCAAAAGAGTCAAAGTCAAAGTCAAAAGAGTTTATTGTCATGTGTCCCTGACAGGACAATGAAAATCTTTCTTTGCATAGCACAACAGGACATAGAAGGCATTGACTACAATTATATACATAAATACACACATGAATTAATAAATTAATAAAGTGCAAATAACAGATGGAGGGATATTAATGTTCAGAGTTCCGAGCCAAGTTTAATAGCCTGATGGCTGTGGGGAAGTAGCTACTCCTAAACCGGGTTGTTGCAGTCTTCAGGGTCCTGTACCTTCTACCCGAAGGTAGCAGGGAGATGAGTGTGTGGCCAGGGTGCTGTGGGTCCTTGATGATGCTGCCAGCCTTTTTGAGGCAGCAACTGTAATAAATCCCCTCAATGGAAGGAAGGTCAGAGCCGATGATGGACTGGGCAGTGTTTACTACTTTATGGAGTCTTTTCCTCTCCAGGACTCTCAAGTTGCCGAACCAAGCCACGATGCAACCGGTCAGCAAGCTCTCTACTGTACACCTGTAGAAGTTAGAGTCCTCCTTGACAGACCGACTCTCCGTAATCTTCTCAGGAAGTAGAGGCGCTGATGAGCTTTCTTAATAATTGCATCTGTGTTCTCGGACCAGGAAAGATCTTCACAGATGTGCACGCCCAGGAATTTGAAGCTCTTGACCCTTTCAACCATCGACCCGTTGATATAAACAGGACTGTGGGTCCCCATCCTACTCCTTCCAAAGTCCACAATCAGTTCCTTGGTTTTGCAGGTGTTGAGGGCCAGGTTGTTGTGCTGGCACCATATGGACAGTTGCTCGATCTCTCTTTTATACTCTGACTCATCCCCATCAGTGATACGTCCCACAACAGTGGTGTCGTCAGCGAACTTGATGATGGAGTTCGCGCTATGACCAGCTGCGCAGTCATGACTATAGAGTGAGTACAGCAGGGGGCAGAGCACGCAGCCCTGAGGTGCTCCCGTGCTGATTGTTATCGAGTCTGATAGGGAATCTGTCCGATGAGAGGGAATCTTATAGAAACATATAAGATTATTAAGGGTTACACAAAAAGCTGGAGAAACTCACCGGGTGCAGCAGCATCTAAGGAGCGAAGGAGATAGGCGACGTTTCGGGTCGAGACCCTTCTTCAGACTATAAGATTATTAAGGGTTTGGACATGCTAGATGCAGGAAACATGTTCCTGATGTTGGGGGTGTCCAGAACCAGGGGCCACAGTTTAAGAATAAGGGGTAGGCCATTTAGAACTGAGATGAGGAAAAACGTTTTCACCCAGAGGGTTGTGAATTTGTGGAATTCTCTGCCACAGAAGGCAGTAGAGGCCAATTCACTGGATGCATTCCAAAGAGAGTTAGATAGAACATTTAGGGCTAGAGGAATCTAGAGATATGGGGAGAAGGCAGGAACGGGGTGCTGATTGTGGATGATTGGCCATGATCACATTGAATGGCAGTGCTGGCTCGAAGGGCCGAATGGCCTACTCCTGCTCCCATTATCTATGTATCTATGTAATTCAGCTGGACAGGCAGGATCAGGGACCCAACCATGAATGACAATGGGGGTTGAGGTTGGATTCAATGTTGGGCCCAGTCAGTTTGTAAGACCACGGCAGTTTAGTTTAGAGACACAGCACAGAAACAGGCCCTTTGGCCCACCGAGTCCACACTGACCAGCGATCCCCGCACATTAACACTATCCTACAAGCACTAGGGACATGTTTACATTTACAACAAGCCAATTAACCTACAAACCTGTGCATCTTTGGAATGCGGGAGGAAACCGAAGGTCTCGGAGCAAACCCACGCAGGTCACGGGGAGAACGTACAAACTCCATACAGACAGCATCCGTATTCGGGATCGAACCCGAATTCTCCGGCACTGGAAGGCAGCAACTCTACCGCTGCGCCACCGTGCCACCACACACGGGGTGTAGGGGTGGGGGTTTGGTGGAGATTGTGAGTTTTACGGTAATGGGAACTTGGTACCAGAGAGAGAAGTGTGGGCCTTGGAGGGAGAAGCAGTCAAGTTGCGCATTGTTCGACCAGACCAGGCCAGCATCCCTTTGAGTAATCCTTAAGTAAGTTCCCCAGCATTGTAAAGCCATTCTCTACATAGTTAACGCAAGCTCTAGATTCCAGCATCTGCAGTCTCGTGTTGCTGCAACCGTTACAACCAAGGTAGCGGAAAATGAAGTTCACAAGTTTACACGTTGTGGGAGTAGAATTAGGCCCATCGAGTCTACTCCGCAATTCAATCATGGCTGATCTCTGCCTCCTCATACAATTTTCTAAGTAGCCATGCATGCGTGCGGAAAGATCTAGAAAACACCAGGCACGGGATAATAAATAGCGCCCGTGGTTTACAAGTGACGGGCAAAGGCGATCTTCAAGAACAAAGAGTCGAACCCTTTACCCTTGACATTCAGTAGCATTATCATCGCTGAGCCCTTCCCTCTCAGTCTTCTGGGAGTCACCTTTAACCAAAGTCGATTGGACCCAGCTGTGACTGCAAGTGGACGTGGAGCGCGACCACAAACCTCACCTCCCCCTATTCTCCAGAGATGCTGCCTGGCCTGCTGTTACTCCAGCACTCTGTCTTGCTTTGTAGTTAGTATTGGCTGGCTGGACACAAAAAATAAAAAATCCATAATCTTTAAATAAAGAAAGAAGGAACTGCAGATGCATGGTTAAAACAAAACAGAAAAATTGCTGGAGTAAGTGCTGGGGTGGCAAGGTGGCGCAGCGGTAGAGTTGCTGCCTTAAAGCGCCAGAGACCCAGGTTCGATCCTGACCACGGGTGGAGTTGTTATGTTCTCCTCCAAAGACGTGGGGCTAATTAGTTTTGGTAAAATTGTAAATTGTCCCTATTATGTGTAGGATAGTAATCGTGTATGGGGATCGCTGCTTGGTGCGGACTCGGTGGCCAAACGTCCTGCTTCCACGCTGTATCTTTCAACTAAACTAAACTCAGCAGGTCAGGCAGCATCCGTGGAACACATGGATAGGTGATGTTTTGGGTCAGGCCCCTTTTTCAGACTGATTGTGGGGAGCGGGGGTGGGAGGGGGTGGAGAAAGCTGGAAGTGAGGAGGGACAGGGGTTGTGTGTAGGCTGATGGTTGGACAAAGGCCAGTGATGATAGAAGTAAGGTGCGAGACAAAATGTTTGAAGAGTTGTGAATTGTGAAGCCAGAGGAATGAATGTAGCTGGCGGAGAGGGTTATGGGGGAAATAGTCGCGAGTCCAGGTGGGGTACAGGGAAAGGCAGGGGGTGTAGTGTGGGGGTTTAAGGTGGGGAGGGGGGGGAGGGGGGGGGCTGTAAGAGGTTACTTAATATTGGAGGATTCAATGTTCATACCATTGGGCTGTCAGCTACCCAAGCGGAATATGAGGTGCTGCTCCTCCAGTTTGTGTGTGGCCTTACGCTGACAATGGAGGAGGTCCAGATCAGAAAGGTCAGTATGGGAATGGGAAGGAGAGTTAAAATGGTTGGCAACTGGGAGCTCCGGTAGGGCTTTGCGGACCGAGCGCAAGTGTTCGGCAAAACAGTCGCCAAAACAATCAAAATCGGCCAATGTACATAAGGCCACATCAGGGACACCAGATGCAGATGATGAGTGTAGAGGAGGAGAACGTGGACCTCTGTCTCACCTGGAAATACCACTGGGGTCCCTGGATGGCGATGTGGGAGGAGGTACGGGGTCAGGCGTTCCATCTTCCGCCGCTGCAGGGGAAAGTACCTGGGGAGGGAGTGGCTTGGGTGGGAAGGGATGAGTGAACCAGAGAGTTGCGGAGGGAGCAGTCTCTTCAGAAGGCGGACGGGAGTGGAGATGGGAAGATGTGACTAATGAAGGTGCGATCACGTTGGAGGTGACGGAAATGTCAGAGGATGATGTGTTGGATACGGAGGCTGGTGGGATGAGAGGTGAGGACAAGGGGAATTCTATCCTTCTTCTGCCTAGGAGGAGGTAGGACGGACACAGAACTACAGGACACAGAGGAGACATGGGTGAGGGATAAACCTATGACAGCAGAGAGGAACCACATCTGCTCAGATGAATAGCCTCATGTTGGGAGTAGCTACGGTGAAGAGGGAGATATTGAGAGCAGGAGACAGCGTCTTGGCTCGAGGCATGGTGGGATGAAGTGTAGTTCAAGTTCAAGTTCAAGATCACGTTTACATTTATTGTTACATGCACCAATTAAGGTACAGTGACATTTGAGCTCCCATGCAGCCATACAATTAAAAAGAACACAATAAGCAATAGAATTTAACATCAACATCCGCCACAGTGGAGTCCCCATTCTTCACTGTGATTGAAGGCAGTAACGTCCAGTCCAGATAAATGTGGGTTACACAAAAAGCCTTCTTCCCTTCCCTCCCGCTCCACTCCTTCCCCGGGCACTAAACTCCAACGTGACCCCTCCACTCGCCACATCTTCCCATCTCCCCCCCTGTCTGCCTTCCGCAAAGACCGCTCCCTCCGCAACTCCCTCGTCAATTCTTCCCTTTCCTCCCGCTCCACTCCTTCCCCGGGCACCCCCTACGCAGATAAATGTGGGAGTCGGTGTGTTTGTAGTAAACACCAGTCGATAATCTATTCCCTGTGATGGAGACAGAGACGTCAAGAAAGGGGATGGAGGTGTCAGAGATAGTCCAAATGTATTTGTGGGCAGGGTGGAAGTTAGTGGTGAAGTTGATGAAAGCAACGAGTTCTGAACGGTTGCCGCGGGGCAGACACTGCAAAGCTGAGGTGCTCCAACATTACAGAAAATGACAACGGGTTCATTATACATTGCAATGATTTAGCTGTTGTCAGGGCTTTTTAATTGATCTGTCATCTTCTTTGAGATCCGCTTCTTTTCAGGTAGTAAGTTGAACACTGCCTGAGGTGAGATGGATATTTTTCATCGCTGAGCCTGACGTTTAGAATTTTCTTTTAACACAAACATTGTTTCCCGCGAGCATCCAAATAGCTTCTAGGCTGGTTTATATATGAGTTGCGTGCAGCTGGATCTCCCGCATGCAAATGCCAGCACAATGCAGCCAGTGTGAGGGTGGGAGAAATATTCAACTGGTGATAAACCTAGCCATTAAAAAAAAGATTTTTACTCATTCATCATTTTTTTAAAAAAGAAATATTAACCAATTGAAGAAAATAGCGAACAGCACACAACTACCAGTTGAATTGTTCCAATAGTTTGACTTTTTAAAATTAGTCACAGAGTGATACGGTGTGGAAACAGGCCCTTCGTCCCAATTTGCCAACATGTTACAGTAACACTTGTCCCACCTGCCCGTGTTTGGCCCATATCCCTCCAAACCTGTCCTATCCATGCACCTGTCTAACTGTTTCTTAAATGTTGGGATAGTCCCAGCCTCAAGTACCTCCTCCGTCAGCTCATTCCATACACCCACCACCCTTTCTGTGAAAAAGGTGCCCCTCAGATTCCAATAAGCGAGTTCGGTATCTCGATAAACGCAAGGAATCATGGGATTTGTGAAAGGTCATTCGGGATTTTAAAAAAGCGAACGCAGCACTTTATAAACTGCGAGTACATTTTCGGACTGAGTTTTCCTCCTCTTTGAATCTTATATTGGTTATGGCTGACCCAAATTATGATGATATGACGCTGGATGTTTTTCTGCGATGGAACATCGAACCTTTGAAGCATTTTTTAGCTGATAGGGGTTGGAAAAAGACGTGACGAAAAGACAAACTCGCTGCACTTGGTTACGCTGCATGGTACACGAAGAAGCCCGTGCCACCGACTGCCGGTGAAGAAAAACGTCGTCATGCTGATCAACACAAGGAACTCTTGAAATGTGAAGAAAAAAATCTTCCCGATCCCATGAGCGAACTGAAAGATGGGTGGCTTGGAGAATCGGAAGGACTAAACTGCTGGCCTCCCACATCCATCGTCGAGCTGTCAAATCATTTTGCCAGTTATGACGAGGCTAATCAGCCAGCTACTTCACTGAAGTCTCGCTTGCTTAGCAACTACAAAGAAGGCAAGGCCTATAGCTATTTCATGTCATTCTCCGCTCCCTCCCCCACAAACAAAAACAATTAAAAATGGTTGTTATTCATCGTCACGATCTCGCCGAAGCATAAAGTAATGAAACCACCAAAATCATCCTAGTTTTGTACAAATTAACTATAAATACACGTAGTTAATAGTTTTGAAAGCAGCATTTTCTTACCTCGAAGAAGCAAAACTGGAAAATACGTATGGAATGCAGGTCCGTACACGCACATTAGCTTAGCTGGCGAGAATATTTATCTCGAATGACCTATGACCTGGGCATGTGCAGTTGTAATACCGAACTTGCTTATTAAATCTTTCCCCTTCACCTTAAACCAATGACCTTTTGTTCTCGATTCACCTACTCTGGGCAAGAGACTCTGTGCATCTACCCGATCTATTCCTCTCATGATTTTATACACTTTTATACTCTTCATCCTCCTGTGCTCTAAGGAAGAGAGTCCCAGCCTACTTAACCTCTCCCCATAGCTCAGACCCTCTAGTCCTGGCAACATCCTCGTAAATCTTCTCTGTAGCCTTTCCAGCTTGACAACATCTTTCCTATAACTAGGTGCCCACAACTGAACCCAATACGCCAAAGGCGACCTCAACGACGTCTTATACAACTGCAACACGATCTCCCAACTTCTATACTCAATGCGCTGATGGACAAAGACACTGATTGTGGATCCATTGTGGTAATCGCTATAGAACAATGAATGAATAATATGCAAAAAAGTAACGATGATAAAGGAAACAGGCCATTGTTAGCTGTTTGTTGGATGAGAACGAGAAGGTGGTGACCATTCACTGACACTTCAGGATATTTACTCTTATCATGAGAGCATCTTGGTCCTTCCAAATTCTCGATGTCAATGGTATTTGGATAGGAAAGTAAATTCATTTAAAATGTTTACAAACGAACAGCTATCATTTAAGTAGCGCTTTGAATTTCAAGCCAATAAAGTAATTCTGAAATGGTTATGTAAGGTTATAGCAACCAAATGATATATAGCTAGTATCTGTGAAAAGCAATGTGATGAAGACCAGATGTTTTTACTGATGTTGCCTGGGACATAAATTAATATTTTGAGGATAATGAGGAATTTAGTTTCGTTTAGTTTAGAGATACAGTGTGGAAACAGGCCCTTCGGCCCACCGAGTCCGAACTGACCAATGATCCCCGCACACTAACACTACCCTACACACAGTAGGGACAATTTACATTTATAACCAAGCCAATTCATCTGCGAACCTGTACGGCTTGGAGTGTGGGAGGAAACCAAAGATCTTGGAGAAAACCCACGCAGGTGACGCGGAAAAGGTACAAACTCTGCACAGACAGCGCCCGTAGTCGGATTGAGCACGTGTTTATGGCGCTGTGAGGCAGCAACTCTACCGCTGCGCCACCATGCAGCTCACTTTTTTCAGGATGATATGGAATCAACATGAAATGATATGGAATCGATGATATGGATGACGTCGCTGAGACCAAGTGTAGACTCGGCAACCATTTTGTAGAACACCTGCGCTCAGATCGCCACGGCCCGGCTTGATCTCTCAGTTTCTTACTGTTCTTGCACCCCTTCCCATTCCCACACTGGCCTTTCTGTCCTGGGCCTCCTCCATTGCCAGTGTGAGGCCGCATGCAATTTGGAGGAACAGTGTCTCATATTCCACTTGTGTAGCTTACAACCCAATGGTGTGAACACTGAATTCTCCAATTATAGGCAACCTCTAACAACTAACCCCCTTCCTTTCTTCCCCACACCCACTTTCTTCCCCACCCCCCTCCACTCCCCTGTGTCCCGCCTGGACTCACACCTATTCCTCCCCTCCCCTTCCATTCCTTCCTCTGGCTTCACAATTCGCAAATCTTCATTCCTTTTGTCTCACACCTTGTTTTTACACCTCTGGCCTCTGTCCAAACATTTGCATTTCCAGCCAAAAGCCGTCTCACCTGTGTTCACCTTTGACCTGCCATGCTTTGTCCTTCCGCAGCTGCCTTCTGCACAACCCCCTCTATCAGTCTGAAGAAGGGTCCCGACCTGAAATGTCACCTATCCACGTTCTAAAGGGATGCTGCCGGAGCCGCTGAGATGCTCCAGCACTTTGTGCCTTTTTTTTCACATGTAATAGATTGTTAGTAGCGCATAGATTGAGTCTCATGGCTCAAAGGTCAGAGCACAAGAGGTGCTTTGAGATTCTTTAAGACCCTGTCACACTTGGCCGTCATTTGCGCGTAATTTACGCGACATCATTTATGCGTCACGACGCATGACACGCGCATTACGTGTGCATAGTGCATGATGATATAGGCAGTGATGCGCTGCCACACGCGATGTCACACGATTTTGCAATGTACAAAATCTTCGCGCGCCTTCTGCGTGACGCGCAAATGACGGCCAAGTGGGACAGGCCCTTAACTCTTCTTTAAAATAGTGATGGGAGCAATTACATCTCCGTGACAAGTCAGGTCTTTTAACCTTTCAAACATGTTTAACGAATGAACGAATAGTGAAAGGCTTGGAGAGAGAGGATGTTTCCACTAGTGGGAGAGTCTAGGGCCAGAGGTCATAGCCTCAGTCTGAATGGACGTTCCTTTCGGTAGGAGATGAGGAGCAATTTCTTTGATCAGAAGGTGGTGAATCTGTGGAATTCTTTGCCACAGAAGGCTGTGGAGGCCAAGTCAATGGATATTTTAAGGCAGAGATAGATTCTTGATTAGCAGGGGTGTCAGGGGTTATGGGGAAAAGGCAGGAGAATGGGGTTAGGAGGCAGGGATAGATCAGCCATGACTGAATGGCAAAATAGACTTGACGGGCCGAATGGCCTAATTCTGCTCCCATCATTTATGAATTTATAACTAACAATGCCACAATCCATATTCAAATATTCAATATTCAGGAGGGATAGACAGAAAGGAAAAGGAGGTGGAGTATCGTTGCTGGTTAGAGAGGAGATTAACGCAATAGAAAGGAAGGACATTAGTTTGGAGGATGTGGAATCGGTATGGGTAGAGCTGCGAAACATTAAGGGGCAGAAAACGCTAGTGGGAGTTGTGTACAGGCCGCCTAACAGTAGCAGTGGAGTTGGGGATGGCATCAAATAGGAAATTAGAAATGCGTGCAACAAAGGTAAAACAGTTATAATGTGTGACTTCAATCTACATATAGATTGGGTGAATCAAATTGGCAGGGGTGCTGAGGAAGAGGATTTCTTGGAATGTATGCAGGATAGTTTTCTAAACCAACTTGTAGAGGAACCAACGAGAGAGCAGGCTATTCTAGACTGGATATTGAGTAATGAGGAAGGGTTAGTTAGCAGTCTTGTTGTGCGTGGCCCCTTGGGCAAGCATGACCATAATATGGTTGGGTTCTTCCTTAAGATGGAGAGTGACATAATTAATTCAGTAACAAGGGTTCTGAACTTAAAGAAAGGTAACTTTGAGGGTATGAGACGTGAATTGGCCAAGATAGACTGGCAATTGATTCTTAAAGGGTTGACGGTGGATATGCAATGGAAGGCATTTAAAGACTGCATGGATGAACTACAAAAATTGTTCATCCCAGTTTGGCAAAAGAATAGATCAGGGAAGGTAGTGCATCCGTGGATAACAAGGTAAATCAGGGATAGTATCAAAACAAAAGATGAAGCATACAAATTCGCCAAAAAAAGCAGCCTACCAGAGGACTGGGAGAAATTCAGAGTCCAGCAGAGGAGGACAAAGGCATTAAATAGGAAAGGGAAAATATATTATGAAATAAAACTGGCAGGGAACATAAAAACTGAATGCAAAAGTTTTTATAGATATGTGAAGAGAAAAAGATTAGTTAAAACAAATGTAGGTCCCTTGCAGTCAGAAACAGGTGAATTGATCATGGTGAACAAGGACATGGCAGACCAATTGAATAACTACTTTGGTTCTGTCTTCACTAAGGAAGACATAAATAATCTGCTGGAAATAGCAGGGGACCGGGGGTCAAATGAGTTGGAACTGAGTGAAATCCAGGTTAGCCAGGAAGTGGTGTTAGGTAAATTGAATGGATTAAAGGCCGATAAATCCCCAGGGTCAGATAGGCTGCATCCCAGAGTACTTAAGGAAGTAGCCCCAGAAATAGTGGATGCATTAGTGAGAATTTTTCAATACTCTTTAGATTCTGGAATAGTTCCTGAGGATTGGAGGGTAGCTAATGTAACCCCACTTTTTAAAAAGGGAGGGAGAGAGAAAACGGGGAATTACGGACCAGTTAGTCTGACACCGATAGTGGGGAAACTACTAGAGTCAGTTATTAAAGATGGAATAGCAGCACATTTGGAAAGTGGTGAAATCATTTGACAAAGTCAGCATGGATTTACGAAAGGTAAATCATGTCTGACGAATCTTATAGAATTTTTTGAGGATGTAACTAGTAGAGTGGATAAGGGAGAACCAGTGGATGTGTTATATCTGGACTTTCAGAAGGCTTTCAACAAGGTCCCACATAAGAGATTAGTATGCAAACTTAAAGCACACGGTATTGGGGGTTCAGTATTGATGTGGATAGAGAACTGGCTGGCAGACAGGAAGCAAAGAGTAGGAGTAAACGGGTCCTTTTCAGAATGGCAGGCAGTGTCAAGTGGGGTAATGCAATGCTCAGTGCTGGGACCCCAGCTATTTACAATATATATTAATGATTTGGACAAGGGAATTGAATGCAACATCTCCAAGTTTGCGGATGACACTAAGCTGGAAGGCAGTGTTAGCTGTGAGGAGGATGCTAGGAGGCTGCAAGGTGACTTGGATAGGGTGGGTGAGTGGGCAAACGCATGACAGATGCAGTATAATGTGGATAAATGTGAGGCTATCCATTTTGGTGGCAAAAACAGGAAAGTAGACTATTATCTGAATGGTGGCCGGTTAGGAAAAGGGGAGATGCAACGAGACCTGGATGTCATGGTACACCAGTCATTGAAAGTAGGCATGCAGGTGCAGCAGGCAGTGAAGAAAGCGAATGGTATGTTACCATTCATAGCGAATGGATTTGAGTATAGGAGCAGAGAGGTTCTACTGTGGTTGTACAGGGTCTTGGTGAGACCACACCTGGAGTATTGCGTACATTTTTGGTCTCCAAATCTGTGGAAAGACATTCTTGCCATAGAGGGAGTACAGAGAAGGTTCACCAGAATGATTCCTGGGATGTCAGGACTTTCATAGGAAGAAAGACTGGATAGACTCGGCATGTACTCGCTAGAATTTAGAAGTTTAAGAATAAGGGGGAATTCTTTTAGGTCCGAGATGAGAAAAACATTTTTCACACAGAGAGTGGTGAATCTGTGGAATTCTCTGCCACAGAAGGTAGTTGAGGCCAGTTCATTTGCTGTATTTAAGAGGGAGTTAGATGGGGGCCCTTGTGGCTAAAGGGATCAGGGTGTATGGAGAGAAGGCAGGTACGGGATACTGAGTTGGATGATCAGCCATGATCATATTGAATGGCGGTGCAGGCCCAAAGGGCCGAATGGCCTACTCCTGCACCTATTTTCTATGTTTCTATGTTTCTAATCCCTCGAACTGGCACTGCTGCATCGATGTATGATTTTGTTTCCATCGCTCTATCTCAGAAACCAGAGGCCTCCCGCTCGAGAGACAATGTATGTACCAACTGATTCACAGTTTACTTTACTGTAGTTTAGAGGTAGATTAGTTTGGAAACAAATTGCCATCATGTTAGTGCCTGCTGTCAGTCCCTGAAAACTAGATGAGTTTAGTTCAGAGATGCAGCGTGGAAACAGGCCCTTCGGCCCACCAAGTCCACATCGGCCAACGATCCCAGCACACTAATACTATCACTACACACACTAGGGACAATTTACAATTTTACCAAGCCAATTATTGTCATGTACAATCCTGTACGTCTTTGGAGTGTCAAGTCAAGAGAGTTTATTGTTGTGTGCCCCTGACAGGACAATGAAATTCTTGCTTTGCTTCAGCACAACAGAACATTGTGTCCATATACCATTATATACGTACAAGGTGTGGGAGATCTTGGGGAAAACCATCGCAGGTCACGGGGCGAACGTACAAACTCCGCACAGACACCACCTGTAGTTGGGATCGAACCTGGGTGTCTGTCATTGTGAGGCAGCAACTCTACTGCTGCGCCACCGTGCCGCCCTCAAAGCTACAGCCGGCACTGTTTTATTAGAAGCACTGATGTCTGATATTGGATGATAGGGTTAGAGTGTTTCCTCAGAAAGATATCATCTGCATTCCACATCATCGCTTTGATATTTTATGTCGGAACACTTAATTGGATAATATTGGAAGTGATTTGACATGAGGTCGTTTAGAAAAATGTGAAATTTAAAAGCTTTTGTTTCCTGAATCGAATAAAGTGAAAATTATCTTTCAATTATTGAAGCAACTATCTGGTACAGTATAATCAAAATAGTATCCGTCCTTAATGTTGTTGGTATTCATTTTGACCATCATGATTAATGAATTATAATAAATTAATAACATTTACAATAAATTAATCATGCTAATCCTCATTATAGCCATCAAATATGCGTCAATTTACTTCTTAATCATCGGTTACATTTGCGTTTTCTTTTTGCTTTATTGGTCTGGGTTATTTTCTAATCACATTCATTTTGAATTCTAAGTTATATTTTAATTTTCCATTGCAATGCCTTTCCATTTTTTGCCGTTCACCACCCTGTTGCCCGAAAGAGAGCACAATTAAATGTCCAACTACTGTCAGCTGCTGCCTCCGTGCTTTTCCTCAGACTTCAGGGAGGCTTTTAGACACCGCAGTCACTTTAAACAATGCGCTGGGCGCCTTTAAAGTTTCCATTTCAGTTTTGTTCATTGTCACGTGCAGCGAGGTACAGTGAAAAGCTTTTGTTGCGTGCTACCCAGTCAGCGGACAGACAGCACGCCATGACAGTCGATCTATTTACAACGTATAGCTACATGATCCTCTCCAAGTACTCCAAGGAAACGTACGGAAGTGGAAACATCAGCTCTCCATTTCTCTGGCAGTCACGGTGGCGCAGCGGTAGAGTCGCTGCCTAACAGCGAATGCAGCGCCGGAGACCCGGGTTCCATCCCGACTACACGTCCTGTCAGTACGGAGTTTGTACGTTCTCACCGTGACCGCGTGGGTTTTCTCCAAGATCTTCGGTTTCCTCTCACACTCCACTGACGTACAGGTTTGTAGGTTAATTGGCTTGGTCAATGTTTAAAAAAAATTGTCCCTAGTGGGTGTAGGATAGTGTTAATATGCGAGGATCGCTGGTCGGCGCGGACCCGGTGGGCTGAAGGGCCTCTTCCCGCCTTGTATCTCTTCTTCGTCTTCTTGCACAGCCTAAAGTTGTCGGACAACTTGTTCTATTTGATCTTCCGTTTGTGCACGTCGAGTTGATTGCATTCGTCGAAACAGGGCGGACCTCGTGAAGGTTGTAATCTTCCACCCTGCCCTGTATCTCTAAAGTTAACTAAACTAAACTCTGGGCCATCAACTGTCTATTTCTCTGCACCCTTTTGGACAGGTAAACACGGAGAGGATAGGTTTAGAGGCCAAGCGCAGGCAGGTGGGACGTGTGTGGATGGGACGTGTTGGTCGGCGTGGGCAAGTTGGGCCAAAGGCCCCGTTTCCACGCTGTATGATTGTATGACTCTGTAGGAAATGTGTATAAAGCTGCATCGCTATTTTCACCCAGCTAATGAGGGATCGTTCAGTGGCCTTGAAGTCAATGAAAGGGATTAGCACCTCCCCATGCTCTGCAGTGGACCTGTGGCCATTCTCCACAGGTGGCAGAGTTTGTTTATTTCTTTGATTTTCTGCCTTTGAAAATGTTAAAGCACTCTTCAATAGCCGACCCATTACACCATCGATGGCAACAGATGTCATCCTAGCGACTGCGCGGAGGAGAATTGTGTGGACGGACACAAAATGCCGGAGTAACTCAGAGGGACAGGCAGCATCTCTGGAGAGAAGGAATGGGTGACGTTTCGGGCCGAGTGTGAAAAAGGGTCTCAACTCATCTCCAGAGATGCTGCCTGTCCTGCTAGAGTTACTCCAGCATTTTGTGTCCATCTTCGGTTTAAACCAGCATCTGCAGTTCCTGCCGACACCGAATTGTGTGGATGTGGCCACGGTCTGCAGAGATATAAAGACTGAATAAACTGTGGAAAATTATGAGAGCGAGACAAAGTCAGCAAAATGAATCTATTTCTCGTAGCAAGGAAACCAATAATAACAGCAAGACCTGGGCGTCCTTGTGCACCGGTTACTGAAAGTAGCCGTGCAGGTACAGCAGGCAGTGAAGAAAGCTCATGGAATGTTGGCCTTCATAACAAGAGGATTTCAGTATAGGAGTAAAGAGGTTCTTCTGCAGTTGTATAGGGCTCTGGTGAGACCACATCTGGAGTATTGTGTACAGTTTTGGTCTCCTAATTTGAGGAAGGACATCCTTGTGATTGAGGCAGTGCAGCGTTGGTTCACAAGATTGATCCCTGGGATGGCGGGACTGTCATATGAAGAAAGATTGAAAAGACTAGGCTTGTATTCACTGGAGCTTAGAAGGATGAGGGGGGATCTTATAAAAACATATAAAATTATAAAATAACTGGACAAGCTAGATGCAGGAAAAATGTTCCCCATGTTGGGCGAGTCCAGAACCAGGGGCCACAGTTTTAGAATAAAGGGGAGGTCATTTAAGACTGAGGTGAGAAAAAAAAATTTCACCCAGAGAGTTGTGAATTTATGGAATTCTCTGCCACAGATGGCAGTGGAGGCCAAGTCACTGGATGGATTTAAGAGAGAGTTAGATAGAGCTCTCGGGGCTAGTGGAGTCAAGGGATATGGGGAGAAGGCAGGCATGGGTTATTGATAGGGGATGATCAGCCATGATTTCACACAGAGAGTGGTGAATCTGTGGAATTCTCTGCCACAGAAAGTAGTTGAGGCTAGTTCATTGGTTCTATTTAAGCGGGAGTTAGATGTGGCCCTTGTGGCTAAAGGAATCAGGGGATATGGCGAGAAGGCCGGTACAGGATACTGAGTTGGATGAGATGCCATGATCATATTGAATGGCGGTGCAGGCTCGAAGGGCCGAATGGCCTACTCCTGCACCTATTTTCTATGTTTCTAACAATATCTTCTGAACCTTCTGAACTTTGTAGTCGGCAGGGCAGTACTCTGCATATCGCCAACTTGGACAATTTTACATTTTTTATCAAACCAATTCACCAAGCCAATTAATCTACAAACCTGTACGTCTTTGGAGTGTGGGAGGAAACCGAAGATCTCGGAGAAAACCCACGCAGAATACTGGGAGATCATACAAACTCCGTACAGACAGCACCCGTAGTCGGGATCGAACCTGGGTCCCTGGCGCTGCATTTTGCTGTAAGGCAGCAACTCTACCGCTGCGCCACCATGACCACCAACATACAATATCATTGTATGTTGGACTAGTTTAGATTGACACCAGTGGAAGTGGTCTCTCTCTATCCTTTGGAATGCAGTACAGGAAACAGATTATTGATCATTGCTGTTAATGTCCAATTGCATACAATAAAATATGAATTAAAATGCAAACCAAGTTTCCTTATAGACTTCCCAGCTGCCAATAGGTTGGCACAGTAGCGCCACGGTAGAGTTGGCACCTTACAGCGCCAGAGACCCGGGTTTGGTGCTGCCCGTGTGGCGTTTGCACGTTCTCCCTATGAACGCGTGGGTTTTCTCCGGGTGCTCCGGTTTCCTCCCACATCCCAAAGATGTACAGGTTTGTACGTTAATTGACTTTGGTAAGTTGCAAATAGTCCCTAATGTGTACGGTAGAACTAGTGAATTGGTGGTCAGCATGGGCTCGATGGGCTGAAGGGCCTGTTTCCACACTGTAACTAACATTACATTGACTTTAAGATTATGTGATGCTTTGGTAATCCATGTTGGCTTTGTTTGATTTTATAAGGGAACAAATCTATAATGATGATCGATAATCTTTAGCGGAATCCGCATATTCCTGTCAGACGTAGAAACTCCATTCTTTCTAACAGCTGTTGAGGGAGCAATGACTTGTAAAATAATGACTTTGTTACTACATTTTTTTAATAGTTGATCCAATCTCTTGTGGTCTCATTATAATGAATAGTAACTGACTTTGGAGACAGAATTAAAATAATGCTTCATTTTGTTTTGATGATATTGTACGCTTGTGTTACTTAATGTTCTGTTCCCCGCAGATCTTTAGACACAGCAAAAATATTATTAATGAAAAGTGGCTCTGATGTATTCCTAAAGCTGATCAAAGGTCAATTGCAGGCACACATTTATAAATGCCACACTTAAGCTGGACAACATAGAAACATAGAAAATAGGTGCAGGAGTAGGCCATTCGGCTCTTCGAGCCTGCACCGCCATTCAATATGATCATGGCTGATCATCCAACTCAGTATCCCTTACCTGCCTTCTCTCCATACCCCCTGTTCCCTTTAGCCACAAGGGCCACATCTAACTCCATCTTAAATATAGCCAACGAACTGGCCTCAACTACCTTCTGTGGCAGAGAATTCCACATGTTCACCACTCTCTGTGTGAAAAATGATTTTCTCATCTCGGTCCTAAAAGACTTCCCCCTTATCCTTAAACTGTGACCCCTTGTTCTGGACTTCCCCAACATCGGGAGCAATCTGCCTGCATCTAGCTAAGAGTCACAAATCTGTTTGAATGAAGCTGAATACCTTTAGAGTGCTGGCTTTTAATAGGATAATTAGATTAGTTCACAAATTCACAAATTATCGTAGAATTAGGCCACTCGGCCCATCGTGTGCACTCCGCCATTCAATCATGACTGATCTCTGCCTCCTAATCCCATTTTCCTGTCTTCTCCCCATAACCCTTGACACCCGTTCTAATCAAGAATTTGTCAATCTAGGCCTTAAAAATATCCAATGACTTGGCCTCCACAGCCCTCCGTGGCAATGAGTTCCACAGATTAACTACCCTCTGACTAAAGAGGTTTCTCCTCATCTCCTTTGTGAAAGTACGCCCTTTACTTCTGAGGCTGTGAGCTCTGGTCCTAGACTCTCCCACCAGTGGAAACATCCTCTCCACATCCAGTCTATCTGTCTATGCCTTTCATTATTCTGTAGGTTTCAGTGAGGTCCCCCCTCAACCTTCTAAACTCCAGCGAGTGGAGGCCCAGTGCTGTCAAACGCTCATCATATGTTAACCTACTCATTCCTGGGATCATTCGTGTAAACCTCCTCTGGACCCTCTCCAGAGGCAGCACATCCTTCCTCAGATATGGGGCCCACATTTGCTCACAGTGCTCCAAATGTGGCCTGACCAGGGCCTTAGAGAGCGTCAGCATTCCATCTCTGGTTAGTTATTTTGTATATAACTTACAGATCTGCACTCTAATTATTTTATTTTAAGATATCAAACTGATTGAAATTATGATGTTTGTATAAATGTGAATTCTGGTGTCAACAAAACACAAGTGATTTAAATATGACTTTAATAGATCAATATCCATCTCTTATAAACAGACTAAAATGAAATCCATCATAGAATAATTATCGTGAAGTAAATATTTCACCTATTCGAAAAACTTTTAGCTTTAGATCTTTTAGATTTCGATCTCAGGGCTAAAGGAATCAAGAGATAGGTGGAAAAAGCAGGAACGGGGTACTGATTTAGGATGATCAGCCATGATCATATTGAATGGCGGTGCAGGCTCGAAGGGCCGCAAGGCCTACTCCTGCACCTATTTTCTATGTTTCTATGTTTCTAACTGTTTCATTTTTCCACCTGACATGTTCAGAAACATAGAAACATAGAAATTAGGTGCAGGAGTAGGCCATTCGGCACTTTGAGCCTGCACCGCCATTCAATATGATCATGACTGATCATCCAACTCAGTATCCCGTACATGCCTTCTCTCCATACCCTCTGATCCCCTTAGCCACAAGGGCCACATCTAACTCCCTCTTAAATATAGCCAATGAACTGGCCTCAACTACCCTCTGTGGCAGAGAGTTCCAGCGACTCACCACTCTCTGTGTGAAAAAAGTCCTTCTCATCTTGTTCCTAAAGGATTTCCCCCTTATCCTTAAGCTGTGACCCCTTGTCCTGGACCTCCCCAACATCGGGAACAATCTTCCTACATCTAGCCTGTCCAACCCCTTAAGAATTTTGTAAGTTTCTATAAGATCCCCTCTCAATCTCCTAAATTCTAGAGAGTATAAACCAAGTCTATCCAGTCTTTCTTCATAAGACAGTCCTGACAGTCCTGACAAGGTGATCAGAAAAAGGACTTCCTGATAATCAGAGACTTGCAGAATCGATGCGTTTGATTGCTTTTATTAATGTTCAGATAACCTTTGACCGTGTACTGAGCCGCTATTTGAATTGTTTTTCTCCAGGCAGAATTTGCAGAGATTAATCTCATCGCTCAAGCCGATGGCACCTGTATGGTCGACATGCAAGTCTTTCGAAACAGCACCAAAGTTGTCAGGTGAGGCACGAGGCTCTGCGAGTAACGTACCCAAGGAACGACCAGCCTTGTCTGCTTTTCATTAACACCCCCTCGGAAAATCATGCTTCTCAACCAAATATCCCTCTGATTGATTTGCCTTTTCACCCAACACTTCATCACCTCCTAATGAGGTATTGGTGGAAGGCAGAAATGAAGAAAGATTAGCTGTGGATGGGGGCAATATCATTTGAACTAGGTTGTGTCAATAATAGGTAAAAGCACATATGGTGTTTGTACAATATAATAAGAATATGATTGCATTGTTTGAAGCTGCTGTTTGGAACCAATACTAAATCTGGCCAGATGTTTGCACCTTTTGTCTCCTGTTTGCAAATGGCTAAAACATCAGCCCACAAACAAAATGCCGCTTGTTCCAGTATTTCAGTGCTATTTGATGGAGTTTGAGGTATTTATCAAGAATGTTATATTCCCTCTGGCACGTTTTTGCTACATTAATTATTGACTGACTCATAAGCAAACAGCAGACATCTAATTCCATGATGGGGCAGAAGGTGATTGTCAGAACAGGTAAGTGAATAGCTGTAAGGAGGTTCACCCTTTTTGCCCAATTCCACAAGGCATCCGTGTGCTCAAGATGCATAGACTCAATGTCCATGATTAAGAACGATGATCTATTCTATACTTTCCTTGATCGTCATCCCCTTTGATGTCTCCATTTTCACACCTTACCCTTCCACATATCTGTGCCTCCCTCTCCCCTGACTCTCAGTCTGAAGAAGTGTCTCGATCCAAAACGTCACCCATTCCTTCCATCCAGAGCTGCTGCCTGTCCCGCTGAGTTACTCCAGCATTTTGTGTCTATCTTCAGTGTAAACCAGCATCTGCAGTTCCCTCCAACACATCTTCCGTATCATCATGGTTTCTACAGCTTGAGTGGTAATGAGACAGGTGTCCGTGGTGATGTTGCATTTCGTCAAGGAGAATTTGACCACATCCCTCAATGCTGTCCTCTGTCCATCTGGGACTTTTTTCCAACAGTGGAGCTCGGATTAGAATGCCCATATTGAGAATCAGAGGTCAGGCACAGAAACAGTGAGACCTGCCCAACTGATTGTAACTGGGATAGGCACAAAATGCTGGAGTAACTCAGCGGGACAGGCAGCATCTCTGGAGAGAAGGAATGGGTGACGTTTCGGGTTGAGAACCTTCTTCAGACAGAGGGTCAGAGGAGAGGGAGGCACAGAGATATGGAAGGGCAAGGTGTGAAAATTAGACATGAAAGGGGATGACGTTCAAGGAAAGTATAGAATAGATCATTGTTAGCTCGGGGCAGGTGACAACTAAGCATACAAAGATAAACATTTAATCAGGACAGTCAGACTGGTCGGAGAGCTAGGGTGAGGGAGGGACGGAGAGAGGGGGAAAGCAAGGACTACTTGAAGTTAGAGAAGTCGATGTTCATACATGAGGTCAGTCTGAAGAAGGGTCGCCATTCTTTTTCTCCAGAGATGCTGCCTCACACGTTGAGTTACTCCAGCATTTTGTGTCTACCTTTGATATTCATACTGCTGAATTGTAACCTTCCCAAGCAAAATATGAGGTGCTGTTCCTGTAACCAGGGCCTTAACTAGGGAGATGCTTGATCTTGGTCTGAAAAGAACCTTTTCTTTAATGGACCAACCAACGGTTGTGCTGGCACATTAGAAGTGGTGATGAATTTAACCTGTCTTTGCCATGGTGGTTTTGAAGTGATAGAAACAAGGAACTGCAGGTGCTATTTAACAAACAAAAAGGCACAACGTGCTGGAGTAACTCAGTGGGTCAGTCAGCATCTCCGGAGAATGTGGATGGGTGATGTTTCAGATGGGGCCCTTCTCCAGGTCCCGATCTAAGTGTATACACACCCAAGCAAACATAAGCAAGAGGCTGCAACCACAGCTGTATTAATCTAGCTATGACAGGCACTGACTGACCAGCATGCAGTTCCCTCTATAACCTCTATCATTTAAGACTGAGGTGAGAAAAAACTTTGTCACCCAGAGAGTTGTGAATTTATGGAATTCCCTGCCACAGAGGGCAGTGGAGGCCAAATCACTGGATGGATTTAAGAGAGAGTTGGATAGAGCTCTAGGGGCTAGTGGAGTCGAGGGATATGGGGAGAAGGCAGGCACAGGTTATTGATTGGGGACGATCAGCCATGATCACAATGAATGGCGGTGCTGGCTCGAAGGGCCGAATGGCCTCCTCCTGCACCTATTTTCTATGTTTCTAACGTCACCGCAAAGCGTGATAAGTAATGCTGCAAGTAGATCAGGGTTGAAGGATCCTTTGGCTCTGCTATTTTATTTCATTCACATGTTTAATCAATAATGTTTTATTATTAATGTTTAATGTTTTATGTGTCATTCCTAACAGTCACTGTACATCATGTCACCTGTGGGCGGAGCACCAAGGAAAATACCTTGTATGTGAATACACGTATTCATTCATTCATTCATTCCAAGATGGACACCTCACGAGCTGCTAACTCCCAGCCTATAGCAGCTGCAATGTATCCCTGGCTCATAGGCTGCCTGGAGTTCAACATAATTAGCTCCTGTACAGAGACTCTTGCCTTCTCTAACGAGAGGAATCAGGACTGATTGATGAAAGTGACCGAGAGGTTGAGGACCACAATAAGCACAAGTGGAGATGTTTTTGGAGTAGAAGGTCTGCCGTTCCGTCAAGGGCTGAAGGAGCAGCTCGGCTGGCTCCTGAAGGCTAGGATCCAGCAGGAAAGACATGACCTAAAGTACAGATAGGGGATAGAAAAGAACGCAATTCACTGACAGCCATGGCAGATGTGTGTTGTTTAGGTCTGTTAAGGCTAACCAATGTCCCAGTCACCCAAGATCCCACCTCACTGAGGGCTGAACATGGGGATGAAGGGCAGCACGGTGGCGCAGCGGTAGAGCTACTGCCTAGTGGGCCTGTCCCACTTAGGCGATTTATGAGGCATCCACAGGCAACGAGTTTGTCGCCACATGTTCGCCGGTGGTCGCGGCGATGAGTCTCCTCAGTCGTGCAAAAAGTCGTAGCGTCTTTCTGGTCGCCGCTAAATTTTCAACATATTGAAAATTTTTTGGCGACAGTCGGTTTGACGCCAATGAGCATAGCTTGACTTCTCCTGACGTAGGTGCTGTCGTAGGTTGTCGCCAGGATGACATAGGTTGCCGCCGGTTTTTCGTCGCCGGCAGTTGCTTAAAAAATCGGCAAGTGGGACAGGCCCATTATAGTGCCAGAGAGCCGGGTTCAATCCTGACCACGGATGCTGTCTTGTACGTTCTCCCCGTGACCTGCGTGGGTTTTCTCCGAGATCTTCAGTTTCCTCCCATACTCCAAAGACGTACAGGTCTGCAGGTCAATTGGCTTGGTAAAAATATCAAATTATTCCTAGTTTGTATAGGATACTGTTGGTGTGTGGGGATTGCTGGTTGGTGCGGACTTGGCGGGCCGAAGGGCCTGTTTCCATGCTGTATCTCTAAACCAAACTCATTGGCATCAGATAGGCATTCGATGCTCATGAAGGAACCCTCTGAAGACCTCCTCAACCATGACTCTCTGCCCTTGAGATAAGCATCCTTGACTCCATCCCAGAGCTATCCATTCAGTCAACCTTGCCATCACCCTTGACCAAAGGAGGTTTGAACTGTCCATATCACAATGTTTTAAATGACAATGTGAACGGGTGTGGCCCTGCTGAGGCTCTGAAACTTGGGAATGAGGAGCTCCAGTTACAATTTCACAGCCTGCCTCTCCAAACCTTCAAACAGAAATATCTAGCAGGGATCTCATAGATGTCATAATTGTGACCTTCAACAAGAAATTAGATATATTTAGCTCTTAGGGTTAAAGGAATTAAGGGATATGGGGAAAAAGCAGGAACAGGATACTGATTTTGGATGATTAGCCATGATCATATATTGAATGGCGGTGCTGGCTCGAAGGGCCGAATGGCCTACTCCTGCACCTATTTTCTATACTTCTATGTATGACTGTCTTGTGTACAAAGGGGTCTACCTTATGTCCAGACCATAAGGAATAGGAGTAAAATTAGGCCATTCGGCCCATCAAGTCTGCACCACCATTCAACCATGGCTGATCTATCTCTCCCTCCTAACCCCATTCTCCTGCCTTCCCTCCACAACCTCTAACATCCGTACTAATCAAGAATCTATCTATCTTTGTTTTTAAAATATCCACCGAATTGGCCTCCACAGCCTTCTGTGGCAAAGAATTCCACAGATTCACCGCCCTCTGACTAAAGAATCCTCATCAGGATCCTTCTCATCCACCCCCACCCAGTGACTCAAGATCTGTTCCTTGAATTGACGTTCAGTTTAGTTTATTGTCACGTGTACCGAGGTACAGTGAAAAACTTTTTGCTGCGTGCTATCCAGTCAGCAGAAAGACAATACATGATTCCAATCAAATTCATTCACAGTGCATAAATACATGATCAGGAATAACGTTTGGTGCCAGCTAAACCCCGCAAAGTCCGATCAAGGATAGTCTGCGGGTCACCAATGAGGTAGATAGTAGTTCAGCACTGCTCTCTGGTTGTGGTAAGATGATTCAGTGGCCTGATAACAGCTGGGAAGAAACTGTCCCTCAATCTGGAGGTGTGGGTTTTCACACTTCTATAGCTTTTGCCTGATGGGAAGAGGGGAGAAGAGGGGGTGGCCAGGGTGTGACTCAACCTTGATGATGCTGCTGGCCTTGCCGAGGCAGCGTGAGGTGTAAATGGGGTCAATAGAAGGGAGGTTGGTTCGTGTGATGGTCTGTGCTGCGTCCACAATTCGCCGTAGTGTATAGATTCTGTCCTGGTGGCACAATAGACCTGGTATTCATCACGTGACAACTACAAGAGGCCATTTTGACTTCACTATTACCTTTGATTCCATCAGCCAGGAAGGATGGTGGAAGATCCTCCTCAAATATGGGTGCCTGCAATAATTCGTGGCTATTTTATGTTTACTGAATGTACTAGTCTGTACAGTAAGCCTTACTGGTAGAGAGACACAAAAAATCTGGAGTAACTCAGCGGGACAGGCAGCATCTCCGGAGAGAAGAATGGGTGACGTTTTGGGTCAAGACCCTTCTTCAGACTAGTTAAGGATAATGGAAACGAGGGATATAGACGGTGATGTAGAGAGATAAAGAACAATGAATGAAAGATATGCAAATGAGTTACGATGATAAAGGAAACAGGCCATTGTTAGCTGGAAAACGGGACGCTGGTGCGACTTGGGTGGGGGAGGGATAGGGGGAGAGGGAATGCCAGGATTACTTGAAAGCCTGACTAGTACGTACTGCAGGAAACGAGCCTTGAACTAACTAGAGGATCTACAGCAGAGACAGTCACAATGGAGACCAGGCCTTTCACCAGCTATAGAAAAGCCAAGCAAGGGATCGGTGTTGGACGGCAGCCAATCTAAGGAAAGCGAATCCGTCTTTCAACGTTGAAGCAGCTTGGCCGAGCGGCTTAGGCAGGCTGCGGTGACTAATCTTCCACGGATCATGTTTTGCAGAAACGAAGCAAATCACATCCAAACAATGTGAAGTTGAGCCTGTTTCCACATCAGTGTCTGCAACAACCCGCTTGTGATGAATTCCAGGTGCTGCACATGCTGAGGCAGGCAAACTTTGCCCAATCTCCTGTGCAGCCTGAAACTCTACTTGATTAGAAGCCCAAAGGCATCCTTATTGCTGACGAAAGCGCTGTTATTTATGGGCTATGGACAAGCAGTTATTTTCCAGCTGAAAAATTGGCCAAGTGGGAAATGTCAAGAAATAAATCATCGTGTAATTATCGAGAGTACCGCTGGAGTTGGGGAACAGGGTAGGGTGCAGATAGAAGGAAATCCACTTGGGCATGTGAATTGCATTACAATCTCCCACTACCTTTCACTTCATTCACTATCCTGACCTTTCTTTGGTGTTGTGCTTTGCCGGGATTGTGAAGAAGTTCTTAAATAACGGCCGATAACTTTGATGCAATTTGCTCTTGTCATTGCAGAGCAGAAATGTTGCCTCAGTAGTTGTCAAGTCCAGGTTCACTTTGCTATTACATACATTCGAATTAAGAATGCAGCTGAGATACGGGAATATAAATGGGCCAGCGTCAGAGATTCGTGGGATGATGGAAAACCACGTTGGTGCAGGGAGGAACCGCAGATGCTGGTTTAAACCGAAGATAGACACAAAAAGACACATGGAGTACCTCAGCGGGACAGGCAGCATCTCTGGAGAGAAGGAATGGGTGGCCCTTCTTCAGTTGGCACCGGCTCTTTGGTCATTTAGTTTAGTTTAGAGATACAGGGCGGAAACAAGCCCTTCGGCTCGTCGAGTCCGCGCCGACCAGCGATCCCCGCACATTAACACGACCCTACACACACTAGAGACAAATTACATATATACCAAGCCATTTAAACTACAACCCTGTGCGTCTTTGGAGTGTGAGGGGAAACCGAATATTTCGGAGAAAAGCCACGTAGTCACGGGGAGAACGTACAAACTCCATGCAGTAGAATTACCCAGTTTGTTGTGCTCCCTTACTCTTTCTCATTGGCCATGTAAACTAATTTCCTTGAAGTATTTTTCAAATTCGCTTTGAAATGTTAGTTTAGAAATTGCTTCCATGAATTTCTTTTACATAAAATACATTGTAGATGAAAACAACTTGCTGTGTATTTTGTTTCCCTCATGATCTTTAGTTACTCTGCTACAGGAATAGTTCCCCTCATTTAGTTCAATATGCCATCGTTTTGAATGCCTCTTTTAAGTTAAAGCTCCCTCCAAGTCCATAGTTTCCTGAATGTGGCAACAAAGTGATAAAGAAGGCCTTTGATGGGGAGGGAGATTGCAACCTTCACGTGGACCTTGCTGTTTCGACGAATGCAATCAACCTGGTGTGTACAATCAAGTTAGATCAAATAGAACAAGTTGTCCTACAACTTTAGGCTGTGCACGCCATACGCAATAAGAATAAGAAGAAGGTGTATGGTATGTTTGCTTTCATCGGACGGGGCATTGAGTATAAGAGTCAGGAGCCATGTTGCGGCTTTAGAGGACTTTGTTTAGGCCGCATTTGGAGTATTTCACCAAGACCCGAAATGTCACCCATTCCTTCTCTCCAGAGATGCTGCCTGTCCCGCTGAGTTACTCCAGCATTTTGTGTCTATCTTCGGTGTCAACCACCATCTGCAGTTCCTTCCCACACATATGGAGTATTGCGTTGCAGTTCTAGTCACCCCATTACAATGAAGATGTGGAGACGTTGGAGAAGGTGCAGAAGAGGTTTACTCAAACACTGCCTGAATTGGAGGTTATTATCCGTAAGGAGGGGGTTGGACAAATTTGTTTGTTTTCATTTGATTGAAGTTAGATGGTTAGGTTGTTTTCTCTGGAACGTCTGTGGTTAAGAGAAGATCTCATAGACTTGTATAAAAGTATGGAAGGCGTCCATAACATAGACAGTCAGGACTTTTTTTCCCAGGATGGAAATGACAAGAGGTAGAGGGCTTATTTTTAAGGTGAGGGGGGCAAAGCTTAAAGGAGATGTGTGGGGAAATGGAACGTTCTGCCAGGAGTGGTGGTGGAGGCCGATAAGAAGGTCGCTTTGAAGCAGCTTTTAGATACACACAAGTGGATATGCAGGGAAACAAAGAGATATATGGAAGAGTATTGAAAGAGTTTGAACATGAATCTTGGTTGATGAAGCAACTGTTAAATAGAATCACAACTAATTATTCGCAAATACCCGTTGCTGATAGAAATGGTGACATGTTCAGGATAGTGGGAGCAGGATTTGGGAGAAAAAGACTGTGAGAGAAAGAAAATGATCATGAGGGGAATAGATCAGGTAGATGCACTGTCTGTTGCCCAGAGTAGAAGAATCGAGGACCAGAGGACATTAGTTTAAGGTGAAGGGGAAAAGATTTAATAGGAATCCGAGGGGTAACTTTTTTACACAAAGGGTGGTGGGCATGGAACAAGTGGCCAGAAGAGGTAGTTGAAGCTGGGACTATCCCATCGTTTAAGAAGCAATTAGACAAGTACATAGATAGGACTGATTTGGAGCCATATGGACCAAGCGCAGGCAAGTGGGACTAGTGTAGCTGGGATATTTTTTGCCCGGTGTGGAGCCAAAGTTGGGCCGAAGGGCCTGTTTCCACACAATTTCAGTGAACGATTTCGGGAAAAAAAGTGTGGACAAAATGCTTGTGAAAGTCCAATGGAATCTAGTCACTATCGCAGTCCCCTGAGATTGCGATAGAGAAAGTGAAGACAGGGTGGAATTGGCAGCAAAGGTGAGGACATTCTTGAAGATGGACATAAAATGCTGGAGTAACTCAGCGGGACAGGCAAACTCTCTGAATAGAAGGAATGGGTGACGTTTCTGGTCGAGAGTCTTCTTCATTTCTTCTCTCCTGTCACGCTGAGTTACTCCAGCATTTTGTTACTATCTTCATTATAAACTAGCATCTGCAGTTCCTTCCTACACATCATGACATCCTTGAATTGTGTATGAGAGCACCATGCAGTCATGAGTCTTCCAAAATTATTGCCTGTTTTGACGTACAACATTTTAAAGTCAGAAGGTCGTAAGGAATAGGAGCAAATTAGGTAATTCGGCCCATCAAGTCTACTCTGCCACTCAATCATGGCTGATCTATCTCCCTCTCTTAACCTCATTCTCCTGCCTTCTCCCCATAACTTCTGACACTCGTACTGATCAAGAAACGTATTATCTAAATCTATATTTTGCTTTTTGAGAGTTAAAGTCAAGTCAAGTCAAGTCAAACAACCTTTATTGTCATTTAGAAATACATTGATATATGCAGTTCCAAACAAAATGACGTTGCATTTGGCTCCCTGTGCAACACGATAAATTAACAGAAGGATAGGCATGGATTAAAAGGATAAAAGGATAAAAGGATAAATAGACAATGGTGGCAGCCCATTACATGGCATTCAGGAGTCTGATGGCTCGTGGGAAGAAGCTGTTGCAGAACCTTGATGTTCTGCTCCTTATGCTGCGGTATCTTTTTCCCGAGGGCAGCAGAGTGAACAGTCCGTGATGGAGATGTGTGGGGTCTTTTATAATACTGCTGGCCTTAGACACGCAACGTTTGGTTGCAATATCCCCGATTGAGGGGAGAGAGGTCCCGATGATTTTTTCCGCTGTCCTCACCACTCTCTGCACAGACTTCGAGTCGGAGGCTTTACAGTCCCCAAACCAGACAGAGATACAGCTGGTCAGAATATTCTCTATGGTGCCCCTGTAGAAAGTGGTGAGGATGGGATGGGGGAGGTGAGCCAATCCTAAATTGAGGTGAGGATGCAGCTCTGTTCAATGAAGGGATCTTTAAGGGTCTGTTCCAACGTGGCGATTTTTTCGGGGACTGTCGGCATCATCGACTGTCGTATCAGGTCACCAAAAACGTCACGGCGTGACGCGGCGTGATGACGTATTGACGCGCGGTGTTTCCTCAAGAAATGTTCAAAATCTTTTGTCGACACTGATTTGATGCCGGCAGTCGCTGAGAAAATCGCCACGTGGGACAGGCCCTTTAGGTTTCAGTGTGAGACGAAGGCAACATAAAATACTCGCTGTTAAGGGCTGAGCTGGTTTTGTATTCCGGACATGGTTAACCGGGTTGTTCTTGCTCTTTAAATGGGGTATGAATCCCCTGGGAATATTTGGTAATAACAACACAAATAAGGAGCTGCAAATGGCAGCCCTTCCCTAATGGCTCATTCAAGGTAGACGTAAAAACTGGAAACACACCTGATGCTCCATCTTAGTGAAACGTTGCACCATGGTTGTGAATCATTGAACCTGTCTAGCAAGCGCAGGCCCTAAACGTACCTAGGCAGCAGCATTGTGCCCTTACCGGGGGGAACACTGCATACCTGTCCTGTCGCCAGCATATACTTCACTGAGAATGTCAGAGTAAATCATGAGAAAACTAAAGAACAGATGGAAACAGAGACCACAGTCTACGGTAATAAAAGCTTAATTACCTATTGCAATCTTGGCCTATCTTGCAAAAATATAACAACCAGCAACCTCTGGTGATTTCAATAATTCAACACCCCCGCTCATCCTACCTGTGTGAGCCAGGAAATACTGAACAGAGGGGCTGGACTGCACTGGGCTATCAAAGTATAAATGTGCCTGCCTTTACCTCGTAGCTTCTCGCTAGCCCTGTATTTATTTACCCCCCGGCCAATCTGGAAGAAATTTTCATTATCCTTCTGAGGTCAACACGACCGCCTTTAGTTGAGAGATGCAGCGCGAAAACAGGCTCTTCGGCCTACTGAGTTTGCGCCGACTAGCGATCCCCGCACATCCTACACACCCTAGGGACAATTTACACTTATACCAAGTCGATTACCCTACAAACCTGTGGAGTGTGGGAGGAAACAGAAGATCTTGGAGAAAACCCACGCAGGTCACGGGGAGAAGGTTCAAACTCCGTACAGACAGCGCCTGTAGTTGGGACTGAACCTGGCCCTCTGCCGCTCTCAGCAACTCTACTGCTGCGCTCAAAAGAAAACATCCCCAGTCTCTTCTCTTGACCAAAATTCTCCAGGACTGGCAAAATTCTTGTAATCTTTTTCTGCACCCTCATAGAAAGCCTTATCAAAGATTGCCAGTGATGGAACAATGAGGCCAGCGTATCCAGCAAGCATGAGGGTATATTATTACAGAGGCCGGCACGGCAGTGCAGCAGTAGAGTTGCTGCATTACAGCATCAGAGACCCGGGTTCGATCTTGACTACTGGTGCTGTCTGTATGGACTTTGTACCTTCTCCCCATCATCTCCTTGGATTTCCGGGATCTCCAGATTTCCTCCCACACTCCAAAGACGTACAGGTTTGTAGGTTAATTGGCTTGGTACAACTGTAAAAATGGCCCTAGTGTGTGGGACACTGCTAGTTTACGCGGTGATCGCAGGTCGGCGCTGACTCGGTAGGCCGAAGGAACTGTTGCCACGCAGTATCTATGGAGCGAAGGAAGCAGGCAACATTTCGGGTCGAAACCCTTCTTCAGACTGAAACTCCATAGCTTTCCTTCGCTCCATCGATGCTGCCTCACCCGCTGAGTTTCTCCAGCATTTTTGTCTACCTTCGATTTTCCAGCATCTGCAGTTCCTTGTTAAACTAAAGGACCTGTTAAACTAAAGGAACTTACGGTTAAGGGCCTGTCCCACCAGCATGCAACTCCATGCAATCAGCGCGACCTAACGTGGTCGCTCGAGCCGTCCGGCGTCGCGGGGCCAGTCCCACTTCGATCGCCGGAGCTGTGCGGAATTGTGCGGAGTTCGTTCCGACGTCGCGCGGGGCTCCGAAAAACTGACTATGTTCAAAAATTCCGCGCGGCAACGGCTTGTCGGCTCGCAGTCGCCTCGACGCATTATGCACCGCCTCGACGTCGTGCCTCCGTGACCCTCTATGTGTGTGGCTCCGTGGCCCTCTGTGTGTGTGCCTCTGTGTCCCTCTCTGTGTGCCCCTCTCTGTCCTGGCGAACTTACCTTTAAGACTTCGCTCCAAGTTCGCCTCACTTTGCGCCGCGTTGCGCCACTCACCCGACCTCCGCGCGGCCCTCGCTGCCGGTTTGGTCGCGCTTGCCGCATGCAGTAGCATGCTGATGGGAACGGCCCTGTACAGGGGATCACCCGACCTCCGCGCGGCCCCCGCTTCTAGTTTGATCGCCCTCATCGCATGGAGTCGGATGCTGGTAGGACAGGCCCTTAATGTAAATGTGCTTCCAGTGAAGAATCATCTGTGCCATGTAAGCTAAAGGATTCACAGTGGTCAGCTTCTGAACAGTAAGTTGAAGAGAGAGGAGCGGGATAAGTTATGGGTAAAGTTCCACCAAAAGGACGGATTGATGAGGTAAAGAACTGCAACCTTCTCTCCCTGTTAAACCATTACATGAAACTGTGAGGAAACAGCTATTACTTTTAGTAACGTAATTGGTTTCAGACATGCTTGATAAATTTCACAACCCAATAAAAAATAAAACGAGGGTCATAAGCAGTTAAGTCAAGTCACTTTTATTTCTATAGCACATTTAAAAAAACAACTCTCGTTGACCAAAGTGCTTTACATTGGTGGAGGTACTAATGTTATACCACAGTGGTTCATAGATTAAGTACATACATAAATACACACATATAGCCCTCCCTCAGAGGACGTCAGGAAAGGCTTGAGAGTAAAAATGGGTTTTAAGTCTCGACTTAAAGGAGTCGATGGAAGGGGGCAGTTCTGATGGGAAGAGGGATGCTGTTCCACAGTCTGGGAGCTGCAACCGCAAAGGATGGTTGGTCGCCCCTGAGCTTATGCCTAGACCGCGGGATGTTCAGTAACCCCAAGTCGGCCGATCTGAGGGACCTGGAGGTGGTGTGGTGGGTGAGCAGACTTTTGATGTTGGTGGGGGCGAGCCAATGGAGGGCTTTGTAAACATAAATAAGGATCTTGAAATTTATTCGGAACCGCACTGGGAGCCAGTGGAGAGAGACCAGGATCGGGGTGATGTGGTCCCTTTTTCGAGTGCCCATCAGGAGTCTCGCTGCGGCGTTTTGGACCAGTTGCAGGCGGGACAGGGAAGATTGGCTATTGTCAGTGTAGAGGGAGTTGCAGTAATCTAGGCGCGAGGAGATAAATGTGTGGATGATCTTTTCGAGGTCATCAAACTGGAGGAATTGTTTTATTTTAGCTATCGTCCGAAGCTAGCTTTTACCACTGCATTGACTTGTTTGTCAAATTTCGATGCCGAGTTAAATATCACGGCAAGGTTTTTGACGTGAGGATTGAATAATGGGGTAATAGCCCTGTCCCACGGTACGAGTTCATTCCAAGAGCTCTCCCGAGTTAAAAAAAAATCAAACTCGTGGTAAGCACGGAGAATGAACATAGCGGGTACGTCGGAGCTCGGGGACGTCTCTTAGCGCTAACGGCAGGTACTCGGGAAGACTCGCTAACGGCAGGTAAGATCGGGAAGACTCGTGAAGATTTTTCAACACGATGAAAAATGTCCACCAGAGCCCCGAGTACCGGCGAGCGGCCATTACCGTAAATCTCCGAGTTCGAATCAGGGCAAACTCGGGAGAGAGAGCTCTTGGAATGAACTCGTACCGTGGGACAGGGCTTTAAGGCTTCCAAGGCTGCCTGCTATCATTTTGATTGAGTCCGAGGGGCCGAGAAGGATGACCTCAGACTTACTCTCCTTTAGTTGGAGGAAGTTCTGGGCCATCCAACACTTCATATCCTTGAGGCAGTGGATAAAAAAAATAAAAAAATAGAGAGAGTACAGAGGAGATTTACTAGAATGTTGCCTGGGTTCCAGCAACCAAGTTACAGAGAAAGGTTGAACAAGTTAGGTCTTTATTCTTTGGAGCGCAGAAGGTTAAGGGGGGACTTGATTGAGGTCTTTAAAATGATGAAAGGGATAGACAGAGTTGACGTGGATAAGCTTTTCCCATTGAGGGTAGGGAAGATTCAAACAAGAGGGCATGACATGAGAATTAAGGGACAGAAGTTTAGGGGTAACATGAGGGGGAACTTCTTTACTCAGAGAGTGGTGGCTGTATGGAATGATCTTCCTGCAGAAGTGATGGAGGCAGGATCGATTTTAACATTTAAAAGTAAAGTGGATAGGTATATGGATGGGAAGGGAATGGAGGGGTATGGTCTGAGTGCAGGTAGATGGGACTAGGGGAAAATAAATGGTCGGCACGGACTGGAAGGGCCGAGAAGGCCTGTTTCCGTGCTGTAATTGTTATATGGTTATAAGGTTAAGTAGATTTGATCGGTTGTTGGGCTTCAGGGGGAGATACAGTTATGTATCATCTGCGAAGCATATTATTTGTGAAATAAAATTGAGTGGAATATGAAATAATGAAAAGTAGATGTACTGGTAAACATAGCGAGTTGCACATCTCCCAAACTACTGACACTCCAGCAGTGCGGCTCCAAGGAGGTGTTCAAATCTCTGGACTGGTATTGAAAACCCGAACCACAGCCAACAGTGCCATTTAATGGGATAACAAGAGTTCAAGGTGAACACATGTGTCTGAGCAGCACCATATTTTGAGGAGGCTACACAGACTGTAGTGGAGTGGAATCACATACATATTTCCAAGTGGATTTGCATTGTTACCATTGTGGATGTGTGATTGCTCCAGTCACAGCAACACTGAATCGTAGAAATCGGCATGATGGCGCAGCTTGCAGTGCCGGTGACCCGTGTTCGATCCCAACTACGGGTGCTGTCTGTACGTTCGTTCTCCCCGTGACCGCGCGGGTTTTCTCCGGGATCTTCGGTTTTCTCCCGCACTCCAAAGACGTACAGGTTTGGAGGTTAATTGGCTTGGTGTAAATGTAAAATTGTCCCTAGTGTGTAGGATAGTGTTAATATGCGGGGATCGCTAGTCGGTGTGGACTCGGTGGGTCGAAGGGCCTGCTTCTGCGCTAGATCTCTAAACTAAACTAATTTGAATTTAGCTTTGTGCATGCGTCCATTTTCTAATGTACTGATGCTTCTCCTCTATTGCTAACTGGCTGGAAAGCTTTCATCTCTGCCCACACATCGAAGTTTGAAAACTGGCCCAGATTATGGAGCAAGAACCAAAGCAAAACTCATGCCCCTGTCCCACTTAGGAAACCTGAACGGAAACCTCTGGAGACTTTGCGTCCCACTCAAGGTTTCCGTGCGGTTCCCGGAGGTTTTTGTCAGTCTCCCTAATGGTCAAAAGTGGTTTCCGTTTTCAAAATCGGTAATTTTTTAGTCGAAGCCGGTTGCGATGCTAGCTGAAGGTGGTTGCCGGAGCACAAAAACCTCCGGGAACCGCACGGAAACCTTGGGTGGGGCGCAAAGTCTCCAGAGGTTTCCGTTCGGGTTTCCTAAGTGGGACAGGGGCATAAGGGTCGAGAGTCAAGGGCAAGGGTCTTGAATTCTCATATGCACCAGGAATGGAACAATGCAACTTTAGCGGCACGTTAACTCAACATATAAATAAACAATAATCAATATTGCAATACATTTTCAGTAATATTGGAGCGCCGCGTCCGGCCCCGCAACACCCATCCCGACGTCGTGCAGCCCATGGAGTGCAGCAGCAGTAGCAGCAGCACCTCGCCCGTGGCCCCGTCGGTCTCCAGCCCGGCCAGCTGTCCGACCTTCGGACCTTTGCTTACCGCCGACACCACCACCCCTCCTTCTCACGGCCGATCATCGGTTCATGAGTTGGACGGGGTGCCGGCTGGGCTTTGTGTGCAGTCCAGCACCCGGGCCAACTCATCATCCACCCAGCCACGGCCGAGTCGGTCAACGAATTGCCGTCGGGAGTTTGTCCCACATTTTGACCTTTTGGCCCTTATTTGGGAGTGAGAAAGCTGTCAACCCTATTCAAGAGTCAGATGGTTGATTGAAGGATGCTGTGCTTGAGCCAGGAGGGTCACGGTTCTCAGACTCCTGAGGTCACTGGTGCCCCAAAAGCTGCAAGATAGAAACTCTACCGCTGCGCCACCTCGTTGCAATTGTGTGGTTCAGGAGGTTTCACACAAGTAGGTTGCCAGGTTGAATGAAGGCTGGTGATCATGACCCCCAAGTGATTGATGCCTCCAGTCATGCAGTTGCACACACTGAGTTATCCTGAGCGTGAATTGCTGTGACTTACGGTTAAGGGCCTGTCCCAACAGCATGCAACTCCATGCGATGGGCGCGACCTAACGTGGTCGCTTGAGCCGTCCGGCGTCGCGGGGCCGGTCCCACTTCGATCACCGGAGCCGTGCGGAATTGTGCGGAGTTCGTCCCGACATCGCGCGGGGCTCCGAAAAACTGACCATGTTCAAAAATTCCGCACGGCAACGGCTTATCGGCTCGCAGTCGCCTCGACGCGTTACACACCATCTCGACGTCGTGCCTCCCTGACCCTCTCTGTAGGTGCCTCCGTGACCTTCTATGTGTGTGGCTTCGTGGCCCTCTGTGTGTGTGCCTCTGTGCCCCTCTCTGTGTGCCCCTCTCTGTCCTGGCGAACTTACCTTTAAGACTTTGCTCCAAGTCTGCCTCACTTGCGCCGCGTTGCGCCACTCACCCGACCTCCACGCGGCCCTCGCTGCCGGTTTGGTTGCGCTTGCCGCATGCAGGCGCATGCTGTTGGGAACAGCCCCTGTACGGGGATCACCCGACCTCCGCGCGGCCCCCGCTTCTAGTTTGATCGCGCTCATCGCATGGAGTCGGATGCTGGTAGGACAGGCCCTTTACTCCCAAGAACAGCCTCTCGCTCAACTGGGGGGAATCACACAGGGTAGACCACAACTACGGGCAAATGTGAAGTCAAGCTGATAATACGCTCAGGAAGCCATTTTGAGATCCTATAAACTTTTTAAACTTACCTTCCAGTTTTGTTTTAAACATTAAGGAAAAGTTGATGGTCTTGGCTACACTCTTGCAATATTAAGAATTGGCTGTCAGGAAAGTAGAACTGTGTCTGTGTGCAACCATGGGCAGTCACCAGGCTTTTGCCATTGATATTGGTTGATTATAGTCATGTTCAATAATGCTTTATTTGTCACATGTGCAACTGCCCAGAGCAATTCATGTTGCATGTACAACACATGCAGGCACCATCATTTTAGGCGCCATTATTCAAAGTCTAAAGTCCGGCCTGTGTGCTTGATGTACTGGAGCTGTTCCTGTGAAACCGATTCCTCTCCTCTCCTCGCCCGGCCATCTCTGTGTCCCAGGGGCACCTCCTGCAGCCAACCTGGAGGCTGAACGGTCTCAACCCGAAACTTCACATGATCCTTCACTCCATAGATGCTGCCTTACCCGCTGAGTTTCTCCAACATTTTTGTCTACCTTTGATTTTTCCAGCATCTGCAGTTCTTTCTTAAACTTTTAGGAAGGAGATGAGTTCGGGAATTTCTTTAGTCAGAGGGCGGTGAATCTGTGGAATTATTTGCCACAGAAGGCTGTGGAGGCCAGGTCAGTGGATATTTTTAAGGCAGAGATAGATAGATTCGTGATTAGTACGGGTGTCAGAGGTTACGGGGAGAAGGCAGGAGAATGAGGTTAGGAGGGAGAGGAGCCATGATTGAATGACAGAGTAGACTTGATGGGCCGAATGGCCTAATTCTACTCCTATCCCTTATGACCCTATGGTCCTTATTACCCCCAGCACGCAGGCCTAGCCCCAAAACAACTGGAAAGCCGAGCCAGGGACAGGACTGGCTGGAGCACAACCACTAGGATGGCAGTCGGCAGTATGGAAGACCATCGCTGAAGTCGACTGGTTAGTGGCAGAGACAAGAGGAAGGCTGCAGCCTTAAATCCCCCACAGCGGATGTCATGTGCCCCCACTGCCCCCGGGTGTGTAGCTCGCTCATCCAACCCGTGATCCACACTCCATCCCGCAAGACGTGAGCCTGCACGACCACGCTATAGTCATCTTCGACGAGACACCAGCATTTAAGACCTTAGATGCCATTCTACTTGAGGCCCTGTCCCACTTTCCCGAGTTAACTCACAAACTCTCCCGAATTTTCCCCTTGATTCGAACTCAGGGAATGTTGAGGAATGTCGGTAGCGAGCCCGTAGGAGGCCGTAGGAGTCCGTAGATGTTTCGTAGCGGCTCGTAATGCCGGCCGTAGGAACTCGGAGCACTAGGTAAGTCGGGACGTTTTTTCAACATGTTGAAAAATGTCCACGAGTTTAAATATAGCCCCGAGCACCTACGAACGGCTATTACCGTAATTCTCCGAGTTCGAATCAAGGGGAAAACTCTGGAGAGTTTGCGAGTAACTCGGGAAAGTGGGACAGGGCCTTTATATTCTTACGTCTCTTTATCCAGTTTCTTCCATTTTGTTCCGTATTTGGTGTTCGTTGGTAATGTCTTCCAACTCTGCCAAAGCTTTCACACCTGAAATATTTAACAATAGACACAAAACGCTGGAGTCACTCAGCGGGACAGGGGACATCTCTGGAGAGAAGGGATGGGTGACGTTTCGGGGCAAGAATCGTCTTCAGACAGATAGTCGGGGAAAGGTAAAGATGGTGATATAGAGCGATATAGAACAAATGAATGAAAGATATGCGAAAAAAAAGCAAGTTGGCTTGAGTATTGTCTTTATTTCTCTATTATTTTAGATGTCCGTGCATATCTTTGCTTTGTTTCTGCCATTTTGTTCCATACTCTACTGCAGCCCATCCCAATATTATTTCTTATTGTAACTATAACGATGTTAGTTTACCTGACTCAGTCAGTTAGGTTCTGGTTTTTAAACGTAGGTTTTATGTGTGCTTGCTTGGGCAGAATCACAGCAATGCCTTACAATTCATTACAGAACCAACGTTAAACAAGATACTGTGGCTGCCAATACTTCTTCATTTCCCACGTATGTATATCTTTGTCCACTTAGCCCAGGGTGCTGGCAGCGTTAAGCTTCTCAAGTATATCTGATACATCTGCAGACTGAGTTGGCTGTAGAAAATATAAGATAATGTTCTATCCATTGAGGAATAGATCAGGTAGATGCACAGAGTCTCTTGCCAAGAGTAGGTGAATCGAGGACCAGAGGACATAGGTTTAAGTTGAAGGTGCAAAGATTTAATAGGAATCCGAGGAAAGTAGACTGTTATTTGAATGGTGGCCGATTAGGAAAAGGGGAGATGCAACGAGACCTGGGTGTCATGGTACACCAGTCATTGAAAGTAGGCATGCAGGTGCAGCAGGCAGTGAAGAAAGCAAATAGTATGTTAGCATTCATAGCAAAAGGATCTGAGTATATAAGAAGGGAGGTTCTACTGCAGTTGTACAGGGTCTTGGTGAGACCAACCTGGAGTATTGCGTACAGTTTTGGTCTCCAAATCTGAGGAAAGACATTCTTGCGATAGAGGGAGTACAGAGAAGGTTCACCAGACTGATTCCTGGGATGTCAGGACTTTCATATGAAGAAAGACTGGATAGACTCGGCTTGTACTCGCTGGAATTTAGAAGATTGAGGGGCGGTCTCATAGAGACTTACAAAAACCTTAAGGGGTTGGACAGGCTAGATGCAGGAAGATTGTTCCCGATGTTGGGGAAGTCCAGGACAACAGTTTAAGGATAAGGGGGAAATCTTTTAGGACCGAGATGAGAAAAACATTTTTCACACAGAGAGTGGTGAATCTCTGGAATTCTCTGCCACAGAAGGTAGTTGAGGCCAGTTCGCTGGCTATATTTAAGAGGGAGTTAGATGTGGTCCTTGTGGCTAAAGGGATAAGGGGGCATGGAGAGAAGGCAGGTAATGGACACTGAGTTGGATGATCAGCCATGATCATATTGAATGGCGGTGCAGGCTCGAAGGGCCGAATGGCCTACACCTGAACCTATTGTCTATGTTTCTATGTAACGTTTTCACACAAAGGGTGGCGGGTGTATTGAACGAGCTGCCAGAGGAGGTAGTTGAGACAAGGACTATCCCAACATTTAATTGTAATTGTAATTGTAATTAATTTATTAGCCAAGTATGTAAACATACAAGGAATTTGATTTGCCAACAGTCGTACAAAAAAAGCAACAAGGTCCATAACCACATAAAAATAAAACGTCGACTTAAACAGCCACCACATCAGCATGTGAGAATCCCCAGGGCACACAGCAAAAACGGAGACCCACAGTCATCAGTTCAATGTCCGGGCCCCACTCACGCTCCTTCACCGTGATGTGACCAGAGTTGTACCGACCACTGTCACTCTCTCTGCAGTCTCTATGCGCCCAAACAGTCAGAAAGCCGCCCACACTCGCACTAAACTCCGGGATGTCCTCATGGAGCCATGTCCCCGCAAAACACCGAGAACACTGCACTCACGGCACTCCCTCCGAGTCCTCACCAGTGCAGCGAGCACGTCCATCGTGTTTTTTCAGCGGCCTCACATTCCCCACTATGATGGAAGGCAAATAACTTAAAACTTCTATCCTCATTTTCTCCCGCTATCGAATCAGGGTAATCGAAGCTCCCACGATCGGGGCAGTCGAAGCTCCTGCGGTTGGAGCTCCCGCAGTCGATCCCTAATAAAGGGACCACCAGCTCCACGACGTTAAAGCCGCAGTGCAGACGGAGATACGATGAAAAAGTTGCATCTCCATCAAGAAAAGAGATATCCCCAACCCCTCATAATACAAAAACTAAAAGTGCACTAATAACATACCAGTAAACACAGGCCCAAACATTAAAAGAAGAAAAAGAAGAGACAGGCTGTTGGAGAGGCAACAGAAACAGTTAGACAGCTACATGGATAGGACAGGTTTGGAGAGATGTGGACCAAAGGCAGGCATGTGGGACTAGTGTAGCTGGGGCATGTTGGCCGGTGTGGGCAGGTTGGGCTGAAGGGCCTGTTTCCATGCTGTATCACTCTATAACTCTGTAACCAAGTAAATATTCAATCTATCAGCATCTTTAACTGCAGTATCAGCTTTAACAATTGAAAATGGGATACATTTTGACTGTTAGTACGAAAAATAAATATGTTAACTTATATCAAGGTTTTGTTGTTAAACTAAATTGAGGGCACCAGGAGTTAAACCACACATTGTGTACTCAATCAAAACACCAGGAGCGTGGAGGTGACAGATAATGGGCCTGTCCCACCAGCATCCAACTCTATGAGATTAGCGCGACCTAACGTGGTCGCTTGAGCCGTCCGGCGTCGTGGGGCCGGTCCCACTTCAATCGCCGGAGCCATGCGGAATTGTGCGGAGTTCGTCCCGAGTTCATCCCGACACCGCGCGGGGCTCCAAAAAACTGACAATGTCCAAAAATTCCGCACGGCAACGGCTTGTCGGCTCGCAGTCGCCTCGACATTTACACACCGCCCGGACATCGTGCCTCCGTGAACCTATTTGTAAGTGCCTCCGTGACCCTCTGTGTGTGTGGCTCCGTGGCCCTGTGTGTGTGTGTGTGTGTGTGTGTGCCTCGGTGCCCCTCTCTGTGTGCCCCTCTCTGTCCTGGTGAACTTACCTTAGACTTCGCTCCAAGTTCGCCTCACTTTGCGCCGCGTTGCGCCACTCACCCGACCTCCGCGCGGCCCCTGCTGCCGGTTTGGTCGCGCTTGCCGCATGCAGGCGCATGCTGGTGGGAACGGCCCTGTACAGGGGATCACCCGACCTCCGTGCGGCCCCCGCTGCCGATTTGATCGCGTTCATCGCATAGAATTGCATGCTAGTGGGACAGGCCCTTAACATTCCCCACCAATTGCAGATTGGAGATGATTTTGCTCATTGTTCTGGTTTTCAACCTCATTCTCCTGCCTTCTCCCCATAACCCCCGACACCCTTACTAATCAAGAACCTGTTAATCTACGCCTTGAAATATCCATTGACAGCCTCCACAGCCTTCTGTGGCAATGAATTCCACAGATTCACCACCCTCTGATAAAAGAAATTCCACCTCATCTCCTTCCTAAAGGAATGTGCCTTTAATCTGGGGCCATGACCTCCAGTCTTAGACTCTCCCACTGGTGGAAACATCCTCTCCACATCCATTCTGTCCAAGCCTTTCACTATTCGGTAGGTTTGAATAAGGTTGCCCCTCATCGTTCTACACTCCAGGGAGTACAGGCCCAGTGCCGTCAAACGCTCATCGTATGTTAACCCACTCATTCATGGGATCTAAAACAGGCCATTCGGCACACTGGGTCCGCACCGACCAGCGATCCCTGCACATTATCACTATCCTACACCCATTAGGGACAATTTTTACCATTACCAAGCCAATTAACCAACAAACCTGTACGTCTTTGGAATGTGGGAGGAAATCCGAAGGTTTCGGAGAAAACCCACGCAGGTGACGGGGAGAACGTGCAAACTCCGTACAGACAGCACCCGCATTCGGGATCGAACCCGGGTCTCCGTTGCTGCATCAGCTGTAAGGCAGCAACTCTACCGCTGCGCCACCGTGTCTCCCCTGGACCCCCTCCAGTGCCAGCACATCCTTCCCCAGATAGAGCGCCCAAAATTGCTCCCAATACTCCTAGGTGGTGGAGCAGTTTCCCCACCCAGGCCCCAACCAAATGCCTATTTAAGCAACCGGCTTGGATGCTTGAACAAATGAGCCATTTTCGGCAACTGAGATTATTCAGGAAAGACCATGTCATTATTTATTGTCCTGGAAATGCCAAGAAAGTGAGTGAATCAGAATAGTAAGATTAAATGAGAACTTACCAGTTCGAAGTTTGATCTGTATTTTATGAGGAGTTACGATGAGGGATTACGTGAAGACCCCGTCCAGCACGCATGCGCGACATTCTTCAAAGGAGCGGTGTGGACTCATAGAAAAAACACAACAGTTGAAATAAATATAGTAAAGAAAAAATAAGAACTTAATTACCAGTTGATCTGTATAATAGAGGGTGGGAGCTGAGGGCACGTAGTCCCTCATCGTAATTCCTCATAAAATACAGATCAAAGTTCGAACTGGTAAGTTCTCATTTAATCTTACTATTTTATTTCGGAGTCACGTGAGTGACTACGTGAAGACTTCAAAGCTCTGCGATTCCAAACCGTGTACCAGCTCATGCTTCATTCACTGTCTGAAGACCTTTGAGGGAGGAAGTATGTTATCACAATCAACAATAACCTGTTTGTGAACAAAAAAGGTTTATTAATAACAACAAAAAACAGAGAGATCCCCCGGGCTTAAATTAAATATTATCTGCAGACTCTAAAATTCTGTCTGCAAATGGAGCAGGTTCCACCAAGGGCTTATTATAAGACTTTTGGAAAGTTCTTTCCGAGGACCATCCTGCTTTGGCCAGAATATGGTCCATAGGCACATCCAATCGCCTAGCCGCCGACGTGGATGCAGCCCTGGTGGAGTGAGATTTGTAAACATTAGTGTTGACTCCCGCGGACTTAAGCACCTCCTTGAGCCATCTTGAAATGCCTATTTATGTAGGGAAATTCCCTTCTGTAGGGAATTGTTTCAAATTTTCTTTGATTGAGAAACCTTTCTATGTTAATTTGAGTTGTCCAAGTGTTGCTCTGAAAAAACAAATGCTCACAAATTTGTCCAATTGTTTTAAGTAAACTTGATCAGAATTTACTGGCTTCACCTTGCCTAGGACTAGAGGTATTTTTTGATTTAAAATTCATATGAAAATAATATTTTTCTCCACAACACGTTTGCTTTTGTCATGCAGCTGTTGAGTTGAATGTTGCAGTAATATTGTTTTAGGAAGGAACTGCGGATGCTGGTCTCAACCAAAGATAGACACAAAATGTTCTTCCTTCTCTCCAGAGATGCTGCCTGTCCCGCTGAGTTACTCCAGCATTTTGTGTCTATCTGCTGTTGCAGTAGTGTTGTTTGTTTTATTGTTGATGCAAAAAATAAGCTCATTTATGCTTATTCTGGCACATCGGGCTAATATTTCACAAGTTCACAAGTTATAGGAGTAGAATTAGGCCATTCGGCCCCTCAAGTCTACTCCACCATTCAATCATGGCTGATCTCTGCCTCCTAATCCCATTTTCCTGCCTTCTCCCCATTACCCTTGACACCCCGTTCCAATCAAGAACTATCTCTTCCTTAAATATATCCTCTTGACGGCCTCCACAGCCTCCTGTGGCAATGAGTTCCACAGATTAACTACCCTCTGACTAAAGAAGTTCCTCCTCATAGCCCTGTCCCACGGTGCGAGTTTATCCCAAGAGCTCTTCCGAGTTTTAAAAAAATCAAACTCGTGGTAAGAATGGAGAATTAAAGTAGCAGGAATGTCGGAGCTCGGGGACCTCTCTTAGCGGCTCGTAGCGCTAATGGCAGGTACTCGGGAAGACTCGCTAACGGCAGGTAAGCACGGGAAGACTCGTGAAGATTTTGCAACATGATGGAAAATGCCCACGAGAGCCCCGAGTACCGATGAGCGGCCGTTACCGTAAACCTCCGAGTTCGAATCAGGGGAAACTCGGGAGAGAGAGCTCTTGGAATGAACTCGTTCCGTGGGACAGGGGTTTCACCGTTTTAAAAGAGCGCTTTCCAGTTCATTTTTCTACTCAAGCCTTTCACACCAAATGAAAAAATGCCAATAACCAGTGTTGTCAAGTTTAATTGTACTTGGCACTTAATGATGGAATGTTCTAACCGTGGACTGCCCGCAGTGTTTACCCTCAGCTGTTTTTAATAACTGGGGAAACTTCAACAATATGTTGTCTTGTTTCTTTAGGAAAGTACAGGACTAGAAAACAGCTCTGTGCATGTGTTGGAATCGTTAGGTGAAAAATTTAATTTCTCCTCCATCACCCATCCTCTCAAATTCTCAGCATATGCAGATTCATATTTGATACGTCCTTAAAGGTTTTAGTGATACATTTTAATCCCCAGGATCCATAGTACAGGCATCAAGCAACTCTGCGCTTCATTAGAAGGATATTACATGGGATTGCTGGTGCTAGCCGGCGTGGGCAAGTTGGGCCGAAGGGCCTGTTTCCACACTGTATCTCATGGGCCTGTCCCACTCAGGCGATTTTTTCGGCGGCTTCCGGCGACTGTCATAGTCGTAGCAGGTCGCCGAAAAACTGGCGACTGGACCCCCCTACGACAAAGTCTACAGCAACCTACCACCTAGTCATCATCGAGCTACGGCGAGCTACCGACAACCGGCGACCAGTTAGGACGTCCACCTATGACCACACCTACGTCAACCTACATTCACCCGGGACAAGGTACGACCCTGTCAGCGTCAACTTAAGACAATTTAGTCGCCGGTACCTGCCGCCAATGAAATTCACCAAAGTCAGGAGAAACCGGCGACAACCTACGTCATTCTGGTGACAACCTACGACATCACCTATGTCAGGAGAAGTCAAGCTACGACAACTCTGCGGTCACTGTCTATCGCCGAAAAGGTTCGAACATTTCAAAGTCCAGCGGCGACCAGAAAAACGTTACAATTCTTTGGGCGACTGAGGAGACCATACAGGCAACACCCCGGCGACCATGTGGCGACAGTCTAGTTACCTAAAAAATGGCCTAAGTGGCACAGGCCCTTCATAATCTTCAAGTGGGACAGGCCCTTGATAATGGCCAAGTCATAATCTATTCAGGGAGATGTAACAAGGGGTTGTCTGAGGCAGATTCCCAGTGTTAAAAGCCATTCGGACAGGTGCATGATAGGATAGGTTGAGAGGGATATGGGCCAAAAGCGCAGATGGGACTCGTATAATTGGAGCATCTTTGTCATCATGGGTAAGTTGGGCCAACGGGAGGTTTCGATGCTCTCTGACTCCATTGGGACACACGGCTTTAAGTGATAATGAAGTATGCCTCACAAGTGTTAGTGAAAGCCACATCTGTAGGACATCCCAGAGCTCGTACACATGATCTAGTTGCGGAAATGACAACTCCGTGTGAAGTGCACGCTGTTAGAAGCCACTATGTACATCGTGTACACGATGCACACTATCTACACTGGTGTAGTATGTACAGTATACTGTGTACACTATCTGTACTAGTGGAAGGAAGCAGAGAGTCATGGTGGGGGGTTGTTTTTCAGGCTGGAGTGCTGTGCCTCAGGGGTCGGATCACGTGCATGCTGGGCGCATTGGTGTTTGTCATCTATATCAATTATTTGGATGAGGCACCATCCATTAGCAAGGCACCATTAGCAAATTCGCAGATGGCACAAAAGTGGGTGGTATTGTAGATAGTGAAGATGGTTGTCAAAAATTGCAGCAGGATCTTGCTCGGTTTGGCAGGTGGGCTGAGGAATGGTCGATGGATTTTAATACAGAGAAACGTGATGTGTTGCATTTTGGGAGCACGATCATGGGCAGACTCTATACAGTGAACGGTGGGGCTCTACGGAGTGTTGTAGAGCAGGGGGGTCTAGGCATGCAAGTATATAGTTCATTGAAAGGTAGATAGGATGGTCAGAAAGGCCTTTGGCACATTGGCTTGCAGCAGTCAGAGCATTGAGTATAGAAGTTGGGAGGTCATGTTGCAGTTGTACAAGTTGGTACAACAGTTGGTGAGGCTGCATTTAGAATATTCGGCTCAGTACTGGGCACCACGTTATAGGAAAGATGTTGTCAAGCTGGAAAGGGTGCAGAGAAGATTCATGAGGATGTTGCCTGGATTCGAGGGCCTGAGCTATAGGGTAAGTTGAGTAGGCTGGGATGCTATTCCTTGGAGTGTAGAAAGATGAGGGATGATCGTATAGAGGTGTACAAAATCAGGAGCGGAATGGGTTGGGTAGGCGCACAGAGTCTCTTGCCCAGAGTAGGAGAATTGAGAACAAGAGGACATGGGTTTAAGGTGGGGGGAGAAAGATTTAATAAGAACATGAGGAGTAGCATTTTCATGCAAAGGCCGGTAGGTGTATGGAACAAGCTGCCAGAGGGGTTGTTGAGGCTGGTACTGTTGCAACGTTTAAGAAAGGTGCATGGATAGGACAGGTTTAGAGGGATATGGGCCAAATACGGGCAGGTGGGACTAGTGTTGATTGGACATGTTGGCTGATGTGGGCAACTCGTGCCGAAAGGCCTGTTTCCACCCTGTAAGACTCTATGACTATGATTCTATCTAGTTCTCCATATACAGATGTGTGGCGTTTATAGCTATTGCTCTTGGATTGACTTTTTTCATATATACGAAACTGAGTTGCATAACGTACAAAAATGTGGTGCCATGCAATCCGATTATGGTTTTCGGTTTCACTGGAGTTTTATTTTCAAAGATACAGCGTGGAAACAGGCTCTTCGGCCCAACAGGTCCGCACCGACCAGCGATCCCCACATATCCTCTGTTAGTTTGACGTCAGTGGTGGGCAAATTAATGGAAAGGATACTTAGAGATAATATATATAAGCATCTGGATAAACAGGGTCTGATCAAGAACAGTCAACATGGATTTGTGCCTGGAAAGTCATGTTTGACAAACCTTCTTGAATTTTTTGAAGAGGTTACTAGGGAAATGGATGAGGGTAAAGCAGTGGATGTTGTCTATATGGATTTCAGTAAGGCCTTTGACAAGGTTCCCCATGGAAGGTTGGTTAAGAAGGTTCAATCGTTGGGTGTTAATGGCGGAGTAGCAAGATGGATTCAACAGTGGCTGAATGGGAGACACCAGAGAGTAATGGTGGATGGCTGTTTGTCAGGTTGGAAGCCGGTGACCAGTGGGGTGTCTCAGGGATCTGTGTTGGGTCCACTGTTGTTTGTCATGTACGTCAATGATCTAGATGATGGGGTGGAAAATTGGATAAGTAAGTATGCAGATGATACTAAGATAGGGGGTGCTGTGGATAATGAAGTAGATTTTCAAAGTCTACAGAGAGATTTGGGCCATTGGAAGAGTTGGCTGAAAGATGGCAGATGGAGTTTAATGCTGATAAGTGTGAGGTGCTACATCTTGGCAGGACAAATCAAAATAGGACGTACATGGTAAATGGTAGGGAATTGAGGAATGCTGTGGAACAGAGGGATCTAGGAATAACTGTGCATAGTTCCCTGAAGGTAGAATCGCATGTAGATAGGGTGGTAAAGAAAGCTTTTGGTGTGCTGGCCTTTATAAATCAGAGCATTGAATATAGGAGTAGGGAAGTAATGTTAAAATTGTACAAGGCATTGGTAAGGCCAATTCTGGAGTATGGTGTACAATTTTGTTCGCCTAATTATAGGAAGGATGTCAACAAAATAGTGAGAGTACAGAGGAGATTTACTAGAATGTTGCCTGGGTTCCAGCAACTAAGTTACAGAGAAAGGTTGAACAAGTTAGGTCTTTATTCTTTGGAGCGCAGAAGGTTAAGGGGGGACTTGATTGAGGTCTTTAAAATGATGAAAGGGATAGACAGAGTTGACGTGGATAAGCTTTTCCCATTGAGGGTAGGAAAGATTCAAACGAGAGGGCATGACATGAGAATTAAGGGACAGAAGTTTAGGGGTAACATGAGGGGGAACTTCTTTACTCAGAGAGTGGTGGCTGTGTGGAATGATCCTTCTGCAGAAGTGGTGGAGGCAGGATCGATTTTAACATTTAAAAGTAAACTGGATAGGTATATGGACAGGAAGGGAATGGAGGGGTATGGTCTGAGTGCAGGTAGATGGGACTAGGGGAAAATAAATGGTCGGCACGGACTGGAAGGGCCAAGAAGGCCTGTTTCCGTGCTGTAATTGTTATATGGTTATATGGTTATCCTACACACACTAGGGACAATTTAGCCAAGCCAATTTACCTACAAACCTGTATATTTTTGGAGTGTCGGAGAAAACCGAAGATCTCGGTGAAAACCCGATCACGGCGAGAACGTACATACGCCGTACAGACAGCACCCGTAGTCAGGATCGAACCCAGGTCTCCAGCGCTGCAAGTGCTATAAGGCAGCAACTCTACCGTGCCGCCCTGTGTCCTTGTGTCCTGCGGAGTTATATCTTAAGCTTTTAAATGCAGTGATATGTGGTATGTGAGGACGTGTGATTCACTCTTTGATCTCCTTTTGTAACTGCGCTGCTCAGTCAATGCTAACAAATTGATGAACTCACAACGATGTAATTCAAATAAACCTGAATCTTCACAGAGAATAAACATTTCTCTGCATCAAATTCATATCATTTTCACAACCTTTTGGGGGAACAAAATCATCTCTTCCAATGTAAACTTCTACAATGTTGCATGGACATTTTCAAATACAATTGGCTTGCTGAAGCATTGACTATTTATCTAGGTTTGTATTCTGGTACTGGTTTTATTGAAATACATGTCTTGAAATTCTTATGCCGTTCTTGTTACCTTGCTGAGAAAATCCGTCTTCTCATTAGCATGTAATTGTGTGTTGTGTGACATTTCCCTCAAGAGGATTGTGCGCATGCATTAATATGAAATGCTGCGCTTGACATTTGTCTTCAATCTAATTGATTAGCCAATGCTAATGCTGCATCATTAAGCCAAGGGTTGTTCTTTGATGAATTATTGCGAGATGCCATTATCAGACCAGATTCTGCAAAGGGTACAATTAAAGATGATAGGATAAGCACGCACGGATCGATTACAGTAGAACCCATTCAACCCAAGGCCTTCTTGTTCAACTTAGAAACTTTTGTTTCAACAAAAATGAATTGCAGAAGATGGTTTGAGCCTAGTTCTTTGTTTCCACTGAAACATTGAGTTTATGATAAATGTTAAAGTGGTGTATATACCCCTCTATTTGAATCAATGAATGATCCGCAGCCCCTTCACCTGCCATTATTTACAACACTACCGCAAGCAAGATAAAGAGCAGGCAGCCATTTTCTTCCAGATTCCCACTTGTCCCATTCTGTGCAGAATGGTGATAGAAACATAGAACCATAGAAATTAGGTGCAGGAGTAGGCCATTCGGCCCTTCAAGCCTGCACCGCCATTCAATGTGATCATGGCTGATCATCCAACTCAGTATCCCGTACCTGCCTTCTCTCCATACCCCCTGATCCCCTTAGCCTCAAGGGCCACATCCAACTCCCTCTTAAATATAGCCAATGGACTGGCCTCAACTACCCTCTGTGGCAGAGAGTTCCAGAGACCCACCCCTCTCTGTGTGAAAAAAGTCCTTCTCATCTCGGTCCTAAAGGATTTCCCCCTTATCCTTAAGCTGTGACCCCTTGTCCTGGACCTCCCCAACATCGGGAACAATCTTCCTGTCCAACCCCTGAAGAATTTTGTAAGTTTCTATAAGATCCCCTCTCAATCTCCTAAATTCTAGAGAGTATAGAACGAGTCTGTCCAGTCTTTCTTCATAAGACAGTCCTGACATCCCAGGAATCAGTCTGGTGAACCTTCTCTGCACTCCCTCTATGGCAGCTATATAGAAGCCTGGAGTGAAATATTCTCTGCCTTTTCCATTAAATCTGTGTATTGCTGGCCAATTACTTAGCTGAAGATAGACCCGAGATCCGAATCGTCACCCGTTCCTTCTCTCCAGAGATGCTGCCTGTCCCGCTGAGTTTCTCCAGCATTATGTGTCTATCTTCTGTGTAAGCTGTTCCTTCCTACACAGCTGTTCCTTCCTGCACTGATTGGGGATAATAAGGCTGTGGGAAGGTTCTCAATTGATCTCGCTTGTTGCAAGACATTGGTGAGACCGCATTTAGAATATTGTGTTCAGTTCTGGGCACCATGTTTTAGGAAAGATATTGTCAAGCTTGAAAGGGTTCAGAAAAGATTTACAAGAATGTTGCCAGGACTAGAGGGTGTGAGTTACAGGGAGAGGTTACGTAGGCTGGGTCTCTATTCCATGGAGCGCAGGAGGATGAGGGGAGATCTTATAGAGGTTTGTAAAATCATGAGAGGAATAGATCAGGTAGATGCACAGAGTCTTTTACGCAGAGTAGGGGAATCGAGGACCAGAGGACATAGGTTTTAGGTGAAGGGGAAAAAATGTAATAGGAATCCGAGGTAGACAAAAATGCTGGAGAAACTCAGCGGGTGAGGCAGCATCTATGGAGTGAAGGAAATAGGCAACGTTTTGGGTCGAGACCCTTCTTCAGAGTCTGTAGAAGTCTGTAGAACTGGCCGCGGGATCTTCCATCAGACTGCGGGGGCTTCAACATTGGGAGCCTCGATGCAGCAATTTGGAAGCTGGAAAATTCCCACAGCCAATTTTAAGCCATGCCGGGCAATGAAAGGCCCCTTGAACGGGCCGATCAAGCTCCGCTCCATGATCTTTATTTGATGCCTCCTTCACCGGTTCTGGCAAGGACATTATCAAGGACAGCTCCCATCCTGCATTTGGCCTGTTCAACCTGCTACCCTCAGGGAGGCGCTATAGGTGCATCAGCACAAGGACAAATAGACTCAAGAACAGTTTCTTTCCAAAATCCATCATCTCCCTGACCTCACACATGCACTGACTCACAGCCTAACCCCCGGACTTCCATCTATCCACCCACTGTAATTTGTACTGTAACTGTAACCCATACTGGATATAGGAATCCTATTATCCATTCTATTTATCCATTGTCTTTTTATAGATATGTATATAGCGCTGCAGAAACTGTGCACCTTATCCCCCCCCCCCCCCCCTTTTTGTCTTGTTTTTGCACTGAGTAGGAGCAGTTTTTAATCTCACTGTACATGTGTATAATGACAATAAAAGGCATTCTGATTCTGATTCTGAAGATAGGCAGTTGCTTTCTCAGTTTCTATTTGCCCACCATAGAACAACCATCCAATGGGCAAGGGAGTATTCTTGTTTTCTGGTGAGAAGTATTATTGGCATGACTTATTTTCGCCTATCCTAATGAGAGCGAGCGGGTGTTGGCGATCACCCTGGCACTTTGTTAGATCCAGGATGATACGCCTGGGACTGGAACCATGTTGGTTATCTTTAACCTGTTCAGTGCCGCCCTCGAGTACACGCGGGTCAGAGTGTACAAGTGAACAAATATCTTGGCAGTGAACAGGTTAAAGAAAATCTTACTGACCTGAACCTAAACAACTTGGTTGCTAATCATGCTTCATTTGGTGAATGGTAGAATATCTAATGTTTTAACTTACGATCAAGCATCAAGTATGAACAGGAAGTTCCTTTAGACTCTGTACGCATTGTTAGGTTGCTCTCACATTGATTTTTGCTTTAATCAACAGATCTTTCAAGCCTGACTTCATCATTGTGCGACAACATCCATACAGCATGGCAGAGAATGAGGATTTCCGTAATATTATTATAGGACTTCAGTATGGAAGTCTACCAAGTGTGAATTCACTAGAATCCATCTACAACTTCTGCGACAAGCCATGGGTGGTAAGTTCAAAACTTGCAAAGAGGAGAGAACAAAGTCATTTTTTTCCTCACACTTCTGCTAAAAGAACCCAATATGAAATATTCTAAGTCAGACCATTCACTGTTGACAAATAGTGGGGATTATGCAAACTAGTTATTGGTACAAGCTGAAACCAGCCCATGCTCCTACAGTGCAATGATGTTATCTTCCTAGTTTTTGTGATTATTGCCAACTTATAAATCAAGCAAAAAGTGGAAATATGGTCCAATGCAAAACAAAATGGAACTTAGTAGGAAGGAACTGTAGATGCTGGTTTACACCAAAGATAGACACAAAATGTTGGAGTAACTCAGCGGGACAGGCAGTATCTCCAATAATTGCTTCTAGCCAGAGATGCTGCCTGTTCCGTTGAGTTACTTCAGTATTTTATGTCTAAAATGGAAATTGGAGTGGATTGAAAATCAAAAAATTCTAAAAAAGTAAACAAGCGTCGAGTGCAAATAAGAAATGTGTGTAAAAAAAAATCCAGCAAGTGATATCAAAGGTAGCAGCAAAGGTTACTCTAAATATATTGACCAGGGTTTTGCAATCAGTGGCAAAATGATACTGCTTGACCCTCACCTTAATCTTGTGCTGTGATTTCTGGAATCAGATGGTACCAGGTATCAGCTCCAGGAATCTAGAGCCACATCCAGCCATGGTTATATCATGGTCTGAGTCAAACACGTTTTCGCAATAAATAATTTTCATAAATAGCAAACCAGGAATTAAAAAGGACAAATTTCTATCTCATGGTTTGAAATTTAATTTGGAACCTAAACATTAGATGAAATCACAGCTGAAATGCCATAAAAGGAAACCAATTTTGTAACAATGCATCTAGAAAATGGCAGCCTGTATATGTTGAGAGATAGAAACAGCACAGAAACAGGCCCTTCAGCCCACCGATTCCGTGCCGACCAGTGATCCCCGCACATTAACGCTATTCTGCACACACTAGGGATAATTTACAGTTACACCAAACCCAATTAACCAACAAACCTGTACGTCTTTGGAGGAAACCGGAGATCCCGGAGAAAATCCACACAGGTCACGGGGAGAACGTACAAACTATGGTCAGACAGCACCTGTAGTCAAGATCAAAACCGGGTCTCTGGCGCTGTGAGGCAGCAACTCTACCACGGTACCCGGACGAGAAGCCGAAATGCCAAGTAACCGAATGGAAACAAAACCGAAATGCAAACTAACCGAAAGGCTGCGTCGCCTACAAGCCAACGGACCGAATGCCGCTCAACAGAAATATTCCCATGGCTAGTCACCTATGGCTTGTGTGGAAAAATGACCCCCACGCTCCCGTCTCCCCCTTTTTTTTTTTTTCCTTTTCAAAAACTTTAATCGACACAATCATATAATACAACACATCAAAACATAAAAGATAACTTGTAGTACAACAGTACATTCATTGTTTACAATACTCTCAACCCCACACGGTGACTAGCGTTGACGGAAGGCCTCCAGAGTCCCTGTGGACACCGTGTGTTCCCTTTCCAGGGACACACGTGCACGGACGTAGGCCTGAAAGAGGGGCAGGCAGCCGACTCTTGCCTGACCATCGACCGCCCACTGCCTGGACCCGCGAAAGTCCATCTTAGCCAGGCCCAGAAGCAAACTGACAGGTAAGTCCCCCCCCCCCACACTTGGCTCTCCCCACTCCCTGCCTTGTGTCCGAACACCAGGATTGTGGGACTAAAGTGCAGCCAGAACTTGAGGAACAACCCCTTCAGATATTGGTACAGGGGCAGTAACCTCTCACACTCCATATACACGTGGAACACGGTCTCCTCCCGTCTCCCCCTTCTCTCTCCCCTCCTCCTTCTCTCTCTCCCCTTCTCTCTCTCCTCCGTCTCCACCGGTGGGAGTGTGGGATTCATTTTCCAACCCAGCCATAGGTGACTGGGCAATCTGAACCCAAGCACCAAGTTGTAAGCGGCCGAAGGGGCGCATCCCTCGGGGCAGCCCCCACTCTCCCACGGCCACCCTCCGCGGGCTGCGGGTCGGGTGGAGCGGAGGTTTGGGACAATGTTCATCCCTCCACAGTGATGTGATTACACGGGGGTCTGGACCAATTGCTGCCAAGTCCCGGCAACATCATGTCCGTTATTTGACTTTCCTGTTCAGCGGCATTTGGTTCGTTGGATTGTAAGCGACGCCACCTTTCGGGTAGGTGGCGTTTCGGCAGAGCGGTCATTCGGTGAGTTTGCGTCCTGCCCTTTCGTTCAGTTTGCATTTAGGCGTCCCACCCTTACAGTTAGTTGGCGTTTCAGCCTCATTTCCATTCGGTTATTTGGCTTCCACCTCTTTGCTTTGGCTTCTTGTCCGTCGGCGCCACGCCCGCACGCGCTCTAACGCTGCGCCAGCATGAAAATTAGTTTTAGGGCCAGAGAGGACGTCAAGTAATAATTACGGTTTAGTGCACCAAAAGACATCACATTTCACTGATTTTCCTTTACTGTGAAATTTATCCTTAGTTTGTCCTTGATGGTTCACTTATTTCCACTGCTCGATTAGAGGAGACCACAGCAACACACCATACTGAGTAGAAATGAACCACGAACAGCAGTCTGTAATTAGTACTAGGCCTCCCTCTCGGTCATGACTGACCATGGGTGATGCATCCTGGTCCGATGCAAGCCTGGGCGATCGATGTCATATGGAGGACAGGCCGTTGCCCATGCAGCACGCCCCCCCCTCTCCACGTCGCCGATCGATTCAAAGGAACAGCAGGGCCGTTACAGTTCAGCACCAGCGCCGTCGCAGGATCTGCCAGAGCGAGGTTGTAGACAACGACAATGATAGGGGCTCCGACTCCAGATTTTCTTGAGGTTTACTCCTGGAGCCTTTTCCATGACTGGATACGGCCACAAGGCAGTGGAGGTTTTAAATCCGAGTTTTCCCTCTCCTAGATGGACTGCCTTCCCAGGCTGACAAGCCCCATCTGCCCGAGACTCATGGGGGCGGGAACGTCTACCTTCCCGTGCAAGTCTATAGCACCCGCCCACTGCCCTGTAATAGATTGCAGCAAAACTGCAATACGCTGCATTTTGGTTGGCAAGGTTATTAAAGGATGAGGAATAAAAGGAAGTAAATGAAGTTGTAGCTACAGATGGTTTAATGGAAAGACTATTAGTAATTCCCTGTTTCTATGGTATATTATGAAACACACATGTGCAGAAATGTACGATCAAATGACCTATCAAGTGTTATCTGGTAACATCAAACAGCTGGTGGGACTGAGAGACCAGAGCAGAATAATGCCTATTTATCTTTGTTTTAACTTAGTTTCTCAATTTTGGTTTATAGACAATAGACAATAGACAATAGGTGCAGGAGTAGGCCATTCGGCCCTTCGAACCAGCACTGCCATTCAATCTAATCATGGCTGATCATCCCCAATCAGTACCCCGCTCCTGCCTTCTCCCCATATCCCCTGACTCCACTATCTTTAAGAGCCCTGTCTAGCTCACTCTTGAAAGCATCCAGAGAACCTGCCTCCACCACCCTCTGAGGCAGAGAATTCCACAGATTCACCACTCTCTGTGTGAAAAAGTGTTTCCTCGTCTCCATTCTAAATGGCTTGCTCCTAAACTGTGGCCCCTGGTTCTGGACTCCACCAACAATGGGAACATCCCCCAACATTAGGAACATCGTTTAAACCTTGAAATGTTTTAATTATAGGCAAAATATACTTATGCAATTAATAACTTTGCAGTTATTTGAGCTGAAAGCCAGTCTGAAACCAGAGGAGAACCAAAGGAAGTTATTGTTTGAATTATAATTTCTGGATGGCAAGCATCACAACATGGTCAAACTGCGTTGGAAGAGTTTAAGAACTCTGGAAAAGAAAAGATGCTGGAAAATCGAAGGTAGACAAAAGAGCTGGAGAAACTCAGTGGGTGCAGCAGCATCTTTGGAGTGAAGGAAATAGGCAACGTTTCAGGCCAAAACCCTTCTTCAGACTGATGTCCTTACTGACCCTGCATCAGTCTGAAGAAGGGTTTCGGCCCGAAACGTTGCCTATTTCCTTTGCTCCATAGATGCTGCCTCACCCGCTGAGTTTCTCCAGCATTTTTGTCTACCTTGCATTGGGAGAGTGTGTGTTACTCAGAGGCTGAGTTTGTACACATGTTGCGGGCATATAATAACCATGATTTTGCTTTATTTCAGTTTGCTCAAATGGCGAGCATCTACAAAAGACTAGGTCCAGAGAAATTTCCTCTGATTGAACAGATCTATTATCCAAATCATAAGGAAATGGTAAGTGTCTTTGTCTTGTGTAGTAGCTATATTGATGTAAGAATTCCAAACGGAAAAGCATATTTGCTCCAGACATTTAAAATGAAGGGGATTTATGACAACTGGAAACTGATTTGATGTAAATGATCATAACAACATGCAGCATCTGTAAAGGACAAGAGAAGACATTGTACAAATGTTGCACTTTTTTCTTCAGATTGCATTTTGTCTTTAAAAATGATTAGCGCTTAAAATGTACATTGATCTTTGCAAGGCACGCTTAAGGCACTGAAAATGATGGATTTCATTGCTTTTTAATTTCTTAGACATGTATATGGATGGGACAGATTTAGAGAGATGTGGGCCAAACGCAGGCAGGTGGGACTAGTGTAGATGGGACATATTAGCCAATGTTGGCAAGTTGGGCCGAAGGGCCTGTTTCTTCCACATTGTCAAACTCTATGGCTCTATCTTAACGTTGTTAATTTGTACGATTGTGAACAGACGTGTCTTTGGTACGACCTACAAGTGAAGACATTTAGTCATTACTTAAAATATAATTTATATGGTGATGTTTGCATGAAAACATGTATCTCCCCTAATGTTGTTGTGTGAGATCTCAACAAGGCTTTTAGATACGAGTAACATGGTGGTGTCACCATCAGTCCAGTACCTGCAGCCACAGAACTTCAACATGTAACTTGTGAAGAAACGATGAGGCTTGGAGTGACAAAGGCAAGGTGCAGTTTTAAACTCTGTGTAGGAACACAACCGTTATTTGATGCCTCCATCTCCGGTCTGGCAAGATAGGCAGTTGCTTTCTAAGTTTCTATTTGTCCACCATGGAGCAACCATCCAATGGGCAAGGGTGTATTCTTGTTTTCTGGTGAGAGGTATTATTGACATGACTTATTTTCGCCTATCCTAATGAGAGCGAGCGGGTGTTGGTGATCACCCTGGCACTTTGTTAGATCCAGGAAGTTACGCCTGGGACTGGAACCATGTTGGTTATCTTTAAGGGTTACACAAAAAGCTGGAGAAACTCAGCGGGTGCAGCAGCATCTAAGGAGCAAAGGAGATTAGCGATGTTTCGGTTGGTTATCTTTAACCTGTTCAGTGCCGCCCCCGAGTATATGTGGGTCAGAGTATACAAGTGAACAAATATCTTGGCAGTGAACAGGTTAAAGAAAATCTTAAGGGCCTGTCCTACAAGCATGCAACTCCGTGCGATGAGCGCGACCTAACGTGGTCACTTGAGCCGTCCGGCGTCGCGGGGCCGGTCCCACTTCGATCGCCGGAGCCGTGCAGAATTGTGCGGAGTTCATCCCGACATCACGCGGGGCTCCGAAAAACTGACTATGTTCAGAAATTCCGCGCGGCAACGGCTTGTCGGCTCGCAGTCGCCTCGACGCATTATGCACCGCCTCGACTTCGTGCCTCCGTGACCCTCTCTGTAGGTGCCTCCGTGACCCTCTATGTGTGGGGCTCTGTGGCCCTCTGTGTGTGTGCCTCTGTGCCCCTCTCTGTGTGCCCCTCTCTGTCCTGGCGAACTTACCTTAAGACTTCACTCCAAGTTCGCCTCACTTTGCGCTGCGTTGCGCCACTCACCTGACCTCCACGCGGCCCCCGCTTCTAGTTTGATCGGGCTCATCGAATGGAGTCGGAAGCTGGTGGGACAGGCCATTTACTGACCTGAATCTCAACAACTTGGTTGCTAATCATGCTTCATTTGGTGAATGGTAGAATGTCTAATGTTTTAACTTAAGATCAAGCATCAAGTATGAACAGGAAGCTCTTTTACTGGGCAGTTTAATTCTCACGGGTTAAGACTGAAATATTGGGTTTGTGTCTTTTAACAGGGCGGCTTTAAGTGGTTGGTGGCCAAAATAATCTGTGCATAGATTGGGGAAACCAAATCTTCCTCAGTCTGAGGAAGGATCCTGACCCGAAACGCCACCCATTCCTTTTATCCACAGATGCTGCCTGTCCCGCTGAGTTGCTCCACCATTTTGTGTCTATCTTGGCTCACGGACCTGTTCCTTAAAGCCCAAGGGATGAAATTGTCCTTAATAAAAGAGAACATGTACATCATGTTCACCAAGGGTGTGCAGGTATTGGAGGAGTCCTCATACTAATTCATGGCAATGAATTTCTCTGGGTATCTGATATGCAATCAGCCGAAAATTAATTAAACGCACACACTTTTAAGATGCTTTTAAAATAAACGTATCAATCAGATGTTTTACGGAAAACTCACAACACGTTCATTAAAGCATTAGGAGGGAAACTTTCTTCGTTAGATATTTGGCAAGGCAGCATTGTTCTTACAAAGCAGAACATTCATATTAAATAAGAGAAATCAGCTTTGTATCTATGTTCTAAAGCAATCCATTTACAAGTGAATATGTTGTCAACTTTGATTTGGGTTTTCTGGCATTTTCGATTTTAGAGTAAGGTTTCTTGCAGATTTCTCAAGACACTTATGACTATACAATTTTATTGAAATATGCTGATATCCAAACAAAATTTCGGAGACCCAGGGGCGGAAATCGCTATTAAAACATGGGGGGGGGGGGACACACACAATTTTTTGTTGTCACTCGCGCATGCATGCACACACACACACACACACACACACACACACACACACACACACACACACACACACACACACACACACACACACACACGCGCGCGCGCGTGCGCACACACACACACCGCGTGAGGCTTCGGAAGCTTTGGCCGTGGGCCCTGTGGACGGTAACATTGGGAGCTGACCTGGTTGGTGACCGACTCCGAACTCCAGCAACAGCAGCTTTGCCTGCCCCGAATTCGTTGGGCTCAAATCAGCCCGTTCATGGGACCTTTCATCGCCTGGCGCGGATGAACCATCTGCTGGGTTCTTCCATCACCCGGCAGGGGCTTCATCATCGGGAGCCTTGACGCGGCAATTTGACCGCGGGGCGATGGAAAAATCCCGCGGCCGATTTTAAGCTGCGCCGGGCGATGAAAGGCCACGCGAACGGGCCGAATCAAGCTCCACTCTATGATCTTTGCTGCACCAGGACATCTCCCTCCTCCAATCACCACCCTCTATCCTCAGTCCCACCCACCCCCCCCACTTCTGCCTCTGACCGACACATCCCTCCTCCAATCATCACGCTTAATCATCATGTTCCCCCCGCACTACCTGCTGACCGACGTCTTTCTTGGCCAAATCGGAGCCCTCGATCATCAGTCCCACCCCCACTGTCTCGCAGAAAGCGTAGATTTCTTTTCACCGACTTTCAAAATCCGCATTACAAAGTATTGGGGGGATTGTCCCCCCTGCCCCCACTCCCCTCAGGATTTCCGCCTTTGCGGAGACCTGTTGGCCCCATTCAGTTAAGTTAATCAAAGATTCGCAATAGGAAATTGGACAATGTTTGGACTCCGCCATCAGAATGTGAAGCCTGTTGCTTGAAGCTCACTGGCCTTGATCTTCTCTCTTTGATGTATCTTTTCCCTTAATTTCCCAAACACACCCTTCTTTAATATTTTTTATGACCCGTGATTTTAGTGATTGATTCTTGTATCGGTCTTGCTTCATTGTGTGAAAGATGGAATGTGGAACTATTTTCAAAACACATATTAAGGAGATAACTTAAGACTAAACAGGCAGACGTTATATTCATATCGATGACATTTGGATGTAGCCCCATTGTAACCATTTAGTGCCAGTATGGATTGTACCCTGCCACTGACAAAGGGGCAGTCAATGTGAATAAGTAAACCGGTTAATATTAGGTGGAACTGATCTGCTTTTGTAAAAATAATGTAATTTCCTTTAAATAAAACACCATCCCGCAGGAAAGAAATTCATTTTATTTAACAAAAAGGAGCACTTTGGGGACAAGGAAGGTAAAGGGCCTGTCCTACAAGCATGCAACTCTACGCGATGAACTCGATCAAACTAGAAGCGGGGGCCGCACGGAGGTCGGGTGAGTGGCGCAACGCGGCGCAAAGTGAGGCGAACTTGGAGCGAAGTCTAAGGTAAGTTCACCAGGCCAGAGAGGGGCACACAGAGAGGGGCACCGAGGCACACACACACAGAGGGCCACGGAGCCACACACATAGAGGGTCACGGAGGCACCTACAGAGAGGCTCACGGAGGCACGATGTCGGGGCGGTGTGTAATGGGTCGAGGCGACTGCGAGCCGACAAGCCGTTGCCGCGCGGAATTTTTGAACACGGTCAGTTTTTCGGAGCCCCGCGCGATGTCGGACGAACTCCGCACAATTCCGCACGGCTCCGGCGATCGAAGTGGGACCGGCCCCGCGACGCCGGACGGCTCAAGCGACCACGTTAGGTCGTGCTCATCGCATAGAGTTGCATGCTTGTAAGACAGGCCCTTAACAGTCTTTTTGCTTGGTGCCTCAGATACTGGTTTATTTCCATGTTTCGGTGCATCACATATAGTAGCAGCTTCCGTCGCCTTTGTTGCTGCTGTGTTAATATTATCCTGCATGTGGCACTGCCTTAAAATGAAAACAGATAGTAATTTATTTGGACAATTGTAATCTTGCATCGGCTGGGACAAGGCTTAAATTGGTGCCCTCTTGAATTTTAACCTGGATTATTTTTTTTAAATACTGAATAACATAAATAATGCAGCATTATTCTGCAATACAAAGACATGTTTTCTTCACATTTCAACTTGCATCAGTAAGAGTTATAATGAGTTTGCTGGAAACTTTCACCAGCCAACTGTGGAATCTATACGCACTCACAATTATTGTGCTGCCTCAGTTTGCCTCAGGTGGCAAAAGCTCAACGTGCTAGCAGAATTTAACGCAGGGCTCTAAATGTTGCTTCTCATTCACTGGGATACATTCAGTGTAAGAATGGATGGAGGAACTGCTGTGCCTCACATCGCATGCAGGAATACAATAAACAGAAAGGAATTGTCGGCATTAACAGTGGAACCTGGGGGTCTTTGACTGAGCTGGACCACCTGTCGCTGGTCTTCAAAACAACTCTTAAAGCAGCTGGAGGGACACTCAAGGTTCGCCGTAATAGATATTTTCATTCACGCTGGCTGCTCCTTCTCCAGACCAGTGACAGGAGCCATCGTCCCGCTTTGTGCAAGCAGAGTTCTTTGCCTGGGATCCAGCTGGGGTTTTCTCATATGCCAGGTCCATCCAAGCACATTGGGTCTTTGCTGGTGCTGAGCAGGGTAGATTATGGCAGCTGACAATCTGGAGAACAGAGCCACACAAAGACACTCATCAACGATGCAGAGTGATCTGTTGCTGCATAAGATATAAGCATCGTGGATCTAGCAACGGTATGACGAAGGGTCTCGACCCGAAACGTCGCCTATCTCCTTCGCTCCTTAGATGCTGCTGCACCCGCTGAGTTTCTCCAGCCTTTTGTGTACCAACGGTATGATTCAATTCATTCTGATTTAACTGATTAATGTGCGGCACAGTGGTGCAGCGGTAGAGTTTCTGCCTTACAGTGCCAGAGACCCGGGTTCGATCCTGACTAAAAGCCCTGTCCCACTGTACGAGGTCATTCAAAGAGCTCTCCCGAGTTTCCCCTGATTCGAACTCGGAGATTTACGGTAATGGCCGCTCGTTGGTATTCGGGGCTCTCGTGGACATTTTTCAACATGTTGAAAAATCTTCACGGGTCTTCCCGAGCTTACCTGCCGTTAGCATTACGAGCCCTAAGAGACGTCCCCGAGCTCCGACATTCCCGCTACGCTTACCGCGAGTTTGATTTTTTTTTTTAAACTCGGGAGAGCACTTGAATGAACTCGTACAGTGGGACAGGCCCATAAGGGTGCTATCTGTAAGGGGTTTGTACATTCTCACCGAGACCACGTGGGTTTTCTCCGGTTTCCTCCCATACTCTAAAGACGTACAGGTCTGTAGGTTCATTGGCCTCGGTAAAATTGTGCATTGTCCCTAGTGTGTGCAGGATAGTGTTAGTGTGCGGGGATCGCTGGTCAGTGCAAACTCGGTGAGTTGAAGGGCCTGTTTCTGCACTGCATCACTAAACTAAATTACACTCTGGAAACTATGAAATTCAAGTCCTTGGCACTTAGCAACCTGTTCTGTATTTATCCTAATGTTTCCCATTCATCTAACGAATCACCAGCTAAAGGTGTATGGGCTAATCTGTGAAATTTGAAAAGAATGAAATAGAATAAGTCGTCCTTCAAATATAATTTAAAAAATCTGCAGATGCTGAAAGGACTGCAGATGCTGGTCCTGATGAGTTGTTATCGACCTGTTTCTCTGTCCAGAGGCTACTGAGTATTTCTGCCGCACTCTAGGTTTTGTCCAAGTACCTAATTATATTCACCTGATGCACAGCTCTGTTCCATTCCATGTGTACAGGATACATTATGCTCCAATATTCCAATTGGTGTGGCTGTATAGTGAGGAGGAACAGCACCTCATATTTCACTTGGGAATCTTACACCCCAGCAGTATGAATAACGACTTCTCCAACTTCAAGTAACCTTTGCTTTCCCTCTGTTTCCGTCCCCCATCCTAGTTCTCCGACCAGTCACCTTACCCATCTATCAATGATCTATTCCACATTTTCCTTGAACTTCATCCCCTTCGATGTCTCGATTTCACACCTTACCCGTGCATATCTCTGTGTCTCCCTCCCCCCCTGTCTGGAGAAGGGTCTCGACCCAAAACGTCACCCATTCCTTCTCTCCAGAGATGATGCCTGCCCCGCTGAGTTACTCCAGCATTTTGTGTCTATCTTCAGTGCAAACCAGCATCTGCAGTTCCTTCCAACACACTAGTGAGTTTTCTGCATAAGCACCTAATGTCACCTCAGAAACGGGCCGAAATGCAACAATTGGTATAAATTAGAGAAGGGACTAATCACCCAGAGTGCCTGTTCCCCATCGCTATCTGTGAACCTTTTCATGGAATTGTTCCAATGCAATAATCAGTGAGTTTGGCAAAGCAATTGAGGAATGAATGGAAGGGGGAGTGTGAGAATGTGTACCAGCAATGGGTCTTACTTGACAGCAGCAGCCCGTTTCATACTTGTTCCACTTCAGGTTCCACTTTTGTAATGAAGTTAGGTCATCCCATGGGACAATCCAATTGCAGAGTCCAATATGAATGGTCCCCCGAATACCAATTTGGCCTAAAACAAGAAAGCATATCTATATATATCCGTCCAGAACATAGTAAAAGGCAGAAGCTGCCATCTGCAACATACAAACTTAGAGCCACATTATTCCACCCCTTTCTCCACCTGAACGAGGACTAGCAGGTCTTTATACTTACAGTAGAACCTTGTTACGTGTGATCCGAGAAGTTTAGAATGACTGTTCATAAGTTCCGGGAGTAGAATTAGACTATTCAGCCTATCAAGTGTACTCTGCCATTCAATCATGGCTGGTCTTTCCCTCTCAATCCCATTCTCCTGCCTTCTCCCCATAACCCCTGACACCCGTACTAATTAAGAATCTACCGATTTGATTTTTTCTGGGGAATCCTGCACCAGCACTCCCAAGTCGCTTTGCACCTCTGATTTCTGAATTCTTTCCCCATTTTGGAAAAGGTCTACACTTTATTCCTACTACCAAAATGCATGACCCCACACTGTATTCCATCAGCCACTTCTTTGCCCACTCTGCCCACCTGTCCAAGTCCTTCTGCAGAGTCCCTGCTTTCTCTACACTACCTGCCCCTCTATCTATTTTTGTATCACCTGCAAACTTGGCCACAAAGCCTTCAATTCCCTCGTCCAAATCATTGATACACAACGTGAAGAGTAGCGGCCCCAGCACCGACCCCTGCAGAACTCCGCTAGTCACTGGCGGCCAACAAGAAAAAGCCCCCTTTATTGCCACTCTTTGCCTTCTGCCGTCCAGCCAACCTGCTATCCATTCTAGTATCTGCCCTTTGATACCGTGGGCTCTCATCTTCCCAAGCAGCCTCCCGTGTGACAAAGTGGGATGGCAGGACTTCTATATGAAGAAAGACTGGATAGACTCGGCTTGTACTCGCTGGAATTTAGGAGATTGAGGGGGGGATCTTATAGAGGCTTACAAAATTCTTAAGGGGTTGGACAGGCTAGATGCAGGAAGATTGTTCCCGATGTTGGGGAGGTCCAGAACAAGGGGTCATAGTCTAAGGATAAGGGGGAATTCCTTTAGGACCGAGATGAGAAGATCTTTTTTCACACAGAGAGTGGTGAGTCATATATCACCATTATGTGATAAATGTCAGCACATAGAATCCGATTTAAATCATAGTTTTGTAATATGTACAAAACTTAAAAGTCATTGGACTGAGATTTTTATAATTATTTCCACAGTTTTAAAGATCACATTAAGCCCTGACTCAAAATTAATTATATTTGGGTTTTTAGATTCAAATCAAATTTTAACAGTAAATCAAAGAAATTTTCTGGATTACTGTTTAATAATTGGAAAGAAATTAATATTACAATTTTGGAAGGGACCGTTATCCCCGACAATTAAAATGTGGACAGTGGAAATGTTGGAGACATTACAATTGGAGAGAATTAGATTTATCCTAATGGATAAACCTGAGATTTTTGAACAAATATGGTCTCCATTCACTGATTATATGAAGGGGTAGCTGGGCTCAGCATCGAAACTCAATGAGTACCTGGTGGAAAGATCAAACAAAAATGTTTAAGATCAGATTTATATACTTGTCTCTATATATTATAATTAGAAATTGTTCCACTCATTGACAAGTTGTATACCGTTTTCTTTTCCACAAGTATTTTTTTTTTGTTTTTGTTTATTTTATTTTTTTATTTATTTATTTTTTCCTTCTCTCTCTTCTTTATATTAATCAACTATAATCATACTCTTATAATTATTCACTATTCTTTCTTTATACTTTTTTCACTCCATAATAAAAAGTGAGGCCAATATATATATTTTGTTAACATTTATATAATTTTGGAAAGTATAGTATCAACTACATTTGGAAAGAAATGCTATATTATTTGTTATATGTATGGCCTCTAATAAAAATATATTCAAAAAAAAAAAAAAGAGAGTGGTGAGTCTGTGGAATTCTCTGCCACAAAAGGTATTTGAGGCCAGTTCATTGGCTACATTTAAGAGGGAGTTAGATGTGGCCCTTGTGGCTAAAGGGATCAGGGGGTATGGAGAGAAGGCAGGTACAGGATACTGAGTTGGATGATCAGCCATATTGATCATATTGAATGGCGGTGCAGGCTCAAAGTGCCGAATGGCCTACTCCTGCACCTATTTTCTATGATTCTATGATTCTAAAGGCCTTCTGATAATCTAGGTGAACGACATCCACTGACTCTCCTTTGTCTGTCAGGAACACCTTGAGGACATAATGCCATCATAGCCAATTCTAATTGAACTATCCCAACGTATATTGTGGTCTGAAGAAGGGTTTCGGCCCGAAACGTTGCCTATTTCCTTCGCTCCACAGATGCTGCAGCACCCGCTGAGTTTCTCCAGCTCTTTTGTCTACCTTTGATTTTCCAGCATCTGCAATTCCTTCTTGACTATATTGTGGTCTGTTCACACTTAACTAGTTCCACGGTGGTTGGAATTATAAAGAGGTGTTGACCCCCTTAAATAATAATTCATGAAACTGTGTTCAACATTTTCTTTCGACTCACACAGAAGAGTCTTAAAACCTCTCAGTTCTCCCCCTGTCAAGGACTCAATAGGACTGATAGTCTACGATCCTTGCCGCATGCTCCTCATAGCTCCGGGACATTTAGAAATAGAACTATACATTTATACGCTAACTTACTTAGCATTGTAACTAAATACAGTATTAGATAAAATGAGAGACCGAGTGGACAGCTATCTGCAGAGCCAAAAGAGATGGGGGAGATATTGAACAATTTCTTTTCTTCGGTATTCACCAAGGAGAAGGATATTGAATTATGTGAGGTAAGGGAAACTAGTAGAGTAGCTATGGATACTATGAGTTTCAAAGTAAAAGAAGTACTGACACTTTTGAAAAATATAAAAGTGGATAAGTCTCCAGGTCCTGACAGGATATTCCCTAGGACATTGAGGGAAGTTAGTGTAGAAATAGCCGGGGCTATGACAGAAATATTTCAAATGTCATTAGAAACGGGAATAGTCCCCGAGGGTTGGCGTACTGCGCATGTTGTTCCATTGTTTAAAAAGGGTTCTAAAAGTAAACCTAGCAATTATAGACCGGTTAGTTTGACTTCAGTGGTGCGCAAATTAATGGAAAAGATACTTAGATATAATATATATAAGTATCTGGATAAAGAGGGTCTAATTAGGAACAGTCAACATGGATTTATGCCTGGAAGGTCATGTTTGACTAATCTTCTTGAATTTTTTGAAGAGGTTACTAGGGAAATTGACGAGGGTAAAGCAGTGGATGTTGTCTATATGGACTTCAGTAAGGCCTTTGACAAGGTTCCTCATGGAAGGTTGGTTAAGAAGGTTCAACTGTTGGGTATAAATGCAGGAATAGCAAGATGGATTCAACAGTGGCTGAATGGGAGAAGCCAGAGGGTAATGGTGGATGGCTGTTTGTCAGGTTGGAGGCAGGTGACTAGTGGGGTGCCTCAGGGATCTGTGTTGGGTCCTTTGTTGTTTGTCATGTACATCAATGATCTGGATGAAGGGGTGGTAAATTGGATTAGTAAGTATGCAGATGATACCAAGATAGGGGGTGTTGTGGATAATGAAGAGTATTTCCAAAGTCTACAGAGTGATTTAGGCCAGTTGGAAAAATGGGCTGAAAGATGGCAGATGGAGTTTAATGCTGATAAATGTGAGGTGCTACACCTTGGCAGGACAAATCAAAATAGGACGTACATGGTAAACGGTAGGGAATTGAAGAATACAGTTGAACAGAGGGATCTGGGAATAACCGTGCATAGTTACTTGAAGGTGGATCTCATATAGATAGGGTGGTAAAGAAAGCTTTTGGTATGCTAGCCTTTATAAATCAGAGCATTGAGTATAGAAGCTGGGATGTAATGTTAAAATTGTACAAGGCATTGGTGAGACCAAATCTGGAGTATGGTGTACAATTTTGGTCGCCCAATTATAGGAAGGATGTCAACAAAATAGAGAGGGTACAGAGGAGATTTACTAGAATGTTGCCTGGGTTTCAACAGCTAAGTTACAGAGATAAGTTGAATAAGTTAGGTCTTTATTCTCTGGAGCGCAGAAGGTTAAGGGGTGACTTGATAGAGGTCTTTAAAATGATGAGAGGGATAGACAGAGTTGATGTGGACAAGCTTTTCCCTATGAGAATAGGGAAGATTCAAACAAGAGGACATGACTTTAGAATTAAGGGACAGAGGTTTAGGGGTAACATGAGGGGGAACTTCTTTACTCAGAGAGTGGTAGCGGTGTGGAATGAGCTTCCAGTGGAAGTGGTGGCGGCAGGTTTGTTGGTATCATTTAAAAATAAATTGGATAGGCATATGGATGAGAAGGGTATGGAGGGTTATGGTATGAGTGCAGGCAGGTGGGACTAAGGGAAAAAAGTTGTTCGGCATGGACTTGAAGGACCGAGATGGCCTGTTTCCGTGCTGTAATTGTTATATGGTTATATGGTTATATGAATGAGATTGTGTTTAATCTATATATTTATTATACTACAACAAATAATACTATATTATTTAACAATTACAGTTTAGTTTGTTGTCACGTGTCCCGAGGTACAGTGAAAAGCTTTTGTTGCGTGCTAACCAGTCAGCAGAAAGACAATACATGATTACAGTCGAGCCATTTAGTGTACAGATACATGGTAAGGGAATAATGCAAGGTAAAGCCAGCAAAGTCCGATCAAAGATAGTCTGAGGGTCACCAAAGAGGTAGATAGCAGTTCAGCACTGCTCTCTGGTTGCCCCCTGTTTTTTTACCAAATAACACAACAATATCGCAAATGTTTAATGTCATTTGAGGGTCATTTCTCACTGAGCCTCAGACAGTCCCATTCATGCCAATTCTCCACAATCTAGTCCCTTTCTCTCGCCGTCCACCAACATTTGGTAGAATTTTACCGTACCCAAGTACTATAAAAGCACATAGGAAGATCCAAAGGCATTTTGCGAATACATTAAGGGAAAGAAGGTAATTAGAAGGAGAATAGGGCCCCTCAGAAACCAAAGTGGTCATCTATGTGTAGATCCGCAGTAAAGGGGCAAGGTCCTCATTGAGAATTTCTCCTATGTTTATACCGTGGAGAAAGCCATGAAGATTGGAGAACTTGGGACAGTTAATGGAGAAGTATTTAGGACAGTCCACCTTGTGTTCAACTAGGTGCTGAACGTCCTAAGGAATATGAGGGTGGATAAATCTCCCAGGCCTGATCAGATATCCAAGTGTACCAGGGGTGGCTAGAGAAGGAATTGCAGGTGTCCTGGTTGAGATATGGGAATCATCATTGAACACAGTTGAGGTGCTGGAAGACTGGAGAGGGGCTAGTGTTGTGCCTCTATTAGAGAAGGGCTGCAAGGAAAAGCCTAGGAACTATAAACCAGTGGGCCTATCATCTGTGGTAGGCAAGTTACTGGAGAGGATTCTGAGGGATAGATTGTATGAGCATTTGAGTAGACAGGGAACCATTAGGGACAGTCAGCAGGGTTTTGTATGTTGACAATAACATACAATAACATTCACGTCCTAATGCCCCTGTCCCACTTAGGAAACCTGAACGGAAACCTCTGGAGACTTTGCGCCCCACCCAAGGTTTCCGTGCGGTTCCCGGAGGTTTTTGTCACTCTCCCGAATGGTCGAAAGTGGTTTCCGATTCGTCTATTTTCCGGCGACTATTTAAAAAAATTCAAAACCGGCCGCTACTAAAAAATAGGTTGCCGTTTTAAAAATCGGTAATTTTTTAGTCGAAGGCGGTTGCGATGCTAGTTGAAGGTGGTTGCCGGAGGTTGCAGGTAGTGGAAGGTAAGACCTTTTTTTCACCCAGTTTTATTCCACCAGGGAGGTCTTACCTTCCACTACCTGCAACCTCCGGCAACCACCTTCAACTAGCAACCTATTTTTAGTAGCGGTCGGTTTTGAATTTTTTGAAATAACGCCGGAAAATAGAAGAAGCGGAAACCACTTTCGACCATTAGGGAGACTGACAAAAACTTCCGGGAACCGCACGGAAACCTTGGGTGGGGCACAAAGTCTCCAGAGGTTTCCGTTCAGGTTTCCTAAATTGGACAGGAGCATTAGAATCAAATAGTTTTTTGAACTAGTAACCAAAAAGGTTGACAAGGGCAGAGCTGTAGATATTTTTTATATGGACTTCAACGAAGCATTAAAAAGTTTCTGCATGGTAGGCCGCTCTGGAAGGTTAGATCACATGGGATCCAGGGAGGGCGAGCCGACTGGATGGAGAATTGGCTTCCAGGAAGGAAGCAGAGGGTGACAGTGGAAGGTTGTTCTTCAGGGAGGAGGTCCATGAGTAGTGGTGTGCCTCAGGGATCAGTTGCTCTTTGTGTTTTATGACAACAATTTTGATGAGACTGTACGTTGGCAAATGACACCAAAGTAGGTGGTACGATAGAGAGTGAAGATGGTCATCAAAGATTAATCTCGATCAGCCGGGCAAGTGGGCTGAGGAATGGTTAATAGGATTCAACGTGCATTTTGGGAAGGCAGAACAAGTTGCAGGACCTTCACGGTGAATGGCGGAGCCCTGGGGAGCGTTGTAGAGCAAGAGGATCTAGGATGTAGGAGCGCAGGTCCATAGTTCCCGGAAAGTGGCAAGAAGGCTTTCTCGTGACAGTGGCCTTGTCGATTATGGTACTGAGTATCAAAGTTGGGTTATGATGTTACAGTTGTACAAGATGTTAATGAGGCCACATTTGGAGCTTCACAGTCAATTTTGGTCACCCTGCTGTAGAAAGCATGTTGTAGAGCTGGGAAGAGTGCGTAGAGGATATACTAGGTGGTTACAAGGACTATTAGGAGAAGTTGGCCAAACCGGAACTTTATTCCTTGGAGCACAGGAAGCTGAGGGAGGGATCAAAATCATGAGGGGGGTCAATAGGAGTCTTTTACCCAGAGCAGGGGAATCAAGAACCAGACGACACAGGTTTAAGGTGAGGGGGGAAAGATTTATAGGAACCCGAGGGGTAACCTTTTCCCACAGAGGGTAGTGGGTGTATGGAACAAACTGGTAGAGGCAGGATGAAAAGCAATAGATGACATTTCGGGTCTGCAGAATGGTCTCGACACAAAACGTCACATATTTTGTTTTCTCCAGAGATGCTGTCTGACCCGCTGAGTTACTCCAGCATTTTGTGTCTGTCTTCCTCTCCTCCTCCTCCTTCTCCTTCCTTCCCCCTCTAATTCTGTTTCCTCCTTACCATCCCTCTTTCAAATCCTTCCACATTGTCCCTTCTAGTCTCCTTCGCTCGCTATAATGTCACCTCCCTTCCCATTTGCCTCCCAACCCCTCCCCTCTTCCTGACATGTGCCCTCCTATTTATATCTTCATTTACTAGGTTTAGTTCAGAGATACAGCGCGAAAACAGACCCTTCGGCCCACCGAGTCCGCGCCAACCAGCGATCCCCGCACATTAACGCTATCATACACACACTAGGGAAAATTTACATTTATACCAAGCCATTAACCTACAAACCTGTACGTATTTGGAGTGTGGGAGGAAACCGAAGATCTCGGAGAAAACCCACGTGGTCATGGGGAGAACGTACAAACTCCGTACAGACAGCGCCCGTAGACGGGATCGAACCCGGTTCTCCGGCGCTGCAAGCGCTGTAAGTCAGGAACTCTACCGCGGTGCCACCGTGCCCCAGTCTCTCCTCTCTACTCCTCTTTCCTCCACCCCTCCTCGCCTCCCAATAATTCAGGAAGCAACTCAGGAGATTAGTCAGCCTTTCGTTGAATAAACCATTCAAGTAATGAAGCTGATCTCACCTGTTATGAGGTACGGGATATTAGCTTCCAGATCGATACCACATGCAGCAGAGCTGGAAGCTGTATATACATACTCCACCAGTTTCCTCTTTTCAAAGCCTTTGTACATCTGTTAAAGATTGGAACAGATCATTATGATCGCAAGCTTCTTTTAAACATGTTAAGCTGTGTTGAATAATAAAACTGTACCAGCCCAACCAATATATCCATTTTGCCTCACAGACAAAAAAAAACATTTTGCCCCTTTTAGGGTGACCATGATCAGCACTTACAGGTAATTTGGATTTCAAAAATAAAAAATATCACAAAATAAAAATTGTGTAAGAAACATTCAGAATGTCTGTACATTCCATAGAGCCACACTCTGTAGTGTTCACAACTATCTTTAAAGACATCACCCTTGCCGCTTATGTGGTACCCGGGGTAACACCCCTTCCCTTGTTTGATGGGTGTCCCCACTAGACTCTGCCCCTCATTGTCCAGCAGTGAAAGAATCCCAGACTGGGGTCCTTCCCCACAGGACCTTCACGTTGGCTGCACCGAGTTTCAGTGCGTCCCTCAGCATGTACGCCTGCAGTCTGGAGCTCTGCCGGGTGGTCAATAAGTTTTGGGCAGGCCAAAGAGCGTCTTTCACCGAGTTGATGAACGTCCAGCAGCGTTTGATGTCCATCTCTGTACGTGTTCCCTGGAACAGCTTGTAAATCAGAGAGTCCTCTGATATGGAGCTGTTCAGGATGAACCATGATATGAACCCCTGCATCCTTCTCCAGATCCTCTTAGCAAGTCCACACTCCACAAAGAGGTGGGTAGGCACCATCTCCTCTCCAGAACAGCCATCCCAAGAGCAGTAAGATTCTTATGGGGTACAGGAACAATCTGACTAGGGGGGCCCTTCCCACCAACCAAGCAAAGTCTAGGTGCTAGTGATGAGGGATTTCGCCAAATAAAGTGGGAAGTATGCTCAGGGTATCTCTCCATTGGATCTAGTCCTTGTCCTGAAGATCGTTCCACCCTGACCACTGCCCAATGGACTTGTGCTCAAAGATATTGGTCTGGAGCAAACTTTCCACAAAGGATAGGTGGAGCAGCAATGTCCAGCTGGCTGGCAAATTGCACATCAATGCCGCCAGGCCCATGCTTTGCAAGACCCGGGCTCAGGCAGAACTTCAACAGGCAATGACACTTGGTGCCCATGTGCTTTGGCTCCAGACACATCTTGAAGCAGCCACACACAGAGTAACTTTCTTTAAATCCAGAATTAAGCTTTATTCAGAATAAAAAATATATACACTAATCAAAAACTGTGCAAAAAATCTTCGTACATTCCTATTGTCTGTACAATCAATGGTGTCACAGTAGTTTTTACACCTATCATTGAATCAAACAAAACACCCTTGCCACACCTATGGTCCCAAGGTGTTTGTTTGAGGGATACAAAATAACATTTAAAAGTTAGAAGGATCTTTTAAGTAAGATGTTTTCATAATCTTGGGTTAAGTAGGCTGGGACTCTATTCCTTGGAGCGCAGGAGGATGAGCGGTGATCTTATAAAGGTGTATACAATCATGAGAGGAATAGATCGGGTAGATGCCCATTATTGCTTGCCCAAAGTAGGTGAATCAAGGACCAGAGGACATAGGGTTTAAGATGAAAGGGAGAATATTTAATAAGAATCTGAGGGGTAACTTTTTCACACAAAGGGTGGTGGGTGTATGGAACAAGCTACGAGAGGAGGTAGTTGAGGCAGGAACTATTGCAACATTTAAGAAAGAATTAGACAGGGACATGGATAGAACAGGTTTGGAGGGATATAGACCAAACGCGGGCAGATGGGACTAGTGGAGCTGGGACATGTTGGCAGGAGTGGGCAAGTTGGGCCGAAGGGCCTGTTTCCACGCTGCATCACTCAATGACTCTATCTTTAACTTGATTCCATATCAGTGACATTCTTAACAGGCTAGGTTGAATAGTTTAAGATCTGATTTTAATAGCAAATGCCTTCAATAGCAAATGCCTTCAACAAAACTGTACTAGCCCAACCAATATATCCATTTTGCCTTTCAGACAAAAAAAACATTTTGCCCCTTTTTGGGTGACCATGATCAGCAGCAAAAACATAGAAATAAACTATTCAACATAGGTTAAATTACACATTTATAACCAAATGGGAACGATTAGAAAATGCAAATTACCTATTTTCATGCAGTACCGAGGGAACCAATTATAACCAAGCATCTTTAATGATTTCAAAATAATATTTGAAATAAGCATACGAAAAACATAAAATTAAAGGTGTATAATTCAAGGGGAATCCAGTAAGTACAGTGGCTTAGACATTAATTCACTCTTAATTTCTTAATTTGTGATTTGTTAAATTTATTTTTGGGAAGAGTGAAATAGTACAGGTTGAACACTGATTTTCCGGCACCCTCGGTTCCAAAGCATTTCTGGATTATCCGTTTTTCCGGATAACAGAGGTCACATGATAATGAACCTTCTGAACCTTGTAGTCGGCAGGGCAGTACTCTGCATATCGCCAACATGGACACTTTTACATATTTTATCAAGCCAATTAAACAAGCCAATTAACCTACAAACCTGTACGTCTCTGGAGTGCGGAAGGTAACCGAAGATCTCGGAGAAAACCCACGCAGATCACGGGGAGAACATACAAACTCCATACAGACAGCACCCATAGTCGGGATCGAACCCGGGTCTCTGGCGCTGCATTTTGCTGGAAGGCAGCAACTTTACCATTGTGCCACCATGACTGCCCGTCAATACTCCCCTGGCTCAATGACACCCCTCCTGTGCCTCTAAGGCACCATGGATTGCCAGAAACTTAAATAAAACTAATATCAAATGTAAACTCAATGTGAATGGAATGATGTGCCGACCCATCACCGGCTTCTCACGTCTCCGCAGTTGTTTAGAGCCCTGGTGTCCGATCCCATTCCCGACTCGCAGGGTTCTCCAGCAAGTCCTTCTTCACCCACCGCATGGTCCAGCGACATGGCTGTCGTTGCGGCTCACATTCTAACCCCTGGGGGCAGCGCTTTCTCACCATGGAGCTCCCTCCTCTCTCACCAGCTGTGGCTCCAAAGTGGAGTATGTCAGCGACTCTGGGGGAGACGGAGGAGGCAGCGGCAGTGGTGGTGGGTGGGTGGCGGGTTAAACATTGAGCTAGCAGAGATAGTATTAGACAAGGCCAAGGAGGGATCTCAATGTTTAGATGTAAACAAATAGCTCTTTTGTGATGGAGGGGCACAACCCGAAATAGCGCTCGCCGCTCGCAATGCCACCTGTGGCCACTCATGGAATTTCAACTGAGCTCCCGTAATTTTGTCCGGATTATAGAGGAGGAGGGGGCGTCCATGAGCCATAAAATTAGTGTTCAACCTGTAACAGCTAGTTTTGGGTCATTTTACCGTTACTCCAGCAGTTTGGGTGGGCGCTTATAATTTGGCACATTTTCAGTATCAGTTGTTTATCCGATGACACCATTACTCCATGAGGAGCTTTGCAGCAGGAAATTAGTGCACATTGTCCCAGAAACAAATATTTTAATTTATTTTTCTCCCTCTCACTCTCCATTCGTCTGTATTTGTGGTGCTGTGCCTGGTCCTCACTCTTAACAACCTCTCCTTCAACTCATCCCACTCCCTCCAAATCCAAGGCGTAGCTACACGCACTCGCATGAGCCCCAGCTATGCCTGCCTCTTTGTAGGGTGCGTTGAACATTCCCTGTTTCATGCGTACACTGGCCCTACCCCGAATTCTATCTCCGTTAAAGAGACTTAAGAAGGGTCTTGACCCAAAACGTCACCTATGCCTTTTCTCCAGAGATGCTGTTTGACTCACTGAGTTACTCCCGCTTTTTGTGTCTGTCATTCTTGAGCCAACTGGGCAGTCACGGTGGCGCAGCGGTAGAGTTGCTACCTTAAAGCGAATACAGCGCTGGAGACCCGGGTTCAATCCCGATTACGGGCGCTGTCTGTATGGAGTTTGTACGTTCTCCCCGTGACATGCATGGGTTTTCTCTGAGATCTTCGGTTTCCTCCCACATTCCATAGACGTACAGATTTGTAGGTTCATTGGCTTGGAATAAATGTAAAAACTGTTCCTAGTGGTTCCTAATGGGATCGCTGGTCAGCGTGGACCCGGTGGGCCGAAGGGCCTGTTTCTGTGCTGTTTCTCTAAACTAAACCCCCGTTCACTGATGGCTGCATGGCCCACCCCCAAGTGTGACTGTCTAATGAGTGTCCCACTCACTAGCCCCATTCTTCTCTGCCGATAATTAAACCTCCTTCACCAGCCTGATCCTCTGAATTCCAACCTACCCACCTCAACCACCAAGCTCCAAATAACCTTCTAACAATTGCCCTTCTCACTTTCCTAACCTGCTAGCTGCAACCTTGGACCTTAATGAAACATTTATCTACATATGCACATCATAGCATATGTAGATACATAAAACACTAGCTCAGTGACATTTAAAATGCTGCGTTATGCTTTCTACATCAGTGAATGTTAAAAGATCAAAGGAATGAACATCTAAGAGGAAGACAACATCATCTCTTAGCTATATTTATACAGTGCCTTTAATGCAAAAAAAAACAGGAACGTTTAGTTCAGTTTAGTTTAGAGATTCAACGTGGAAAAAGAGCCTTTGGCCAACCGAGTCCGTGCCGACCAGCGATCCCTGCATATTAACATCATCCTACATACACTAGGGACAATTTACATTTATACCAAGCCAATTAACCTACAAACTTGTACGACTTTAGAGTGTGGGAGGAAACCGAAGATCTCAGAGAAAACCAACGTGGTCACAGGGAGAATGTACAAAATTCGTACAGACAGCACCCGTAGTCGGGATCAAACCCGGGTCTCTGGCACTGAAAGTGCTGTAAATCGGCAACTCTACCGCTGTGCCACCGGGCCACCCCTATTTATTAAACTAAATTTGACACAAAGCCACATGAAGCTTCATTAGGGAAAGAGAAGTAGTGAGCCTGGGAAATGATTCTGAAAGTAAGATCTTATGGTTGAAAACAGCTGTCAGTGGTAGAACAATTATATCAGGGTTACTGCTATCTTGGAGGATAGTCATCTGGAAGGAATTACAGAGATTAATGAAAGGACTTGGAATAAGGACATTGAAATCAAGACTTTGCATAATTGATAGCCTCTGTATCATCAATGAGCACAGAATGAAGAGCAAATTATATCTAATACAAGTTCCAACATGGGCATTACCTTGACTTTGCAGGGACTTGGGCAGAAGTCACAGAAGTATGAGGGGGCCGGCAGAAACAAACGCATGAGTTGGTTTCATCGGCATATGCACTGAGGTTCATCTTGGGTTCAAATACAGACTGAACGGTGAAGAATCTGGTTTAACATTGAAGCATTTGTCGGCACTGGGCCTGTAATCGCTGGAGTTTAGAAGAATGAGGGGGGACCTCATTGAAACATACAGAATAGTGAAAGACTTGGATGGAGTGGATGCGGAGAGGATGTTTCCACTAGTGGGAGAGTCTAGGACTAGAGGTCATAGCCTCAGAATTAAAGGACATTCTTTTAGGAAGGAGATGAGAAGAAATGTATTTTATAAAAGGGCAGTGAATCTGTGGAATTCTTTGCCACAGAAGGCTGTAGAGACCAAGTCAGTGGATATTTTTAAGGCAGAGATAGATAGATTTTTAATAATTACAGGGAGATTATGGGGAGAAGGCAGAAGAATAGGGCAAGGACGGAGAGATAGATCAGCCATGATTGAATGGAAGAGTAGACTTGATGGGCCGAACGGCCTAATTCTACTCCTATCGCTTATGACCTTATGGCCTCTTGGTGAGTTGCCAAAGGATTAGCTAAGCAAAGGAGTATGAGACAGGAACTAAAGGTGATGGCTGTGGAGTTTCAATGTTTAACTGCAGAAAGCCTTTGTATGTCAAGCAAGGAGACAGACAATTTGGAGACAGGGGAGTAGTCAAGCAAGGTAGTGAAGAAATAGGACCATCACCATGTGGAAGCTGAGGCTGCATTTTTAAATTAAATCCTGCTGAGATGTAGCATCTCAGGAATAAACCCTTGTGTTGCCCGACGCCAGAAACAGATGGACAGAGAAGGACACAGCCAGGTGAGTGCTGCCCAACCAGCTAGATGATAGTTGTGTAGGAAGGAATTGCTGGTTTAAACCGAAGATAGACACAAAAAGCTGGAGTAACTCAATGGGCCAGGCAGCATCTCTGGAGGGAAGGCAGAGGTCAGAAGAAGGGTCTCGACCCGAAGCGTCACCCATCCCTTCTCTCCAGAGATGCTGCCTGTCCCGCTGAGTTACTCCAGCTTCTTGTGTCTATCTCAGATGATCATTGTGATGTGCAGGAAATAACGAGTTCAACTACATCAAAATCTGAAATGAGTCCAAAAAAATGGCAGGAAGATGGTTAACCTCTGTCACCATTCCCAAAGGCAAAGTTATCAATTATTTGAATGAGTCAGTGATATGCCAGGCTTGGCATTGGTGAGACCAATTCTGGAGTATGGTGTACAATTTTGGTCGCCTAATTATAGGAAGGATGTCAACAAAATAGAGAGAGTACAGAGGAGATTTACTAGAATGTTGCCTGGGTTCCAGCAACTAAGTTACAGAGAAAGGTTGAACAAGTCCAGAACAAGGGGTCACAGTTTCCAGAACAAGGGGTCACAGTTTAAGGATAAGGGGGAAGTCTTTTCGAACCGGGATGAGAAGAAAAATTTCCACACAAAGAGTGATGAATATGTGGAATTCTCTGCCACAGAAAGTAGTTGAGGCCAGTTCATTGGCTATATGTAAGAGGGAGTGGCCCTTGTGGCTGAAGGGATCAGGGGGTATGGAGAGAAGGCGGGTACAGGTTACTGAGTTGGTTGATCAGCCATGATCATATTGAATGGCGGTGCAGCCTCGAAGGGCCGAATGGCCTACTCCTGCACCTATTTTCTATGTTTCTATGTTTCTAAGTTAGGTCTTTATTCTTTGGAGCGCTGAAGGTTAAGGGGGGACTTGATTGAGGTCTTTAAAATGATGAAAGGGATAGACATAGTTGACGTGGATAAGCTTTTCCCATTGAGGGTAGGAAAGATTCAAACAAGAGGGCATGACATGAGAATTAAGGGACAGAAGTTTAGGGGTAACATGAGGGGGAACTTCTTTACTCAGAGAGTGGTGGCTGTGTGGAATGGTCTTCCTGCAGAAGTGGTGGAGGCAGGATCGATTTTAACATTTAAAAGTAAAGTGGATAGGTATATGGACGGGAAGGGAATGGAGGGGTATGGTCTGAGTGCAGGTAGATGGGACTAGGAGAAAATGAATGGTCGGCACGGACTGGAAGGACCGAGAAGGCCTGTTTCCGTGCTGTAATTGTTATATGGTTATATGATTATTTGGAAACATGAAGAGATTTCAACATGGAACTCCAAACTAAATGGGCACAGAGTCTGGAGGCAACTGACCAGAATGCTAACTTTTTCTTTAATGTTTTCAAATTGTAGCAAACTATGTTCTTCCAATATTTTCTGCTTTTATTTCGTACCAATACCCACTTCTACTTGCAACTTAATAAAAAAAACGTTCTTTACCTTTTCTTGTTTCACTGCATACTTGACCATGTAAGGTTCCAGGTCGTTGAAAGATACCAGTCTTTTCCGAGTGACTAGTGCTCGTATCACTATTAAAAAACAAAGATAGGGAATGGCATGGTAGTAGATACATCTTAATAAACAAGCATGCAAGACAAGCTGCACTGTTGTACAGCCACAATAGTGTGCCACGGAAAAGGTTTCCGTGAAAAATAGGTGTTATTAATTTTGTTCTCATCCATTCATTCTGGTACAATTCAAACATCTGACACTGCCAAAGTTGTAGATTATTCTTATGAGGATTAATATGGTCGTTAATCATTCATAGAGTTAGATTTAGCTCTTAGGGCGAAAGGTATCAAGGGACATGGGGAAAAGACAGGAATGGGGTACTGATTTTAGATGATCAGCCATGGTCATATTGAATGGCGGTGCTGGCTCGAAGGGCCGAATGGCCTACTCCTGCACTTATTTTTCTACTTTTTTATGTTTCCATACCAGTGGATCTTACTGAGAGAAACTGCAATTAATTTAACACCAATATTTTATTAAGTGCACCAAATTAAATAATATTTAACAATGTGATTTATTTAACTAAGTAAATCCTCATCAGATGAAGACAAGGCTGGCATGGCCATGCAGCACAGAAACAGCACAGTTGGCCACACCAGGCCCATTTCAAGCTCCCATTTGATACAAATGTTATATTGATGACATTTTATTCTTGCCACATTGCCTTTTCTCACACACACATTGTGGGCAATCAATGGCGGCTTATTAACCTACCAACCCGTGCATCTTGGGGACGTGTGAGGAAAACAGAGCACCGGGAGGAAGCCTATATGGTCACAGGGAGAACATGATACACATGCACAGAGTAGATTAGTTGCGTAATTTCCAATGTCAAAAGATAACAATATTAAAGGAAAGTAGTTGTTCTTCCATCCAGAACCTGGGTACATCTGACACAACACACACAGGTAACCAACACATGCAGGGTGACACCAACATCACGCACATGCACTAATGTCACTTGTGTGGGCTGGTCACTCACACAGAGGCAGTCTTCACTCAGCTTGCAAGATCTGCCTATGCCACTCAAAGGAGATATGGCTGAACAGGTCTGCTTAATGTTCAGTGTAGTTGCAGCTTTAGTTCCAGAGATACAGCGTGGAAACTGGCCCTTAGGCCCACCAAGCCCGCACCGACCAGCGACCCCCACACATTAGCGTTACCCTTACACACCTGGGAAAATGTTTTACATTTCTCCCAAGCCAATTAACCTACAAACCTGTGCGTCTTTGGAGCGTGGGAGGAAACAGAAGATCTCGGAGAAAACCAACACAAACTCCGTACAGACAGCACCCGTAGTCAGGTTCGAACCCGGGTCTCCGGTGCTGTAAGGCAGCAACTCTACCACTGTGCCACTGTGTCACCCCTGAGTTGAGTAGTTGAGTAGTTACCCTCTGTTGCAGGTCTCCTTCAGATTCTCTATCTATCCCTTCCCAATGTACGGAGCTCCATTCCGCATCCCGATCCTTGCCAAACCTTGTCTTCCCAATCAACAGTCTGACCCTCTCTTCATGTCCCTCCATGATCCCTCCTCACACTTTGTCTGCCAATCCACTCCGCTCAACTCTTGCTTTAAATTTCCCACCAACACCAATGTTTCTCCTGATCCTAATCCATCGATCACCTTCCCAAATATCAGTCACTTGCTCCATTCTTCTCCATCCAGACCCTCCCAACCGCTCCCACATGCCCAACGTGCTCCGCTCATCCCTTACCAAACCTTGGATAGACACAAACAGCTGGAGAACTCAGTGAGTTCTCCAGTCAGGCAGCATCTCTGCTGAAATGGAATAGGTGACGAAGGGTCTTGACCCGAAACGTCACCTATTCCTTTGCTCCATAGATGTTGCCTCACCCGCTGAGTTTCTCCAGCATTTTTGTCCACCTTCGATTTTTCCAGCATCTGCAGTTCTTTCTTAAACATGGGACTCAACAAGATGACTTTGAAGCTAGTAACCCACCAAACCCACCTAATCTCACCCCTTGGATCCACAGGTGACCTATCACTGATATTCCACTCTTTGCTTTTACTCCCCACTGGACACCATCCTCCTCAATGAAGAATTCCCTACTAATTCAATAGACAATAGATAATAGACAATAGACAATCTAGTGTGTCCAATCCCTAATTTCTATGTTTCTATGGCTACTTAGTCAAGGGATATGGGGAGAAGGCAGGCACGGGTTAATGATAGCGGACGATCATCCATGATCATATTGAATGGTGGTGCTGGCTCCATAGGGCCGAACGGCCTCCTCCTGCACCTATTTTCTATGTTCCTAATAGGTGCAGGAGTAGGCCATTTGGCCCTTCAAGCCAGCACCGCCGTTCACTGTGATCATGGCTGATCATCCACAATCAGTACCCCGTTCCTGCCTTCTCCCCATATCCCCTGACTCCTCTATCTTTAAGAGCTCCATCTAACTCTCCCTTGAAAGCCTCCAGAGAACCGGCCTCCACCGCCTTCTGAGGCAGAGAGTTCCAGATTCACAACTTTCTGTGTGAAAAAGTGTTTCCTCGTCTCCGTTCTAAATGGCCTACCCCTTATTCGTAAATTGTGGCCCCTGGTTCTGGACTCCCCCAACATCGAGAAAATGTTTCCTGCCTCTAGCGTGTCCAATCCCTAATCTTATATGTTTCAATAAGATCCCTCTCATCCTTCTAAACTATATCTGACTCTTGCCCCCCAATGATCTCTGCTCAACCATGGCCTGCCCATTACCTTCCCACTGATATTTGTCATTTGACTCTAGCCAAATTCCCAATGTCTGATCAAAATCCCCACTGGAGCCTCTACCGGGCCTTTGAAGACTGAATCCCCCACAAATGACCATAACTATACATTACTAAAACCCTCATCTTGTTTGTTTCTCTGTCTGTCTGTCTGTCTGTCTGCCTGTCTGTCTGTCTGTCTGTCTGTCTGTCTGTCTGTCTGTCTGTCTGTCTGTCTGTCTGTCTCTGTCTCTGTCTCTCTGTCTGTCTGTCTTGTCCTGAAATTATTCCAAAACGGTACACGATAGCGCTACAATTGTTAGACCACCTTACTCACCATTGTCCTGTGGGGTGTTGTATCAAGTTTTGTTCCGATTGATGGTATATTTTACAAGTTATTCACATTTTAAACTTCACAAAACCCCAGTTTGACAAAATTCACTTGCATCTCCACTGACAGCAGCTTATGTCGTCACAATGGGATCCCGAATCTCATTTACATAAAAGATTGCTCTTTTCAAAAAAATTCCGTTACAATGTCAACAAAGACAAACCTGCCAGTGCAATGAGAGATTTGTTACATTGTTGTAACGAGAGGGAGGGAGGGGAGGAGGAGAGGGCGACGACTGTTGCTTAATGCTATATAAACATTGTGTTTAGTGGGGGAGTAGGATAGGGGTTGGTGAGGAGTGGGGGAGCAGGGTTGGCGGCTATGGGTGACTGTTGGAATATTGCATTGTAGGAACGTTTTGCATTGGGGGAACGGGTGAGTGGTGGAATATTGCGTTGGGGGAACGGGACCCAACGGGTCCCACTTGGTCTAGTATCTTTATTAAAGATGATTTTCTGATATAAATGTATGTTAACTCTGCTCAATCAGCATCCTAAAGGCACACTGTTTAATGAAAATGTCAGTATTTTGCCAACTATTGATGTCAAGCCAAAGGTAGATAAGTTACTATGCGCTTCGTTTCAGAACTACACATCCAAGAGCCTTTCAAATGTGATATGAGCTTCCGTGTCTAACGCCCTTCAGGCACTGAAGTCAACATCCCCAGTATACTCTGAGTAAAAATGTATTAAAATGTATTACCTCTTGTCTTTTCTAATCCTCTTCTCAATGCCTTAAAATTATGGTCCTTCTTTGTGATCTTTGGATGGACATTTGCGTAGGAGATTAGGAGGAGCGGGAATATTCTTTCTTTGCACAAAAATCCTCCAAGATTAAAAACATACCGCTCTCTGTCGGGTATTCATTAGTTCCTATTAAGTTAGATTAACAACTAGCAGCTCGCCGATTAAGATGGTGCTTGATGTTTTATTGGGAGGAGATTACATATCGTGATCATTATTTTCCAAAATTCTACAGTTTATGGAATGGTTTGTACAGATCGCAGTATAGTAAATGTGATCACACTCTTTAAGAGCGGAAGGGCACAGGAAACTACCTACCCTTGACTTCAGTCGAACAATACTGACCTCTTCAGTTCAGTTCAGTTTAGTTTATTGCCATGTGTACCGAGGTACAGTGAAAAGCGTTTGTTGCGCGCTATCCAGTTAGTGGAAAGACAATACCACGATTGCAATCGAGCCATTTACAGTGTATAGATACACGATATTAGAATAACGATCAGTGCAGGATAAAGTCAACAAAGTCCGATCAAGGATAGTCTGAGGGTCACCAAAGAGGTAGTTGGTAGTTCAGGACTGCTCTCTGGCTGTGATAGGATGATTCAGTTGCCTGATAACCGCTGGGAAGAAACTGTCCCTGAATCTCGAGGTGTGATGGTCTGGGCTGCCCCTTCATTAACGGATGTGAGTTTTGGATGTTGATCGAACAGAGTTAAGATTGATTTATAAAAGGGTAGTCAAACAGGAAGACATTAAATTGAAGAGAATGTACTCACGCGGTTTGGTTGGTCAACGGAAAGGAAACCAAGAGTAAGAATGAATGATTGCCATGGGGCATCATAGGGACGAATGTTTGAACCCCAACACTCACAATCTATCAGTTCAGTTTAGTTTCTTGTACAGTGAAAAACCTTTTGTTGCGTGATTACATGATAAGGGAATAACGTTTAGTGCAAGGTAAAGCCAACGAAGTCCGATCAAGGATGGTCCGAGGACCACCACTGAGGTAGGTAGTGATTCAGCGCTGGTCTCTGTAATTCTTATCCTCAGTGGGGATTAAGTGTGACTTTTTAAAGTTTATTGGAAACCAAATGGAAACATGAGTAATGATGCGGAAACATAGAGCCATCAATGAAATACAACTTGCTGAGTGAGTGGCATCAAAGGTTAAGAGGAAGTTCAAAGAGGAAAAGAGGAAGGTTATCCACTAAACACTAAAGTATTTTTTCAATGATAAAAGATGAGGCAACGGTCCTGAGATTCCTGTTGTATGGGTCACCGAGAGCTGACTTGCAGGTGCAGTCGGCAATTGGGAAAACAAATGTAATACTGAAGGTAGACACAAAATGCTGGAGTAACTCAGTGGGACGGGCAGCATTTCTGGAGAGAAGGAATGGGTGACGTTTCAGGACGAGGTTAAAGAAGGGTCTCGACCCGAAACGTCACCCATTCCTTCTCTCCAGAGATGCTGCCTGGCCCGCTTAGTGACTCCAGCATTTTGTGTCCATCTTCAGTGGAAACCAGCATCCGCAGGTCCTTCCTGCACAAATGAAATGCTGGACTTTATGTAACTTACTATGATTATATGAGGCCCTGGTGGGATCGCATTTGGAATGTAGTGTACAGCTCTGGGCTATTGATCTGTAAAAAATATATTTACTTTGGAGGAAGCGCAACAGATATTGCCCAGAATGGTTTCTGGGGAACGGTGAATTTGCTGTTTGAGGAGACGTTAAGTAGCTGAGGCCTCTTTTTTTAGGGTTTAGAAGAAGGAGAGGTGATCTCATTGCGTTCAGCTGGGTGGGTTTAGGCTTATTATTGTCACGTGTCTTGAGGTACAGTGAAAATCTTTGTTTTACACGCTATCCACACAGATCAGATATGCCATACATAAACGCAATCAAGTCAAACTCAAGTAGAATGGATAGAGCAAAGGGGAAGACACAGAGTGCAGAATATAGTTCTCAGCGTTGTAGCCCACCAGTTCCACAGACAATGTCCAACGTCTACACGTGGGTAGTGGCGAATCACATCGCACCCTAGCTAATGGAAGGGCCATTCAGAAGCCTGATAACAGAGGGGAAGAAGCTGCTCCTGAGTCTGGCCGTGCATGTTTTCAAACTTCTGTGCCATCTGCCAGACAGCAGCAGGGAGAAGAAGCAGGCTAGGAATAACAGTTGACAGCATAGAAAGAAGGAGTAGACCATTGAGGCCTGAAATGAGATGAATTTGTTTTGGATTAGTGATGAATCTTTGGAATTCTTAACCCTGGAGAGGAATGGAGGCTCAGTCATTGGTCACATTCAAAACGGAAATCAATAGATTCCTAGATATTAATGGAATCAAAAACTATGGGGTGAATGAAAGAAAATGGTGTTGAGATTGGTAGATCAGCAAAGGCATTGCATATGGAACAGACTGGAGAGCTTAAATCTCCAACTGCTCCTGTTTCTTATGGCCTTGTGTTAAAATTGCAAACAGTGGAATCCACATGCAACTTTATAGATCCATTGAAACAGCTTGAAGGTGAGTGGACAACTTTTAAAGGAGACTAGACCAAGTGGGACCCGTTGGGTCCCGCCCCCTCAATGCGTGGTTGGGGGGGCGGCCTGCGGCTTCACACACACAATAACCACCCCACACACACACACGCACACACACACAAACTAACCACCCTCCGCACACACACACTAATCACCCCTCCTTGATATTATATGAATATTATTCATACGCTCCCTTTACCCCATCCCCTCCCTATCCACTCACGCATAGTCCCCAACTCGCAGGAGGTGGGTGGGAGGCGCGCAGCGTCACAGGGGAGGGCTGGTTCCCGAACACAATACTCCCTTGCTCCAGCTCCAGGCTCAACTTCTGCCCAGGTCCAGGTCAACGTCTCCACCATGCGCCGACCCGGGGCAGGTATGGGGCATGACCTACTCGTTCTTTCTGCATCTTTTGAATAACTGGGTGGGTGCTGCGAGTGGTCGGGGAGGGGGGTGATGTCACTCGCAGTGCGAGGAAGACGGCACACGGACCCATTGTGACGTCATCAGTGAAAGACCGTCATTTTTTCATTCAGTTTTGACAGATTTTTGAACAATTTCAATAATAACTCGAGAAATAAAGCATCAAATTTTCCGATGAGATGATTTTGGAGTACATGCGAAAAATGTCTACCGGAATATGTAAAAAATGTATTGTTACAGCATACATCTTTTGCAAAGGTGTGATTATACACACACACACACACATCCACACACAAAATCAGACTTTTAATTATATAAATGTGTGGGTGCAGTTTTTATCTACACAGAAGGTGCTGAGTGCCTGGAACAGGTGGCAAGATGGCAGGTTGACAATAGTCGCATTTAAAAGACATGGATATGGAAGATATGAATGGACATTTTTAGTTTAGTTTGGAGATACAGCATGGAAACAGGCCCTTCGGCCCACCGAGTCCAGCGATCCCCGCACACTAACACTATCCTACACACACTAGGGACAATTTACATTTATATCAAGCCAATTAACTTAAAAAGCCTGCACAACTTTGGAGTGTGACAGAAAACTGAAGGTCTCTGAGAAAACCGAAGCACGTCACGGGAAGAACGTACAAACTCCGTGTAGAACAGCACCCGCCATCAGGGTCGGAGCTGGGTCTCTGGCATCGTAAGGCAGTACGTAGCTCCACCACCGTGCTGCCCTAAAGGATTATGTTCAGGCAGATAGGAGTCGGTCTTGGCATCATGTATGGCACAGACATTGTGGGTTGAAGAGCCTTGTGCGGTATGTTTTATGTGAACTACCCTGGAGAATTTGACATCCTTTTGGCATCCACATAGTAAGCCAATTTATGAGCTGTAAGTCGACCCATTTGCACCATGGCAGGTAAGGAAGTGGCACCCAGCAGATGCATATCCCCTTCACTGCATTTCAATGAGGAACCGATTCACTATCCATTCCTCTCAAAGCAAGGTTAATTAAAAGTGCTCATTAAATGTTCATTTCTCAGTTGCCCCAACCTACCACTTCTCATATTTGTACATTTACAATCCAAATGGTCTCTTTAAAATGAACAAATTTCATCTTAATAAATGGTCTCAGCGAGCTGGGCATTATAGTTACTTTAGATGAAAACATGCAGGAGCCCCAATGCCATTTTCAAATCTGGCCCTTGCTTTATCTTAACCCATGTGCTGTTGTGCCAAGCTGTCGCAGGCTCTTGATGCCTGTTCGCTGGTACAGGAGGAGCAAAGTTCATCCAATTTCTCCATGGACCAGCCCAGCAAGTCGGGCCAGTTATTTTCAGCAAGGCAGCTTTTCCTGAGTGGAATCGTAAGATGGATGGCAGCGCCTCTTTCCCTCATGGTGCTATTCAATAGTTAATAGGCAGCACATTGGCGCAGCGGTAGAGTTGCTGCCTTGCAGTGCATGCAGCGCCAGAGACCCAGGTTCGATCCCGACAACGGAGGCTGTCTGCACGGAGTTTGCACGTTCTCCCCATGACCTGCGTGGGTTTTCTCAGAGATCTTTGGTTTCCTCCCACACTCCAAAGACATACAGGTCTGAGGGTTAATGGCCTGTTGTATGTGTAAATTGTCCCTAGCGTGTGTCGGATAGTGTTAGTGTGCGGGGATCGCTGGTTGGCGCAGACTCGGTGGGCTTGTTTCCGCGCTGTATCTCTAAGCTAAAATATGGTGAACCCCCCAACAACAGTTGCTGCATCAGCGTGACAGTGAATGCAAGAATGAAACAGACACTTCATTAAGATCCCAAGTGTAAGTGTTCCTGACAAGCACATCTTGGGTGTATTAGGAGTCCCGCTGCATCTGCTGTCTTACACATTTGCACCGTTTAGTATTCTGCTGCTGTTACTTAGTGGTTAACCCCTGCTCTCTCCTGTCGGCAGAATACTCCTGATGATAATTAATCTATAATGGGGTATAACTGAAAGACAATTTAAGGCTTACATATAATCACCCTGTTAGTCACTGCAGATATTAGTTTTTAAAATGAGTCGATCAACACAAAGGCACCTTATTCTGAATATTACACTGATTTCCCCTTCCTTGCAGATAAATGTCTATCTTTAATATTTTTTCAGGACAAAACTAAGTGCCTGTTCCCCACTGGGAGTGCTTATTTAAGTTTTGTATGTTTTTCCCCAGGTCAAGTATGTTATTTATCAGGTGCCCTCTGCCTGCATTCCAACTCATCGTACGAATGCAGTCAGAATCCAGCTAATTATTTTATATCTTATTTCTCCACAACCTAGAGGGAAACTTTTCAGATCATCAAGTTGTCTATATGGATTTCAGCAAGGCATTTGATAAGGTTCCACACGGCAGGCTGCTCTGGAAGGTTAGGTCGTATGGGATCTAGGGGGACAGCTAGCTGACCGGAGAGAGAATTTGCATCATGGAAGGAAGCAGAGGGTGATAGTGGTAGGTTGTTTTTCAGACTGGAGGCCTATGGTGTGGCACAGGCATCAGTGTTGGGCCCATTGCTGTTTGCGGTTTATATCAATGATTTGGATAAGAATGTACAAGGCATGATTAGTAAGTTTGCAGATGACACTAAAGTGGGTGGTATTGAAACATAGAAACATAGAAACATAGAAACATAGAAATTAGGTGCAGGAATAGGCCATTCGGCCCTTCGAGCCTGCACCGCCATTCAATATGATCATGGCTGATCATCCAACTCAGTATCCCGTACCTGCCTTCTCTCCATACCCTCTGATCCCCTTAGCCACAAGGGCCACATCTAACTCCCTCTTAAATATATCCAATGAACTGGCCTCAACTACCCTCTGTGGCAGAGAATTCCAGAGACCCACCACTCTCTGTGTGAAAAAATTCCTTCTCATCTCGGTCCTAAAGGATTTCCCCCTTATCCTTAAGCTGTGACCCCTTGTCCTGGACGTCCCCAACATCGGGAACAATCTTCCTGCATCTAGCCTGTCCAACCCGTTAAGAATCTTGTAAGTTTCTATAAGATCCCCTCTCAATCTCCTAAATTCTAGAGAGTATAAACCGAGTCTATGCAGTCTTTGTTCATAAGACAGTCCTGACATCCCAGGAATCAGTCTGGTGAACCTTCGCTGCACTCCCTCTATGGCAATAATGTCCTTCCTCAGATTTGGAGACCAGAACTGTACGCAATACTCCAGGTGTGGCCTCACCAAGACCCTATACAACTGAAGTAGAACCTCCCTGCTCCTATACTCAAATCCTTTTGCTATGAAAGCTAACATACCATTGGCTTTCTTCACTGCCTGTTGTACCTGCATGCCTACTTTCAATGACTGGTGTACCATGACTCCCAGGTCGCGCTGCATCTCCCCTTTTCCTAATCGGCCACCATTTAGATAGTAGTCGGTTTTCCTATTTTTGCCACCAAAGTGGATAACCTCACATTTATCCACATTATACTATATTGCGGATAGCAAAGATGATTACCGTGTATTTTGTGAAATTAAACCAGGGCAGGATCTTCACAGTGAATGGAAGGGCCCTGGGGAGTGTTGTGGACAAGAGGGATCTAGGTGTCCTTTACAAATGGTGCCACGGGTAGATAGGCATAGACTCACAGCTCATGGACTATTCACTGTGAAGTGGTAGGAAACTGCATTTGAATTTGGTGGCCTGAGTCTGAAGAAGGGTCTCGACCCGAAACGTCACCTATTCCTTTTCTCCGGAGCTGCTGCCTGACCTGCTGAGTAAGTCCAGCTTTTTGTGCCTCTACAAGGAATGGTGCCCACAAAATGTTTAAAACTCTGCCGGTATCTAGTGATATCTATACGGTGTCTATTAGATGTCTTGTGGGAATACAGAAATTCACACTGACGTGATCTAGCAAATAAAATAAAGAATCTGCTGAAGAAGGTCCCGACCCGAAACGTCATTATTCCATTTTCTCCAGAGATGCTGCCTGATCCACTGAGTTACTCCGGCATTTTGTGTCTATCTAAGGAAAATGCCCAGAGTTTAGTGGCAGCTTCCTCTGGTGACTGGTGCCACCCTTCTTCAGACAGGTACTCCAATTTCTGATGGTTTTGACTATCACACATTTTGTACTACCCAATTATGGAAGAATATTTCTTCCACCATTTATCTTAGAAACATTGAAACATAGAAATTAGGTGCAGGAGTAGGCCATTTGGCCCTTCGAGCCTGAACCGCTATTCAATATGATCATGGCTGATCATCCAACTCAGTATCCCGTACCTGCCTTCTCTCCATACCCTCTGATCCCCTTAGCCACAAGGGCCACATCTAACTCCCTCTTAAATATAGCCAATGAACTGGCCTCAACTACCCTCTGTGGCAGAGAGTTCCAGAGACCCACCACTCTCTGTGTGAAAAAAGTCCTTCTCATCTCGGTCCTAAAGGATTTCCCCCTTATCCTTGAGCTGTGACCCCTTGTCCTGGACCTCCCCAACATCGGGAACAATATTCCTGCATCTAGCCTGTCCAACCTCTTAAGAATTTTGTAAGTTTCTATAAGATCTCCTCTCATCTCCTAAATTCTAGAGAGTATAAACCGAGTCTATGCAGTCTTTGTTCATAAGACAGTCCTGACATCCCAGGAATCAGTCTGGTGAACCTTCTCTGCACTCCCTCTATGGCAATAATGTCCTTCCTCAGATTTGGAGACCAGAACTGTACGCAATACTCCAGGTGTGGTCTCACCAAGACCCTATACAACTGAAGTAGAACCTCCCTGCTTCTATATTCAAATCCTTTTGCTATGAAAGCTAACATACCATTCGCTTTCTTCTCTGCCTGCTGCACCTGCATGCCTACTTTCAATGACTGGTGTACCATGACACCCAGGTCGCGCTGCATCTCCCCTTTTCCTAATCGGCCACCATTTAGATAATAATCTGTTTTCCTATTTTTGACACCAAAGTGGATAACCTCACATTTATCCACATTATACTGCATCTGCCAAACATTTGCCCACTCACCCAGCCTATCCAAGTCACCTTGCAGTCTCCTAGCATCCTCCTCACAGCTAACACTGCCCTCCAGCTTAGTGTCATCCGCAAACTTGGAGATATTGCCTTCAATTCCCTCATCCAGATCATTAATGTATATTGTAAATATCTGGGGTCCCAGCACTGAGCCTTGCGGTACCCCACTAGTCACTGCCTGCCATTGTGAAAACGATCCGTTTACTCCTACTCTTTGCTTCCTGTTTGCCAGCAAGTTCTCTATCCACATCAATACTGAACCCCCAATGCCGTATGCTTTAAATTTATATACTAATCTCTTATGTGGGACCTTGTCGAAAGCCTTCTGGAGGTCCAGATACACCACATCCACTGGTTCTCCCCTATCCACGCTACTAGTTACATCCTCGAAAAATTCTACAACATTCGTCAGACATGATTTACCTTTCGTAAATCCATGCTGACTTTGTCCAATGATTTCACCACTTTTCAAATGTGCTGCTATCCCATCTTTAATAACTGACTCTAGCAGTTTTCCCATTACCGATGTTAGACTAACTGGTCTGTAATTCCCCGTTTTCTCTCTCCCCCCCTTCTTAAAAGAGGGGTTACGTTTGCTACCCGCCAATCCTCAGGAACTATTCCAGAATCTAAAGAGATTTGAAAGATTATCACTAATGCATCCACTATTTCCGGAGCTACTTCCTTAAGTACTCTGGGATGCAGCCTATCTGGCCCTGGGGATTTATCAGCCTTTAACCCATTCAATTTACCCAACACCACTTCCCGACTAACCTGGATTTCACTCAAGTCCTCCTTTGACCCGCGGTCCCCTGCTATTTCTGTCAGATTATTTATATCTTCCTTAGTGAAGACGGAACCAAAGTAGTTATTCAATTGGTCCGCCATGTCCTTGTTCCCCATGATCAATTCACCTGTTTCTGACTGCAAGGGACCTACATTTGTTTTAACTAATCTCTTTCTCTTCACGTATCTATAAAACCTTTTGCAGTCAGTTTTTATGTTCCCTGCCAGTTTTCTTTCATAATCTATTTTTCCTTTCCTAATCAAGTCCTTTGTCCTCCTCTGCTGGTCTCTGAATTTCTCCCAGTCCTCTGGTATGCTGCTTTTTCTGGCTACTTTGTATGCATCATCCTTTGCTTTGATACTATCCCTGATTTCCCTTGTTATCCACGGATGCACTACCTTCCCTGATCTATTCTTTTGCCAAACTGGGATGAACAATTTTTGTAGTTCATCCATGCAGTCTTTAAATGTCTTCCATTGCGTATCCACCGTCAACCCTTTTAGAATTGATTGCCAGTCAATCTTGGCCAATTCACGTCTCATACCCTCAAAGTTACCTTTCCTTAAGTTCAGAACCATTGTTTCTGAATTAACAATGTCACTCTCCATCCTAATGAAGAACTCGACCATATTATGGTCACTCTTGCCCAAGGGGGCACGCACAATAAGACTGCTAACTAACCCTTCCTCATTACTCAATACCCAATCTTGGAACAGTGCATTTTCCTCTGCTGATTAGCAGGGGAAGCACACAATGTGTTAATTGGAAACTAAACAGTTTACTGGAGGAGGCAGCTACAAGAATATCCCCATCCTTACGCGAGGGTCAAAGAAAAGGCTGAAGCATTCGGAACCTATGATTAACATGTGATGAACGTTTGACGGCACTGGGCCTCTACTCGCTGGGATTTAGAAGGATGAGGGGGAACCTCATTGAAACTTACCAAATAGCGAAAGTCCTGGATAGAGTGGATGCGGAGAAGATGTTTCCACTAGTGGGAGAGTCTTGGACCAGAGGTCACAGCCTCAGAATTAAAGGGGCTGTCCCACTGCGGCGATCTAATTGGCAAGGTTAGAAGAGTTTGCCCTCGACTCATACTCGCAGCATGATCGACACGAGGTCCTTGGAGGTCTTCGTAACTCTCCTTCATGCTCGAGAGTAGTCCCCGCGTACTCAAGGCCTCATCTAGGTAGCGGCGTATGTTTCAACACACTGAAAAATGCCCGCGACGAAAAAAAGGTCGGCGTGGACAAAATCGATATTTTTTTTACTCGTAGGTTTAGTCGAAGTAGGTCGTAGTAGGTCGGCATGTTAGTCTTAGGTAATCGAGGGTAGTCGAAGGTAGTCGTAGATAGTCTTCATCATATTCGAAGCAGATCGAAGAGAATCGAAGGAGGTCGTCTTCGCTCTCCACTATTCGGTGTCCAATTTTCCCGAAGCTAGTCAAAGCTAGTTGAAGCTAGTCTTCAGCATAGTTGAAGGAGGTCTTCAACATGACACTTTTCTAAAATCTCCTAAACTCTTCTAAACTCGCCAATCAGGTTGCCGCAGTGGGACAGCCCCTTTAAGGGACATTCCTTGAGGAAGGAGATGATGGGGAAAAGGAGGAGAAGATAGATCAGCCATGATTGAATGGCGGAGTAGATGATGGGCCGAATGGCTAATTCTACTCCTAGCACATGAACTTATGAACCACATTCATCTAGTTGTGTTGAGTGGATGATCCATTTTATTTCCCTTCAGTTAATTCAGTTCACTCCACATGACACCAAGAAATAATTCAGAGAATTGGATATAGAAACATCTATGAGATCATTCAACATGATACTATGGTTCTGAAGGGTCTCGATCCCAAACGTCACCCATCCCTTTAGTTACTACATTCAATTACAGTGAACACCTCTAATATAGCAGTTCTAGAAACAGAAACCCACCCTCTATAAACAAAATTGAGATAGGAAGTAATTTTTTTAATTGCATGAGGAATTTATGTTATAAAAAAAATTAATTGCACAAGTTTTTTTAGGTACACAATACATCTGTAACACAGCGTGGCGGGGGGGGGGGGGGGGGGGGGCTGGAGTATGAGCAAAATAATGATATCAGCAACAGTGCATTCAAGTGTTACTTAAGGGCCTGTCCCACTTGGGCGTCATTTGTGCGTCATTCACGCGACGTCATTTACGCGTCGTGACGCGCACATGATGTGCGCATGGTGCGCATTACACGTGCATGGTGCGCGATGACATAGGCAGTGGCGTGAGGTCGCGTGCAGCGCCCCAGGATGTTGGGATGTACAAAATCTTCACGCGCCATCTGCGTGACGCGCAAATGACGTCCAAGTAGGACAGGCCATTTACTCACTAACCTCACTGATGCCCAGCTTGTGTTTGGTTTAGAGATACCGCGCGGAAACGGCCTCTTTGGCTCTCCAAGTCCGCGCCAAGCAGCAATCCCCGCACACTAACACTATCCTACACACACTCGGGTCAAATTTACAATTTTACCAAAGCCAATTTGCTACAAACCTGTACGTCTTTGGAGTGTGGGAGGAAACCAGAGCACCCGGGGAAAACCCACGCAGGTGACGGTGAGAAGGTACAAACACCGCAGACACTGCCCTGAAGGACAAATGCAGTGATGTCCTGGCGCAGGGAGACCTACAACCAACAACCGCAACTACTTTTTTTTGTGTAGTCAGGATCAAACCCGGGTCTCTGCCGCTGTGAGGCAGCAACTCTACCGCTGCACCACCGTGCCACCCGAGTTTAGTTGGGCCTTAAACAGGCTTGATCTAAACATGGGCCAATGAGCTGAATTCAGGAGGGGAGGTGAAAGTAGCTGCCCTTGACAGGCAGTGTGACATTCAAGGAGCCCAGGGGTAAAAATCGATCAACAGGCCTTGAGGGGAAAGCATTCCAATGGGTGGATTAATACCTGGGATAATAAAAGGAGTTGCAGTTGTGGATTGTAGGTCTCCGTTGTCCAGCACAGTGTCTGCGGCCAACCATTTACACTTGCTTCAACAAGGACCTTCCTTTCATCAGGTCAGATATAGATTTATACAGCATGCATCTTTACAAAACGCCTGCACGTGTGAGTATATTCAATCTCTTAAAGCTCTGTCCCACGGAACGAGTTAATTCCAAAAGTTCTCCCGAGTTTGCCCTGATTCGTACTCGGACATTTACGGTAATGGCCGCTCATCGGTATTCGGGGCTCTCGTAGACATTTTTCAACGTGTTGAAAAATCTTCACGAGTCTTCCCGTGCTTACCTGCCGTTAGCGAGTCTTCCCGAGTACCTGCCATTAACGTTACGAGCTGCTAAGAGACGTCCCTGAGCTCCGACGTACCCGCTACGTTCATTCTCCGTGCTTACCACGAGTTTGATTTTTTTTAAATTCGGGAGCGATAATGGGGTGAATCACATCTACCTTTTGGTATTAGTTTGGAGTTTGCATGTTCAAACCCTGCTCACTTCCTCTCTGCAGAGTTGAACAGAATGCATACATCAGATGTCCTGCTCTGTAGCTAACCTTCATTGGAAAGACACATCAAAAATATCTGAAGAAAGGTTTGGGCCCGAAACGTTGCCTATTTCCTTCGCTCCATAGATGCTGCCTCACCCGCTGAGTTTCTCCAGCATTTTTGTCTACGTTCGATTTTCCAGCATCTGCAGTTCCTTCTTAAACATAAAAAATATCAGTTTGTTTATTTTCCTTTATTTTATGTTTATATTTTATTTAGTAGATTTAGCAAAATTCATTTTCAATTTGACCTTGACTTATTTATACGTTTTAAATTATTTATCGTCTTTTTAAATGAGGGTGGCGCAACGATAGATCTTGCAGCGCTGGAGACCCAGGTTCGATCCTGACCCCGGGTGCTGTCTGTACGGAGTTTGTACGTTCTCCCCGTGACTGCGTTGGTTTTCTCTGAGATCTTTGGTTTCCTCCCACACTCCAAAGATGTACAGGTTTGTAGGTTAATTGGCTTGGTCCCAAAAATGTGAAAATTGTCCCTCGTGTGTGAGGGATAGCGTCAATGTGCGGGGATCGCTGGTCGGTGCGGACTCGGTCGGCCGAAGGGCCCGTTTCCACGCTGTATCTCTAAACTAAACTAAACTCAGAGGCCTTTGCCGCAGTGGACAGTCAAAGGAGATCTGGGGACTGGTCCTGAGAATCCACCACCAGAGGACTCGTCACTGTTTGTGGACCATTCCACTCTGCACGATGACTGGGGCAACATGACCTCAGGTTTCTTGGTAACATTGTGACCACAAAATATAACTACAGCCCTGAGAACAGCAAAGGGAATATATTGAAAATGGTGGAGCAATATATTAATATCAACATTGTTCCATGTTCAGGAAAGCCAGTCCTTAAAAGCCACTCAGACGGTACATCTGGAAAATGAGGTCCTCTTCTATATGAAGTGCTGGCCCTCCTAACTTCACTATGCCACCGTGCTTTAAGATACAGTCTTTTTGTCATTCTCCTTCCACATTGCTTAATTGTATTGTAGTGTAGGAACTAAAACCCTAGTATAGTCCCTGATCCATTTGGCGATAAAGGACTTGAAGAAACCAAGTGGCTGTGCGTTTGGACGGCGGTGGAGCAGCGGCGGAGGCACCGCAGCTACGCTTGGCCAGGCCGACCCGGCAACGTCGCCATGACAACAGGCCTTCATGGTCAGGCCAAGAACCCTGCACTTACACCAACTGGGACTTGAAAAGGATGCTACAGCTTAGTGCACCACTACTATACCGAGGACCGAGATGCGAAGGACTTTTTTCACACAGAGAGTGGTGGGTCTCTGGAACTCTCTGCCACAGAGGGTAGTTGAGGCCAGTACATTGGCTATATTTAAGAGGGAGTTAGATGTGGCCTTTGTGGCTAAGTGGAACAGGGGGTATGGAGAGAAGGCAGGTACGGGATACTGAGTTGGATGATCAGCCATGATCATATTGAATGGCGGTGCAGGCTCGAAGGGCCGAATGGCCTACTCCTGCACCTAAATTCTATGTTCCTATGTTTCTATACACTTGTACTGTATCCGAGATGTTTATCTAAGACAATATCGAAGTGCTTATGAATAGTGGTATTGGACAGAACTGCATATAAAAATAAATTTAACTGTAGGTCGGTGCATGTGACACATAAAGTACCATGTGAAGATGGTCCAATGAGATTCAGTCATTTACGGTGACTGTGTGAACTATGCGTTCTATTTGCCATAGTTATGGGCTGTGCATTCATTAGGCAATTGTTTTTCTGCCATTAATACTTCCCACTTTCCTTAAATTGTATGTATATAGTACCAGATTAAGGTGTTTTCCATTTGTAAGCAGCCCCGCTGCTGGAGATGACAAAGCTTTGTCCATGTATACGTTCTATGTTTGGGGTCTTTTCTAGACCACACAGTTCATGAGGGTTTGGACACTATGCGATGAGCAGCATATATGCACCAGCAAAGGCCAGTATGTAGCTACGGGGCCAGATCAGAAACTCCTTGGCTCAGCAATTTATGAAGTGCCCTTGGATTCCACATAGGCCCTTAGAGAGAACAAGAGGCAGATTCATATTCCTGAGCTCTTCCTAAGTGATAGCAGCAGAATTAGTCTACTCTGATTAATCTAAGCAAGTAATCTAATCTAATCTGCCTTTTAAACATGGCTGATCTATCTTTCCTTCTCAACCCCATTCTCCTGCCTTCTCCCCATAACCCCTGACACCCGTGCTATTCAAGTCTGAAGAAGGGTCTCGCCCTGAAACGTCACCCATTCCTTCTCTCCAGAGATGCTGCCTGTCCCGCTGAGTTACTCCAGCGTTTTGTGTCTATCTTCGGTTTAAACCAGCATCTGCAGTTCCTTCCTGCTAATCAAGAATCTGTGTGTGCAGTAGATTGTCACTATCGTATTCTGCATTTCCTTCACACTACTCGTTCTGCACACACACCTTGCACTGACTGACAAGAGAGATCAGAGATCTCTCCAGAGATCAGGAGCAGAGATCCTTCGCACAGGCAACAGAATGATGCATAAACAAACTTGGATTGGATTTATATTGTGGATTAAACAAATCCTCGAACTGCAAAAAGCCCGGTTACAGCAAACCAGGAAATGAATCTTTAGATATAAAAGATTCACAAGAATTACCTTTGTAAATCTAGGATGGAAATGAAGTACAATTGAGGAATAATTGTGGAATTATTCTTATGAGGGTGTAGAAAGGTTACAGTGCCATTCAGTTTTGTTATTCTGGTGCAGTCCCCTGAGAGTTCCACTTATACAACAGTGTTAGATTGTGGAGCAGGCCACTTACTATTCTATTTACAATGGGGGTTTTCAATGCAACGGCTTCTGAATATAGTTTGCACTTCTGCGTTCACTCTTAATCTGTATATCCTGTGATTAAACATATCCTCTGTGTGAAAGGTCGTGGTATTTTGAAATACTGTCCCAGCGTAATGCAGAAAAAATAAGTAATCTCTTTAAACTTTGACACAAGATCTGTCATATGTCGGATGAGGGTGTTTGCTGCTGAAACGTACTTGAACTCAATATCAACAGTGAAGCAGAAATGAATATGGCTCGGTTTTCAGGTCCAGAATCACTTCTGCAAGCCTGGGCTCTGGGACCGCACAGTAACCAGGCATCCAACAGGTTCCACGGACCGACAGCATCTCTGGACCCGAAACGTCACCTATTCCTTTTCTCCAGAGATGCTGCCTGACCGGCTGAGTTACTCCAGCTTTTTGTGCCTGTATTCACTTTAAACCAGCATCTGCAGTTCCTTCCTACAGGTTACATGGTCAATTGGCAGCCTGCTGGATAGGGCAGGACAACAGGAAAGGGTCAGGTCACAGTGCTAGGAGGGTATATGGCACTGGCAGAATGCCGTGCATACAGACAGCCCTGAAGAGGATTTGATAAAATTCCGTTTTATAAGTGAAATAAATTTCTCCTCATGTCAATCTTAACCTACCAATCCTTTATTCTGTTTGTAGGGGATGGGTTATAATGGAGAAATAAAATCCTCCATATCCTCCCCTTCCCAGTTCTCCGACTAGTCTGAATGTCCTTGTTTACATGTTATCTCTGTTTGCTTTGTTGTTACCTTCTCCAGCTAACAATGATCTTCCTTGATCGTCATCCCCTTTGTCTCGTTTTCACACCTCACATTTCCTTATCTCTGTATCTCCCTCTCCCCTGATTCAGTCTGAGGAAGGGTCTCGACCCGAAACATCACCCATTCCTTCTCTCCAGAGGTGCTGCCTGTTCCGCTGAGTTACTCCAGCCTTTTGTGTCTATCCTCCCCATCACGGAATGCAAAGTCTTTGAAATTGTAAAATATTGGACATGATGAGAAAAAGAGATTCTGATCATACAGCCCGTGACTCCGTACAAGGGTTTTATGGAATATTTATCTCAATTAGCAACCTCTGTTTTGTCACTGAAGAAACGTTGTTACTGTTTTAATGGAAACATGAGGGGTAACGTTTTCACACAAAGGGTGGTGGCTGTAAAGGGGCTGTCCCACTTGGGCGACCTAATTGGCGAATTTAGAAGAGTTTGAAAAAATGACATGTTAAAGACCTCCTTCGACTATGTAGAAGACCTCCTTTGAGCTCCTTCAACTATGTTGAAGACTAGCTTCGACTAGCCACGACTAACTTCAGGAAAACTGGAAACCGAATAGTGGAGAGTGAAGACGACCTCCTTCGATCTCCTTCAACCTCCCTTCAACCTCCCTTCGACTATGATGAAGATTATCTACGACTACCTTCGACTACCCTCGACTACCTACGACTAACATGCCGACCTACTACGGCCTACTACGACTAAACCTACGTGTAAAAAAAGTATTGTTTTTTCCATGGCGACCTTTTTTTACTCGTGGACATTATTTATCATATTGAAAAATACGCCCGCGACCTAGCTGAGGCCTCGACTACGCAGAGACCACTCTCGAGCATGAAGGAGAGTTACGAAGACCTCCTACAACCTCGCATCGACCATGCTGCGATTACGAGTTGAGGGCAAACTCACCAAAAACTCGCAGATTAGGCTGCCCAAGTGGGACAGGCCCTTAAAGAACGAGCTACCAGAGGAGGTAGTTGAGGCAGGGACTATCCCAATGTTTAAGAAACAGTTAGACAAGTACAAGGATAGGACAGGTTTAGAGGGATATGGGCCAAACGTGGGCAAGTGGGACTAGTGTAGCTGGAAGGGCCTGTTTCCACACTGTCTCTCTCTATGATTTTATATGACTCAATTTCTGTGGGGGATTTTCAAAAAGGCAATAGGTCCCTTCCTTTCATATGACCATGTAAGTTAAAAAAAAGATGGGATTTTTCAGGTGTTCAGGAAGTGTAAGATTTTATACTTTAAACGAGGCTTTATTGCACTGATTCCTTGCACTTTTAGATGCAGCAGAGTCAGGTTTCTAATCCAATTTGTCTCATTACTGATTTGCAGTATTTAGAATGTTCTATAAAGAGCTAAATGTAGTAATGAACATTTGCACCAGCTTTTGAAAAGTTTATTCATGGGATTTTCAGAAGTTTTGCATGTATGCTGTGGTATTTGTGGATTTATGATACTGTTGAATCATTTTTCAGAAGATACACATTATTGACTACTGTGTTATTGGAACTTACGAAAAACAACAGGTTTGTATTGATAAGGATAGATATCAATTTTGCAGTGAGAGTATTACAATTTTGAATAGATATTGCCACATATTCTGTGTTAATATTTGTAAAGAATATTGTTAATGCACAATGTGTTGGAAGGAACTGCAGATGCCGGTTTAAACTGAAGATAGACACAAAAAGCTGGAGTAACTCAGCGGGTAACTCAGATAGCATCTCTGGAGAAAAGGAATGGGTGACATTTCAGGCCGAGGCACTTCTTCAGGCTGAGAATGAAAGATATGCAAAAAAGTAACGATGATAAAGGAAACAGGCCATTGTTAGCTGTGGACAAGGTGAAAATGAGCTACAGACAATGAGACTCAACAAGACCGCCTTGAACCCGGTACAACGACTTGGGTGGGGGACGGACGGAGAGTTAGGGAATGCATGGGTTACTTGAAGTTAGATAAATCAATATTCAGACCGCTGGGTTGTAAACTGCACGAGTTTGCTTCACAAGTTAATGCACAAGTTTGTTTCAGGCTGGGGAAATTGACTCAAAGACGACACTGCCAACATCCATTGGAAGTTAGTGGGATTTGCTAACATCAAATGCTCACAGTCATTTTTTGATATTTTATACACATTTAAACATTTTTGAGCAATGAAAATAGACTCTAGAACTGACATTTTCTTCCAAAGAGACCCAAGGGATGTGAACAAGGGGCTTCATATCCTAGCTCAAATTTATCTTTTAAAATCACATGGCAAAAGACCATGAAATCTGCAGTTGGGATCATTTGGCCCATACGCTCTCAACCCTTCCTATCAGTATATATATCCAAAGATAGACACAAAAAGCTGGAGTCACTCAGCGGGTCAGACAGCATCTCTGGAGAAAAGGAATTAGGTGACGTTTCGGTTCAAGACCCTTCTTCAGACCCGAAACGTCACCTATTTACAAGGTGTAATATGCATAGGTTTACAAGGTTAATTCCCGGGATGGCGGGACTGTCATATGCTGAGAGAATGGAGCGGCTGGGCTGTTTACTATGGAATTTAGAAGGATGAGAGGAGATCTTATTGAAACATATACGATTATTAAGGGTTTGGACACGCTAGAGGCAGGAAACATGTTCCCGATGTTGGGGGAGTCCAGAACCAGGGACCACAGTTTAAGAATAAGGGGTAAGCGATCTAGAACGGAGATGAGGAAACACTTATTCTCACAGAGAGTTGTGGATCTGTGGAATTCTCGGTCTCAGAGGGCAGTGGAGTCCGCTTCTCTGGATACTTTCAAGAGAGGGCTAGATAGGGCTCTTAAGGATAGCAGAGCCAGAGGATATGGGGAGAAGACAGGAACGGGGTACTGATTGGGGATGATCAGCCATGATCACGTTGAATGGCGGTGCTGGCTCGAAGGGCCGAATGGCCTCCTCCTGCACCTATTGTCTATTGTCTATTCATTTTCTCCAGAGATGCTGTCTGACCCGCTGAGTTACTCCAGCTTTTTGTGTCTGTCTTCGGTTTAAAACAGCAATCTGCAGTTCCTTCCCACACAATAAATGTGTCCAAATGTATTTTGAAAACGGGAATTGTATGAGCTGCTATTGGTTCCTCTAGCAGCTGGTTCCAGGTACCGATTATGCTCTGGGTGAACTGTCCCCCACTTCTGTTCCATCTTTCTCTCTCCACCACCTCAATGAGTCTCTAGCAGGGTCCTGATCGAAACGTACCTGTCCATGGTCCCCAGGGATGCTGCCTGACCCGCTGAGATAGTCCAGCACTGTGTTTGTTTACCAACGTGTGAGTGCACACTCCCTCTCCAGCAGGAGATAACATTAGGCAACGTACAATTTCCTAGAAGTATGTGAGGAAAGTGTTTACCTAGGGATTGTGAGACAGATGGCCATAATTTCCCTGTGTGCAATATGTTTCACCTGAAACAGGTAAAGGGATGGCAGGTAGCTATAGAGCTACATCAGTGACTCTCAATAAGATCCAGATTGGTCTTCTCGATCAACTTAACTTTCCATCTTCCGCTCCAAAATCTGCTGTTTTTTAATTGCCCAAAGATCCATTGAACTGACTCTTGTAGCTCACAGTCATAGTCTTCAGCCACAGAGAATTAAAAGCCTTCTGAGAGAAAAAAAACTCCTCATATCAGTCCAAGCCAATCCCATAAGGGCCTATCCCACTGAATGGCCTAATTTGCGAGTGCAGAAGTTTAGGAGAGTATGGAAAAGTGTCATGGTTATGTTGTATCGCCAAAGTAGAACACCTCCTTCGACCTTCCTCGACCATGTAGAGAACCTCCTACGAATATGTTAAAGACCTCCTTCGACTATGTAGAAGACCTCCTTCGATCTCTTTGGACCTCCTTCGATTATGTTGAAGACTAGCTTCGACTAGCTTCGGGAAAATTGGACGCCGGATAGTGGAGAGTGAAGACAACCTCCTTCGACCTCCCTTCGACTATGATGAAGACTATCTACGACTCCCTTCGACTACCCTCGATTACTTACGAATAACATGCCGACCTACTACGACCTACTTCGACTAAACCTACGAGTAATAAAAATATCGATTTTTTCCATGGCGACCTTTTTTTACTCGCGGGCATTTTTCAGCATGTTGAAAAAAGCGCCTTGACCTAATTGAAGCCTCGAGTATGCGGGGACTCCTCTCGAGCATGAGGAAGAGTTACAAAGACCTCTTAGGACCTCGTGTTGACAATGCTGCGAGTATGAGTCGAGGGCAAACTCTTCTAAACTCGCAAATTAGGTCCCCACAGTGGGACGGCCCCTTATACTTATAAGGAATAGTTCATAAAGGACAAAGAAATCAAGATATGCAAAGTCTTCGAAATTCAAAAATATCCATTTGAACCATGTGGAGGAGTGTGTTTTTGCGCTGGTTAAAAAAACATTTAGTGGTTATATGCCAATAACAAAAACATACCATTCCATTTAAAAGGAGCACAACGTGGAATATTCACTCCCTATCTTGCTTCTGTTTACCTGTTGAGTCAGTATATAAATTTACATTGTGATGCACGATGATAGTGTGTTTGGGAGTGAGATACCACTCTCACACAGCTTCTGAAGGAGAAGGTTTCAGAGGAAACATTCTGATTTCCGCATTTAACTGCACGCGCCATCTCAGTTGGTGCTGTACAATTAACACACAAATACTACAAAATCCACCTCACGTACCTTAAAACCATATTTTAGGACCTACCGTATTTTCTCTGGAGGTGAAGTTATGAAAATAAGCGCAGAGGGAATTCTAAAACCTATGGTGGTTAATTTTAGTCTGTCAGAATACTGATACGGCAGAGAGCAGTGCAGCAATAGTCATGTTACCATGGCATTTGTATTCAAATATCCACTAATGTATAACATGGTCCTCAACTGTTGAAGTGGACCACTATTGGTAAAGTCATACTTCAATGAATGGGACTCTAAATGCTGCCTCAGCTGTCTCCTATTTAATTCCACACAGCTAAAATGTTTGTCCTAGTTCTTGCAAACACATTGAAGTACTTTTAATAACTATGGTGCTTAAGTCCTGTTGTGAGGTCATTTAAACAATTGCTTTTTCAAATCATGCATTAAACATAGCAACTGAATATTTCCTGCATGATAAAATGCGAGACAGGGAAAACAGATTTATATGGTGTTTTGTACATTGTCACTTTGCAAGGATGTAAAATGAAGTACCTTTCGCATTGACGTTCGTTCCGTTTGATTCCTGGACTGTAATGCATTCTAACAAAGGATGATTTGTTTTAGGTAAATTAGCAACTTCATCCATAGCCCTGTAAGATGGTTTCATCTGCACAAGATGACTTTGTTAAATTCTTGAATGCAGACATTTAGACTTAAACCCCTGTCTCACGGTGCGAGTTGACCCACGAGGGACCCCGAGTTTTCACTCGCGGTAATCACGTACAATCAACGTAGCGGGAACGTCGGAACCCGCGCACGCAACTTAGCGACTCGTGGCGCTAACGGCAGGTACCTGTGAACTCGTGAAAAAAATCAAACGTGTTTGAAGTTTTCCATGAGTCAAATTTACTGTTCAAGTTAAAAAATTGAAACATTTAAACTCGTTGTAATAACGTAGTGGCCCGTGCGTCTACCTTAGTGATTCGTGAGTCTACCGTGGGAACTCTTTAACTCAGCGGGCAGGCAGCATCTCTGGAGAGAAGGAATGGGTGACGGGATGACTTTTCCAAATGTCTCCAGCACCATGTGTTCACTTTTTGTCAACCAGCATCTGCCCTTTCTTGTGTATGACATTATCTGTATCCGTGGCAGTTGATTGTCGCTCCCTTCACACTACATTATTCTTGAATAGATAACTTTGAAGTCGTGATTTTTTTAAAAGGAACCAACATCTACAGTGCCTTGTGTCTTGGCAATTCATGATTCTCCACGCTGGGCAGAGAATGGGATTTGCCTTCCGTCTAAAGCCTTGGGATCGTCGCTGATGTGAAGACGGTGCGAAGCCCCCGCGCCCGGTGCAATGGGCGGGGAGCTGGAGAGGGGAGGGAAGGGGTCACACACATGGCCGGGAAGCAGAGGGAAGGGGGTGGGGTTGGCGACAGCCAGGGCCAACAATGAGATGGAGAAAGACAGAAACACCGACGTGCAAAGGAGACCTACAATAGCGCATGATCTCTCTCGCGTTATCGAGGGTGATTGTCGCCTGCCCGCTGTTTCTGACCCTAAAGCCTTGGGATCGTTGCCCTTTGTGTTGGCGTTGAGGGGGAGGGGGGTATTGTGCCGTTTGATTGCCCCCTGCTATCCCAGGGACAGGAAGACACAGCAGCTTTTGAGACTGGTGGGAAATCACTACCAAAGTGTCTGCCCACACAGTCAGTACACCTCTCCTACACATGTCTCCCGCCCTAAGATCATCCCGCAGAGAATGATCCCAGCCTAACCCAAGAGCCTTGTCACCCCAGACCGATTAATGACGCCCCCCCCCCCCCCCCCCACAACCTCCCTCCACCTCAACGTACGCCTGGGCACCAAAGCAGCTCAGGAGGCGAACCCTGAGCTCCGTCTCCCAACAATCTGATGTGCAACTGCTATGAAAGAACAGCGGCTGCGGCCGGCCGGCTGCCACCCGGCATGGACTTCTCACACCCTCACACACTTACCTTCATTCACAGTTGCCTCAAGTGCAACGGGAGAGGAACTTGGTAACTTGGGAGAGGAACTTGGAACATCGCAGAAATGACATACCCGTGGGAACTCGGTGAAACACTTGAACATAAACTTTGAATCTCGTGCATAACCACGAGTCTGTTTTTTTTTCTTTCACTTGGGGTCACTCGTGGGTGGACTCACACCGTGAGACAGGGCTTTAAAGAGGAATCAACTTTTGCCCCTGAGAGTCTATTTATTTGCATTAGAAAAAGCACAGCGTTTTACAAAGCAGTATTTTTGGCTTCAACGAAAATGGAGAAATTAAACTAAAACCTCCTATCCTCAAGTCAAATTGCCATCTTTAACATGAAACCTAACCGACAATTTTTTTTTTGTTGCAATTTCCTATGTCCAAATGTGGCTGCATGTATCAATCTTTACTCAGGCATTGGAGGAACCTTTTCTCTCTGTTGCACGAATTGGGTCTATTCCCATTCATTTGCTAAGGTTCCCAAAGAGGAGCACAAAAAATTCTATTCTGGTTAAATGCGTTGAGAGGATAGCTTTGTTAAGCACACTGAAAAGATAAGTGCAGTAAAACAAAACACTGAAACTGTCTCAAAATGGACTCAGACTCTATTACAGTAACGAATGTTATAAATCAACGTTAAGGGACGATTTACCAAATGAAACAAATAATAGAAAACAAGTTTGTATTTCAGTTGGTACTTACGCTGTCAGACTATGAGGATTTTTATAACATTTCAATTTTTCGGTTTTATAATTTTGTAATGTAAACACTTCAACTTGTCCAAATGCTGTTATCACATGCCAAGCTAGCGAAGATTTTTTCAGCTGTCAGTTTATATGCAGCTTTAGCCCAGTTTGTCATGCTGTGTGCTGGCTGGAATCGAATGAAAGGGCAGGCTCATGAAATAAAAGCTATATTGTCAATTTGTTCGTGTGGGCCACCCCACTAATCACTTCAAAGAAAATCAACAGCAAAAGTGCTTGGCCTAGGGGTAATTAATTCTTCTTCTTGTATTCACCAAGACCAGAGACAGAAACTGCAAAAGTTGTGGTGGTCTCTGAAATTTTAGTATTAATCAAATTCTCTCCAATGATTATAAGCTCGGATTCATTAGTTCACCTCAGCAGGAAGAACATATATACATATTATTAAACGTGGTTTTCTTTATCTTGCTGAATCCAATTGTTTTTGCAGTTATGTTTAGAGTCTTAGTTGAAATGGTGAAAAAACAGTTTTTACTGTAACCATCCTAACTTGAAAATCAGTTTCACCGTTCCATTAAATGACCAGAAAGTGGCTGCATTTAGAGATTTGGTCACCGTTTAAATAATATTCCATTGTGAAGTTTACAAAGAGGGTCTAAGAGTTCCATGAAACATATTATATTTACAATCTGGAGTATCCAAAATAATTTTGTAAATGTCTTTTCATTTGAATATGAAGAGATTGTTTTAATGTGCGGAATCAAATGGCTATATACAAATTCATAATATTTGCATTGCATTGTTAAATCCAATGTAAATATTGTGCTTTTGTATATAGTTTTTAAATTGTAGGCAGTTTCAATGATAGGTTATAACATGTCGCTCTTGGATATTTAAAAGAATTGTGCTTAAATCTTAATTTTAAGCTATGCATTGTATAGATTGCATTCCTCCTTAAATAAATTTAAATTCAACTTCATTCAGTGACAATCAAATGTAGTACGACTATATTTCGGGTAGATCCCGCATTCCTAAACCAAACTGATTATAATTGTTTTCAAAGTCTGAAAGCCACTAATCATTTAAATAAAAGACATATTTTTTAATTAAATATGCAGTCTTCAAAAGAGCATTTCACTTACCTATATCGGAGTTACAGAATGTAACTTGCGGATGAACTGGAAGGCAGGTACATCCATCCACAAACTCCTGCAGCCTCAGAATTAGAACGAGTAGCACTGGGAATAGCAAGCCAGTCATCAGGCTGCTCATGTTCCCCTGTAGCACACACACAAACCCAAGTCTTGCTGCTCAGCAGAGGTTGTAGACCGTGTGCAGACTTAACCGTGTGAAGGAGCGTCACTGCAAAGTTATTCTGCCTGCAGCAGGAGTGAGTGGAAGATACAAGCCTGTTCAGCATTAGCACCAGAGAATAGCCTTGCTTCAGGTTCTCCCTGGTGGAGTTCCCACGTTCAACACAGTCCACCCTCATATATATGGTTGTGCCACCTCTTTCTAGCCCCACCTTCCCATGAAGTGAAAGGTCTGTCGTTACTTAAAACCCCATATGACAGCACACTGTATGTGTCCGGTCCCACGCATCAGGTGATTTAAAACCATTTGTTGTAATTGCTGTAGTCGGTTTACTTTACAGTTTTAGAGAAAAAAATTACGTTAAATTAAACTTAAATGGAATTTAAATTACTTTCAATTGTCAATGTAATTTTGGCTAGGATTTCATTTAAATTTAAAAGTAATACGTTTAATTGTATTAAATGTTAATTATTTAGAATTTCTTTATATGTATTATCGTAAACTATATGAATTTTGGCTAGGATTTCATTAAAATTTAAAAGTAATTTCATTACTTTTTTCATTTAAATTTAAAAGTAATTTAAATCGTCAAGATTCATATAATTTAACAGTCTATTGCACTCTATATGCTTATTTATGTGTATATATATATATATTCAATGGCATATGGACACACTGATCTGTTCTGTATTATTTATGCTTACAATATTCTGTTGTGCTGCAACAAGCAAGAATTTCATTGTCCCATCTGGGACACATGACAATAAACTCTCTTGAACGCTTCAATTTATTATAATACATAAAGAACTACTAAATAATTAAAACATTTCACAATTACATTGGTTAAAATTATTTCTATTGATGCCGATGAGATGCTAAATATTTAAATATTAAGTTTACTTGTAGAATCCGTGTGGAGATTTTTCACTGTTTAATAGACAATTCTATTTGCTCTTATTGCTAAATCAGTAATCCACGTGGCATAATACAGTATTGAATTCACTAATCCGGACTTCTTCACTAATTGTTACGAAAGACACCTTACTGCACAATTTACTCCTGTAATACCATATTATGAATTGGCAATATAATTATCATTATCAAAATCAGTAACATGTTTTTAAAAAAAACTAGCAGCAGGAAAAGATTAGCTAACAGGACTGAGTTCAAGATATAATTGAAATCATATTTGGTTTTGTAATTTACCTTAAACTACGAGCTATGCATCGAAACAGGGCTAGCTTTACATGGACCAGGGTTAGAGTACAGTTAACCTCCCTCTTAAGGGTGAAGGTGCCACATGGGGGTGTTATAGCCAAGCTAAGTTCCTAAGGAACATCTCCATTGACCTTGTTCAAACGCTGAGATGATGGCAGAATAAATGAACACTACAGCAAACACTATTTCTGCTGCAATGGGGTTTTGGAACCATATCCTATACTTTTTATTTAAAATCAAAGTTTTCTTTTAACGTGTTGCAGCAAACACTATGGGTGATGCAATCACATTATGAAGTGCTCATTTATCCAAAAGGAAAGTTGGTTTAGGAAATCTACTGCTTCCTCAGTTTCTTTCAAAGCCCTTAACACCAATGCAACTGAGTCCTACTGGCCTTCCTCCTCTATTAACTACGCCACTTCTCCTACCGTCCACTCCTATAACAACCAGTACATGCCTCCACAACTCCTTGGTTCACTCATCTCTTCCCACCCCAACTCACCTGTCCCCAGGTGCATCTGTCCTGAGACTCCTCACTCCCTTCCGCCCAGAGACCCCAGCAGCCATTCCAGGTGAGACAAAGGTTCACGTACATCTCTTCGAACCTCGTCTACTGCATTTGGTGCTCTTGATCTTGCTTTAGTTTAGTTTAGGGATACACCGCGGGAACAGGCCCCACTGAGTCCGCATCGACCAGCGATCCCCACACATTAACACTACGCTACGCATGCGAGGGATAATTTATACAAAGCCACTCAACTGACCAACCTGTACATCTATGGAGTGTGGGATGAATGAAGATCTCGGAAAAACCTCTCGGGGAGAACATACAAACTCCGTACAGACAAGCACCCATAGTCAAGATCGTACCAGGGTCTCTGGTGTCATAGGGCAGTAGCTCTACCACTATGCCGCTGTAAAAATATATTACTGTATTTCACCCATCTTCTTATATACTTAAAACTCTGATCTTTTTTTTCTTTGTGTGTTTGTGTGTAATCACATCTTCTCAAAAAAACAACGTGCTAATGGTAAAATGTTCACATATTCCAAAAACCGCCTTATCTGAAAATTTCAAGCTTTATTTCTCGAGTTATTTATGAAAATGTTCACAAATCCGATAAAACTTTGGAAAATACACCGGCACTTTCGCTGATTACGTCACAATGGATCTGCTTGCTGCCGTTCTTCAAAAGATGCTCGGGCATCGCTTTCTCTTGGGGCTTTCTCTCGGCTTCTTGGTCACCTCCTCTCTCACCACCCCGGCCTCTCTCTTCCACCCCCCCCCCCCCCCCCCCCCACCCCCCCAGGCTCTCTACCCCCCCAGCCTCTCTCCACCTCGGGCTCTCTCCTTCCTGGGCTCTCTCCCCCCGGGCATAATAAAGTTACAAAAAAAGGCACGAAAGAGGCATATATTGACAAAAAAGGCATGCATTCCCACCACCAAAATATGGCTAAAAATGATAATATAAAGGTGTTCTACATTAAATGACCAAAGCTGTCTGGTTGCACATCATTACTAGCATTTCTTTCCAAATGATCTGGTGTTAAACTATGTCGTATGTCAGACATAATATGCTTCATTTGTGAAAAACTTCTTTCTACCCCAGCTGAGATCACTGGTGCATACCTGAAACAAGCTACAGACTCTATATTCATGTCGATATCTTGTGCATTACAACTACCTTTGAGAACTTTAGCTATTATTTGTATTTCTTCAAGATCATTGTTAGCTAAAATCACTATCTCACATTTTACTTGTATGTCTTTACCTACATCGCCAGGAATTTTACAGATATCGTCAGTTACTTTGTTGAAAACCTACAAGTTATTCACTAACGTTTCGCCACGTTTCTCAAGGGAAGTGATAGCTTGTGGGAAGTTTGCAAACTTGGGAGCAAATAAACACAAGATCGTGGTAGAGGGACTTTTTCTGCATGATTTCACTGACATCCTGACTGCAGCAGATTCTTCTTCTTCAAAACAGTTGATGATTTATTTTATCTTTTCAAAATTTGCAGCAAAGTAGAGTACAGCAGAGAGCCATGTACCCCACCTAGTCAAAACGGGCTGAGGACGTAGCGGAATCTCCTTGAACAACTGCACGTTACGGTGCTTTGAGGAAGATTTTCTTGACATTGGAAACTAGGCGATCGACATTTGGAAACAAGCTACATATGTGCTTGACAATTTTGTGAAGTCCTTGAGCTAAGCATGTCAAATGCAACATTTTGGGGAATAAAACCTTAAGAGCACGAGTAGCTATTTTCATGTACGGAGCTGCATCAGTCACAAACAGAAGAACATTCTCGTGTTTTTACCTTCTGGCCAAAGGCGTGAAGATGTAAACAACTGAGCAATAGTTGCACTGTTTGATCTCCAATATGTCCGATGTCAACAAATACTCCTTTGATTGTTGACCTGCCTCCAGTGTTCCACTGACCACATTGGCAACATATCTCCCCATAGCATCGGTTGTCTCGTCTATTGACATCTATATTTTGTTGCATGCAACTTCATCTCTAATTTTCTACACAACAATGTTGAAGTTGCTGTCAACATAATTTTTTCATAATGATAACTCGCTTGGTATATGTTCCTCTGTGTATTTCTCTAAAAAACCTCCGAGAGATTTGTTTTCAAATTTCCACAGTAGAATTCCAGCATCAATGAATGCCTTGCACAGATCACTTGAAAATTCAGATTTGCGACTGGTGCCAGTAGTAAATGTAGTGAGGAGACAAGCTTGGGTATTTCGCTCGGGTAGTCTACACCCCAGCGGTATCAACAATTACTTCTCTAATTTTAAATAGCCCTTGTCTTCTCCCTCCTTCCCCTCACCCTTCCCAGCTCTCCTTCTAGTCCTACTGTCTCCGCCTCTTCCTTTCTTTTTCCCGCCCCCCCCCCACATCAGTCTGAAGAAGGGTCTCAACCCGAAATGTCACCTATTCCCTCTCTCCAAAGATGCTGCCTCACCCGTTGAGTTTCTCCAGCATTTTTTGTCTACCGTCGATTTTTCCAGCATCTTCAGCTCTTTCTTAAATAGATCTTGGAGGAAACTGAACCAGCGGGCAGCAGCACGAACGAATGAACAACCGACAGTGGCACCCCCGGTTTCGCCGCGGGGGTGGAAATTTCTATTTAAAAATAAATAAATTATAATGTTTATTTTATTAGAAGCATTTGTACAAGAATAAAGCAATCGCCATGACAATTATACCATTTTTGTACACTTTCATTTTTAACATTTTATGAACTGATAAGTGAATCGGGGAAAAAAAGTAAAAAGGAAAGAATGAAGAGAACGAAGAAAAATACAAAAAAGAGAGAAGAAAAGACCCCTGAACTGCCGAAGAAGTGAGAAACAAAAAAAAAAGACGTAGATATGCCCCACTATCCTTCCCTCCCCTCCCCCCCGCTCAACCCCCGCTCACCCATCCCAACCATCAGTTTTACATTTGTGTCGACCATTCTATTGTTGAAGAAATTCAGTGAAAGGAGACCATGTTTTGGAGAATTGGTCTGATTTATCAGCCAAAACAAGTCTTATATTCTCTAAATGTAGTATCTCGGTCATTTCTGTGATCCACATCTTCATTGTGGGAACTGTTATCTTTTTCCAGAATTTGAGTATTAGTTTTTTCGCGGTTATTAAACCGTAGTCAAGGAAACGTCTTTGGAATGTCGTTAACAGAGCAGCCCTCTGACATTCCTAAAATTATTAATTTTGCATCTGACTCCAATTGAATTTTAGGTGTTTTTGAGATGATATCGAATATTCCCTTCCAGAAGTTTTGTATTTTTATGCAGGATGCAAAGGAGTGGGATAAGATAGCTTCTTGGAGGTGACATTTATCACAGAAAGGGGAGACAGTTGGACAAATCTTATTCAATTTGGTCTTTGAATAGTATAGCCTATGCAATATTTTGAATTGTATCAGACAATGCCTGACATTTAAAGAACAGTAATGTATATATAATAGGCTTTCCTCCCATATATATTTTGAAATAGGTAAACTCATCTCGTCTTCCCATGCTCGCCTATAAATCTCAGAAGGTGGGGTATCAATATTTAAGAGAGTATTATAAATGTAAGATATCAACTTACTTGTATCGACATGTCTATAAATTATACTATGTTGACATGTTATTAATAACATTAATATTAACATGTTAACACAGAAAACATCATTGTAATCGTGCTACAATTAGAGAAAATAGCATGACCTTTTAGCAAAACACCAAAAAAAGGCTCATATAGACACGATCATGACAAGGGCATAATTTTGGTGAAATCATCAAAAAAGGCATGAAAAGACACATGGAATTTATGGCAAAATCCTGGCTCTAATCATAACACACAGTATCAATTGAAGCTTAAATGTCCGCACAGTTATTTTGTGCTTAAGGCATGAAGTCTTAGAGATGATGAATATAGAAATCAATTAATCCCCAGCCAAATGTACCTTTGGTTAAATTATGCCCTTTGCCTCCAGAATTCATTCCATTGAAATGAAAATCTTATAATGGTTAGTCAGGAGGCAGCCATTTAGCTGATGGCTTTCATTTTAGAAATGATTTTCAAGTTTCAGTTCTGAACACTTTTTTTTCGCATCCATAGGCCAACGTTTTTTCAGAGGCTCATGTTGTCTTCCATGTTACTTGCAACATCAAAGCCATCTCGGCTGTACTTTACCAGTTTACAGGTTTACCGGTCCTGCCTTCTCCATTGTGCTTCATGACATGTAATTCCATCCAACACCAGGAATTACATCAATGGGTTACTGACTGGGGATGAACAGCCATGATCACAATGAATGGCGGTGCTGACTCGAAGGGCTGAATGGCCTCCTCCTGCACCTATTTTTGATGTCTAACACTCTCGGTCCAGAGACACAACAATGTAGTCAATAACCAAGGGAACAACACCAAGGAAACAAAGGGGAAAAAATCTGTCACTATTTTGAAGCGAAACAGATCAATTAGACTCAATATTCCAAATAATATTTATCCTCGAATCAACATCAACATCAATAAATGGTTGTGGTCAAATTGGTATTTGTGTCAGCTTGCTGTGTGCAAATTATTTAGTTTATGTTTAGTTTAGAGATTCAGCGCAGAAATTTCGATTGGCGATTCAGCCCACCGAGTCTGCATCGACCAGCGATCCTCGCACATTAACACTACCCGACACACACGGGACAATTTACTTTTATACCAAGTCAATTGACCTACAAACCTGTACATCTTTGGAGTGTGGGAGGAAACCAAAGATCTTGGAGAAAACATCAAGCAGGTCACGGGGAGAATGTACAAACTCCGTGCGGTCAGGGTCGATCCGCGGTCTCTGGCTCGGTAAGGCAGTAGCTCGACCGTTGCGCCACCATGCCACCCATATATTGTCTGGTGCATTTTCCTGTATTATAAACAATTACACTTCAAAAGTATCTTAGTGACTGTAAAGTGCTTTGGGACATAGAGTCATAGAGTGATACAGCGCGGAAACAGGCCCTTCGGTCCAACTTGTCCACACCGGCCAACGTGTGCCCCAGCTACACTAGACCCACCTGCCAATGTTTGGTCCATATCCCTCCTATCCAAACCTGTCCTATCCATGTGATGTGATGTGAGATTGGTAGGTTACAAGGAAGGCCAGTGTGGGAAAGTAATGGTCCAGGAGCCACTGTACTCAATGAGCTAAAACAATGTCGCTGGTAATGGCGTCACTGAAAAGCACACTATTAATTCTATGGGGAAATATATCATGAAAAGCCAAGTCAGGGGGCAGAGTGACCTGAAAGCAAAAACTTAAATCCGGAGCAATAAAAGGAATATGCTTCATGCACAGTGGTTAGATCATTAGCGTAAATTTCAAACAGAACATGAATAATGTAGTGCCACAGTTATGAACAAAGAACAACTTCTCCATTCAGAACATACTGTCCAAAAACATGGAACAGGGTCACCTAATCCACTATTACTAGTTCTCATGAAACCATGTCATTTTTACTGACATTTACCACTAGCTAGTTTATAGGATGGAGCAGTGGGTCGCACATGATGCCTGAGCAGGAGAGTAGATGCCCCATCGGTGATAACACAAAGCATGACTGAATGACACACACAAAATGCTGGAGTAACTCAGTGGGACAGGCAGCATCTCTCGAGAGAAGGAATGGGTGATGTTTCCGGTCCAGACCCTCCTTCAGACTGAGATTCAGGGGAGAGGGAGCTGCAGAGATAAGGAAGTGTAAGGTGTGAAAACGAGACATGGAGACAAAGCAAACAGCGAGCATGCCGTGTCTACCTCCGGTTTAAACCAGCATCTGCAGTTCCTTCCTAAGCATGGCACCAAGCAAGGCAGAACCCAGGGATCCAAGAAAGGCAGTCAGTTTGCTTTCCTTCAAACATAACACAGCACATCACAACAATTCTGATGGTTATTGCCACACGATTGGAGACAAAACAATGTTTCTGAAATGAGAAATATAGTAAAGGCAGTATGAAGTGTATTTGTAATGAGGATAGCGCATTAGATTTGGAAATAGAAATGTTAACAAGATATGAATGGTGACTGATAGATTTCGTACGTCGACTGATACACCTAGGATTCGTGCATTAGGTAACGGAACGCTTTGTATTATCTTTAAGGCCTGTCCCACTTGCCGATATGTCGACTGTCGGCATCATTGACTGACGCATCAGGTCACCGGAAAAGTTGCGGCGTGATGCGGCATGATAACGTATTGACGCGTGGTTTCCTCAAGCGTTGCAACATTTTTTTGTCGCTGTTGGATTTTGAAATGTTCAAAATCTTACGGCGACCCTGATACGTCAGTCACGAGAAAAAATCGCCAAGTGGGACAGGCCCTTTAGCTTTCTACATGGTTAGTTATGTGCTTATTATGCTAGCCTGACTGATTAAAGGGGCTGTCCTACTTGGGCGACCTAATTGGCGAGTTTAGAAGATTTTTAAAAAATGTTGTGTTGAAGACCTCCTCCGACTATGTTGAAGAGCAGCTTCGACTAACTATGTCTAACTTCGGTAAAATTGGACACCGAATAGTGGAGAGTGAAGACGACCTCTTTCGATCTCCTTTGACCTCCCTTCGACTATGATGAAGACTATCTACGACTACCTTCGACTACCCTCGATTACCTACGACTAACATGCCGACCTACTTCGACTAAACCTACGAGTAAAAAAAGTATCGATTTTTTCCATGGCGACCATTTTTTACTCGCGGGCATTTTTTCACATATTGAAAAAACCGCCGCGACCTAGCTGAGGCCTCGAGTACGCGGGGACCACTCTCGAGCATGAAGGAGAGTTACGAAGACCTCCTACGACCTCGTGTCGACCATGCTGCCAGTGTGAGTCGAGGGCAAATTCGCCAGAACTCGCGGATTAGGTCACCCAAGTGGGACAGGCCCTTAAAGCAAATGACTGCGTGACTTGGCACATTAGCAGTTAATTGTTTCCATGTAATTAGTGTGAACAGACTGTTTGTGAAAAGTATTGAGTGGAGATGGATGTCAGCAGAGGTTTCCATTATAAAGGTTTTGAAATTATAAAACAGTACAGCACTTCATCAAATATAATTTATGGTGTTTTTTAATGTTCTTTTGGAATAAAGAGGTTCTAAATCTTTTTGTACGCCTAGTAATCATAGTTTTCCTCACATCCCATCCCATTCTTGGCCATTCCAGAGAGTACATTAGGTGGAAAAGCAGAAACAGCTCCTGGGAAAGTAAATGGTGTGATTCCAGTCAGGGTCCATAGTCACCGGGCTGAAAAAAAACTCAGGATCCAGTCTTGTTTGGCCATTTTTAAAAGGTTGCTTGTTCACAGTGAAGGTGGACACATATTGCTGGAGTAACTCAACGGGTAAGGCAGCATCTTTAGACTGAAGAATGGTTTTGACCTGAAATGTCACCCATTACTTCTCTCCAGAGACTGTGTTCACAGTATGTATACGTATGTACCAGTTGCACCTGTGCCAGGATATATTAAACATGCCTGACCTACAATTGTTCAATGGTACTTTACTGTCACATGGGCCGATGTACCATGAAATTCATTTCTGTAGACAGTTCGGTTTAAGTATCACTATACTTAGCACTTTGATGCCTCTTACAAAGGCATCTTAGATACAGTACAAGTGTGTAGCAATAATCCACTGAGACAGTTTACAGAGTCACCATTTTGGTGCCATTTAAGTAAGTTTATTGGCCAAGTATTCACATACAAGGAATTTGCCTTGGTGCTCCGCCCACAAGTAACAACATGACATACAGTGACAGTTATGAATGACAGAAAACATTAAACATTAATAATAATAAAACATTAATGATAAAACACCATTGATCAAGCATGTGAACCAACAAAATACCAGATCAAAGGGAGGCTACAGATTTTTGGCTGTTGAGTAGAGCAACTACTCGTGGATAAAAACTGTTTTTATGTCTGGCTGTGGCAGCTTTGACAGTCCGGAGTCGCCTTCCAGAGGGAAGTGATTCAAAGAGTTTGTGGCCAGGGTGAGAGGGGTCAGAGATGATCTTGCCCGGTCGCTTCCTGGCCCTTGCAGTGTACAGTTCATCAATGGAGGGAAGGTTGCAGCCAATAGTCTTCTCAGCTGATCGGACGATTCGCTGCAGCCTCCAGGTGTCGTGCTTGGTGGCTGAGCCAAACCAGACCATGATGGAGAAGGTGAGAACAGACTGTACGATGGCCGTGTAGAATTGGACCATCATTGCCTGTGGCAGATTGTGCTTCCTCAGCTGCCGCAGGAAGTACATCCTCTGTTGTGCCTTTTTGACTGTGGAGTCGATGGTAGCCCCCCACTTAAGGTCCTTGGAGATGATGGTCCCCAGGAACTTAAAAGACTCCACAAATGTGACTGTGGTGTTGTTGATGGTGAGTGGGGGGAGGGGAGGGGGAGCTCTCCTAAAGTCTACAATCAATTCCACCGTCTTAAGAGCATTGAGCTCCAGGTTGTTGATACGGCACCAGGACCCCAGCTGTGACACTTCCTGTCTGTAGGCAGATTCCTCCCAACCTGGATCAGTCCAATCAGGGGTGTGTCGTCTGCAAACTTGAGAAGCTTGACAGAGGTGTCTGTGGAGGTGCAGTCGTTGGTGTAGAGAGAGTAGAGGAGAGGAGAGAGTACGCAGCCTTGCGGTGCTCCTATGTTGAGCGTTTGCGGGTCCGAGATGTGCTTTCCCAGCCTCACATGCTGCTTCCTGTCTGTCAGGAAGTTGGTGATCCACTGACAGAGGGGTTCAGGCACAGTCAACTTGGAAAATGTGGAGTGTAGTAGCTCTGGCACAATGGTGTTGAATGCAGAGCTAAAATCAACAAACAGGATCCTTGCATAGGTCCCCTGGCGGTCTAGGTGCTGGAGGATGAAGTGCAGACCCAGGTTGACTGTGTCATCCACAGATCTATTGGCCCGATATGCAAACTGCAGAGGGTCCAGCAGGGAGTTTGTGATATTTTTCAGCTTGGCCAGCACAAGCCTTTTGAGTGTCTTCATGACTACAGAGGTCAGTGCGACAGGCCTGTAGTCATTAAGACAAGTAATCCTTGCCTTTTTGGGTACAGGGCCAATAGTGGAGACTTTGAAGCAGGCAGGGACGGTACATGTTTGCAGGGACTGGTTACAAATGTCTCTATAGACCGGTGTCAGTTGGTTGCACAGAGTTTAAGAGTAGAGGGGGAAACATTGTCAGGGCCTGGAGATTCCGGCTCTTTTGTCCTCCGAAAAGCCTCTCCACCTCCTCTACTTTTATTGTTGATATTGGATAAGTGATATTTTGCAGCACAGAGGGTGTGGGTGATTGGGTGTGAAGTGGTGATTGGAGGGGGGTGGGTGCAGAATGGCCCAGTCTTTGCAGAATGAGGTCAGGCTGTGAGAGTGTGTGGTTGGGGTGGGAAATGGTCCAGTGTTTTCATACTGGAGTCTTGCCTTAGGTAGTTGTGAAGTGGTGAATGGGAAGGAGAGGGTGCAGGGTCCATTCTTTGTAGACTGGGGTCTGGCTGTGTTGGTTGGGGAGGGGGGGAGGGGGTACCAGGGTTATGTTTCGGATTTTCAAACATGCAATAAAACTAATTCAGGTCGTTGGTCAGCTGACGATTGTCCAAAGAGCGGGGGGCTTTGATGTCCCATTTTGAAGTCCCATTTGTTGTATTTGCAGGATGCTTGGCCTGACCATGAAGGCCCATTGTCCTGGTGGTGTTGCAGGGTCGGTGTGGCCAAGCGTAGCCATGGTGTCCTCCAGTAGACTGTGTCCAGTCCACGGGCTCAGCCTCTTGGAGCGGCCCCCGGTCCAGCCGAGCCCCAGGCTGTTGCAGGGCCTCCAGCGGCCAGAGGCGACTCCCCCGTCAAGCCCGTACACTCCCTCCTACAGCCGGTCTGCTCACCGGCCAGTCATGTACTGTATGTCGGACGTGTTTCATGGATTATAACTCTGGCTTTTCACTATACAGCAAGTGAGAACCTCAGAGACTTTGCTGCGGAGATATGGGATTTCAACGACTGCCGCAGATGTTCAAATTACTGCTGTAGAAAATGGGGATGCCATTTTGTTAGTACTACTGATTCCAACCTCCATATGCACTGACCTTTAATATAAATGGCAAGTCTCAAGTATTTTGGATTTAATTCAATCTTTTGCTAAAAAAACAAAACATTATGTCAATCGGAATAGGACACAGATAAGGCACAGTACTATGTAGCACTAGACTGTCTAATTAAAGAGCTAATTAACCTACCAAATGCTACTGAAAAAGAATACAGATGTGCACTCACTCCTTGTTAAATAATGGGCTGACTAAACTGACGAATACTCGGACACACAGTGTGCGATGGTTAACGTCGGTCCTCTTTCTCACATTATGCAAAGTGAAATATTAGGCTCCATCTTGGAGCGCTGTCAGTTATAACAGCATATACTGTTAGCCCAACGTGAATGGGTTTTGAACTTGCAGCACTGGATCACAGTCTGAAGAAGGGTCTCGACCCGAAACGTCGCCATTTCCTTCTCGCCAGAGATGCTGCCTGTCCCGCTGAGTTACTCCAGCATTTTGTGCCTGTCTTCAGTGGCATGTAATGGCTGATCTGAAGTTCCAATACAGGAATTTTGATGCAATTTTATAAAGACATTTATCTTTAAAATCACTGTGAAACATTTTGATTGTATTTATTATTTATGATTATTATCATTATTATCATTATTAATATTAATATTATTATTAGTATTATTATTATTAATTATTATTATTCTTATTGTTTATTTATTAATTATTATTAATTATGGGGTAGGACACATGATGTCATTAAGCCGGAAAGAGCACTGAGCAGATTTATGAGGGTGTTGCCAGGACTTGAGGGGTTGAGTTATAGGGAGTGCTTGGGCAGGGTTGGACTTTATTCTGGCTGAGGAGTGATCTTATAGAGGTGTGTAAAATCATAAGTGGAATAGATAGGATGAATGCACAGTCATTTACCCGGGGAGGGGGGGGGGGATCATAAACAAGCGGGCATATATTGAAGGTGAGAGGAGCAAGATTTGATATGAACCTGAGGGGCAATTATTGAACTCTGAGGGTGGTGGGGACATGCAACCAGCTGTCAGAGGAGGAAGTTGAGGCTGATACTATAACAGTATTTGAAAGACACTTTGACATGAAGTAGTAAATGTTTAGAAGGATGTGGGCCAAATTTGGGCAAAAGGAATAAGCTTCGATGGGGCATCTTGCTTCTTGGCATGGCCAAGATGGGCCGAAGGGCCTGTTTCTGTGGTGTCTGATTCTGTGACCTTCACATTGTTGCCAGAAAAACGCTAGCTGTATAGTTGTAGGGCATCACAACAGCAATTGTTTTAAAACAAAAAACAAACCACTGGAGGAACTAAGTCAGCGGGCCAAGCTGGATGTGTGGAGAGGATGGACAGACGACGTTTCCGATCAGGCCCCTTCTTCTTCAGACTGACGAGGTGTAAGAGAGATAGCTGGTAGAGATAAGTAAGGGGGTGCGATAGGGCCAGAAACAGGCCCATTCCTGTTGCTATGTATTTTCCTAGGTGGAAAATGAAATTGCTTAGTGATCTTACATGTCAAGGGTCCCGAACCAAAACATCACCATCCATGTTCTCCAGGCTTGCAGCCTGACGCACTCAGTTACTCCAGTACTTTGTGCTTTTTTCTCTATAAACTAGCGCTTTGTAGTTCCTTGTTTCTGAATTTTCTCTAAATCCTGGTGACACAGTGGATAAGATAGTGAAGCTTGCTTGCCTCAATAGATAGAGCTGTGGTGTGTAAGTGACATTAGGCTGCCGATGTACATTGGTATAGCCACACTTGCACCACTGTTTGCAGTTCTGGTCACCGCGCTATAGAAGGGATATGTTAGTACTAGAAAGAGTGCAGAAGAAATTCAGCAAGATGTTGCCTGGAATGGAAGGCGTTAGCCACAAGGGAACGATTGGAAAGGCAGGAATTGTTCTCACTGGAATGCAGGTGGATGAGGAGTGACTTTATATAGATTCATGAAACAATGAGTTTTAGTTTAGTTTCATTTCCTTTGGAGAAACAGCACGGAAACAGGCCCTTCGACCCACTGAGTCTGCACCGATCAGCGATCCCCGCACATTAACACTATATCACACACACTAGGGATATTTTACACTTCAACCAAGGCCTATTAACATGCAAACCTGTACTTTGTTTGAGTGTGGGAGGAAACTGAAGATCTCAAAGGAAACCCACGCAGGTCACGAGGAGAACGTACAAACTCCGTATCGATCAGCACCCGTAGTTGGGATCAAGCCAGGGTCTCTGGCGCTGCAAGCGCTGTAAGGTAGCAAGAGCGGCAGGGATACAGTCACAATCTTTTTCAAAGTAGAGGGAAGCCTAAAACTAGCAGACATAAGTTTAAGGTGAGGGGAGATATTTAAAGGAGATTTAAGGGGCAGTTTTTTTCACACAGGGAGTGGTGGGTACGAGGAACAACACCAGATTTGATGGTAGAGGCAGGTACAATCACAGTATGTAGATAGGTCTATCAATAGGAAAGGAATAGAGGGGTGTGGGTAAATACAGGAACATGGATTAGTGTAAATGGACATTTCGGTCAGCATGGGTAAGTTGGACTGAAAGGCCTATGAACAGGTGAATCATGAACAGGACTTGTTCATGTTCTTACGAATACTGATGTCGTACTTCCATTTGGTATAAAAAATATGTTCTGTTGTAAATAAAAATGAAATTTGATAAATATGTTGGGAATATTTTTTGTGTTTTCAGATAACCATGCCAACATTTCCTGTTGTTGTGAAGATTGGACATGCTCATTCAGGCATGGGAAAGGTAACTAATCTTCTGCTGTTATTTGAGCCAACAACTCGCACTCTGTCAAAATGTCTGTGGTAGAACAGGAACATGTATCTAAATCTTAATGTAGAGATTCTTACAGCTTCTGGGTAATGCTGTGTTACTCCATTATGGGACTATAGGGCTGCATTTTTTTTTAATGCCATTTAACCCATTTTGTTTACGGTTGAAGTCTGAGTGCATGAAGGATCAGCACATTGTTTGCAGTTATAAGTGCAAGCTGTTAATACAACCTTAAGTTGGCCAAATCAATGTTTCAATTGTCATTACCTACCTCACAACATATATTGTTTAGTTTTAGGAAAGAACTGCAGATGCTGGTTCAAATCGAAGATAGACACAGAAAGCTGGAGTAACTCAGCGGGACAGGCAGCATCTCTGGAGAGAAGGGATGGGTGATGTATCGGGTCTTCAGTCTGAAGAAGGGTCTCAACCCTAAACTTCACCAATTCCTTCTCTCCGGAGATGCTGCCTGTCCCGCTGAGGTACCCCAGCTTTCTGTGTCTATAGTTTAGTTTAGTTTAGGTTAGCTTAGAGATACAGCACGGAAACCGACCAGCGATCCCTGCACATTAGCACCAGCCTACACACACTGGGGACAATTTACATTTATCCCAAGCCAATTAACCTACAAACCTGCACATCTTTGGAGTGTAGGAGGAAACCGGAGTTCTTGGAGAAAACCCACGCAGGTCACGGGGAGAACAGACAGCACCCGTAGTCAGGATTGAACCCGGGTTTCTGGCGCTGCGAGCGCGGTAAGGCAGCAACTCTACTGTTGTGTCACAGTGGCCGCCCTGTGATTATGATTCAATAATCTAAAGTTCATTTTAAATCTCACTTTGTGTATTCATGCACCATGTGGTGAATTATGCAACAGAAGCATAATGGAGGCACTTGGGGAATTAATTTTGAAAAATTCACATCACACAGAATGAATCGGGTTGGCAGGACTGTCATATGCTGAGATAATGGAGCAGCTGGGCTTTACACTTTGGAGTTTGGACGAGAGGGGATCTTATTGAAACATTTAAGACTGTTCAGGGTTTGGACACGCTAGAGGCAGGAAACATGTTCCCGATGTTGGGGGAGTCCAGAACCAGGGGCCACAGTTTAAGAGTAAGTGGTAAGCCATTTAGAACGGAGACGAGGAAACACTTTTTCTCACAGGGAGTTGTGGGTCTGTGGAATTCTCTGCCTTGGTTGAGGCCGGTTCTCTGGATGCTTTCAAGAGGGAGCTAGATAGGGCTCTTAAAGATAGCGGAGTCAGGGGATATGGGGAGAAGGCAGGATCGGGGTACTGATTGGGGATGATCAGCTATGATCACATTGAATGGCGGTGCGGGCTCGAAGGTCCGAATGGCCTACTCCTGCACCTATTGTCTATCCACCTCACAAAATATATTATGATTCATAAATGAAAGTTTATTTTGAATTGTACTTGTTTTTGCATACACTGTTGAATGATGCTATGTTTCAATTTCAGATTAGTTTATTGTCACATGTACAGTGAAAAGCTTTTGATGCGTGCGAACCAGTCAGCGGAAAGACAATACATGATTACAATTGAGCCATTTACAGTGTACAGAAGTGTAATGTCGCTATTTGGGGGAAATCATTTAAATAATCTCTTTAAATAAAAATGTAATCTCTCGGCAGATCCACTGCATTTGATTATTTTCTCGTCTGTTTTTCTCTCCTCCCTCTCCCCCACGCCACCCGCTGCTGGACCTTCCAGGTGAAAGTGGAAAATCACTACGATTTTCAGGACATTGCCAGTGTGGTAGCCTTGGCCAACACCTACGCCACGACAGAACCTTTCATAGACTCCAAATATGATATCAGGATTCAAAAAATAGGCAATAATTACAAGGCTTACATGTGAGCAAACTTTACATGTTGTAAATTATTAAATGTGTGCGATTTAAGTGCAAAGAAGTGAATTTAACATAAATGACATCTAGTAATGTAACCTAGTAATTAATAACTAGTAATTCATGAGGTCTGGACTAATGATCTTTAGGGGGGAAGAAGGGAGGGGGGTGGGGGGGGATAGTTCATAATCCCACTTGCAGATTGGGAATTTAAATTCAATTAATTAAAGAGATTAGAATAAAGATAATATCCATCGCAACGATCATCCAGCTCACTCCTTCACTACCCCAAACTGTGCTCTCCAGTTGAAATATAACTGATGGACCATTACATTGCTTTTTACATTACATTAGTCCGGAACTATACATTGGCTTAATTAACATCTAACCAGTGACTGATGATTAACTGTGTAGGAAGGAACTGCAGATGCTGGTTTAAACTGAAGATAGACAAAAAAGTGCTGGAGTAACTCAGCGGTTCAGGCAGCATCTCTGGAGAGAAGGAATGGGTGACGTTTCAGGTCGAGACCCTTCTTCAGAAGAAACATCACTCATTCCTTCGCTCCAGAGATGATGCCTGTCCCACTGAGTTAATCCAGTACTGTTAATTAACTTGTTAAAGAAGGAACTGCAGATGCTGGAGAATCGTGGGTACACAAAAGGCTGGAGAAACTCAGCGGGTGCAGCAGCATCTAAAGAGCGAAGGAGATAGGCGACGTTTCGGGTCGAGACCCTTCTTCACTTGTTGTCTGTGTCAATTAACTACAATTGCACAAATTGTAATTTATAAATTAAGTTAAAAAGGGAAAGAGAACATTTATCTCACTTCGGCTACTTAACCGTGATGATACATGACCTCTCACACGGGTCAAATCTTCATCTTACTCGACCTCCAATTCATGCTGTAGAACTTGCCGCTGTTCGCAACAACCAACCTGCTCTCCCGGTAGCTCAGCACTTCAACTCCCCCTCCCATTCCGAATCCGACCATTCTATCCCTGGCCTCCTCCATGGCCAGAGTGATTAAATTAGAGGAGCAGCACCTCATATTTCGCTTGGGCAGTTTACACCCCAGCGGTATGAACATTGACTTCTCTAATTTCAGGTAGTCCTTGCTTTCTCCTCCCCTTCTCAGCTCTCCCTCAGCCCACTGGCTCCTCCTGTTCCTTTCTTCCTTCCCGCCCCTCCCCACCCCCCCACCCTCACATCAGTCTGAAGAAGGGTTTCGGCCCGAAACGTTGCCTATTTCCTTCGCTCCATGGATGCTGCCTCACCCGCTGAGTTTCTCCAGCATTTTTGTCTACGTTTCCCCTAATGGAGCCTGTGGAAAAGTGTGGAAAAGTGTTTCTAAATTATAAACCTGAGCAATATGCTTTTTATTGCAGCGGAATTGTTTAAGATAAATATATATTTTGCAAATAATAGTTTTCCAGCACGAGTTCAAGATTATTAACTATTGAATCATTTAGCAGTTTCTCAATCTGCGGAAGTCTGCAAGAGAAATGGAAAATATAATTAAGAATGACTTTCCTGCCACTTGCATGGAAGGGTAATTATTTAATAAGTGATCAATTCAGACTGTTTAACTAAGAAACTGGATTATGGATGTGAATTTAGAAGAGAAACACACTGGAATATTTTTAGGTAGACCAAAATGCTGGAGAAACTCAGCGGGTGAGGCAGCATCTATGGAGCGAAGGAAATAGACAACGTTTCGGGTGAAACCCACACGGTTTCAGCCCAAAACGGTGCCTATTTCGTTTGCTCCATAGGTGCTGCCTCACCCACTGAGTTTCTCCAGCATTTTGGTCTACCTTCAATTTTCCAGCATCTGCAGTTCCTTCTTAAACACTGGAATATTTTTAGATTATTTCTATATCCATTCTAAAACCAACATGGTGGTGAGATCTATTCAAAATGTAGATAAAAACGTGATTAATTAAATAGGCTCCAATAGTGCCAGCCTATGGGACAAGTGGTCATTGCCTGTAAATTAATGTTAGACATGTTTAGAAAGCAATCTGAGATATTAAACTACAGAAACGTTGAGAAATGAAACTAAATATTTCAATTGCAACTTATTTCCTTTCCTAGGAGAACATCAATATCTGGAAACTGGAAAACAAACACTGGGTCAGCCATGCTTGAACAGATTGCAATGACAGAAAGGTGGGTTCATCACCAAGACAAGGCAGCATCACAGTACAATATGATACGATATAACTTTATTTATCCCAGGAGGGGAATTGATCTGCCAACAATCATAAAAACACAAAATGCATGAGACATTAAATTAAAGTGAGGAGTGGAAAGGCTTGAGGGATGTTGGAGATTGAGGTAAGGGGGGGGGGGGTAGTCTGTCTCAGTCTACCCCATGCAGAAGGGGAGGAGTTGTACACTTTGATAGCCACAGGGAAGAAGGATCTCCTGTGGCGTTCTGTGCTGCATCTTGGTGGAACCAGTCTGTTGCTGAAGCCCCTGCCCCACTTTCACGATCCAATTGCTGACCTCTGCTGAATTTGCCCTTGCCTCATGGTCATCACGAGGTCGTAGGAGGTCGTAGGTCACTCTTCCTCATGCTCGTGAGTGGTCTCCGCGTACTCGTGGCCTCAAGTAGGTCGTGGCGTTTTTTCCAGCCTGATAAAAAATGTCCACGAGTTTAAAAAAAAAGATCGGCATGGAAAAAATGTTATACTTTTTACCCTAGGTAGTTCGTAGTAGGTCGTGATGGTAGTCGTAGGTAGTCGTAGGTTGGTGACTGGCCCGAGAAAAAAAAAAGCAAATATGACATCATTTTATCATGTGATCATTTTCCACTCGTAGCTGGTCGTAGTTGGTCTTAGGTGTGGAAGACTGAGGTCGAGGGGGTCGTAGGAGGTCGTAGACATAGTTGTGGGAGGTCGTAGACATAGTCGTAGGAATTCTTTTACTTTGGCGAGTCAACACGACCTTGACATTTTTTTCAACTCGTGGATTAGGTCGTCCAAGTGGGACAGCCCCTTGAAGGTGCTCCTCAGGTTGACCAGTGTATCATGGAGGGGGTGAGCTGTATTGTCCAGGATGCTCTGCAGTTTGAGGAGCATTTCTCCCCTCTAAGCCCACCTCATCAGTGACAGTGCATCAATATTCTCTGAAGTAAAATGGCTGCACGACGTATCTAAGTGCATTTAGATCTAGAAACTAGTGTTGGTAGGAATGAAAAGAAGTGGGGGCAGTTCATCCAGAGCATAGTCAGTATCCAGATCCAGCTGCCAGAGGAAGCAGTGAAAGCTGATATTATTCCCACTTTCAAAAGACGTTTGGACACCTACATTGTGTAGGAAGGAATTGTAGATGCCGGTTTAAACCGAAGACAGACATAAAAAGCTGGAGTAACTCAGCGGGTCAGACAGCTGTGACAATGCAGAGACATTATCTTCAGAAGGGTCTCAACCTATTCCTTTTCTTCAGAGATGCTGTCGGACGCGCTGAGTTACTCCAGCTTTTTGTGTCTATCTAGAAACTAGTGCCATCCGAAAGGGTGCTGTGAATGGGCACAGCATCCAGGTGCTTAGGAATGATGATCAACCACTCTTTGCGCTGCAAATTTAAGATGCGTCCAATAGAGTGGGCATTCAAATTGTAAATTGTGCTGGCTGGTATTAAGCCAGGTGATGGTGGCTGTGCACCTGACTAAGGCTGTTGCTGGTTACACAAAAAGCTGGAGAAACTCAGCGGGTGCAGCAGCATCTAAGGAGGACCGAAACCCTTCTTCAGACTGATGGGTGGGGGGGGGGGGGGGGGGGGGGGCGGGGAGAAGAAAGGAAAAAGGAGGAGGAGGAGCCCGAGGGCTGGAGGAGAAGTGGGAAGGGGAGGAGACAGCAAGGGTCAACAGAATTGAGAGAATTCAATGTTCAAGCCCAGAAGGATGCAGACTCCCCAAGTGGAATATGAGGTGCTGTTCCTCCAATTTGTGGTGTTGATCACTCTGGCCGTGGAGGAGGCCCAGGACCGAGAGGTCGGATACGGAATGGGAGGGGGAGTTGAAGTGCTGAGCCACCGGGAGGTCGGGTTGGTTATTGCGGACCGAGCGGAGGTGTTCGGCGAAACGATCGCCAAGCCTCCGCTTGGTCTCACCGATGTAGATCAGCTGGCATCTGGAGCAACAGATGCAGTAGATGAGTTTGGAGGAGGTGCAGGTGAACCTCTATCGGACCTGGAAGGACTGCTTGGGTCCCTGAAAGGAGTGGAGGGGGGAGGTAAAGGGACAAGTGTAGCATCTCTTGCGGTTGCAAGGGAAAGTGCCCGGGGAAGGAGTGGAGCGGGAGGGAAGGGAAGAATTGACAAGGGAGTTACGGAGGGAGCGGTCTTTGCGGAAGGCAGACAGGGGGGGAGATGGGAAGATGTGGCGAGTGGTGGGGTCACGTTGGAGGTGGCGAAACTGGCGGAGGACTATGTGTTGTATGTGCCGGCTGGTGGGGTGAAAGGTGAGGACCAGGGGGACTCTGCCCTTGTTGTGAGTGGGGGAATGGGGAGAGAGGGCAGTGTTTGTGAGTGGGGGAATGGGGAGAGATGTGAGTGGGGGAATGGGGAGAGAGGGCAGTGTTGCGGGGTATTTCCGGGGAAGGGGTGGAGGGGGATGAAGGCTGATGCATCCTGGTTTGGATGAATAGGTTCAGAGATAAGATGTGTGTCTTCAAGAATTGACAACAGGCAGTCCTGGGACAATGTGATCCAGTTCATAAAGTCCTAAGGAAATAGGAGTAGAATTAGGCCATTCAGCCCATCAAGTCTACTCTGCCATTCAATCATGGCTGATCTATCTCTCCCTCCTAGCCCCATTCTCCTACCTTCTTCCCTGAACCTCTGACACCCGTACTAATCAAGAATCTATCTATCTCTGCCTTAAAAATATCCACTGGCTTGGCCTCTACAGCCTTCAGCGGCAAAGAATTCCACAGACTCACCACAGTTCCTATATAATGGCCCAAAAGGAATGTTTTCACTGGGAATATCATCACCCTGATACAGATGCATATCTGGAGTACAGGACTACTTTATACCCAGCTGAATTTCCAATGTGCTGGAAAATGCCCCAGAATTAGTTGTTGCCACATCTCACAACACAAGTACAGAGTGGTGTTTTATTTTTAAAGGTGCAATATTTAATTCAGTTTCCAGGCATTTATATCTGTTTCATTTTGGAGTAATTGACACAATATATGGTCCTGTGCACCATGAATCCGGGCGCATTACACTCGCCATTAGAATTTCTCCAACATACGTACAATAGTATGTTAAGGTATTTAAACTCATTTTGTGTTTTAGCTTTATTGAGTCCTCTATTTTAAAATACATATATTTGTAAGAGAAACATAGTTAATGTAACAACATTTGTCTTTTAATCCTTTGCACCAGTTGGAATGGGAGAAAAATGTTTTTTTTAAATCATTTATAAAACCTGTATATATTATTTATTTGTACCCTGTCTTTCTGGTGTTTATTTTATGTGTTCTGTTCAGTATGTATTTTCACTCATTAAGGTGAGGTAAAGTGTCTCAAATGTTGTATGTTGCGACTTTAAGGCTGGGTCATTTTATAGGATGGACTGCCTAGGAAGATGGTTGAGATTGTCAGAAGTCAGTTTTTCCCATCCCAGGACTTCACTGCCGGATTGTCCCAGGTCAAACCATTTCCAGCTGGTTTACGTGTGAGATTTTCTTCCATGTTAAGGTGGAAAGTGGGGGTGTTCGCTAATGATTAGTTAATTCCATTCGCAGCTCCTCAGCAAATGAAACGGTCCCTGTCTTAATGTAGAAACATTCAAACATGGGCTGACAAATGGCAAATAATATTTGTGCCATAGAAGTTGCCATGGCAATAACTGGTACCATCTAAGTTCATAAGTGATAGTAACAGAATTTGGCCATTCGGCCCATCAGGTCTACTCCGCTGTTCAATCATAGCTGATCTATCTTCCCCTCTCAACCCCATTCTCCTGCCTTCTCCCCTTAACCCCTGACCCCCAAATTAATCAAGAATCTATCTATCTCTGTCTTAAAAATCTAGAGAGTCTAACCACCTGCACTTGACATTGAATGGCACTCCCACTAATAATGCCCTTACCATCCATATTGTGAGAATCATCATTAATCAGAAACATAAATGAACAAGCTACTTCTGGGGCGGAAATCCTGGGGGGGGGGCAGGGGGTACACGTCCTCCCCCCTGCTTTGAGAGGTGGGGGACAACCCCCCCCCATGTTTTGGAATCTGGACTTTATCAGCCGCTTTCTAAGGGCTGAATCGGCCCATTCGTGGGGCCTTTCAGCGCCCGGCGCGGCTTAAAATCAAACTGCTGCATCGAGGCGATCGAAGCTCCCGACGTTGAAGCCCCCACCGGCCGATGAAAGACCCCGCGAACGGGCCGATTCGAGCCCCACGATTTGGGGCGGACGAAGCTGCTGTTGCTGGAGTTTGGAGTCGGTCACCCACCAGGTCAGCTCCCAATGTTACCGTCCACAGGGCCCATATCCAAAGCCTCGCGTGTGCGTGTGCATGTGTGTGCGCGCATGCACGTGCGGTCACCAAGACTTTGTGTCCCCCACAGCGATTTTTGACAGCTATTTCCGTGCCTGAATACGGTAGCTATAGCAACAGGTCAGAAGTTGGGTATCATCTGGAAAATGATCTGGCTTCTGACATTCCAAGGCCTTTCCACTAGTAACAAGTCACAAGTCAGGGTGAAATGAAATACTTTCCACTTGTCTGGAAGAGTGCAAAGCCAACAACTCTCACGAAGCTGGACACCATCCAGGTCAAGAGCTCAGGGACCATGGTTCAGATTTAATTTAATCCCTGGTCTAATCACAACAGATTCTGAATTAGTTTTCTGATCTGCAATTACTAGCAGACTACAGAAACTCTGATATTCTGATGAGTTATCAGGTGATAGTGTTGTTATTCCTGCACAGAAGCCAAACTTTCCCTTTCCCCTGACTAGTCTGAAGAGTCTCCATCCGAAACATCACCCATTCCTTCTTTCCAGAGATGCTGCTTGTCCTGCTGAGTTACTCCAGCATTTATCTTCAGTTTAAACAGGCATCTGCAGTTCCTTCCTACACATTTTGTCTGCAACCTTTGGTGTACTTTAATGAGAATACTTGAGAAAGTAACAACGCAGAGGACATAGGTTGAAGATGAAGGGGAAAAGATTTAATAGGAATCTGAGGGGTAACTTTTTCACACAAAGGGTGGTGGGTGCATGGAACAAGCTGCCAGAGGAGGTGGTTGAGACAGGGACTATCCCAACATTTAAGAAACAGTTAAGGGCCTGTCCTACCAGCATGCAACTCCATGCGATGAACGCGACCTAACGTGGTCGCTTGAGCCATCCGGCGTCGCGGGGCCGGTCCCACTTCGATCGCCGGAGCCGTGCGGAATTGTGCGGAGTTCGTCCCGACATCGCGCGGGGCTCCGAAAAACTGACTATGTTCAAAAATTCCGCGCGGCAACGGCTTGTCGGCTCGCAGTCGCCTCGACTCATTAAGCACCGCCTTGACGTCGTGCCTCCGTGACCCTCTCTATATGTGCCTCTGTGGCCCTCTCTGTGTGTGCCTCCGTGCCCCTCTCTGTGTGCCTCCGTGCCCCTCTCTGTGTGCCCGTCTCTGTCCTTGAGAATTTACCTTGCGGACTTTGCTCCAATTTCACGCCGCTTTGCGCCGCATCGCGCCACTCACCCGACCTCCGCGCGGCCCCCGCTGCCAGTTTGGTCGTGCTCGCCGCATGCAGGTGCATGCTGGTGGGACAGGCCCTTTAGGCGGGTACATGGATAGGACAGGTTTGGAGGAAAATGGACCAAACGCGTGCAGATGGGACGAGTGTAGATGGGACATGTTGGTCGGTGTGGGCAAGTTGGGCCGAAGGGCCTGTTTCCACAGTGTATCACTCTATGACTCTATAACTGAGCCAAAACTGTTCCAGGGTCAAATGGTAGAATAGTTGAATTTCCCAATAAAACAAATTTCTGACAACTTCAACCATCGTCCTGGGCATTCCATCCGATAAATAACTTAGTCACAACAGTCTTAGTCACAACATACACCATTTGAGAATGGTAGAACTTAATTAGTCTAAGAATAATTTATTTTGAAACGTGACCTTGACCCTAACAAATTATGTTCTCAACGGTGACCCTGCATGACATCTATTCACACCATCAGGAATATATGTGAACCAGAATCATATCTGTTGCACTGACGCAATCAAGGGATATGGGGAGAAAGCAGGAACAGGGTACTGATTTTGGATGGTGGACACAAAATGCTGAAGTAACAGCAGCATCTCTGGAGAGAAGGAATGGGTGACGTTTCGGGTCCAGACCCCTCAGACTGAAGAAGGGTCTCGACCCGAAACGTCACCCATTCCTCCTCTCCAGAAATACTGCCTGTCCCGCTGAGTTACTCCAGCATTTTGTGTCTACCTTTGATTTAAACTAGCATCTGCAGTTCTTTCCTACTAATTCTGGATGAGCAGCCGTGATCATATTGAATGGCGATGCTGGCAGAATAGAAATAGAAACATAGAAAAATAGGTGCAGGAGTAGGCCATTCGGCCCTTCGAGCCTGCACCGCCATTCAATGTGATCATGGCTGATCATCCAACTCAGTATCCCGTACCTGCCTTCTCTCCATACCCTCTGATCCCTTTAGCCAAATGTGCCACATCTAACGCCCTCTTAAATATAGTCAATGAACTGGCCTCAACTACCTTCTTTGGCAGAGAATTCCAGAGACTCGCCACTCTCTGTGTAAAGAATATTTTTCCTCATCTCGGTCCTAAAGGAATTCCCCCTTATCCTTAGACTGTGACCCCTTGTTCTGGACTCCCCCAACATCGGGAACAATCTTCCAGCATCTAGCTTGTCCAACCCCAGAATGGCCTACCACTGCACTTATTTTCTATGTTTGGAATGCTGGAGAAACTCAACGGGTGAGACAGCATCTATGGAGCGAAGGAATAGGTGACGTTTCGGGTCGAGCATTTTTGTCTACCTTCCATTTTTCCAGCATCTGCCGTTCTTTCTTAACCATTTTGCTTACTCACTGTCAATGAAAGTATTTCTTTCCTGTTTCGCTGGCTGTGAAGATTAACCTTTTGTAGAAAATAGCATAATGACTTGTGGGTGAGAGTGAACAGCAAGGTTGCTGGCTTTGGTCACAGAGTGGAGATACAGTGGACCAGCGATAGGGTCACGTCCTGATGGGTGGTGTTCAAAGATCATCACACCATTTATGGAATAGCTTTTCAAAAGTAAATGATGTGGAAGCAGGTGAATATGGTGATGAAATGGGAAAGGAGCAAGTATATTATAGATGTATAAATGACCTGGATGTAAATGTAGGTGGGATGACGAGTAATTTGGCGGGCAGCGCAAGTGGATAGGGAGGTAAAGAAGGCATATGTAAAGCCTTCATTGCTAGGGGGATTGAGTGTAAGAGTCCGGAAGTGATGATGCAGCTCTATAGAACTCTGGTTAGGCCGCATTTGGAGTATTGCGTGCAGTTCTGGTCACCCCGTTGCAGGAAAGAAGTGAAGATAATGGAGATAGTGCAGAGGAGGTTTACCAGAATGTTGTCTGCAGGGTTTCAGCCACAGTGGGGGAGGGTGGGAGATTACAACCTTCACGTGGTCCACCCTGTTTCGACTAGTGCAATCAACCCGACGTGCACAAACAGTTAGATCAAATAGAGCAAGTTGACCAACAACTTTAGGCTGTGCACGTCGTACTCAAGAAGAGGACGAAGAGGCTGCAGGGGGAGGTTGGAGAGACTTGGATTGTTTTCTCAGGGACATCAGAGGTTGAGGGCAGTCGATGGAAGTATATTAAATTATGAGAGGCAGGGACAGGCCAGGCTCCCAGCACCTTTCTCCCAGCATGGAAAAGTCCAACACTAGGGGGCATAGCTGTAAAGGTGAGCGGGGCAAAGTGTAATGGAGATATGCGGGACAAGCTGTTTTTACAGAGAGAGTGGTGAGAGGCTAGAACGCACTGCCAGGGGTGGCTGTGGAGCCAGGTATGAAAGTGATGTTCAAGAGGCTTTTAGATAGGCGCGTGGAAGTGCAGGGAACAGAGAGATGTGGCTCATGTACAGGCAAATGAGATCAGTTTAACTTGGTATCATGTTCGGCACAAACATTGCGGGCCGAAGGGCCTGTTCCTGTACTGTACTGTTCTATGTTCTCAATGGATGAATAAAACAAAATTGGAAACATGCAATGAAAAGTGAAAATGAAAGAAATCCATGCCAAGCCCACCAATCCCCATATGTTTCTACTTTTCATAGTCCTATCAACAGTTACTTGTCTTCCAGTTTCCCATTCTGCAAATCTAATTAGGTCGCTAAATCATATTTTGTCTTTTTAAAGATGCCAGCACATTATGTTTGCAATAAGCACAACTGTTAATCTAGACTTGCAGCATATGTTTGAGTTTCCTCATGTTTTCTTAAATTCCCTACGATATCACCGGCTGTTGATCTGCATTTCATCCACGGCCATGCCAAAAAGTGCAGAGAGAGATAGGAGATAGAGGAGGAAGGGAAGCTTAGAAGCATAGAAAATAGGTGCAGGAGGAGGCCATTCAGCCCTTCGAGCCAGCACTGCCATTCATTGTGATCATGGCTGATCGTCCCCAATCAATAACCCGTGCCTGCCTTCTCCCCATATTCCTTGATTCCACCTAGAGCTCTACCTAACTCTCTCTTAAATCCATCCAGTGATTTGGCCTCCACTGCCCTCTGTGGCAGGGAATTCCACAAATTCACAACCCTCCGGGTGAATTTTTTTTTTCTCAGCTCAGTCTTAAATGACCTCCCCTTTATTCTAAGACTGTGGCCCCTGGTTCTGGACTCGCCCAACATTGGGAACATTTTTCCTGCATCTAGCTTGTCCAGTCCTTTTATAATTTTATATGCTTCTATAAGATTCCCCCTCATCCTTCTAAACTCCAGTGAATACAAGCCTAGTCTTTTCAATCTTTCGTCATATGACAGTCCCGCCATCCCAGGGATCAATCTTGTGAACCTACGCTGCACTGCCTCAATCACAAGGATGTCCTTCCTCAAATTAGGAGACCAAAACTGTACACAATACTCCAGATGTGGTCTTACCAGAGCCCTATACAACTGCAGAAGAACCTCTCTACTCCTATACTGAAATCCTCTTGTTATGAAGGCCAACATTCCATTAGCTTTCTTCGCTGCCTGCTGTACCTGCACACCAACTTTCAGTGACCGGTGTACAAGGACACCCAGGTCTCGCTGTACCTTCCTAACCCCATTGAGTAAGGACCTAACCTAACCCCATTGAGATAATAATCTGCCCCCTTGTTTTTGCCACAAAAGTGGATAACCTCACATTTATCTATATTATACTGCATCTGCCGCACATCTGCCCACTCACTCAACCTGTCCAGGTCCCCCTGCAAGCTCCTAACATCCTCTTCACAGTTCACACTGCCACCCAGCTTTGTGTCATCCGCAGTCCTGCTAGTGTTGCTCCTAATTCCCTCTTCCAAATCATTAATATATATGGTAAACAGTTGCGGCCCCAACACCGAGCCTTGTGGCACTCCACTCGCCACTGCCTGCCATTCTGAAAAGGACTCGTTCTACTCTTTGCTTCCAATTTTCTGTTTATGTCAACACGCTATCCCCAATACCATGTGCTCTAATTTTAGTCACCAGTCTCCCGTGCGGGACCTTATCAAAGGCTTTCTGAAAGTCTAGATACACTACATCCACTGGCTCCCCTTCATCCATTTTATTTGTCACATCCACAAAAAATTCCAGAAGATTAGTCAAGCATGATTTCCCTTTCATAAATCCATGTTGACTTGGACTAATCCTTTTACTGCTATCCAAATGCCCCATTATTACCTGTTTAATAATTGACTCCAGCATCTTTCCCACCACCGAAGTCAGTCTAACTGGTCTGTAATTCCCCGTTTTCCTTCTCGCTCCTTTCTTGAAAAGTAGGATAAAATTAGCTATCCTCCAATCCACAGGAACTGATCCTGAATCTATTGAACATTGGAAAATGATCACCAATGCATCCACTATTTCTAGAGCCACCTCCCTGTGGACCCTGGGATGCAGACCATCAGGCCCAAGGGATTTATCATCCTTCAGTCCCATTAGCCTACCAAATAAAACTAATCATATTACGATCACTACCTCCAAGCAGTTCCTTTACCTCGAGTTCCCTTATCATATCTGGTTCACTGGACAACACTAAATCCAGAATTGCCTTTTCTCTGGTTGGGTCCATTATAAGCTGCTCTAAGAATCCATCTCGGAGGCATTCTACAAACTCTCTTTCTTGGGGTCCTGAACCAACCTGATTTTCCCAGTCTACCTGCATATTGAAATCCCCCATCACCACAATGGCATTACCTTTGTTACATGCCAGTTTTAACTCCTGCTGCAACTTACATCCTACATCCAGGCTACTATTTGGGGGTCTGTAGGTACCACCAATTAGTGTCTTCTTGCCTTTGCAATTCCTCAACTCAATCCACAGTGACTCTACCTCGTCAGTCCCTATGTCTTCCCTCGCAAGGGACTGAATTCCATCCCGCACCAGCAGAGCTACCCACCTCCTCTGCCCACCTGCCTGTCCGTTCTATAGGATGTATAACCCTGAATATTAAATTCCCAGGCCCGATCCTCCTGCAGCCACGTCTCAGTAATCCCCACAATGTCATCTACCAACCTCTAACTGAGCCTCAAGCTCATCTACTTTACTTCTTATACTTCGCGCATTCAAATACAATACTTATAATTCCTTGCGCATCTCACCTTTCACGTCTCACCGTGCACTTAAGGAAGCATTTATATTTTTGCAATTGTCATTCAAAATGTTGGCTTTTTGCCCTTTGCCAATACATCCTTTGCAGAAGCACAGCAGTGCAAACCTTGTTTAGTTTTCAGCTGCATCCAGGTAATATTGAAGCCATGGAGAGGGCTAAAAGAAGGGACATTCAGGATTGTTCATTCTCTCCAGATTGGGAGCTCAGATGGAAAATGAGGTCATGAAAAATAGGCAAAGAGATAGGATGTAGACATTTAGACAATAGACAATAGACAATAGGTGCAGGAGTGGGCCATTTGGCCCTTCGAGCCAGCACCACCATTCAATGTGATCATGGCTGATCATCCCAAATCAGTACCCCGTTCCTGCCTTCTCCCCATATCCCCTGACTCCGCTATTTCTAAGAGCCCTATCTAGCTTTCTCTTCAAAGTATCCAGAGAACCTGCCTCCTCAGGCAGAGAATTCCACATTTCCACAGATAATTTATATTCAAACTGCTGGACACCCTTTTAGTTTGATTCTGTCACTAAGTTTCTTGGCGCAAATCCAATGTTTTGCGTACCTTCAGTTAGATTTTTTTTTAAGATAACATTTCATATTATGTTGCATGAAGCACAGGTAAAGAGTTTTGTAAAGTAAGAGTTACGGGCGACCCGAAATTTCACCTATTCCATTTCTCCAGCGATGCTGCCTGACCCGCTGAGTTACTCCAGCATTTTGTGTCTGTCTTCAGTGTAAACCAGCATCTGCAGTTCCTTCCTACACACTTGCCTGGCTTTACCTACGCCAACCTCTCTTTCTCCTCCCTACTCCAACAGTCTAAAGAAGGGTCTCAACCCGAGACATCACCTATCCATTCCCTCCACAGATGTGCCAGACCCACTGAGTTGCTCCAACATCTTATTATTTTGCTCACTCTGGTTGGCTAGCTGGCACTTCCACTGAGATTTGTGGGTTACCTGCAATGACATTCCGACGCTAGACATTTTCTCCAACGATATGGAGTGCAGGAATATGGAACATGCTGGAGGTCAGATCATGCTGGAGATGGAGGTCATGCTGGGTGCAGCACTAGAGTTGCTGCCTCACAGCGCCTGAGACCCGGGTTCGATCCCGACTCCAGGTGCTGTCTGTACGGAGTTTGTACGTTCTCCCCGTGACCTGTGTGGGTTTTCTCCAAGATCTTCAGTTTCGTCCCACACTACAGGTTTGTAGGTTAACTGGCTTGGTTTAAATGTAAACATTGTCCCTAGTGTGCGTAGGATAGTGTTAGTGTGCGGGGATACTGTTTCCGCCTGTATCTCTAAACTACACTAAAAGGCCTTTGCAGCAGTGGACAGTCAAAGGAGATCTGGGAACCACCACCAGAGGACTCGTCACTGTTTGTGGACCATCCCTCTCTGCATGATGACTGAGGCAGTAGGATCTCTAAGCTGAACAAAATGACATTGTAGGCACATTTGATTTCTTGCTGTGCTCCGAGGTGTAACACTGGGTCCAGGTAACGTACTGAGCCAAGGAGGCAAATACACTTGATATTTTGTCCCTCACCTTTGTGCCAAACAGAACTGGTAATCAATCCAGTGTGGGGAAATACGTTTGCATGGAGTCTCACTCACCCTACATTAATATGTTACCTTGTCTGTTTTCATCCTTTTGTTTTTAATTAATTGAAAGAGAATTAATGGTAATTAATTTTTTTAAACCATTTTCCTTCTGAAAAAAAGAATGATTGGTAATTGTTGTATAATTAATGTTTTTTTAACTGAAGCAAGATATCTGGAAACATTGAGAATGTATGTGAGAGCAGAAGCTCTTTGATTGAGGATGCAACACTGCGGGGCTTGGAGAAGCACCACATGTTAAATGTGTGGTGCAGTCAAGGGTGGTTTTCAACCAACCCATTTAATCAAAATGAATAGTACACATCTTCCTCAAATGACTCGCAGAATCGCTGACAGCGAACGTGGGGTGAAATGGCCACTATATTATTTAATGACAATACACAACTCTGACCTCGTCCTTAATTAGTTTTTGTCTTTATCATTATTGTAGAACTTACAGGCCATTTAATATTCCCCATCGGCATGGTGGAAAGCAAGTTATCTGTTGTTGGGCTGTCGCACTCAAATTGGGTCAATGTCCATCAATAAAAAATGATCTTGGACAGGCTAGATGCAGGAAGATTGTTCCCGATGTTGGGGAGGTCCAGGACAAGGGGTCTCGGCTTAAGGATAAGGGAGAAATCCTTTAGGACCGAGATGAGAAGGACCTTTTTCACACAGAGAGTGGTGGGTCTCTGGAACTCTCTGCCACAGAGGGTAGTTGAGGCCAGTTCATTGGCTATATTTAAGAGGGAGTTAGATGTGGCCCTTGTGGCTAAGGGGATCAGAGGGTATGGAGAGAAGGCAGGTACGGGATACTGAGTTGGATGATCAGCCATGATCATATTGAATGGCGGTGCAGGCTCGAAGGGCCGAATGGCCTACTCCTGCACCTAATTTCTATGTTTCTATGATCTTAACCTGATCATCCGTTTCAGCCAGAGATGAACAGCTCCTGAGAATTAGATCTGAAGAAGGGTTTCGGCCCGAAACGTTGCCTATTTCCTTCGTTCCATAGATGCTGCCTCACCTGCTGAGTTTCTCCAGCATTTTTGTCTACGTTCCAGAGAGTTAGATCCTGCTTTAAAGACTGTAATCTGAAGAAGGGTTCTGACCTGAAACGTCACCTATTTCTTTTTCCCAGGGATGCTGCCTGGCCCAACATTTTTGTGTCCATCTTAGATCCTCCTTTGGCTTCTTAAATTGTTTTTCAGGATTGAGGATGAATTATATAAACAGATTGGGCTCCCAATTAGTAATTAGAACCCTGTTCCATGTTTAGAGGCCTTAGGTAGAGGAAAATAAGCATCTAGAAATAGTGAAAGGCTTGGACAGGGTAGATGTGGAGAGGATGTACAAGAAGGAATTGCAGATCCTGGAAAAATCGAAGGTAGACAAAAATGCTGGAGAAACTCAGCGGGTGAGGCAGCATCTATGGAGCAAAGGAAATAGGCAACGTTTCGGGTCGAGACCCTTCTTCAGATGTAGATATAGATGCGGAGAGGAAGTTTCCACTAGTGGGGGAGTCAAGGACGAGAGGTCATCGCCTCAGAATTAAAGAACGTTCCTTTAGGAAGGAGTTGAGAAGGAATTACTTTAGTCAGAGGGTGGGATTCTGCCCCTCTCTTCAAGAAGTACTCAATTGTGTCTGTAGATAAACTGAATGCATTCCAAATATGTTTTATTTTCAAATATCTTAAATGTAAACATGATTTGCCTGTTTCTCTTCATGATCTTTTCGCCCTTTGCTCTAATATTCACCATTACCCAACCAGAAGCAGAAATGATCTTCATCTTCCGTTTTGTCGAACATCCAAACACCAACATTGCATTACTTTTAAAGGTCCTAAATTTTGGAATACCCTGCCTCTGTCATTAAAGTCTCACACCTCCTTAGCCACCTTTAAGATTGAGCTTAAAAGGTTTCTCATCATGTCCTGAGATCTGACCTCCAGCTTTTTTGTAATGCTATTAATGAGCTCAAACTATTTCTGTTGACTCTTATCTCATACTATACTTTATTATTTTATTTATTTTCATATTTTTAATTTTCATTCTTAAACTGTATTACTGTTTATTTTTTACTTCTCCTGCCCCCTGATTTGCCATTAACGCTCATTTTCAGATGGGAGCGTACTTTGTATAAGGCCTCTGGGCTTCCCTTCCCTCCCAGCACTATATGGTATTATAAATTGATCATTTGTCTTCTTTTAAAACATGGTGCAAATAAAACAATAAAACAATAAACAATTCTTTGCCACAGGAGGCCAAATCAAGGGATATTTTGTAAAGCAGAGATGGATAGAGTTGTGATTAGTACGGGGGTCAGAGAAGGCAGGAGAATGAGGCTAGGAGGGAGAGATAGATCACCCATGATTGAATGGTGGAGTAAACTAGACGGGCCGAATTGCCTAATTCTGCTCCTATCACGTATCACCTTATGACCTTGTCTCTATACACCAGAGCTGTAAAACTTAGAAGTGACGTTTGATAGTAATTTATTTTACAGATTGTATGAACAGGCAGAAAGCACTTCTTGACAGTGGCTCTGGATGTTCTTTGCTCAAGTGGCTGTGATCAGCTTTTAAAATGTAGCATAGTTAAAATAAAAGTTATGGCTGTCACCAATTGTTTTTCCCCCCTACAACAGGTACAGGCTTTGGGTCGATGTCTGTTCCGAAATGTTTGGAGGATTGGACATCTGTGCAGTGAAGGCTGTCCATGGGAAGGATGGAAAGGATTATATTATTGAGGTAAGGACGGAGAATGCCACAAGCCCAAACAAACCATTCCGTAGTCCAATCGATCAATTACCATTTATCATTACAATGCAGATGTGATTCAGAAGTACCTCCAATGCACATGAAAAAATGAATCCAGTAATTGTCCATGGTAGATCCATTACTGGGTGTATGTGACCTCTGATGAGTTTTGACAAATACACTGATGGTTAGATGAAGAAGTATGGGACAAGGCTCAGGTGGTGTATAAATGCTAGCGTAGACTTGTGGATGAAATGGTTCATATGCCCTATGGTTTTGATGAAAATTGATCTACAGGAAGCACACTTGGAATTTAATTTGCTTTTGCTTATGTTTCTAAACTCTAGGTACAGGTTTACTGCCATTTACATGTTTCCACCTGCATGCTACAATTATTTTAATCCTTAATCAGCTTTTAATTAGAAAGAGACTTCAACTGATCGCACACACACATCATGGATTCAAATGTATTGGATTAAGAAACATCTGCATATCACGCGCAGTGGATAATCAACTATCAGTATAATGAAAAAGGTCAGAAATAATAAAACCAAATGCAGCAACATTACCAATGAATTGACTAAACTGTCAGACATTCTTGCAAGAGGAATGCCATTCAAACAGTATCAGTTCCTCCATTTTGCATAATTAGCAGATTCATTTAGCCAATTAGTTCATTTTCCTTCTACTAATTTATCATTATTTCCCAAATATGACAGTCCACTCATTGCTTGGTTTTGCTACAGTAATCAGACTATTTGCTTAAATTAGTAACCCTTTCATTATTGTCCATATAATAGTACAGACTGAAGATGCTAAAATAAATGCCCAATGAGTTGATGCTATTTTATTGTTACAGACTTCACTCCACAGTTAAATGTGTTTTCTGTTATATGTGTGCGTTGTTTGCTTCTGGTGGAAAAGTTAGGTTTCTGGAAATTAAGCTAACAATTTAAGGCAGCACGGTGGCGCAGCGGTAGAGTTGCTGCCTTACAGCGCTAGCAGTGCCAGAGACCCGGGTTCGATCCCAGCTACAGGTGCTGTCTATATGGAGTTTGTACATTGTCCCACATGGATGTTCTTCGAGATTTCTTTAGTTTAGAGATACAGCACGGAAACTTGCTCTTCGGCCCACCGGGTCCACACCGACCAGCGATCCCGCCCATTAACAATTCCCTACACCCACTGGGGACAATTTTGGTTTTACATTTACCAAGCCAATTAACGTACAAGCCTGTACGTCTTTGGAATGTGGGAGGAAACCGATGATCTTGAAGAAAAGCCACGCAGGTCACCGGGAGAATGCACGAACTCCGCACAGGCAGCACCCGTAATCGGGATGGAACCCGGGTCTCCAGCGCTGCATTTGTTGTAAGGCAGCAACTCTACCGCTGCCCCAGTGTGACTGCCCAATCTTTGGTTTCCTCCCACATTCCAAAGAAGTACAGGTTTGTAGGTTAATCGGCTTGGTATAAGTGTAAAATTGTCCCTAGTGTGTGCAGGATAGTGTAGTGTGCAACGGCCTGTTCCCACTCGAAGCTAAATTAAACAAAAACAGCCGCAAGATCGAATAACGTTTTCTGCATCGCCTGCGTGTTTATCATGAGAAACATGTCCTGGACTTCATCCGTTCTAACAACGTTAAGGGCCTGTCCCACTTTCACAACCTTTTTTACTCGTGGACATTTTTCATCAGGCTAGAAAACGCCCCGACCTACTTGATGCCGCAAGTACCTACGACCAGCATGACGGCCTGCTACGATCTCGTGACGACCATTCTGCGAGTATGAGTCAAGGGCAAACTCGGCAGAGGTCGTAAATTAGGTTGTGAAAGTGGGACAGGCCCTTAACTATTTTCTCTCTCAATGTTCCAAGCTCTCTTGTAGTATAATAATCTTGCCCAAAGAAATTGGCCATTGAGATTGGAAACTAATTATTCTGCAGATTGTTCTACACGGCTCGCAATGTTTATTCCTGCAATCTTCTCTTTTTAATATGACAGCAATTACATGAACCCGTTGTCTTATTTTATAAGAAATTGAACTGACTCTGACAAATGGTGTCGCTGATAAGTAGGACAGCTTGCGTAGGAATGTTGCTATCTTTTTGGGCTACTATGTAAAATGTCTTCTTTCTGCCCGGATTAAACCGGGACATCCCTTCAACAACCAAATGATGCTCTGTAGAGATACTGTGCTGCAAGTAACTGAGCAAAAATAACTCTTCTCTTTGTGTCACGTGGTTGAAAGAAAAGGTGAGAACATGAGGGAGAGGACGAGTGAGGGAGAAAAGAGATGAAAATGCTCTCTACATCCTCTGTCCGTGTATGTTTGGTAACCTGCAAACGTACATGTCCGGCAGAAAAGAAATGAGAAGGATTCGTAAAGGATGCGAGATGTGTAGGAAGGAAGTGCAGATGCTGGTTTAAACCGAAGATAGGCACAAAAAGCTGGAGTAACTCAGTGGGAAGGAGGGTCTCGATCCTGAATGTCACCGACTCCTTCTCTCCAAGGATGGGAGATGTTGGCTCAGTAAATGCATCAATGGGCACCATGCTTTTTTGCCTTCCATAATTAGATCTCAATAAAGGATGAAATGTTACTGGGTATCGTTGGCCTTATGAGTTGCACAAAGACTTCAAGTGTCTTTAGGGGGTCGATTGTGGATTTGACATACTATCCCACTGACGAACCAGGCCAGGTCCTGTGCTGTCCAAACGTGAGAAATGGCTAACCTACCTTGATTGGAAAGTCAATGCCCCCAAAATTAGCAATGAAAACCTACCCCCAACTTCATGACTTCTGATCCTGTCCTTGAATATTCACAGCAACTGATCTCCAGCTACCCAATAGACAATAGGTGCAGGAGTAGGCCATTCAACCCTACGAACCAGCACCGCCATTCAATGTGATCATGGCTGATCATCCCCAATCAGCACCCATCAAGCAATCTTGACCCTTCACTACACTCCCCATCTCCTGTAAAGGTCTAATTGTATCTCAACAGGATGTTATCTTCCCCATATAAGATTGAAATGGGGCAGTACTTTCCCAATGAATGGGTGACGTTTCGGGTCGAGATCCTTCTTCCCGTCTCGACCCAAAACGTCACCCATTCCGTCTCTCCAGAGATGCTTCCTGACCCATTGAGTTACTCCAACATTTTGTGTCTATCTTCGGTTTAAAGCAGCATCTGCAGTTCCTTCCTGCCTATTCAGTGGTTTAGTTTAGTGATACAGTTTGGAAACAGGCCCTTCGGCCCACCAAGTCCATGCTGACCAGCGATCACCGCACACTAACACTATCGTGCCCAATTTTACCAAGCCAATTAGCCCACAAACCTGTACATCTATGGAGTGTAGTCTTTGTCGTATACAAAGTAGTGGGCCTAATGTGCTATTAAATTGTTCAGAAGGCATTGACCAGTTTACTAGGTAGCTAGCTTATTTAATGACAAAAATATAGTTGTGAACAGGTTCATTCTTGAATTTTGAAACACAATAATTAGCTCCATTGAGAGACATAGGAAACTGCAGATGCTGGAATTCTGAGCAAACCTTCTCTCCCACCTGATTCGTCAACCTCTCCACACCAGAATCCACCTCTTGCCCCATCCCGTCCCATCACATCAGTCTGAAGAAGGGTCCCCACCCAAAATGTCATCTTTCCATTATGCCCCTGTCCCACTTAGGAAACCTGAACGGAAACCTCAGGAGACTTTGTGCTCCACACAAGGTTTCCGTGCGGTTCCCGGAGGTTCCCGGAGGTTTTTGTCAGTCTCCCTACCTGCTTCCACTACCTGCAACCTCCGGCAACCACCTGCAACCTCTGGGAACCGCACGGAAACCTTGGGTGGGGCGCAAAGTCTCCAGAGGTTTCCGTTCAGGTTTCCTAAGTGGGACAGGGGCATTACTCTCCATCAATGCTGCATGTCCCATTGAGTCCCTCCAGCGGTTTGTTTTTTGCTCAATTTGCTTCACCTGTTTGACAATAGACAATAGACAATAGGCGCAGGAGTAGGCCATTCGGCCCTTCGAGCCAGCACCGCCATTCAATGTGATCATGGCTTATCATCCCCAATCAGTACCCCATTCCTGCCTTCTCCCCATATCCCCTGACTCTGCTATTTTTAAGAGCCCTATCTAGCTCTCTCTTGAAAGCATCCAGAGAACCTGCCTCCACCGCCCTCTGAGACAGAGAATTCCATAGTTTGGTGTGGTAAAGGGCAATTTTAATGCCTTCCATTTGTAAAAACTCTAACTTGTCAGGGGATGTAGATTCAGAGAGGCAGATGGACAATTGCTTTCCTCTTGGGGTTTTTTTTTTAGAGCTAATGTATCCTAGACATTTTTTAAAGAAATGGACAAACTGGATGTAAAGGGAAAATAAGGAACCCAGACTGGCCAGCCTGAAATCATTGGAGTAAATGCTGGATTCATTACAAAGGATATAATAGCTGGGCACTTGGGGAAGAGCAGCAAGATCAGTCTGAAGAAGGGTCTCGACCTGAAACGTCACCCATTCCTTCTCTCCAGAGATCCTGCCTCTCCCGCCGTTACTCCAGTTTTTTGTGTCTACGGTATAAACCAACATCTGCAGTTCCTTCCTACACATTTAATAAAGAGTTTTATATCTTTCTTAATGCTAGAGGGATTGAGGGGCATGGGGAGAAAGCCAGTGCAGGGTATCGAATATGGACCATTAGCTGCAATCATATTTAAATGGCCAAATGACCTTCCCTGCTGCTCAACTTGCACATTTCCATAAAAGCAAGGGAAGGTAAAAGAGGGAGGTCCAACAAAGAAAGATCACAGCAAGATTGGCATTATGTCATATCGCAGTTGTAGAATATCTGCCGAACAAGTCTAGATTTTAATGTTTACCACAGTTCCATGTTATGGATCAGAGGGGTTTAACCAGCATTATAACTGGGTCATTATACACAGGAAATAACATGTTGTGGAATGCAGCATTCTGTGTTTTAATATTTGGGGATCAACTTAATTACTAATTGATGGACTGCTTGCAGCCAACAACATTTAACACAGTTTGCATCTGCCAGCAAGGGTCTTTAAAAGGCTCTGTGCCAAAAGGAGGGCCACTACGGTGGGAAATTGGTGTTACAAGCTGCGTATGAAGCAACTGGTGCATTTGGCTACATCCCTTGTGTACACACACATATTGCAAAGGGGACCTCAACATAATCACACACTGACCAAGTACAGACGTTCTCTGGGCACCTTGTGCAGAGCGAAGAGTAGGTTTGGTCTTGGTCTTGCGGCTTTGATTAATGTCTTCATCTGCGTCATTTAAGAGGGATGCATAGTTTTTTCATTGACTCCAGTGTTCTGATCAGCAAGTCCAGTCAGAAACTTCATATTATAGAATCATAGCTAAAATAAACAATTAGCCAGTTACAGTTGTGAAGACAATTAGCCTAATAGCAGATGGCATTTTACAAGATTCATTTTTGGAACTTGCCAAAAAGCTAGGCCAGATTAAACAGTAACAGGAAACCAGGCTACAGTCAATAAATATTTTTTTTTTTAAGTTCATGCTTGAAGGAAGATGGGTGCCATTTTAAGTATTTTATTTATTAAGTTTAAGTTTCATGTATTTTCTGTTCATTCCTTTTACTTTTAATAAGTAAATATATCTAATCAGCCTTCAAAAGTGAGATGATAACATATTCAAGCAGCTGATATACAGAGTAAAGCACTTTTGCTGTAATCCCTGTGCCATCAGTATTAGTCAAACGTCAAGAATGTTCTATTGTCATATGGCCCAAGCAGAACAATGAAATTCTTACTTGCAGCAGCTCAACATGTAGACATAGTACACTGTAAAAAATATAATAAATGAAAAAAGGTTGTCTTCATACGCGCGTGTGTGTGTGTATATATCTATACATATATATATAAAGTATGTATATATATATATATTTATACACATATATATATAATATGTATCTATCTATCTATCTATCTATCTATCTATCTATCTATCTATCTATCTATCTATCTATCTATCTATCTATCTATCTATCTATATCTATCTTCTATCTATACATATCTAAAACTGATCTTGTTATCTTCCCCTTTGCGCGATCTTTCTATTTGCGCAGAAATGGTTTGCGATAGCGCTATGATTTGTCACCAGTTCACTCGCCGTTCTCCTGTGCTGCGACTTCACCTAATTTTGTTTCGATCTGTTGAAGTCGTAAAAGTTAGCAAGGTTTAGAAATCTTAAAAACCGCATGTGCGTAGATCGATCTCTTCTCCTGCCAGGCAGCGCCACATGGATTAATCTCTTCCCCTGTCACTGCTCGGGGGGTGCTCGGGCTATGGGTGAGTGGTGGAATATTGCTTTGGGGGAACGGGTGAGCGGTGGAATATTGCGTTGGGGGAACGGGTTGCGTTGGGGGAACGGGTGAATGGTGGAATATTGCGATGGCGAATGTGTTGTGTTGAGGGACCAGGCATCCCGCATGACTTTGGACCCAGCGGGTCCCACTTAGTCTAGAACAAAATATATGTGTGCTTATGATGCTGCCAGCCATTTTGAGGCAGCGACTCCAGTACATCCCTTCGATGGTGGGGAGGTCAGAGCCGGTGACGGACTGAGCAGTTTTCACCACTTTTAGCAGTCTTCTCCACTCCTGGGCTTTGAAGTTGCTGAACAAGGCCATGATGCAACCAGTCAGTATGCTGTCTACTGTGCACCTGCAGAAGTTCAAGAGACTCCTCTCTGACATGCCAAATCCCCGTAATCTTCTCAGGAAGTAGAGGTGTTGATAGGCTTTCTTTATAATTGCATCAGTGTGCTGGGTCCAGGAAAGATCTTCAGATATGTGTCCCAGGAATTTGAAGCTTTTGACTCTTCCCACCACCGTCCCGTTGGTATAAATAGGTTTGTGGGTCCTCGTCCTTCCTCTTCCAAAGACCATGATCAGTTTATTGGTCTTACTGACACTTCGCCAGAGCCCAGCCTGTGAATGCGGAGCAGAACAACAGACAGTCAACCATGTCATATCCGGGTGCCCGCTCTAACACCCACAAAATGGAGCTCAGGGCCTGGCAGACATTGACGCAGAGACAACAACCTGGCTGCTCAACACCTGCCTTGAGATCAAACTATTCCTTTGATTTATGTTTCATTCGCAAGAAGAATATGACTGACATTGAGAGCCAGGTTGTTGTGCTGGCACCATTTGGTCAATCGGTTGATCTCATTTCTATAATTTGTCCAACAACTGTGGTGGCATTGGCGAACTTGAAGATGGAGTTCGCACTGTGTCCGGCTACACAGTCATGAGTATAGAGTGAGTAGAGCAGGGGGCTGAGCATGCAGCCTTGAGGTGCTCCCATACTGATGGTCACCAAGGAATACTTGAATGTTTTGTAGAAAAGGATATGTTGGCAGAGAGGGAAGAGTTTAATTCTTTCCTTCCACATTATGCAATATGTCTCCGGATTGTTGTGTCAATCTGAACCTTGAATGTAGTCGGCAACTCAGCATCCATGTAAAGAATTTGAAAGCTTCACCATACTCAACGCATAGAAGTCCCAAATTTGAACCCACAGAATTTTCCAGGCATTCTTTCAGCAACCATCCTGCCAAACCCTTTCACAGCAATTAGTAAACCAATCTCCTTTACCATTGTTTTATATTTCTACTAATTGACTATATTATTACCGGGAGATGCTGGGACCAGGCTCTGGTACATGAGTTCCATTAATAGGAAGGTAAGATGAAAGTATCAGTGCTAGTCACATCAGGCACTATTATATAGTCCCCAGCTCTGCAATTCAAATTTTAGGAATTACTAATTTTCAGGTTAGAGGGCCATGGCGAGTTGGGGCGCCATTGGGATCTGTGCGAGACCTCCAGTTGTTCATTGTACCTATCGATGATTTGGATGAGCAAGTACAATAAGTCAAGGCTGGCTGATGACGTTAAAGCTAGATGGCACTGTGGGCTGTGAGGCAGATACAGAACAGCTCTGGGAAAAGATCAATCGGCCAGGTGAACATTTGAGAAGATGCCAAATAATATAATACAAAAAAATGCAATGTAATTGGTACAAAAACTAGAAACACAATGTTGTTTCAATGATGAAAGATTAATAGGTGTTGCTTTTCAGAGTGACCTGCATGTCTTAGTACATAAATCTCTGAAAGTTCATGTGCAAGTTTGGAAGCAATTAGAAAGGATATTGGTATATTTCTGCTCTATATTGCAAGAGGATTTGACTACAAGAATAGAGACATCTTGCTTCAATTATATAAAATTCTTGTGAGATTGCAGCTCAAGCATGCTGTACATGTCTAGTCTCCCTACATAAGGGGGAATATATTGGAACAGGAGGTGTACAACCAAGGTTATTCAGTTCATTAAATAATCTGTGATTACCACTAGTGTTAATTGTGGTAAACTCCTGTCAAGTTCATGTTCTCGATAGAAGGACACCAGTGGCCTTACCCTGTTTGGAAGACATGTGAATCCAGACCTACAGTAATATGGTTCACTTCAACTATTTTCCAAAATAGTGCTGAAATGTTTTAAGAACTGGCCAAAGTACTTCCCAACAAGGGTGTCAACCACAATAAATGTTTATTTTATTAAGAAGCATTCAAAACCCACTCAAAATATTCAGGGAGGATTGGAGAAGATTCTTAAGATATAATAGTAAGATTAAACGGGAACTTACCAGTTTGAAGTTTGATCTTTATTTTATGAGGAGTTACAATGAAGGATTACGCGGAGAAGCCCACCAGCCCGCATGCGCGTCAATCTTCAAAGCAGCGGTGTGAAATCACAGATAACAGTAGTTGAAGTGACATAGTAAGATTAGAGAAGACTAGAACTACCAGATGACCTTTATGACACGAGGGTTGGGAGCGGAGGGCACGTAATCCATCATCATAACTCCTCATACAATAAAGATCAAACTTCAAAGTTCTCGTTTAATCTTACTATTTTACTTCGGTGTCATGTGAGTGATTCCGTGAAGATTTTGAAGCTGTGATTTAATGCCGTGGGAAAACGAGTCCACACAAGCACGACTGCATCAGTTGACCACAGATAAGGGAAACATTCATAATGCATACAGGCATGACATAGATTTAAAACATGCTGATGCTGATAAATGAATAAATAATAATAACAGTAACCCCTCTCATCTGAGGTGAAACTATAAAATAGAATCTAAAATAGAGTTGGCAAATACCCCTTGTCTGGCAATGGGTTAAAATAAAAGGTTGGACACCTCGTTCGTTAAGGCCCTGTCTCACGGTGCGAGTTGACACACGAGTGACCCAGAGTGACAGACTCGTGGTTGTGTACGATATTCCAAGTTGATGTGCAAGTGTTTGTGGCGAGTTCCCACGGGTATGGTAATCTGCGATGTTCCGAGATCGTCTCCAGAGTTACCAAGTTCCCCTCCCGTTTGCTCTTGAGTTACCAAGTTCCTCTCCCGCTCAGGGCGTGTGTTGTTGCTGCAGTGCGGGATTCGCATTTAAAGCACTCGGTTATCTTCAGCAGTTCAGGCGAGGACAGATTTGGGGGGGTGGGGGGGGGGGGGGTGGGGGGGGGGGTGGGGGGGGGGTGGGGGGTGGGGGGGGGGGGTGGGGGGGGGGGGTGGGGGCGAGGGATGGTGGAATTGGGAGAAGGCAAAGACTATGGGTGGGGAGGAGTGAGAGGGGGGCTAGGAACGGCATCTGCGAAACGGGTAGTCAACCTTTAGGGTCCCGGCCCGAAACATCCCTATACATTTTATGATTTCCCTCCAAAGATGCAGTCTCCCGTGGTTTGTTTGCACAACTCTCTCCCCTCTCTCTCCCAACATTAGGGGGGGGGGGGGGGGGGGACGACAAGATAGTTTAAACGGACCTTACCCCCACTTCATGCTTCTGTTGTGCATAATTCAGCAGTAAAACCTCTCTTCCCCTTACCCAGCGACGCCCGATTCCTCGCACCCCCACAAGTTCACATCGACGAGGGAAGAATGAGCGGGGAGTCTGAAGAAGGGTCCCGACCCGAAACATCACCCATTCCTTCTCTCCAGATGCGATGCCTGTCCCGCTGAGTTACTCCAGCATGTTTGTGTCTATTGTCGGTGTAAACCAGCATCTGCAGTTCCTTCCTACACACCGACAGTGAAGTGCCTCGGCCAAATTAGGAACATTAGGATTCTCTGATGTGAAGGTAGTCTGGTTTGCGTTTCTTACACTTGATCATATCCGAAACTAAAGTATAGATAGACACAAAATGCTGGAGTAACTCAGTGGGACTGGCAGCATCTCTGGAGTGAAGGAATGGGTGGCGTTTTGGGTAAGTCTGAAGAAGGGTCTCGACTCCATTCCTTCTCTCCAGAGATGCTGCCTGGTCCGCTGAGTTACTCCAGCATTTTGTGTCTATTAAAGAGTTCCCACGGTAGACGCACGGATCACTAAAGTTAACGCACGGGCCACTACGATATAACTCTGAGTTTAAATGTTTCAATTTTAAACTTGACCACGAAATTTGACTCGTGGAAAAAGTCAAACATGTTTGACTTTTTTCACGAGTTCACAAGTTTCACGGGTACCTGCCGTTAGCGCCACGAGTGGACAAGTTGATCGCGCGAGTTCCGACGTTCCCGCTACGTTGGCTGTACGTGATCACCACGAGTGAAAACTCGGGGTCATTCGTGAGCCAACTCGCACCGTGAGACAGGGGTTTTAGACCATCCTGCAGTCGGCAGGATGTGGTCCAGAGGACCGTACATAACCCTTGCTGCTGATGTTGTAGCAGCCCTGGTGGAGTGAGATTAGAAATTAGTATCTACTCCTGTATAAGCCAATACCCCGTATTAACCACCTGAAAATGGTCTGAACTGATACCTTCTTATGAGGTTTTTTGTAACTAACAAACATAGCTAGTATCAGAGCCTCTAAGGCTCTAGATGACCTTGACGTAATGTTGTAAATGTGTGACCACACATAACCAAAGGTGCATGGGGTATGCCATGAGAACTAGTTTGAGACCTGACACCCCTGGGCTGCCCTGCTTAACTAAATCGTAAACCACGATTATATGAAATATTATATAGCAGGTGTAACCATCCTGTCCAGTCGCAATTTATGTAATGACTGGACCCATGCGCTCAGGACAGTGCTAGGGGGATAACTACCTATGAGAGCCGAGCCAAAGATAGGGATATAGCTGGAGCCCCGTGGTGAAGAAGCGTTAACACAATGTCAATATCCCATACTTCCATGTACTTGGGTCTGGGAGAAGTTGTGTTAATGATATCCTTAATTAACTGGACATCAGAGGGTGAGACCCGGTCGGGTCTTGCTCACTGCAGCAAACATGATGAGAAGCACGTTGGGTACAGTTAATGGGACTATAACTTAATTTATTGTCAAGGACCCATTAGAAAATGAACTCCAAGATGTCAGTGTCCGTGCTGTATTATATGTAACATAGCATATAAACAGAACACTTCCTATCTCCTGAAGAGGCAATGTACCGCTTTTTTGGTGCTATCCCTGCACTCTGCAGTAAGCACATATATGGATCGGTCTGACAACCCGAGCCGCAGAAGTGGTCTTCTCAGATTCTGTACAGTAATAAATTGATTAATCATGCAGAGGCTGGTTCCCCGAGTCCCAGGCTGAACCAGCAAAGGTTTATGTTTAGAAACCGCATATAAGGTTCTATTATTATTCCCAACATTTGCGGGAAACCATGGCTGCGTAGGCCAGTCAGACAGTACGAGAACCCTGAAGCGGGATCTTGCTGAATTTATTGCAAGACCCGACTGATGAGGCAAAATGGAGAAACCACATAAAAGAACATTCCTCCCCCGTGTAGCGAGAATGTATCTGTCGCCACTGTGATGCCACATGTTTTCACAACTGGTGAATGAGCCTGGATGCAAACATATCGATATTGGGTGCCATCGAGCCATAATATCATAAAATACTTTGTGATCCAACATCCATTCTGTGTTGTAATTGATTTTGCATGATGATACACCAGGGCCAAATGAGGTTAGGTAAATTATGACAGGATACTTTGACTTGATTGCACCCATGTGACTAACAAATGCCACCACTGCAATGTATCAACTTGGAACTGAGCATGCAGATTATGCATATTCGCACAATACCCTTTAACCCATAGTATGCACCTAGTGTCTATAGGTAGTTAATACCTATAACTGAAGAATTGGTGATTCATGCAAATCCTATCCGCCTCCATTACTAGAGATGGCATTTGTAATTTTCCATCTTTGAGCACCAGCATCTGTTTATAATATAACTGAAGATTTATTGACCAAAACTACTAGAGCAATGCTGAATATATTTTGTCCACCATTGTGACTTAGGTAGCTTCAGCTGGTATAGCATAGGTCTGTTAACAATGACCTATATGGCACTTAAGAGGTTATTACTTTGCACGTTGTAAGTTCTGATAATGCAAAGGCCCAATTGGACAGGTGAAACGCAGCTGCTATATTGCCAATTACACTTGATGAATAGAAGACTGCTTGATAACAAGATTGTTACAGGCTTCTATTGATTCCAATCTGTTGCCGCAGGGCGGAGTCATAGATAAATTAATAGTTAAAGGTAAATCCGAATAATCAATAACTCTAGTTGGTATCAACTTAAATTTGACTGGATGGCTGAGGAACCTCAATTCCTCAAATATAGTTGCAGCTGAAACAGTTGATTTTAGTAAAACACAGCGTTAGAAATATCATCCAGATCAATTTCAACTGTCTCCGGTGATCCCTGTGAATGGGACCTGAATAGTGTGCATTTTTGAGATTGATGCATGCCATAAAGATCCTAAGGAAATCAGTAGTTAGTCAGTAACTAAGTTTCATATACTGAAAATCTATGTTGCACATGGGAGTAAAATCAATAATGAACCGGCATCCTCCATCTTTCACAATGAACAGGCCACGCCTGCCATAATTCCGTGCCTGCCTTGAACAACAACTCTGGCCATATTACCGAGCTTGTCTCGGAAGGCAATCCTGGCCGTAATACTGAGCCTGCCTCGAAAGACAACTCCGGCCCCAATTCCAAGCCGTGCTTGGTACCCTTGTATACTGTGCAATAATAACCCATCACATGCTATCATTTTAGTATATAACTGATCTGAATCTCATGTTATCATTGTCATTTGTACAAAAACAAGTGTCAATATTAACAACTTGTAAATGGTCCACTTACCCCATGTTTCGGAAGAACCAGACCCACCTGCCTCCATGGTTACCAGTGGTCTTATGGTAAGCCCAAAGGCCCCTGATGTTGGTTCTATTCCCCTCCTTGATTGGAGAGTAGGAATGGTAGTGTATGTGGATTCCATATTTCCTGAGACCGGCTTGGACCTTGGCCTGAAAGATTTCTGGCCAGCTTTCAAGCTGCCACCAGCTTCAGCGAACTGCTTACTGCCGATGAGGCATGGGGGGTGTCGTCGCTTATACGATGAAGTTTGCTTCCATATCCAGGTATACCTGTTGGATAAGTCATACCTGAAGAGAAGATTCGGCGGCTGGTTTCATTTCCTGGATTTCATGCCCCCTCCAATGTACCCCTGATAGCTCTGTTCACTGCCGGCACTTGCAGCGTGAGGGGAACTCTGGCCCCTTCTGGGTTTTCTGCCTACAGCTGGAACCAATTCTTCCTGCAGTAACCCCTTTGCTTGCGAGTATTTCCTCGCACTCCCCTCCACAGAGAGGGAGATTCGTAGGCAGCCCTGAAAATAGGTGCTGCCGCAGGCCCCTGAGGATACCTGCGCTGACATGGCCCCTCCTTCGGACCTATATCAGGATTTTTGCTCTGGGTCAGACTGAAACTGACCCTGAATGCTCCCCTCCTCAGAGAGGGAGACATTGTGCAGCCCTGGAAAAGGTGCGGCTGCCTCGGGCCCCCGAGGAGACCCGCGCTGATAACTCCCTCCATTGGAGTATATCATTGTGGAGCACCTCTCCATCAGGTTCTCCATGTGGGTTTAGGCATCCGCAGACGCTACCCATTGAAGGAGGGGAACCCTCCTGGCCCGACTCGCCCGAGTCCCAAGGCCTGACCGGCTTCCTCGTGGTTTGACCCTGTCTCTGGGGCACCATAGTGGTCTGGGAGCTGCTGGCCCCATTGTCAGCGACTGGGGTAGCGAGACCAACTTTCTCTTGGTCTACCCCCATTCTTGGGCAACCAACCCTCGCACTCCCCTCCTGGGTGTCGCAGACCTCCTTGTCAGCGACTTGGGAAGGGAACCCGACGGCCGCCAGCTACCCGCGCTTCCGCGGACCGGACCGGGATCTGCCCTTGGTCCATAACCGGTTTCCCCGCGGCCCGTCCGACTTGGCCCCGAATCCAGCAGGCAAACTCTATAAGGAGCTTCTTGCAACAAAAAACTAAATCTATAAATAAGTTCCAGTCAGTCGTTGACCAATGCACTAGACGTAATGACGCGCATGCGGGCTGGCGGGCTTCTTCGCGGAATCACTCACGTGACTCCGAAGTAAAATTTAGGGTCAAGAGTCAAAAGTTTTTAATTGTCATGTGTACCGCCAACCAAACATGGCGGCCCGGTGGTGCAGCAGTAGAGTTACTGCCCAACTGCGCCAGAGACACGGGCTCATTCCTAACTATGGGTGCGTACGGTCTCCCTGTGACCTTGTGGGTTTTCTCTGGGTGCTCCGGTTTCCTCCCACATTCAAAACTAGTGCAAGTTTGTAGGCTAAAAGCTGGAGTAACTCAGCGGGACAGGCAGCATCTCTGGAGAGAAGGAATGGGTGGCGTTTCGGGCTGAGACCCTTCTTCAGACTGGTTAGGGTTAAGAGAAACGAGAGATATGGAAGGTGATGTGGAGATAAAGAACAATGAATGAAAGATATGCAAAAAAGTAACGATGATAAAGAAAATAGGCCATTATTCTTTGTTTGTAGGTTAAAAATGAGGAGCTAGTGAGACTTGGGTGGGGGAAGGATAGAGAGAGAGGGAATGCCGGGGATACCTGAATTAAGAGAAATCAACATTCATTCCACTGGGCTGTAAGCTAAACATGAGATGCTGTTCCTACAAGTTGCATTTAGCCTGACTCTGACAATGGAGGAGACCTAGGACAGAAAGGTCTGTGTAGGAATGGGAAGGAGAATTAAAGTGTCCGGTAAATTGGAGGAACAGCATCTCATGTTTTGGGCCGAAGGGACTGTTTCCACGCTGGATCTCTAAAACTAAAAATGAATCAACAATGAAACTCTTACTTGCAGCAGCATCGCAGCAAACACGATTCCCATAGATGACATATAATAAACAAAATTAATACCCCAATACTAGTGTGAAATAGTCTAAAATCCTTGGAGCAATCAACCGACAGTCCGCTGTTCATACTCTAGTTAGTGTTGTGTTGTGTTCAAGTGTCTGATGGTTGGTGTTATAGAGTGATGCAGACTCTTCGGCCCAACTTGCCCACACCAGCCAGCATGTCCCACCTATACTAGTCCCACCTGCCCGCGTTTGGTCCATATCCCTCCATGTACCCGTATAACTGTTTCCTAAACATTGGATTAGTCCCTGCCTCAACTACCTCCTCTGGCAGGTTATTCCATACACCTCCCATCCTGTGTGGGACTCAGACTCCTATTAAACCTTTTCCCCTTCACCTTAAACCTATGTCCACTGGTCCTCGATTCACCTACTCTGGGCAAGAGACTGTGCATCTACCCGATCTATTCCTCTCATGGTTTTATATGATGTATAGGTTGTTGGGGAAATAGCTACTCTTGAACCTAGTGGCCATGGTATGCATACTCCTACGCCCCCATCCCACTGGTAGGAGTGAAATGAGAATGTGGCCAGTTAGGTGTGTGTCTTTGATGATGCAGGCTGGTGTTCTGAGGCATGTCCTCTATAGATCCCTTTGATGGTGATTCGAATTTACATCCATTTGGTAGGGAATTAGCTCATTAGGGGCCATATCATGGCTTTGTACACAGCAAGTCATGTATACTAACAATTGAGATTTTTGAGTTGAAGAAGGTGATCGATAGGGATAGGTCGGTGGATGTTGTCGATTTGAATTTTAATAAGGAATTTGATAAAGTTCCCAAGGCAGGCCGATCCAGAAGATTAAGATGCATGGGATTCACAGTGATTTGTTCACATGGATTCAGAACTGGCTTACGGATGGAATCCAGGGAGTTGTGTGGGATGGGTGTGTGTCTGTGACCAGTGGGGTTCCACAGAGATGCTTGCTCGGACCTCTGTTATTTGTGACATCTATAAATGAGCTGGACGTAAATATAGAAGGATTGGTTAGTAGGTTCGCAGATGACACCAAGATTACTGGTGTTGCGAGCTGTGAGGAAGACTGACAAAGTATTCAGCAGTCTACTGATCACTTACAGAAATGGGCGGTGAAATGGCAGATGGAGTTTAAACCGAGTAAGTGTGAGATGTTGCACTGTGGTGGGGGAGGGGGGAATATACAGGAAATGGCAAGACCCTTAATAGGTCATAAGGTCATAAGTGATAAGAGCAGAAGTGGGCCATTCGGCCCATCAAGTCTTCTCTGCCATTCAATCGTGGCTGGTCTATCTGTCCTGCCTTCTCCCTGACACCCGTACTAATCAAGAATCTATCTATCGCTGCCTTAAAGATGTCCACTGACTTGGCCTCCAAGGCTTTTTATGGCATAGAATTCCCCAGATTCGCCACCCTCTGACTAAAGAAATTCCTCCTCATCTCCTTCCCAAAGAAACCTCCTTTCTCTAGTCCTCGACTCTCCCACATCCACTCTATCCAGGCCTTTCACTATTCGGTAAGTTTCACTATTTGGTAAGTCCCCTCATCCTTCTAAACTCCAACGAGTACAGGCCCAGTGCCATCATATGCTCATCATAGGTTAACCTTCCCGTTCCTGGGATCATTCTTGTAAACCTTCTCTGGACCCTCTCCAGGGCCAGCATCAGGTGCATCAGAACTAAAATCACTGGTCTAGAATTTCTCTTGAGCAGTGTAAATTATTATTAACCATGCCTTTCATTTCTATTGGTAATCTAATTGTTGCATGTGATGTGATACTTTGCGTTGTGTAACTGGTTGCACAGTCTAAAATAAATTGCTCATTGTTAAGCAGGGATGTTATTTGGTATGCAGTGATATAGGGCAGCGCAGTGACACAGTGGTAGAGTTGATGCCTTACAGTGCTTGCAGCGCCAGAAACGCTGGTACAACCCTGGCTAAGGGGGCTGTCTGTACGGAGTTTGTATGTTCTTCCTGTGACCGCGTTGGTGTCTCCAGGATCGTACAGGTTTGTGGGTTAATTGGCTTGGCATAAATGTATAAATGAGTGAGGATCGCTGGTCGGTGCAGACTCGGTGGGCCGGAGGGCCTGTTTCCACGCTGTTTCTCGAAACTAAAATAAACTAAATGAATGCAAAATGTACAAGGCATCACCTCTATGATTTTCTGCAAAGCATATGCGATGTACAAATGGTGTGGGCCTCAGCTCCTGGAGCAGTCTTGTTCCTGCAACACTGAAAGGAATCATTCCTTCCTGGACTGCTGCTGGAGAGCCTGGCTTTCAGAATAGGTTTTTCTTCCTCAGGTTCATGTTTTCTCATAACACGGTTAGCGATTACTCCACCACGCTATCAGACTCCAGTTCCTTCCAATGCACCCCCTTTCCCCCATGGACACTCAGCACCCCAGGTCTTTCTTCCTGAACCTCCCAACTCAGTGCTAATTCATAAAATAGGATCAAAACCAAGATGCTGATGAACAGGTGATCATTAACTGGATACTATTCTGAAATTTACATAAGATGAATTACAGGGGTTTATAGACAAGCTTGAATGGCATCTGCTTCAGTATAAATGTATGGCGAATTCCATGAAACAGAAATACAGCCTACATTTTTTCAGAGCAGTCTAATCTGTTTCTTTGGTTTATAGAAAACACTAAATTACCTGGACCAAATTGGACACATCGTGGGGTTTTGAGGGAAGATTGGGAGGAGATTACAGTGGCACTTTCCAATATCATCCTTTGCTTTTGAATGCAGAGGGTAGTCACAGAAATATAGAGTGGGTAGACAAAAGTGCTGGAGAAACTCAGCGGGTCGAGACCCGAAATGTTGCCTATTTCCTTCGCTCCATAGATGCTGCCCCACCCGTTGAGTTTCTCCTGCATTTTTGTCTGCCTTCAATTTTCCAGCATCTGCAATCCTTCTTAAACAAAATATAGAGTGGTGATAGTTATACTTTTATTCAAAAAAGGATGTAAAGAAAAGTCCAGCATCTACCGGCTGATCAGTTTAACCTCTGCGTCGGGAACACTTATAGAAACATTGTTCCAGGACAAATGGACATCTGGAAAGAAACACTTAATTTGCAAAAGATTTCCACAGGAAACTGATAATTAATTTAAGGTGGTTTTTACCTTCCTACCAATCCATTTGTTCAGTAGCTATACTCCTCAGGAGCTGAAAGAGTATTGTTTGACAGGGTATATCTGTTTAAGATCCAAGTTTCAGAGACTGCACATATTGAGCACGTAAGAACCTTCAACACATTTGTTTAGGGAGTGTCATGTTAAAACCAGCAACGTCAGTTTCAGTGCAGTGTGAAGGGGCTGTCCCACTGTACGAGGTAATTCAAGAGTTCTCCCGAGTTTCCCCTGATTCGAACTCGGGGAATTACGGTAATAGCCGCTCGTAGGTAATCAGGGCTCTCGTGGACATTTTTCAACACGTTGAAAAATCTTCACGAGCTTACCGCGTTTCCCGAGTACCTGCCGTTAGCGTTACGAGCCACTAAGAGACGTCCCGAGCTCCGACATACCTGCTACGTACATTCTACGTGCTTACCACGAGTTTGATTTTCTGTTAAACTCGGGAGAGCTCCTGAATTACCTCGTACAGTGGGACAGGGCCTTTACATAGGAAAACCCAACAACACTGATGAGCTTAGTAATTGAAATTTTCACTCTTAATGTGATTTTGATACCCATTAAGAAGGAACATGGTACCATACAATGCTAAAACAACGTTGCAAAATAATTTTCTTGGACAAAGTGCAAAAATTATACAGCTTCAAAGCCAGTACACAATAACAGATAATGGTTATTTCTCAACACTTTATAACATTAAAGCAAAGGTAATATGTACAGTAGGCGATACAAAATATCTAAGTACATACCTGTTTCATTATTGCACAGAAACTGTATATTACCACAAATCATCAACATTTCAATTGTAAATGTCATTTGTTTTAATCTTATCATGATTTTCCCTCATTCCACCTACACAACCCTAAAGTTCAAAGTATCTTAGACAACTAACAAAGTATATTGGGCTAGATTTTTATCTTCACTATCTCACACAAAATACTGTGCCAGACATATCATAAGATCATAATGTGTCGGAAGGAACTGCAGATGCTAGTTTAAACCGAAGATAGTCACAAAATACTGGAGTACCTCAGCGGGCCAGACAGCATCTCTGGCGGAAAGGAATAGGTGACGTTTTAGGTCAAGACCCTTCTCCAGACTTATAAAGTCGGGGGAAAGCGAAATGAGAGATATGGATGGTGTTGTAGGGGGATGTAGAACAAACTAGACTAAGTGGGACCTGTCGGGTCCCATGTTCACATGGGAGGGCTGGTTCCCCAATGCAATATTTCACCTCTCCACCAATTCCAATATTTGTGGGCAGTGGGGGGGGGGGGAGGGGGGGGGGGGGGCTGGAGTGCTGGTATTGGTACTGTGGGCTGAAGGGACTGGTTAGTATGGATATTTTGGGCCAAATGGATTCTTGGGGTGGCAGCTCAGTCACTCAAGCCTGATGTGCTGGCAGCTCACTAACGGCTGGTGGGCTAGCAGTTGATTCACGCTATTCCTTGAAATTCCATTTCAAGCCGGATACAAGGCAACCAAATTCAAATGCAGTTTTTACCATTTTAAGCAGGGTGCAAGGCCATCAAATTCAAGTGCAGTTTCTTACCACTTCAAGCAGGGTGCAAGGCCACTGAATTCAAGTGCAGTTTCCTACCACTTCAAGCAGCGTGCAAGACCACCGAATTCAAGTACAGTTTCTCACCACTTCAAGCAGGGTGCAAGGCCACTGAATTCAAGTGCAGTTTCTGACCACTTCAAGCAGGGTGCAAGGCCACCGAATTCAAGTGCAGTTTCCTACCACTTCAAGCAGGCTGCAAGGCAACCAAATTCAAGTGCAGTTTCATGTCATTTCAAGCAGGCTGCAAGGCCACCAAATTTAAGTGCAGTTTCATGCCACTTCAAGCAGGGTGCAAGGCCACTGAATTCAAGTGCAGTTTCATACCACTTCAAGCATGGAGCAAGATCATCGAATTCAAGTGCAGTTTTATACCACTTCAAGCAGGGTGCAAGGCCACCAAATTCAAGTGCACTTTCATGCCATTTGAAGCAGGATGCAAGGCCACCAAATTCAAGTGCAGTTTCATGCCATTTCAAGCAGGGTGCAAGGCCACCAAATTCAAGTGCAGTTTCATGCCACTTCAAGCAGGGTGCAAGGCCACCAAATTCAAGTGCAGTTTCATACCACTTCAAGCATGGTGCTGGACAACCAAATTGAAGTGCAGTTTCATACCATTTCAAGCAGGGTGCAAGCCACCACATTTAAATGCAGTTTCATACTATTTCAAGCAGGGTGAAACCACCATAAAACCACTATAAAACCACACAAAACACCACATAAACACCACACTCACATTTCAGTAGACATTCAGTGTGTTCAGTTGATTCACAGCTCAGACAGAGTCGTAACCTCTCTCTCCCCCATCTTGCAGAGGCTGAGCCACACCCACACTTACGGGTTTTATAATCCCCAGGTACCTTCCCTTGTAACTACAGACGATGCAACACCTGTCTCTATATCTCCTCCTCGACTCTGTCCAGGGACCCCAACAGTCCTTTCAGGTTAGGCAGAGGTTCACTTGCACCTCCTCCAACCTCATCTACTGTATCCGTTGTTCAAGATGTAGAAACTTATACATCGGAGAGACCAAACGCAGACTGGGCGATCATTTCACTGAACACCTTCGCTCAGCCCGACCTGATCTCCCGGTTGCCAAACACTTTCATTCTCCTTCGCATTCCCACACAGACCTTTCTCCTCCATTGTCAGAGTGAGGCTAAATGCAAATTAGTGGAACAGCATCTCATATTTCGCTTGAGCGGATGAAGGGCCTGTCCCACTTATAACCATATAACCATATAACAATTACAGCACGGAAACAGGCCCTCTCGGCCCTTCCAGTCCGTGCCAACCATTTATTTTCCCCTAGTCCTATCTACCTGCACTCAGACCATACCCCTCCATTCCCTTCCCGTCCATATACCTATCCACTTTACTTTTAAATGTTAAAATCGATCCTGCCTCCACCACTTCTGCTGGAAGATCATTCCACACAGCCACCACTCTCTGAGTAAAGATGTTCCCCCTCATGTTACCCCTAAACCTCTGTCCCTTAATTCTCATGTCATGCCCTCTTGTTTGAATCTTCCCTACCCTCAATGGGAAAAGCTTATCCACGTCAACTCTGTCTATCCCTTTCATCATTTTAAAGACCTCAATCAAGTCCCCCCTTAACCTTCTGCGCTCCAAAGAATAAAGACCTAACTTGTTCAACCTTTCTCTGTAACTTAGTTGCTGGAACCCAGGCAACATTCTAGTAAATCTCCTCTGTACTCTCTCTATTTTGTTGACATCCTTCCTATAATTAGGTGACCAAAATTGTACACCATACTCCAGAATTGGTCTTACCAATGCCTTGAACAATTTTAACATTACTTCCCTACTCCTATATTCAATGCTCTGATTTATAAAGGCCAGCACACCAAAAGCTTTCTTTACCATCCTATCTACATGCGATTCCACCTTCAGGGAACTATGCACAGTTATTCCTAGATCCCTCTGTTCCACAGCATTCCTCAATTCCCTACCATTTACCATGTACGTCCTATTTTGATTTGTCCTGCCAAGATGTAGCACTTCACACTTATCAGCATTAAACTCCATCTGCCATCTTTCAGCCCACTCTTCCAATGGCCCAAATCTCTCTGTAGACTTTGAAAATCTACTTCATTATCCACAACAACCACCTATCTTAGTATCATCTGCATACTTACTTATCCAATTTTCCACCCCATCATCCAGATCATTGATGTACATGACAAACAACAGTGGACCCAACGCAGATCCCCTGAGGCACCCCACTGGTCACCGGCTTCCAACCTGACAAACAGCCATCCACCATTACTCTCTGACATCTCCCATTCAACCACTGTTGAATCCATCTTGATACTCCGCCATTAACACCCAAAGATTGAACCTTCTTAGCCAACCTTCCATGGGGTACCTTGTCAAAGGCCTTACTGAAATCCATATAGACAACATCCACTGTTTTACCCTCATCAATTTCCCTAGTAACCTCTTCAAAAAATTCAAAGAAGGTTTTGATTGGCGATTTTTTCAGCGACGGCCGGTGTCATATCTGTGTCGCCAAAAGATTTTGAACATTGTAAGATCCAGCGGCAACAAAAAACCGTTGCGACACTTGAAAAGTGTCAATACGTCATCACGCTGCAGGTTTTTCGGTGACCTGATACGTCAGTCAATGATGCCGGCAGTCGCCGATAAAATGGTCAAGTGGGACAGGCCCTTTACAGCCCAGTGGCATGAATATTGTCAAAGTCAAAGTCAATTTTATTCGTCACATACACCCGAAGGTGCAGTGAAATGAATTTGCCAGCAGTGATACACTTAAAAAGAGCACACAATACACAATAAAATTAAACACAAACATCCACCACAACATTCTTCACTGTGTTGGAAGGCAACAGATTTCAGCCAGCCCTCCTCCATTGTTTACCCGTGGTTGGGGCCATAACCCCTCTCATCAGGATGATCCAAACTCCAACGTCGGGAAGGACAAACACACTCCGTGGCTCGGAGGTCCCGACAACACTTTCCTACCGGAGACCGCAGCTTCAGGATGCTATAGGCCGCAGGCCGGCGGTCGGAGCTCGTCTCCGGCGATCCCCGGCAAGGGATCCCAGGCTCCGGATGGTAAGTCCATGCCATGCCCGCGGCTTGAAGCTCCGCAGACCACAGCCCCATGATGCCAAAGTCACCAGGCCAGCGATCGGAGCACTCCTCTCTTGCGACCCTTGGCAAGGCTTCGCCTGCTCCGCGATGGAAAGTCCATGCTGCGCCCGCTGCTGATGTTCCGGGCCCGACTGCGGGAAAGGCCGCTCCAATCCATGTCGTTAAGCCGCGAGGGAGGCGACATGAAAAAAGTCGCCACTCCGTGGAGGAGGCGACCGAAAGCGGTTTCCCCCTTTCCCTTCCCCACCAACTCCCACACAAGACACGCCAAGAGACACTCAAACTAACATTAGATACAAAAAATAAAAATAAAATAACAAGCACGCTGCTGGCAGGGCAGCCGTCTCGCAGTGCCCCCACAGACCAACAGTACACTTCAGGTAGGCCCGGAATTCCTTCTCTCTCTATCCCTCCCCCACCCAAGTCACACTTGCTTCTCATTTTCACACAACAAATAGCTTCCTTTATCATCGTGACTTTTTTGACATCGATATCTTTTATTCAATATCTCCACATCACCGTCTAAATTTCTCATTTAACTTATCCCTAACCAGTCTGAAGAAGGGTCTCGGCCCAAAACGTCACCCGTTCCTTCTCTCCAGAGATGCTGCCTGTCCCGCTGAGTTACTCCAGCTTTCTGTATCTATCTTCGGTTTAAACCAGCATCTGATGTTCTTTCCTACACAATACTCTTTCAGCTACTGCGGAGTGTAGCTACTGAACGAATGGATTGATAGGAAAGTCAAATCCACCTTCAGTCAATTATCAGTTTCCTGGTACTTTCTGCTGTTATTTCCTAATGTTCCGGTTCCCTGAGGAGATTAAATGAATTAAACACGGATAAATTATTATATGTTACCCAATTTGGCCCGTTATTTCATCTTCTCTTGGAGTCTTCAATTTTCTTTGTAAGGCCTCTATTGCATTGCATCATACAGTAGATTAAAATTCAGATTCAATTACTGCATAAAACATGCTGTTGAAATAATGGGTATGGCTGCACCTATTATTTCAGTGCAATTAGGTCAGAGGGACTAATTCGACATAAAATCGCTGATACTCTTGAAGAACAATGGAATAAGTGTGTAATTATTTGCAAATGATATAGAATAGTGGAATACCGCTATGGGATTATAGATTACAAGAACACATTAAGTGCGAGTGTAAATGTGGAGCAACAAGACTATGGAGTGGATGGCCCAGTTTTGCTTTATATTTGAGGACATTAAATAATGGATTGTGTGCAAACGTGTTGTTTAGCGAGGAAGCGTGATGGCATGAAACTATTTTCCGCACCAGCACACAGGTACACATTTGCAATCTTTTACAGGTCATGGACTGCACTATGCCATTGATTGGAGAACACCAGGCTGAAGACAGAGAACTTCTAACTGAACTGGTTTTAGACAAGATGAACCTACTAATACCAAGAACAACTATTCCATCACCTCAGAGACCGACTGCCACACAGCAACCACAGGCAAGCAACCCTTTGTGCAACGGGCTTCTTTTTTTTATATCACTACACTTATTTAAAGTGCCGTTTATGAGGACCTAAGTTATTAATGCCACAAGGGATCCTTGTTCCCTGTGGCTATCAAACTGTACACCCCCCCCCCTTCAGTCATGGGGTAGACTGAGACTGACTCCACACCCCCACCCCGCCCCAATCTTTGCACATCCCCACTCGTCACTTTGATTTCATGCTTCAGGTATTTTGTGTTCTTATGACTGTAGGCAGATCCATTCCCCCCCTGGCATTCCCCCTATAGCCTGCCATAGCACAGATTTAAGTAGAGTATTTCTTAAATGTGGTGAGTGTCTCGGGCTCCACCATCTTCTCAGGCCGTGCATTCCAGATTTGTTTCACCGTTGGGTAGAAATTGCACATCAAATCTTCTCCAGTAGAAACAATTACAACGTTTAAAAGGCACGTGTGCAGGCACTTGGATACGAAAGGTATAGAGGAATACAGACTTAATTTGAGCAAATGGGATTAGGGTGGAAAGCCATCATGGTAAACGTGGATAAGGATAATGTGGATAACGTGAATAAACAGTTGTACAATTCTGTGAATCTTACCTTCAACATATGCCCTGTGATTTACACCCTTAAGTTTATGAAAGAAAGGATCTCGCTGTCTACTCTATCCATGTCCTTCATAATGTAGTCACCTATCTTTAGGGAATGTGTACCTTCAAGTGTCCAATTACCATCGGTGGGAGAGCATGTTGAATACAGTGACCATCCAGTGACTCTACGTTTCAAATTAGCTGTGGAAAAAGGATAAAAGTAGACTGGTTATTAAGTCCTGAATTGGGGTAAGGCTGATGTCATTATCATAAGCTGGGTCCTGGCAAGAGTAGACTTGGTGGAGCTATTTGTAGGTCAGTCTGCATCTGACATGTGGGAGTTATGCAAATGTTAAATAGTGGGGATTCCATGTTTGAATAAACAGCGTAATGAAGTCTGGAATCCAGTATGCCCAGCACAATTGAAGCTGAACCTCAGATAGCTAGTTATTGATGATTAAATTCCACGATAGCATGGCAGATGCCTCTTTATACTAAAAACAGAGCAAACTGGAAGTGGTCAGCAGGCTGGGTAGCATTTGTAGAAAGAGCAACAATTAAAGAATTGACATATGATGAAAGAATGGATTGTCGTAGAGGGAGTGGAGGGCAGTGGGGGAGGTGAGGAAGGAGAGTGGGGGAGGTGAGGAGTGGGGGAGCAGGGAGATAGAGGGAGAGGATGGGGGTAGGGAGGAGAGGGGGGTTATGGATGGAGGGAGTGACTGCGGGTAGGGGAAAGGAGAGGGAGGGAGAGTTGAGGGAGGGAGTGTGAGGGTGGAGCTGAGGGGAAGGAAGAGGGAGGGTGAAGAGGAGGGGAGGGAGTGCTGGGGATGAGGGGGGGAAGGAGGAGGAGAGGGGTAGGAAGAGGGATGTTGAGGTGCAGTTGGGGGAGGGTTGCCGCCACAACGGGGATCTCTGGCGTCATAACGGGAACCAGTCAGCCGAGCCTGCGCAGTTGGGGGCTATGGGTGAGTGGTGGAATATTGTCTTGAGGGACGGGACCCAATGGGTCCGCACCTGGTCTAGTATTAAATAAAAACAGAACTAACTGGAAATAGTCAGCATCGGTAGAAAGAAAAACATTTAAGGAATTGACATATGATGAAAGAATGGATCGACTGAGCTTATATTCACTGGAATTTAGAAGGATGAGAGGGGATCTCAGTCTTAAAAATGTTCCCGATGTTGGGGGAGTCCAGAACCAGGGGGGGCATAGTTTAAGAATAAGGGGTAGACCATTTAGGACTGAGATGAGGAAAAAGCTTTTCACCCAGAGAGTTGTGAATCTGTGGAATTCCCTGCCACAGAAGGCAGTGGAGGCCACTTCACTGGATGGATTCAAGAGAGAGTTAGATAGAGCTCTTAGGGCTAACAGAATCAAGGGATTTGGATAGAACGCAAGAACGCATGATCAGCCATGATCTTATTGAACGGCGGTGCTGGCTCGAAGGGCCGAATGGCCTACTCCTGCACCTATTTTCTATGTTTCTATTCAGGCCCAGTATTTTCATCAGAAAAGCCCAGACCAAAAACTTAACTGTTTCACTATCTGCAGATATCTGCTGCCTGACATGCTAAATGGTCCCAGTATTTTCTGTTTGTGTTTCAGATTTTCAGCATCTCCCATGTGAGTCAACATATTCCCATTAGGTTGAAGGACAGGGACAACAAGTCCCATGGACCTGAATGTTAAGGGATGTTGAAGGTTAGATAAAGAAACACAGGAAACATTTGGCTAGTCAGAATGCTGAGGGGCTAAACAATTACACGGACGCAGTATTGCTAGGTGTTGCCAATGGTGCCCCCATCAGAATGAATAAATAAAAACAAATACTTAATCTAGCCTAAAAAGCCACGAAAATCAAGTAGGATTCCAAAATAGACAACAGACAACAGACAGTAGGAGTAAGCCATTCGGCCCTTCGAGCCAGCACCGCCATTCAATATGATCATGGCTGATCATCCCCAATCAGTACCTTGTTCCTGCCTTCTCCCCATATCCCCTGACTCGGCTATTTTTAAGAGCCCTATCTAGCTCTCTCTTGAAAGCATCCAGAGAACCTGCCTCCATCGCCCTCTGAGGCAGAGAGTTCCACAGACTCACCACTCTCTGTGAGAAAAAGTGTTTCCTCGTCTCCGTTCCAAATGACTTACCCCTTATTCTTAAACTTTGGCCCCTGGTTCTGGACTGCCCCAACATCGGGAACATGTTTCCTGCCTCTAGCGTGTCCAAACCCTTAACAATCTTATACGTTTCAATGAGATTCCCTGTCGTCCTTCTAAACTCCTAAGTGATGCCAATGGGGAGGTGGATTAAGATATAAACACAGAATCTTGATAGAAACTGGTGTCAGGGGTTATGGGGAGAAGGCAGGAGAATGGGGTTGGGAAGGAGACATAGATCAGTCATGATTGAATGGCGGAGTAGACTTGATGGGCCGAATGGCCTAATTCTGCTCCTATCACCAATGACCTACTGCACAAACAGCTCACACAATAGAATGCTTCCCTTTTAAATCAAGATTTAATAACAACTATTTTTGAAGCATCTTCAATGTGACTAACTAACAGTTTCTACCCATGTGCCATTAGAGAACTTAACTCAAACAGATAACACTACGGGCCACACTACACAATTCGGGGTGCATATAAAAATTTGTCTGCTAGAATGAGCAATATAATGTGCATTTCTTTATTATCTATTACTTATTTTATGCATTGATCTTGTAGTAAATGTAAATGTGAGAGTAAATGGTTGTTTGTGTTATTGTGTTATTTTGTTCTTTTTAATCTTTTTATCCAGTGTCTTTTATTGTTTACCATTGAAGGGGATGCACATGAAATTTCCTTGTACAGTTGATGTGCAATGACAAATAAACGTATTTGATTTGATTTGATCATATCCAAAGTATTTCATCAGTAATCCACGAGAGTGAGTTTATATTTTGCGTTTAATGTGCTTTGATGAATGTTGATGCGACACCACAATGCTAATGGACCGACTTTATCTCAAATGTTCTTTTTTAGGGTGGAAGTTTGAAGGAGGCACAGACTCAGCCAGGCTCATGTCCACAACAGCGGCCTCCACCACAAGGTTGTTTACAGTATATTCTCGACTGTAATGGCGTTGCAGTAGGACCAAAACAAGTCCAGGCTTCCTAAAAAAAAATAAGAGGATGGTGATTTTTAGCTAAAAGAGAAAATTCCCTGTGCAATTTTTGGCAGTGTTTCAGTGTTGACCTGGACTGTGTTTTTCTATGCAGTGTCAACTGTACTGTCTGATGTTTATTTGTCAATGTTTGTGCTCGTAACTGATGTTTTACTGTACACTTTGTGACCTTGGGACTGCAGTTTAAGACACGGTGTTGTGAACAGTACACACAATTGTGCCTCCACAGAGTCCAATGCTGCTGTACTTCATTCAATAGCTAGATATGGTGTTTCAAAGTATTTTATGTTGTGAGGTGAATGGTTTCAGAATTAATCCTTTGCTTTTACCTCGTGCTGTTTGTTGTTATGCATGAGAATTAAATGGAACGGGTAATAATTAGTTAAACAGTTTAAACTTTATAGCATCGATATTTTAGTTATTTCTCAGCATTGATTAACATATGTGCTCACAGAGCATTATTTTTAATCCATACATATTTTCCTAGTTTCTGATATAAGAAAAGCAATCCTGTCTATCACTCCCATCATTTTCACCTTTTATTTTACTCAATCAGTTCACTTTTGGGATGCTTTGCGTAACGTCCGTTTATTTTGGAGAGTAATTTGAGCTCAGAATGACACCAACAGCTCAAGAAATGATTTGCAAAGAAATAGTAACCCTGGATAAGTTTTGTATAATGTTGTACTGAATTGATTCTTTTATTTTGCTTGCCAATTATCACTCTCCTCTTCCTGTTTCTGAACTCTTTGGGGAGTTCCCCAGTACCAAATGGGCAAATGAATCTTTGATGTTGGCTGGCTATTTGGTTCTATGAAGCAACAATCAAGTCCAAATCAACTCTGGCCAATGTTCCTCTGTCTAGCTAAGGCATTGAATGTGTCTCTATCACTTAGTGGTCGTCAACTATTTCAGTACACACTGGAATTGAACCCTGGACATTTCTGAGATTAACATTGTTAGACATTCATTTATTGTATCTGTCTAGATTCGTGGTACTCGTGAATCAGTACCAAAAAGCAGTGAATTTAATTTTCTGGACTTTGCAACTATAAAATTAAGTAAAAGCAAGTGCCCATAGTTAATAAAACTGCTGATCTCATACAAAACAGAAGCAGAAATCATTTCAGACCCTCGTGTTGAAAATAGCTGAGGTTTGACTCATTAGGAAAACTTATGTAATACTTAAATTATCAATTGTTGCAAAATGTAAAACATTTAAATATAGAACAACTGGAAAAGTGCAATATGCAATTTATGTAAAAATTAAAGAGAGCTGATAAACCAAAAAAATATGTAAATCCTGCTCAGGAGTGAATTATCTGTCGATCATCTTAGCAAATGCTAGTATTACAAGTGAGGTTTCTCAACAAGTTTGACATTACCTGATTTTGAATCACTAAAACATTAGCTCCCAACTTTTTTTTAATATTTTCATTAAAATATGCAATATTATCAATATGAAAAGCACCAAAAGTTATAGTACCACAGACAATAAATATTCTATGCAAAACAAAGTAGATTGGTACACCTTTCCACCCATTTTTGAAATCTGCAAAAATCTAAATTAAAATTATGTAGATTACTTTGAAATTAAAAACTTCACAAACCATGTTTTTTTTTAATTATCACGTCATACTAAAGTGAATGGAATAAGACTGCACATTTTAGTACATATGGCTTTCATAGATGTAACATCAACAAGATCCCAAAACAGACTGCACAACATTGGAATACTTTGGAGGTAAGCTAAACCATAACCATATATGATACACCATGGATTAGCTTCATTCTGTCCTGAAATATTTGCACATAAACATTTGCAAAGTACAAGCACTTGGACGTAACGAATTTTGGAGACAAAATGCAATATGCTGACAACTCTAGACGGTGGATTTGGTGCCAATGACTAGACTTGAATGTCTGTGCAAATCTCCAAGGACACATCGAAAAGTCTCCATGCTAAAAAAATTCATACAGTCTGAGCTAAAGACTTCTACCTCCATTTAAACGTCATCACACACAAAAAACTGAACTAAATTAATTCTTTATTTATTAAAAAATGTGACCCCTTCAATAGAAATTCACCCTTAATACAATAAACATTTAACGACCTTACATGGTGAATGTAAATGTTATATAATACAAATTGTATTATATAAGGTTTACATTTACCATGTAAGTCATTAAATATTTATTGTATGAAGCCCTTTTATTCATAGACAATGAACCGTTTCCTTTTTCTACTCAATGTCCTCCAACAGTTCCTCTATAATTTTGTCCCTTTGTTGTCAATGATGGCTTAACCCCATGAACTTGGAACAGTGCAGTGCGGGAACTGGCCCTTCGGCCCACAGCGTTCATGCTGAACATCATGTCAGGTTTAACTAATCTCTACCTGTACATGATCCATATCTCTCCATTCCCTGCATTTACATGTGCCTTTCTAAATGTCATCAGGGACATGTCATCGGGGGCATTGCCTGTGGCTTGGGAAGATACACAGGTCTTCATCACGGCCCCTGCAATCCACTCAGTTCCCTCTGTCAAGAACCTGGGATTGATCCTATCAGGCCCTGGGTATTTATCCCTCTTCATGCTTTTCAAGAGCCCCAAAGCCACCCCCATCTTGATCTCAAAGTTCTCTAGAATATTCGTATCCCCCATACCGATCTTACTGTCCTCCATGTCCATCTCCTTGATGAATGTATGTGCAAAGTACTCAGTTCGTACCTCAGCCACATCTTCTGACTCCAAGTATAAATTCCCTCCTACATCCATGAGTGGCCCTACCTTCTCCCTGGCTTCCCTCTTGTTTCTAATGTACGTAAAAAACGCCTTGGGAGTTTTTTTAATCAAACTCTCCAGTGTCATTTCATTGCAGCTTTTGGCCCTTCTACTTGACAGCTTGGGTTATTTTCTGCTTGCTTTATTTTCCTCAAACTCCATGTCTGATTTCATCTTACACGGGGTTTCCTTTATTTTTTGACCAAATTCACAAATTCTTTGGTCACCCAAGGTTTTCACTGAACTTGCCATCTATATTGGAATATGCCAGGGGCTGAACTCTGACCAGCTGGCCTTTAAACAACTCCCACATGTCAGACGTGGACTAACGTAACAATAACTGCTCTTAATTTACTCTCCCTCACTCTTACCTAATGATGCTGTAACCTGCCATCCCAATGTAGTACTCTTCCCCCAAGGTTAATGGGCCGGTCCCACCTAGGCTACTTTTTAGGCAGGAGACTACGCAGTTGCCACATGTTCGCGGGTGGTTGCCGGGGAGTCGCCATCATGGTCGTGAGGAGTTCCCGCATTCTGGGAACTAGCCGCAGCCTCATTATAGTCGCCGCGAATTTTTCAACATGTTGGAAAATTAGCAGCGACCCGAATGAAGCCGCCACAGAGAGTAGTGAGAATTCCTGTGCCGTAGGTGGGTCACCAGGAGGTCCTAGTGGGTCGCCAGGAGGACAAAGGATCTTGTGGGTTCTCGTAGTTTGTAGCCAGTGCTGACCGGTGAATTTCATTGGCTCATTGGGGAAAAAAATGTAAGCAGTAGTTTTCAGAACCAAGGCTATCCGACCGGTAATGTTAATGTCCGCCGAGCTTCACAGCCCTGTCTCTGCCTTTTTAAGTTGTCTCCACTCCTTCTCCCCCCTCTCCCCCCCACCCCCCTCTTTTAAAGGACTTAGAAACATAGAAACATAGAAATTAGGTGCAGGAGTAGGCCATTCGGCCCTTCGAGCCTGCACCGCCATTCAATATGATCATGGCTGATCATCCAACTCAGTATCCCGTACCTGCCTTCTCTCCATACCCTCTGATCCCCTTTGCCACAAGGGCCACATCTAACTCCCTCTTAAATATAGCCAATGAACTGGCCTCAACTACCCTCTGTGGCAGAGAGTTCCAGAGACCCACCACTCTCTGTGTGAAAAAATTCCTTCTCATCTCGGTCCTAAAGGATTTCCCCCTTATCCTTAAGCTGTGACCCCTTGTCCTGGACCTCCCCAACATTGGGAACAATCTTCCTGCATCTAGCCTGTCCAACCCCTTAAGAATCTTGTAAGTTTCTATAAGATCCCCTCTCAATCTCTTAAATTCTAGAGAGTATAAACCGAGTCTATGCAGTCTTTGTTCATAAGACAGTCCTGACATCCCAGGAATCAGTCTGGTGAACCTTCTCTGCACTCCCTCTATGGCAATAATGTCCTTCCTCAGATTTGGAGACCAGAACTGTACGCAATACTCCAGGTGTGGCCTCGCCAAGACCCTATACAACTGAAGTAGAACCTCCCTGCTCCTATACTCAAATCCTTTTGCTATGAAAGCTAACATACCATTGGCTTTCTTCACTGCCTGCTGTACCTGCATGCCTACTTTCAATGACTGGTGTACCATGACACCCAGGTCGTGCTGCATCTCCCCTTTTCCTAATCGGCCACCATTTAGATAGTAGTCGGTTACCGTACTATGTGCTTTAGCCGTCTCAATTACAACACCAACCTTCATGTTCATTGAGGTGTGTGTCTGTATCCCCTTGGCTTTGCACCGTGTGAATTTCACTCAGACAGCGCTCCCCCTGCTTACCCTGTCTCCTGTCCCCCGCCTGCATAACGGGCTGGTGAAGGAAGCGATGTGTGTGTGTGTGTGTGTGTGTGTGTGTGTGTGTGTGTGTGTGTGTGTGTGTGTGTGTGTGTGTGTGTGTGTGTGTGTGTGTGTGTGTGTGTGTGTGTGTGCGTCTGTGTGTGTGTTTTCCACTCTGACAGTCACCGTTCCAGTTGCCGGTTTTCCAGGCGACAGTCGCCGGCAGTCTGCTGCAAAATCCCCTAAGTGGGACAGGCCCATAACTACTTAAACATTTATGGAGTTGTGATCACTGTTTACACAACATCCTTCCACTGTAACACCATCCTCGTTTCCCTATACAAGGTACAGTTTGGTCCCTCCTCAAATTAGACTATCCATATTTTTTTCTGGGAACTCTCTTGGATCCTCTGAACATGGTTTGCCCAGTCTAAGCCTTTTGCATAAATCCCAATCTATTTTGGAGATTAACGTTACCCACTACAAGAACCCGGTTGTTTTGCATCTTTCCATAATCTATTTGCAAATGTATTCCTCTTCTCCCACTGGCTATTGGGAGGCTTATCATATAATCCCCTGACAGACTGCAATGTTGTTATTTTTAAGGTCTACTCGTATCCCCTCAGTGGAAGAACTTTCCATGATATCCTCCATGTGGAGATGTGACGTTCTCACTGATCAGGAGACCAACTCCTCCGCCTCTTTGACCTCCCTCACAATTACTTCTGAAACATCGAAACCCTGTGGTGTTGAGCTGCCTGTCCGGTTCCCCTTGCAACCATCTCCATAATGACATAAACATCATCATTCCAAGCACCGATTCAAGGATTAAGTTCATCTTCTTTACTCATGGTACTCCTTGTGTGAAAATAAACATACTTCAACCAAACCAATTCATAATATTCCTTAACCTCTGCTTTCCTGTGCTTTCTATGGGACCTTCTCGTCATAAACTTTACATTCCCATCAGTCCGTTTATTTGCTGGCCTTTTTACTCTGGTGCCCTCCGAGCACCCGCTCCACCCCCACACCCCCCTGTCATGCTAGCTTAAATCCACGTGAGTAGCACCCATGAAAACTCTTGCCAGGATAGTGGCCCCCTCCCTCCAGTTCAGCAGCAAACAGACCCTCGTGTGCAGGTCACCCTTGCCCCAAAAGAGATCCCAATGTCTCAAAAAATCTGAAACCCTGCCCCCTATTCCAACCCTCACTAGCACGCTGCACCAGGAGTAATTCGCAGATTATTACCCTGGAGGTCCTGCTGCTTCCACTTTTCCCGATATTCACTCTGCTGGACCTCATCCCTTTTCTTGCCAATGTCATTTACTTCAACATGCACAGCAACCTCTGGCTGCTCACCCTCTCCCTTGAGATTGTTCTGCAACCGCACTGAGGCATCCTGAGAGGTATTGGACCCAGAGTCCCTTGCTATACTTGCTACAATATGCTGCTGGAGGTACAGCATTCTCTCCTTCAATGACCATTAAATACCCGATTTTAATAAGGTAAGTATTCAAACAAAAAAGATCAAATTTTCACTTTCTTATTCTCCATTAAATACCCTCAGTACTTGAAGTGTACATTTTTAAATGTGGAATTGTACAAGTTTCTCCAAAAGTGAAACAATCCCACGGGACTGAAGACATGATAACAGGTGGTCAGTTTTGCAAATTGATAGATTTTATGTAGACTGGATTTGATAGAAATCAGAATAAGGGTCTCGACCCGAAACGTCACCCATTCCTTCTCTCCAGAGATGATGCCTGTCTCGCTGAGTTACATAGAAACATAGAAACATAGAAAATAGGTGCAGGAGTAGGCCATTCGGCCCTTCGAGCCTGCACCGCCATTCAATGTGATCATGGCTGATCATCCAACTCAGTATCCCGTACCTGCCTTCTCTCCATACCCCCTGATCCCTTTAGCCACAAGTGTCACATCTAACGGCCTCTTAAATATAGCCAATGAACTGGCCTCAACTACCTTCTGTGGCAGAGAATTCCAGAGACTCACCACTCTCTGTGTAAAGAATGTTTTCCTCATTTCGGTCCTAAAGGAATTCCCCCTTATCCTTAGATTGTGACCCCTTGTTCTGGACTCCCCCAACATCGGGAACAATCTTCCAGCATCTAGCTTGTCCAACCCCTTAAGAATTTTGTAAGTTCCTATAAGATCCCCCCTCAATCTTCTAAATTCCAGCGAGTACAAGCCGAGTCTATCCAATCTTTCCTCATATGAAAGTCCTGACATCCCAGGAATCAGTCTGGTTACTCCAGCATTTTGTGTCTGTCTTCTGTTAAACCAGCATCTGCAATTCTTTCCTACACATCAAATCCAGAGACATAGGTACTTAGTATCCATGGGAAAGAAAGCAAGTGGAACCAATTGTATATATTGCAAAGTCCCCTTTTGTTATATAATTTTTATATTTTACATGATGTTGATGTATCTTATTCTGAATTCTGAATGTTGTGATCAATCTTCAAAATGTTGTTGATCATTGGCTATTCTGAGTTCAGCCTGAAGAAGGGTCTCGTCCTGAAACGACACCCATTCCTTCTCTCCAGAGGTGCTGCCTGTCCCGCTGAGTTACGCCAGCATTTTGTGTCGACCTTCGATTCGCTATTCTCAGTTACAGCGCTATTTGTTTATAACCCCACGCCCACATACTTGTGTAAAAAATTCCAGGGCTCTTTACTAGTCAGTAATAAAACAGAGAATACAAAAGATATTCAACAGGTCAGACAACATCTATGGAGCAAGAAGCAGAGATATGTTTTGGGTTGATGTACTTTCAAAAAAACTGCCTTTTAGAAGGAGAAATGATATAGGTGATGCTGTAGTGTGGATGAGGTGCCGATTTATTTTATTTCTGAGACTTATTTTAAGATGGAAATGCTATAGACACCAAGCAGTGGTGCAAGCAGTTCATTCCATGTTTTTTGCACATTTACACACTTCCACATTTTCATAATCGTTTTTATGCTATTTTCCTTGATTTGCTGTCAAAATAGCTACATCATGAATGGAGTTCTATTATTCATGAACAGATGTCTTGGAAACCTCAGGCCAATGCTGATGCAAGAATGAGCACGCATTATTCAATTAGCATTACAACCTCCTCAAGTACTGTGTGCTATTCCCAGTCTCCCAAAAGAAATGCATTGAGGGACGGGATTGCAATACTTGAACGATGAACACAATATAAGCTCACTCAGAACATAAAATTATTTCCATTCTAAGTACCTACTCAATACCATGATAAATGTTAATTAAATCAATCAACATCTCTTAAAATGAATCACCAAAATAATGTAGTGTCATTCTTTCAAGTATTAATTGTTATTGAAGACTGATTTTATATTTGTTTTTGCTTTCTTGTGTTGGTTTTTTAAAATAGTTTCAATGCAATCATTTCCCCTCTCTCTGTTTCTCTATTTCTACTTGATTTGTGAGCCACTGCATACATCATAACTGGCATATCCACACTAGTCTTCAGGAAATGCTCCGCCACCATAAACAGGCTCCAATAAGTTTCATAAGCGAATTAGAGCACAGACTGGACTTTGAAAATGGGGCCAACACATGGTGCCTCTTGCAGACGGGCTCAGTAGACTATTTCTGTACGCTTGCCAATCGAGGATGTGCTTGGGTATGGGAATACCGCATTGGACTGTATGGAAGTAAAGAATATCACTGTGTGTTGCCACACACGACAATAAAAGCAACATTGAACCATGTGATCAGCAAACTCTGCTTAATACAAAGCCTTCAGAATGTACAGAATATCACTTGCCAAGGTCTGAACGAGCCCTGTCCACGGAAATGCTGAAAAACGTTAATAGCAGGCCAAGCTTTGCCCTAAGCATAGCCAGCTTTCAAACTGACTAAAAGCAGTTCTAAGACAATTTTTAAAACATTATATTTCATATATTTTGAGTGACAATGCTTAAATAAACTAGATTAAAGACGACTTTAAAATATTTAATTCCCAATGCCAGAATCTAATTGTTTAGGTAAACACCTCCCTTGTTCACGTCGACCCCAGGTGCCCTGTGAAGGATGTTGGGCTATTTATTGCTCTCACACAGCAGATTTGGGGCTACCATTACCAAAATGAATGGATGGAACATTTTGAGGAGCATGCTAAAAATTTACTGATATTTAGATTCCAGTCAGAGATTGTTCACCAGATTTCCCGGAACCAATGTGAAATGTTTACCCAAAAATGTCATAATGTGGTTCGCCTGTTATTACTGAAATTTTGAAAAAGAGGTCGCTTATCCACTGTTAGAACTTAATCCTGCTTCTGAACTCGTGTAATAACCATTTGCATGTAATTCTGCACTTGTCCTAATCATTTGAAGTAGATATGGTCGACCTTGTGCATTGCTGTAGGAGAGACATTTGTTGAGATAAAGTACAGTGTTGTGGCTAAAAGAAACAAAAGTGGTTTAATATTTTAATTTCTGGAGGACACTGAATTACACAGCCAAAAAATAAACATTCCTAATGAAAATGCATTTGGATCTGCATGCAAGCATGCTATATGCAAAGTATAATGTTTCAGTTGAGGTCAAAAGATAATGTGTTCAGTTGTTTGTAAAAGTCTTGAGACAATTTTTTAATTATAATTGTATTTCATTTAAGAAAGTGCTCAGGTTTTACTGCAGCATTTTACATAATGTGGCTACACACTTGTACAGCTTGATGTGCAATAAAAACACTAAAGTTAGTTGAGTCTTCCTTATATAATTTTTACGCACACCTTTGTGTATAACATGTAATTATTATCAAAGCACATTTATATGTACTGCTTTCGACACAGACAGTTTCACAAGGATTTCAATAAGGGAGGAACATTGATATACTAACTGAAGTAACATCACTTCCCCGTGATAGTTTTTGGTTATGAATCAACAATCAGAAATATCAACTTGCATGACAGGTTAAACATGTGGCCTTGGACCTCTGGCACAAGTGCAGTATGATGGGATCGATCCAACAACTCAAATGGTTGTTGGCACCCACCCCAAAATACCTACTCAACCAGTGTTCGGTGTTGGGTCAAATAGTACCATGAATGTAAACGTCTATCTTTAGCACGCATGAAAGGAAGTCGTAGTACTGTTCATTGACACAATTATACTTACGATTTGCTCTGCTTGTTATTCGTCAAAGTGAGTTTCATTACACTAATATTATTCCTTACACTCAAATTAATGACCCGTGCAGCCATTACTGTATGAGAAATGAATTTTAATCTGTATTTTAATGTGCCCTGACATACTGAAATATGGTGTAACATTCTTGGCACTGTTAACTTTTGCTATAACACTTTTGTGAAACTATGTTCATTTGTTAGTAAAGCAAATCCCCTGTTGAAACACTCAATCAAATTAGTTTCATTCAAATCTAATTGAAATTTGAATGCAATAAAAAAAAGTGTACTGTTTTAGAAACATTCAGATTTCCTTTGGAAGAAATCTATTTGAAAAATCAACAGTATTGTACATTGCAATAGGAAGATTGCGGATTTATTTGTCCAGCTCTTAATTGCACGCTTAAATTGTGATTTTAGAGATTTTCACAGCCTACCTTTGACTATTTCTTATATCATAATTTGAACTTCAATAAACAAAGTAATTAAGGCGATTAAAGCAATCAATTTGAGCCCAAGTCAAGCACTTCTCACAGGGAGAAACAGGAAAATCAGGAGTTGAAGAATGAGTCACCTTGAATCAATCCTACACACCTTCAAGTGCTTCTGCTAAGAGTTAGAGAACAAGTACACTAACAAGATGGGGTGTTTTACGGATGGAACTAAATTAGTCAACAATTGAGAGTAAATTATAAAGTAAATGTTGTTAATAGTCCTTATTGAAGGCTGGTAATATTTCACCAATTTCTACAATCAAACTAAGCGGTGTAATTGACCAAGCATCCTCAAATCTTCCTTCTCTGCTGTAACAACTCTGTGGTCTTGTTTGCAGATTAATTCATTTTGCAATTTGGATCATTGACCAAATTTTCACACATCGTTAAGAATTTGTCAATCTCAATTTGAACTTAATTTCAATGTTTACATATCTCTGCTTTATGTGCAAATTAATGTTTTGGGCAGCTGTATATCATGTTTTATCCAACAACTGACATATAGATGAAATACGAAAGCATATGGCTAAAGTGTCGCAAATAAATTCCGTCAATTATAGTTTCCTCCAACTCACCAGTACTCCCCAAACGTTACGGACATTTTAACTTGGCTTCCTATGAGGAGTTCTTATATTGCTGTTAGCAGGTGGCATTGTGTAAATTGGGTCTCTGTGGTTTGTCAGTGGAATCGATTTACTTCAGTTTCCTCATTTCAATTTACTTATAGCACCTATGGAATCGCTTACTCTAACCTTGATTTATTTTTGTCTCCTTTGGATTTTTCTAATGTTATTGTTTTGCGCAACCTAGTATATTATCTTCATGTACTGTCATTTATAACATAAAGTACTATTGCTGCCCTGTAACATTTTCAATAAGTATTGTTGTTGTTTGTGAGTGTGATCTGATTCACTGCGTACAATTGTAACCCATGGTTAAATGTAGCCATTATTCAAAAATACTGAATAGTCGCTGTAGTGTAATTCCATAAAATGCTTCACGTTTGAAGGCTACCATGTTACATATAAGTACCTTCCTTGCATTTTCTTGTAATGAAGTGCTGGATTTCAAAATATATCAGGAATGCCGACCAATGTAACATTATTTAGTATTTCTTGTGCTGAACATAGGGGGCTCAACACAACCCCAAGGACCACCCGCACAGAGCCAAGATCAACTGCAGCAACACCATGCTTCTCACGAGGGGCCACGTCTGCAAGGAGGCCCCCCACCTCAACTGCAGAGGCAGCCGAGCCAAGCGACACATCAACCCCAGAGACCACAAAGTCAACCAATAAAGAGGCAACCGGAGCAAAAGATGCAAGCACAGCCTCCAATTAAATCACAGCCGAAGGCGCCTAAGCAGCAGTCACAGCCCCATCCCCAGTTAAAGTAAGACATTACTAATATGGTTGCTTTAATGAAAGGTATAAAATTGCCATCTTTAATACTACATAATTAACCCTGATAATAACAACACATAGGAAGCAATGGGCTACTAGGAATAATTCATAATTTCTCCCACTTAAAACAGATGCGAAATATTCAAACATGATGTCTTCTTACTATTATCAGACCAGGAATTGTTGAATGCAAAGCAGCTTTGAGGATGTACCAATCCTACACCATTGCCTAATCCTCCTGCCATTTTCTGCCATTACTCATCTACATTCCCTTATTTCATTGTCACTTTTCACCCCAATGTTGCAATTTGGTTTTTTTTAATCAGTTCTTCGCCACTTACCGCCCTTACGTTCCCCGTCATATTTTTTTTCAGTTCGATTCTCCCCTTTGGTTGTCAAATGCCTTCTCACTTGCTTCCTTTCATCCTTCTCCACTCTTGCTTTATTTCCTGTACATGACACTGGCAATCATTCATTGTAATATAAGAAAGATGGTTACCATGCAGCAAAAAGCTTTTCACTGTACCTCGGTACACGTGACAATAAACTGAACTGAACTGAAGTAAGGCATAGATGGAGGCAAAGATTTTTGGCCCCTCATGGCTTCTCTGCCATTAATTAATATCATGACTGATCGTTTAGCTCAGTGTACTAATTCATTTCCCTTGATTCCCTTAAGATATAAAAATCTGTCAGTAGCAACTTTCTTATTGAAGTTGACTCAAAACTCATCACCAGTGAATTTTTCTTCATGTCAGGGCCAGAAAAAGTCTCATCCATAAAAATAGACAGATAAAGGGCCTGCCCCACTTTCACGACCTAATTCATGACCTCTGCCGAGTTTGCCCTTGACTCGTTTGGTCGTAGGTAGGTCTTAGGAGGTCGTGATGCTTGTCATAGGTACTCGTGGCATCAAGTAGGTCGGGGTTTTTTTTTCAATATGATTAAAAATGTCCACGAGTAAAAAAGGTCGTGAATTAGGTCGTGAAAATGGGACTGGCCCTTAATACTGCCTGTTCTGCTGAGTTATTCCAGCATTTTGTGTCTATCTTCAATATAAACCAGCATCTGTAGTTCCCTCCTAGCCATCCATGAAAATGCTGCCTGATCACATTACAAACATATGGATTTTGCATCAATAGCCTTTGCAAGTCAATATATTATAGGAAGGATGTCAACAAAATAGAGAGAGTACAGAGGAGATTTACTACAATGTTGCCTGGGTTCCAGCAACTAAGTTACAGAGAAAGGTTGAACAAGTTAGGTCTTTATTCTTTGGAGCACAGAAGGTGAAGGGGGGACTTGATTGAGGTCTTTAAAATGATGAAAGGGATAGACAGAGTTGACGTGGATAAGCTTTTCCCATTGAGGGTAGGAAAGATTCAAACAAGAGGGCATGACATGAGAAATAAGGGACAGAAGTTTAGGGGTAACATGAGGGGGAACTTCTTTACTCAGAGAGTGGTGGCTGTATGGAATGATCTTCCTGCAGAAGTGATGGAGGCAGGATCGATTTTAACATTTAAAAGTAAAGTGGATAGGTATATGGACGGGAAGGGAATGGAGGCGTATGGTCTGAGTGCAGGTAGATGGGACTAGGGGAAAGTAAATTGTCGGCACGGACTGGAAGGGCCAAGAAGGCCTGTTTCCATGCTGTTATTGTTATATGGTTATATTATACGGTTATAACAAGACAGAAATATACTAACATCTACTATTAATGAACTGGGGACATGAAAATTAATTTGAATTAGCGGGATTTAAAAGAAAACCGCATTATTCAATAATTGTTTTCACGATATCAATAAAATTACATGAATAAAGATTTATTAATAATCAATGCTTCCAATCTTGAAAATGTAAGTAACACGTTGATTTTTGTTTTATTTTACAGCAAATCACAGTCTTTGACCAACGCCTTCAACTTTACGGAATCATCACTATTTCGATCAAATTTAAATGAAGATGAAGCAAAGGCTGAAACAATCCGCAACTTAAGGAAGTCCTTTGCCAGTTTATTTTCTGATTAGTCGACAGTAAATGCCGTGACACCTTGGATAACCCCACTTAAATATTACCCTAAGCTGCAGCGTACTAACCTCAGTGACTTTAGATAAATTATTATTTTTTGTGCCCTAAAGTTGAATTCTTCTTTTGTGCCGTTTGGGTGTATATTTTCATTTGTACAAAGTAAGATGTGAAAATATGAGCTGTTTTAGATCAGTTAGCTACAAGAAAAAAATTGCTAGACAAATCACACTCCATTTAAGTCAGTACTAGTGTGGCTGCTGAGTGGTTTCAACAGGGGAAATAAACTAACCTTTAGCATATTCACTGTGATGTTGTGATTATGTGCACAGAGATGCCTTATAGTAAATGTACATTTCTACTGTTTATTTTGTCGTGAAGTTTGATAGTATGATGGTCAATTAAAGTCTGCTTCTTTCTGTCACTTCCATGGTAAGATGCAATCATAGTTAACAGACTGCTTTTGTGATTACCTATACTATGCTGTGGCAAGTTGGATACAGTATATATGTTGTGGCTAATCTACAAGTTGCTTTCAAACTGGTGAAGCGTAACAGAAGTGTACATCGGTATTATGTGTGTATCAACTGAAATCCTCGTGTATCATAAGGGATGAATAAAAATTGAATTCCTCATGCACTTCCAGAAATGTTCCTCCTAAATGTAATGACTTATGTATACAATTCAGGAGAGTATCATAGAACAGCATGTTTACCATAGCGTATCTATGTGTATTAAAATACTGTGTACTATTATAGCATACATGTGATATAATCTACTTGTTGTACCTTTGTGTCGTATTGTTTAGTCTTTTGCTTGCTTTTCTAACCTCGCTTAACCTGTCTGAACTCATAAAACTGAGCGTATGTCTGGTGTAGATATACACAGCAAATAAATAAATATATTTGGGGAGATATTGCCAAGAATTCATAGCATCGCAATGCACTGAATCACTTGTATTAGATTTCAGCATTTGGATACTTTGCTGCAGATTCTTTAAGTAAAAACTCCAGTGAATGTATTTATATGTCGTATACCTATCAGAGTCAAGAAAAATATATCGGAAAATTGGCACCTTTAACAGCAATCACATACCCATTACGGACACTGACATAATTAAAGGTTTTGTCAAGAATGTTAAAAAAGATGTGAACTTCAGTTTTGGTACAAGTTTTGTTTAAATGTAGTGATTTAAAGATTGGTGTAATTACTTGGAGCGGGAGCGGCAAGCTATAGATACTGAGAGCTTAGCTTTTGTTTAAGTATTTCACCTCTATTAACCCCACACTGAGAAACTTGTCAAACAGTTACCATTTCAGTCCAAAGACCTTTCATAAGAACTGGAAAAGTGAGAAAACAGGTGTGTTGTAAGTTGCGGTCAAGGGGAGGGTAGGAGGAAACATAAAGCATGTCTGTGAAGGGTGGAGACCTCAAGATTCCGTGACACAAAATGCCATTGACGCTATCTACGAGAGAGGGGTAAATGTTTCTTGGTCTAAGCCCGCCCGTCTGGAAGAGGCATAAACAAAAGAGGACAACGGGAACATAAGAGGGAAAAAACAATGTTGGAACGATGAGATGCAGAACACTGGGATTATGCTGCTGGGATTATGAAATAGCAGAAAATACTGGAAATGCTCATGGATTCTGTAGAGAGAGAAAAACAAGGGATATTACAGGTGGATAATCTGATATAAGCACTAATATGTTGCAATCAACAATTTTAGATAACCAGCTTTTCTTGTTTATGTCAAAACTGGCCATTTACCTGTGCAGGAGGAGGCCATTCGACCCTTTGAACCATTCATTGTGATCATGGCTGATCATCCCCAATCAATAACCCGTGCCTGCCTTCTCCCCATACCGCTTGATTCCACTAGCCCCTAGAGCTCTATCTAACTGTCTCTTAAATCCATCCAGTGACTTGGCCTCCACTGCCCTCTGTGGCAGGGAATTCCATAAATTCACAACTCTCTGGGTGAGGTGAGAAAAGTTTTTTCTCACCTCAGTCTTAAATGACCTCCCCTTTATTCTAAGACTATGGCCCCTGGTTCTGGACACACCCAACATTGGGAACATGTTTCCTGCATCTAGCTTATCCAGTCCTTTTATAATGTTATATGTTTCTATAAGATATCCCCTCATCCTTCTACACTCAAGTGAATACAAGGCTAGTCTTTTCAATCTTTCCTCAGATGACAGTCCCGCCATCCCAGGGATCAATCTCGTGAACCTACGCTGCACTGCCTCAATCACAAGGATGTCCTTCCTCAAATTAGGAGACCAAAACTGTACACAATACTCCAGATGTGGTCTCACCAGAGCCCTATACAACTGCAGAAGAACCTCTTTACTCCTATACTGAAATCCTCTTGTTATGAAGGCCAACATTCCATTAGCTTTCTTCACTGCCTGTTGTACCTGTAAGCCAACTTTCAGTGACCGGTGTACAAGGACACCCAGGTCTCGCTGCACCTCCCCCTTACCTAACCTAACCCCATTGAGATAATAATCTGCCCCCTTGTTTTTGCCACCAAAGTGGATAACCTCACATTTATCTATATTATACTGCATCTGGCACGCATCTGCCCACTCACTCAACCTGTCCAGGTCACCCTGCAACCTCCTAACATCCTCTTCACAGTTCACACTGCCACCCCGCTTTGTGTCATCCGCAAATTTGATAGTGTTGCTCCTAATTCCCTCTTCCAAATCATTGATATATATGGTAAACAGTTGCGGCCCCAACACCGAGCCTTGCGGCACTCCACTCGCCACTGCCTGCCATTCTGAAAAGGGCCCGTTCACTCCTACTCTTTGCTTCCGATCTGCCAACCAATTTTCTATCCATGTCAATACCCTACGCCCAATACCATGTGCTCTAATTTTAGTCACCAGTCTCCCGTGCGGGACCTTATCAAAGGCTTTCTGAAAGTCTAGATACACTACATCCACTGGCACCCCTTCATCCATTTTACTTGTCACATCCTCAAAAAATTCCAGAAGATTAGTCAAGCATGATTCCCCTTTCATAAATCCATGTTGACTTGGACTCATCCTTTTACTGCTATCCAAATGCCCCATTATTACCTCTTTAATAATTGACTCCAGCATCTTTCCCACCACCGAAGTCAGGCTAACTGGTCTGTAAACAGCGCGGAAACAGGCCATTTCGGCCCTTCTAGTCCATGCCAAAAACTTATTCTACCCTAGTCCCACCTACCTGCACACAGACCATAACCCGCCATTCCTTTCCCGTCCATATACCTATCCAATTTATTTTTAAATGATAAAATTGAACATGCCTCCACCACTTCCACTGGAAGCTCATTCCACACAGCTACCACTCTCTAAATAAAGAAGTTCCCCCTCATGTTACCCCTAAACTTTTGTCCCTGCATTTTCTTTCTCTTTCAAATGATTACTTAATACTTTTTGGAAAATTCATATTGAATTATTTTTGGCATATTAATCCTAAATATTTCTTCACATTTGATTGAAAATAGACAATAGGCAATAGACAATAGGTGCAGGAGTAGGCCATTCGTCCCTTCAAACCTGCACCGCCATTCAATGTGACCATGGCTGATCATCCCCAATCAGTATCCCGTTCCTGCCTTCTCCCTATATCCCCTGACTCCGCTATTTTTAAGAGCCCTATCTAGCTCTTTCTTGAAAGCATCCAGAGAACCTGCCTCCACTGCCCTCTGTGGCAGAGAATTCCACAGACTCACCACTCTCTGTGAGAAAAAGTGTTTCCTCGTCTCCATTCTAAATGGCTCACTCATTCTTAAACTGTGGCCCCTTGTTCTGGTCTCCCCCAACATCGGGAACAAGTTTCCTGCCTCTAGCGTGTCCAAGCCCTTAACAATCTTATATGTTTCAATGAGATCCCCTCTCATCCTTCTAAACTCCAGAGTGTACAAGCCCAGCCGCTCCATTCTCTCAGCATATGACAGTCCCGCCATCCCGGGAATTAACCTTGTAAACCTACGCTGCACTCCCTCAATAGCAGGAATGTCCTTCCTCAAATTAGGGGACCAAACTGCACACAATACTCCAGGTGTGGTCTCACTAGGGCTCTGTACAACTGCAGAAGGACCTCTTTGCTCCTATATTCGATTCCTCGTGTTATAAAGGCCAACATGCCATTTGCTTTCTTCACTGCCTGCTGTACCTGCATGCTTACTTTCATAGACTGATGTACAAGGATCCCCAGGTCCCGTTGTACTTCCCCTTTTCCCAACTTGACGCCATTTAGATAGTAATCAATCTATTTACCTAGATTAAAATATGTAGCATGGAAACAGGTCCTTCGGCTCACCAAAACGACATTAACCGATCACCCGTTCACAATAATTCTATGTTGCATCCAATCCTTACACAATAGGCTCAATTTACAGAGAGCAATTGACCTACAAAACCCACACGTCTATGGGATGTGGGAGAAAACCAGAGCGTCCGGAGGAGACCCACGTGGTCACAGGATAACATGCAAACTCCAGACCGAGAGCACCCGTGATCGGGATCAAACTCGAGTCACTTTATTTCCTCCATTTAATTCTTACATGATTTTAAATGCAATCATGTTTGCCTTGTTTTAGGGATGGCAGTATTTCTAACCTTTTCATGTAACTACCAAACCCTCTTCCTGAAAAACATCCAAGTGAATAGGTTCCATAGACTTTTGTTCTTCCTAAAATTTGTTTCCAAGAAATGGTTGCAATATTTGTGCTGGGTGAAAATTCTTGTTGAGTGTACGTGCAATTTCTGGATTCAGTGAAATGAAGAGAAACACCTCTCATCTTGCTACACCCTTAATGTTGCACCAATTAGTAAGTGTAGTATGTGGGATCTCTTATTATTCCTTAGAAAGTATCATTTAAACAAGGACTTATTTGCCTTTGAATTAATTAAAGATTCCCAGGACTAATTACTGGGACAGAAGGACTCTCATATCAGGAGGCAATAGACAATTAGACCTCTATCACCAGAATTATGAGATGAGATCTCAATGAAATGTGCAAAATCCTGACGCTGCTTGACTGGATAGGCTTGTGAAGGGTGTGGAGGGTGGGATGACTAATACCAGTGGTTGCTGTCTCAGGATATGGGGTACGACAGAGGATCGTGGAGAACAAAATGGATGGATTTTTAGATTTAAAAAATATCAAAAGGTGTAGGGAGGGAACTGAATTATAGTATTGAGATGGAGGGTTATCAATGATTGCACTAAATGGTGGAGCAGCCTACTCTTACTCCTTATTTTGTGTATTTCATTAAATCATAAGGTCATAAGTGATCGGAGTAGAATTACGCCATTCGGCCCATCAAGTCTACTCCCCCATTCAATCATGGCTGATCTATCTCTCCCGCCTAACCCCATTCTCCTGCCTTCTCCCCCATAACCCCTAACACCAGTACAAATCAAGAATCTATCTATCTCTGCCATAAAAATATCCACTGACTTGGCCTCCACAGCCGTCAGTGGCAAAGAATTCCACAGATTCACCTCCCTCTGACTAAAGAAAGTTCTCCTCGTTTCCTCCCGAAAAGAACGTCCTTTAATTCAGAGGCTATGTCCTCCAGTCCTAGACTCTCCCACTAGTGGAAACATCCTTTCCACATCCACTCTATCCAAGCCTGTTTCAATGATGACTTCCAATCATTCTTCCAAACGCCAGCGAGTACAGGTCCAGTGTCGACAAACACTCATCGTATGTTAACCTACTCATTCCTGGGATCATTCTTGTAAATCTCCTCTGGACCCTCTCCAGAGCCAGCACATCCGTCCTCAGATATGGGGCCCAGAATTGCTCACAATATTCCAAATGCTGCCTGACCAGCACCTTACAGAGCCTCAGCATCACGCCCATGGAATAGATTTCTGCATTTTTCATCTGCCACTCCATACACATTCTACTAGCTGTCTTATTTTACATTTCCAAACCTTTGGCTCTCTACAATTTGGGGGATTTTGTCCTTTACCCCAAAGTCAAATTATTCTAGTGTAGAACGTTGGAAAATATCTATAAACACTGCGGAACAATGATTCACCACAATTCCTTCCATTTACTCCCTCTTTAATTTTGCTAACATACCTAATATGCATTAGTTTATAAAGGAAATATTAAAAATTCATACATATATATCAACTGCACTGTCGGCATCCATTCCTCCCATTTTTGTGATTAAAAAATCCTTAGTTAAATATGAACAACTAAATTAACTAAGCCTCGAATTGCCAGATTTATCTTTCTCCCATTTTTGATCACTGTTTAATCTTTGAAAAACTCTTAATGCTTGTTTCACTCTTGTATCTTATAAGATCTGGAGCAAGGTGGCCAACACTCCCACAGATTTAATCTCTCCTGCCTTCAGCAACCTAGGATGTATGCTAAAGATAGATACAAAGTGCTGACCAGCATCTGTGGTTCTTTGTTTCTACTACAGATGCATCCCACTTGTGCCAGCGGCATATCTGTATTAAGTCTTTCGATAACCATCTAAATTTTTCTCAGCACCCAGCACAACAGCAACTGTTTGCTTACCATGGTGATATAAAAATTATCTTCTTGGAAACCAAAACAAATTACTCATTTAGGATCACGACCATGCTTTTCTATCTCCACCAGCAGTTTTCCATTTTGACCATTAATCAATGTCTGCACTCCTCTAAATAAACCATGTTTACTGTGGCTATCCCCATGGCAGACTTAGGAACCTCCTTCCTGCTGTCAATCCATTCACTCACTTAGTGCTTTACTTCCTGCCCCCTTGTCCATGTCTCCTGTTAGTTTTTACCTGAAATGTTGCTATCCCTTTTATTATCAAGCTGACGGCTGATTTGCGTAACCTTAATAAAAGGGAGCACTTTTGTTTTTCCTTGAGATTAATGTAAATTGGGCAAATCGAGTGGGCTGAAGAACCTGTTTCTGAGTTGAATGATTCCACACCGTGATTTCTATTACTTTCAAAGTTTTTGCCCACCTCCTTCAATGCATACTGCTGGGTCTCAAGGGTAGACAGAAATGCTGGAGAAACTCAGTGGGTGAGGCAGCATCCATGGAGCGAAGGGAATAGGCAACGTTTCGGGCCGAAACCCTTCTTCTCCGTATCTTTGACCAGGTCATGCCCCATAATGTCTCTTTCTTCTTCATTGCCCCAAGAAACGCAGGCAACGTCCTGGTAACATTCCATGACTAATAGGCCATTCCCTGAAGCAAGGAAAGCAATGTAACGTATAGCCGGCACAAGAAATTCACACGGCATTTGACACATATTACTTCACCATTAAAATAATTTTGAAGCATAGGAAAGCAAACATGGAAATCAATGGGCAGGGTCCCACAAATACCAACGAGTTGACTGATCAGTTAAGTCAGAACATTCCAAACTCTCCCCTGGGCTTCCGAAGTAATGCTGCGAGATATTTGCATCTCTACCTGGGAGGTAGATGGGACGTCCATTTGAAATATTCTTGAGTTATTTCACTTTAGCAAATATATAAATCTGGTCCACAGAGGTTCTGCTGTTTTCTTCTTACATTTAAACCATAGACAATTCAATTGAACGAAGGGGGGGGGGGGGGCGGGGGGGAATCAGCTTGCCTTTACATTTATTGTAACTAACAGCATTAACAGCCTTAAATGTTTGGAGAGCAGCGAGGCTGTAATTCGGAAAGATGAGTTCTAACTCTGATTCATGATGCAAAAGCAAAACAAAACCATCTCTCTGCCGTTAACGTTACTACATACGCACCCGATGACAAATTCAACTTGTAATCAAGTCGATAAATTTCAATTGTCTCTTTAAACCATTTAAATCATTGGCGGTGCTGTTTCCCAAACCCCTCACAACTTACTCACTCTCCCACCCCACCACTATCCCAGGGATGATGAGCATTGGTCTTCAATTCTGCAAGGTTGGCAGATTGGTGGCCAAAGTACCATTCCTGAACTGACCACAATATCCAAATGACCCCTGCTCCCATGATTTGATTATTTCATGGTGATGTTCTAACGTCAGAATGCTCGCTCACAGTGCTTCTGGCCAAATTATAGTATCCTGAGGACAGAAATGAGGAGAAAGGTCTTCATGCCAACAGTGGTGATCTTTTGAGATTCTCTACTTGTGATGCCATTGTAATAGATCACAATATTACTTAAGGCTTGAGTAGATGAATTGACTGCTATTCCTATGTTTTTATGCAATTGAAGTCACATATCTATCATGTATCTTCAATTTGCAAATGTCAAATTCTGCTTATAGGATTTATATGACTACTTATAACTAAAGATAGGTCACCTGGCTTCTTGTGTAATTATATATTTAGTTGAAAGTTGAAATTTGGCGAAATGTTGATTATGAAACTAGACGTGAACATACACAGAAAGGCCTGTTAATGATCTCCAAGGGTAGTTTGGGTTTGAACTCCAAAAGAGCTGTAAAACATAAAACAATTTGTAAAACTGACCCCAGGGTGACATAACATTTTGTTTTGTGCTTAAACAGCAGGATATTGCTGCTAAAGATACAAATATTTTGTGGAACCACTGGGCTGGGCTGGACTCTCCTTTCAGTAATGTGAGCAGTTCCAGATATTCAATTTGTGCTGAGAAATAATGGTAAGATTACAATGGAGGGAATCTAACCACAGTTTTTGGAGAGTGCATATACAAATCCAAATATGATTCCCAGTGACTTCATGCTCCGTTTGTGATATGCCGTTTTACAGCCTTTCCCAATGCAATCCCAAGGATTCAGTGAACAGGTGAGGTCATCGGGCATTATTATAAATTATTGTCAAAATGTACAGACCCTCAAGTGTTAAGGGCCTGTCCCACCAGCATGCAACTCCATGTGATGAGCGCGACCTAACGTGGTCGCTTGAGCCGTCCGGCGTCGCGGGGCCGTGCGGAATTGTGCGGAGTTCGTCCCGACATCGTGCGGGGCTCCGAAAAACTGACCATGTTCAAAAATTCCGCGCTGCAACGGCTTGTCGGCTCGCAGTCGCCTCGACGCATTACACACCGCCTCAACATCGCGCCTCCGTGACCCTCTCTGTAGGTGCCTCCGTGACACTCTATGTGTGTGGCTCCGTGGCCCTCTGTGTGTGCGCCTCTGTGCACCTCTCTGTGTGCCCCTCTCTGTCCTGGCGAACTTACCTTAAGACTTCGCTCCAAGTTCGCCTCACTTTGCGCCGCGTTGCGCCACTCACCCGACCTCCGCGCGACCCTCGCTGCCGGTTTGGTCGCGCTCGCCGCATGCAGGCGCATGCTGGTGGGAACAGTCCTGTACAGGGGATCACCCGACCTCCGCGCGGCCCCCGCTTCTAGTTTGATCTCGCTCATCGCATGGAGTCGGATGCTGGTAGGACAGGCCCTTAACATTTTAGGACATAGAAACATAGAAACATAGAAAATAGGTGCAGGAGTAGGCCATTCGGCCCTTCGAGCTTGCACCGCCATTCAATATGATCATGGCTGATCATCCAACTCAGTATCCCGTACCTGCCTTCTCTCCATACCCTCTGATCCCCTTAGCCACAAGGACAAGGCCAATGAACTGGCCTCAACTACCCTCTGTGGCAGAGAGTTCCAGACACTCACCACTCTCTGTGTGAAAAAAGTCTTACTCATCTCGGTCCTAAAGGATCCTTAAGCTGTGGCCCTGAGGACATGAGGTGAGGACATGAGGTGACACTGGGTTTTTAATTGTGTTCTAGGCCAAAATTGTTGCTGAAAACCTCAAAGGTCATTAACATCAGATTTTATGTAAGTCGGCTGACAGATAAAGATTTCATAAATGATACTTATGTATAAACATTTCAAAATCATTTATGTCTGAAGACCCAAAACATCACTCTTCCTTCACTCCATAGATGCTGCCTCACCCGTTGAGTTTCTCCAGCATTTTTATCTACCTTCGATTTTTCCAGCATCTGCAATTCCTTCTTAAATATTTATCTATCCAAGATTACTTATGTTATTTCAGCAGATCTAGAAATATTCTGCTTTGTTCTAATATCTAAAGTGCACTCGTAAAAGAGCCCGTTGACAACTCGTGGATTCCAATTCTCAGGTTGCATTCTGTGAGAATTCTTCAATACGTGTGGCCGCTGAGTCTGCTCAAAGGCACAACTGTTACAGATATTAAAAATCCCATACGAAATAGCTTTAAAAAAAAAGTGAAATCCATGTTGCGTGGATTGATAAATCACTGCAGGTAACTTTCATCAATGCCAATGGTGAGAAGTGTCAATGCTAATAACAAACTTTGAACCATATAATCATGATATATTTTTTCCTGAGCCGTGTAGCACTATCTATAGCTATAAGGAATATGGGTGGGCCAATGGAACTAGCATACTGTAGATGGGACATCTTGATTGACATGCATGTGTTTCCATGCTGCAGTCTAGGACTCGATAATCCTATAACATCTTAAAGGTTTTCTGAACAAAAATGCACGCTATGCATCCTGAATTTTTTTGTTACGTACTCAACTCCATAGTCAAATTTAATTTAATTTCAAATGTAATTACAGCAATGAATCTGCTGTGTTGCATGGTATTTTACTCAGGCCACTCACATCTCAGCCGGCAGCCTTGTATTCTTATTTGCAGTAGAGCAGTGAAAGTTGATGCTTTTTGATTTTCATTCAGAAGTGTGTCGGCTCATATTCTGAGAGCGGCTCATATTCTGAAAAGGGTCTCGACCCAAAACGTCACCAATTCCTTATATCTAGAGATGCTGCCTGTCCTGCTGAGTTATGGGCCTGTCCCACATAGGTGATTTTTTTGGCGACTGTCGTAGTTGTAACAGTTCGCCAAAATAAACGGCGACCGGACCCCCCCCCCCCCCCACGACAATGTGTACGACAATGTCTACAACAACCCACCACCTTGTCGACTTCCAACTAAGGAAAGCTACCAACAACCGGCGACCCATTAGGACGTCTACCTACGACCACACCTACGACAACCTATGCCCACCTGCGACAAGCCACGTCAAGGTAAGACAATTCAGTCGTCGAGGTAGGTAGTTGCCAATGGAATTCACTGAAGTCAGCACCGGTGACAACCTACATCACCTCGCGACAACCTACATCATCCTGGCGACAAGCTACGACAAGCCAACTGTCGCCAAAAAGTTTTGAACATTTCAAAATCCAGCGGCGACCAGAAAAATTCTACGATTCTTTGGGCGAATGAGGAGACTACTCATGACCATACAGGCGACACCCCGACGACCATTTAGCGACAGCCTACTTGCCTGTAGTTGCCTAAAAAATAGCTTAAGTGGGACAGGGGCATTACTCCAGCATTTTGTATCTATCTTTGGTTTGGACCAGCATATGTAGTTCCTTCCCACACAATAGATCAACCTAGTATTGACTACGCTCCAGTCCATCCCTTTGCTTGCAACAATTGTGTTACTGTCCTCATATCTTCTTGAGTCTCATCGTCTGCACTCGTTCTTACCTAACAAACAGCTAACAATATCCTCTTTTCTTTATCATCGTTGCTTTTCTGCATATTTTTCATTCATTGTTCTATATCTCTCTACATCACCGTCTATATCTCTCATTCCCCTTTCCCCTGACTCTCAGTCTGAGGAAGGGTCATGACCCGAAACATCACCCATTCCTTCTCTCCAGAGATGCTGCCTGTCCCGTTGAGGTACTCCAGCATTTTGAGTCTATCTTCGGTTTAAACCAGCATCTGCAGTTCTTTCCCACACAGACCATTTTTTTCCATCTTCTCTCCTCTATTTTGGGTCAGGTCAATGCTTGGCAGACATCGTAACAAACGCTATCAAGACTAGCGCAAAGGTTTACCGTTCTTAGTTAAACCCCCTGTCCCACGGTACGAGTTCATTCCAAGAGCTCTCTCTCCCGAGTTTGCCCTGATTCGAACTCGGAGATTTAGGGTAATGGCCACTCGTCGGTACTCGGTGGCTCTCGTGGACATTTTTCATCATGTTGAAGAATCTTCACGAGTCTTCCCGTGCTTACCTGCCGTTAGCGAGTCTTCCTGAGGACCTGCCGTCAGCGCTAAGAGTCGTCCCCGAGCTCCGACGTACCCGGTACGTTCATTCTCCGTGCTTACCACGAGTTTGATTTTTTTTAAACTCGGGAGAGCTCTTGGAATGAACTCGCACCGTGGGACAGGGCTATTAGAATACTAAAAACGTTTTCAACAAGTATGTTAAACTTTGCTACACTATTGAGCAATGTGAAAGGGGAATGGAATATAAATACCAAAGTGCACTGGATTATCCTTCAATACAGTACTTTTCTTACGTGCAGTTCTCCCGACTTTCAGGTCTCCTTTCATCAAGGTCATGAGATTGCATATATATTGTACAACTGGTAGTTGAATAAAAATATTGCTTAATTCCTTCTTGTGAAAATGCCAGGACAGTCTTTGTCATCATTTAAAAACTGAACAATACAAATGATTATATTATTCAATGCCTATTACTAAATTGCCACGACCAATTATTGCATAAACGTTATTTCATAACACAAGAATGAATTATCAACATCAAATGGTACATTTTAAATTGTACCACATCTTTCACTTCTTTTGGCTATTGGCCAATGCAAAACAACAAAGAAATGTCTTGTGCAACAATTTCAACTCAAACTAATACTTTGCTAAAAATATAATTGTTCTACAGGTCTAACGACACTGATTGTTTTTGCAGTGAATTCCAAATCGCTTTATTTTTCTTTCATCTGCAATTTGGCAAGTTATATATTTTTTCCCCCAACTCTCCCACTGTCCCACCTCGTACAAATTCATAATAAGCCTCCGTGCCATATTCCCGTGCAAATATCTGGGTGGGCTGGTAATATGCATCCACAATCCTGTAGTTAGTGGTTACGATCCAGGCAAACTATGCATAGTTTAACACACCTCATTTTTGCTCAGTGGTTATATCAACAGCAAACCAAGAGTAAGGCTGTAACTACATAAGACTTCAACTGCAAACTTCAACTGGTCTCCTCAGAGCAAGGAGATTATGAGGAGGTTTGACAAGAGATTATATCAGGTTTAGCTAGAGTAATTCGAGATATCTTCCCCACCCCCCCCCCCCCCCCCCCCCCCCCAGGCCCACCACTCCTGCTACTTTCCTCCATCTATATTCACAATCTGCGGCTCTTCGAATGTCTCACACCTTCTGTTCTGATTTCTGGTCTTTGTTCCAAACATCTGCCGATCAACCCCCCCCCCCCCCCCTCGCTATGTCGACATATTACCTGCCATGCTCTGCCCTGTCTCTCAGTGTTTCCAGCTTACCTCTCCCCCTGCCCACAAAATCAGTCTGACGAAGGGTCTCAACCCAAAAGGTCACCTATCCATGTTCTCCAGAGATGCTGCCTGACTCGCTGAATTACTGCAATACTTTATGTCCTTTAGAAATATCATCCCATTAGTAATGACAGATGAGTCGGTGACATATAATTCAACATTTCAATGGAAGGAATAACTTTATTTTACATAGAAAGAGTAGTTATCATTGGGATTCACTGGCTCCAGGGATGATGAAAACACAATGAATCAGTGCTTCCACAAAGAAATTGCAGAGCCACTTAGGAGGGAATACTTTTTCAGAGATAGGGTAAGAATGGGTGAATCGATTATTCTATTCATAATCCATTAATATGACATATAATTATATAATCCATATTATTAATAGCAGCCAGCCATTCAATGGGGCGAATGGTCTCCTGTGCCATAACAAAACGGATTCTCTGAATAATGCAGGTCATAATCATACAGAATGGGAACAGGATCTTTTTCCAACCGAGTCCATGCCCATCATTATGCACCAACCCACACAAATCCCATTTTATTTTCCACACATTCCCTTTCATCTCTCCCCTCACCCCCTTCGATCCTGTTGCTCACCTGCACTTGAGAGTCAATTCATCTTCATCAATTAACTTACAAATCTGTGTTTCTTTGAAGCACATAGGCTTCCTCCAGGTCTTCAGTGCCCTCGTCAGCATTAAAAGCAGATCCCCCAACTTATGTATAGAAGTTGGGATCTTACAATTGTACAAGACGTTGGTGAGGCCACATTTGTGTTCAGTTTTGTTACTCTGCTGTAGGAGGATGCCCTTAAGGAAGAACGTTCGCAGATAATTGTTAAAGAAGGAACTGCAGATGCTGGAAAATCGAAGGTACACAAAAATGCCGGAGAAACTCAGCGGGTGCAGCAGCATCTATGGAGCGAAGGAAATAGGCAACGTTTCGGGCCGAAACCCTTCTTCAGACCGATAGGGGGTGGGTCATATCGTTTGCAGATAAGATTTACAAGGATGTTGCCAGGACTCGAGGGCCTGAACTATCGAGAGAGGATGGGCAGGACGGGATGTCATTCCTTGGAGCGCAGTGACTAGGCACAGTGAGATTTGTTGCTTGCATACAAATAACGGCCATCTACTTCACTGACAAAGTTACAAAGCTCGGCGGCCCCTGAAGAAAGGTAATCTTACAGTGGTGTACAAGATTATGAGAGGAATAGATAGAGTAAATCCACACACTTTTACCCAGAGTAGGGGAATCAAGAACCAGAGGTCATTGGCTTAATGTGGGAAGGGAAAGATTTAATAGGAACCTGAAGGGCAACATTTTCACACACAGTGGTGGATATATGAAATGAGCTACCACAGGAGGTAGTTGAGGCATGTACAATAGCAATATTTTAAATATATTTGGACAGATACATGGATAGGAAAGATATGGGCCAAATGCAAACAGGTTGGACTAGTGTGGGCGGGGCATCTTTGTTGGCATGGGCAAGTTGGGCTGAAGGGCCTTTTTCCATGCTATATGATTCTATGATTACTCTCTTTGGTATATGGTCATAAGTAATAGGAGCAGAATTAAGCCATTCGGCCCATCAAGTCTATTCCACCATTCAATCGTGGCTGATATATCTCTCCCTCCTAACCTCATTCTCCTGCCATCTCCCCATAACCCCTGACATCCATACTAATCAAGAATCTATCTAATCTCTGCCTTAAAAATAGCCATTGACTTTGCCTCCACAGCCGTCTGTGGTAAAGAATTCCACATATTCAACATCCTCTAAAAAAATTCCTTCTCATCTCCTTCCTAAAGGAACATCCTCTAATTGTGAGGCTATGACCTCTGGTCCTAGACTAGACTAGTATAGCACCAATCTTCTCTCACTTAAGACTAAGGGGCATAGATTTGTATAGATAATTGGTAAACAATATTATCCGTGCACTGGCAGATCTGGTGGAATGAGGTAAAGCCATGTTGGGCCATTCTTAGTCATGTGTGTGACCAGAAATATGAAACATTGTGGAATACATCTCGTCTAATTCTGAAAGCGTGACAGGTATATTGTTTTGCACTGTATGTATGATTCACTTTTTCCAAAGTTTATCACGTGAAATGTTTATATGTTTATATGTCATGCGGACAATTGTTTGTTTAGTGTCAGAGGTCAACTATGACTGGTCACGTGTGGCCTCACATGGAAGCATTTATTCACTAACTCAATTTTATCTCACAAACTCTGTGAATTTTAAAAAGCTAGAATGTTCATATTTTTAGCAGACATGCATTATAGTTCTGTAGGTACGAAAATAGCAATAAATAAGACGAATCTCTTATGAGAATTGTTCTAATGGATTACTTTATGTGATGGCATGTGGTCACGTGTGTGACATTTTGGCTCCCTTTCCAAAGAATGGCCCTATCGAGTCCTGCTCCTGTCTATCAAACTTACAATATCATCCTGAATTATAATGATAATCCCTGCCTTTTTTCTCTAAGTACGGGTAAAACCGAAACGACTACCTTAGCCCATGTCTTAATACACGCCAGATTGGGTACCTGGTCAACAAGTGCCTCCATTTTATACTTCACATCCTTACTTTCAAGTCTTGTATGATCATGGGCAAACTTCTTGTTACTACTTATGTATTAGTATAAAGGGCCTGTCCTACAAGCATGCAACTCCATGCGATGAGCGCAACCTAACGTGGTCGCTTGAGCAGTCCGGCGTCGCGGGGCCGGTCCCACTTCAATCGCCGGAGCCGTCCGGAATTGTGCGGAGTTCGTCCCGACATCGCGCAGGGCTCCGAAAAACTGACTATGTTCGAAAATTCCGCGCGGCAACGGCTTGTCGGCTCGCAGTCACCTCGACGCATTACACACCGCCCCGACATCGTGCCTCCGTGAACCTATCTGTAGGTGCCTCCGTGACCCTCTATGTGTGTGGCTCCGTGGCCCTCTGTGTGTGTGCCTCTGTGCCCCTCTCTGTGTGCCCCTCTCTGTCCTGGCGAACTTACCTGAAGACTTCGCTCCAAGTTCGCCTCACTTTGCGCCGCGTTGCGCCACTCACCCGACCTCTGCGCGGCCCCTGCTGCCGGTTTGGTCGCGCTTGCCGCATGCGGGCGCATGCTGGTGGGAACGGCCCTGTACAGGGATCACCCGACCTCCGCGCGGCCCCCGCTTCTAGTTTGATCGCGCTCATCGCATGGAGTCGGATGCTGGTAGGACAGGCCCTTAAAAAGTTCGAACATATTCCATATTGGATATGAGGGGAGAATCTGAGAAAAATCCTTGCATAACATTTTCACAGACCGTTCCAAAGGTTGAATTATCTGCCTGCAGATAGGGCTGAAGTCACTGCAAGTTCCTGTTTCAATTCCTCTTTGCACTTCAAATTAATTTAACTTTACTGCTTGCACCCGGGATGAAAACAGAATAAGAAACTGATAAGGAATCAATCTGGATGTTTTTCAATCCACCTCTGATACACTAGCCAGCATTAAACATAGAAACATAGAAAAATAGGTGCAGGAGTAGGCCATTCGGCCCTTCGAGCCAGCACCACCGTTCATATAACCATATAACCATATAACAATTACAGCACGGAAACAGGCCTTCTCGGCCCTTCCAGTCCGTGCCGACCATTTATTTTTCCTTAGTCCCATCTACCTGCACTCAGGCCATACCCCTCCATTCCCTTCCCGTCCATATACCTATCCACTTTACTTTTAAATGTTAAAATCGATCCTGCCTCCACCACTTCTGCAGGAAGATCATTCCACACAGCCACCACGCTCTGAGTAAAGAAGTTCCCCCTCATGTTACCCCTAAACTTCTGTCCCTTAATATGATCATGGTTGATCATCTAAAATCAGTACACCGTTCCTGCTTTTTCCCCAAATCCCTTGATTCCATTAGCCCTAAGAGCTAAATCTAACTCTCTCTTGAAAACATCCAGTGAATTAGTCTCCGCTGCCTTCTGCGGCAGAGAATTTCGCAGATTCACAACTCTCTAGGTGAAGATGTTTTTCCTCATCTCACTCCTAAATGGCCTACCCCTTATTCTTAAACTGTGACCCCCTGGTTCTGGGCCCCCCAACATTGGGAACATTATACTGATACTCTAGCCAGCATTAAACACATGCCAAAGTCCACTTTGATGAAGCATCTTCCAGCTGAATCATTAACTCTGCTTCACTTTCAAAATATGCTGCCTGACCTATTTAGTGTTGCATGTATTTTCAGTTTTAATTAAAAGCATGTTATTGAGTATCACATGTGCAATTACATAAACCATCATTATCATAACAACTTCCTTTTTACCAAACACTTTCTCTCAATGCTTATTCAACAGTGGACGAGTATATACCAAACATCCTATAGTGTATACCTTTTCTAAGAATAAGCCATTTCGGTATTCCGATAAATGCAAGGGATCATGGGATTTGTCAAGGGTCATTCGGGGAAAAAAAAGTGAACGGGGGTACCAGGTAGCGGGAGAGCGGGGTGTAACAGCGAGAGAGAGGGGGCAGATGCGAGTGGGTGACGGGGGGAGAGACTGGACCAGCGGAGAGATGGTGGGAGGTGGGGGGGGAGAGAGAAGGGGGGTGAAAGACGTGCGTGGGGAGACAAGAGAGGGAGGTTTCAGTTAGACAGACATAGAGTCAGATCATCACAGATATGAAGGCACAAGTGACTGCAGGTCTTGATGGTGGAATCTTGAGCAAAACACAAAGTGCTGGAGAAACTCAGCGGGTCAGGCAGCAACGGATTATCCGTTCCCTCCACAGATGCTGCCTGACCCGCTGAAAACCTCCAGCGCTTTGTGTTTTGCTCACAGATGTGTTTAGTTTGACATTCCGCGGGGAGTGCCAGGGTTTGCACGTTGATTGCAGAGGCCGGCAATGTCCCTCAGTCCCTCCCTCCAGTCCGTGCAGGGGGGATGGGGGTGGAGGGATTGTCCTAGATTGTGAAGGGGAGTTCTTGCAGAGACGGGGTGGCCGGCACCTGCAGTGAAGCCGCGATAGCGAGTTCCTCTCTCCCCATCACTCTCCCCATCACTCTCCTCATCTCTCTCCCCATCACTCTCCCCATCACTCTCCCCATCACTCTCCCCATCATTCTCCCCATCTCTCTCCCCATCACTCTCCCCATCACTCTCCCCATCACTCTCCCCATCACTCTCCCCATCTCTCTCCCCGTCACTCTCCCCGTCACTCTCCCCATCTCTCTCCCCATCACTCTCCCCGTCACTCTCCCCGTCACTCTCCCCATCACTCTCCCCATCACTCTCCCCATCATTCTCCCCATCACTCTCCCCATCTCTCTCCCCATCACTCTCCTCATCTCTCTCCCCATCACTCTCCCCATCTCTCTCCCCATCACTCTCCCCATCACTCTCCCCATCTCTCTCCCCATCACTCTCCCCATCACTCTCCCCATCATTCTCCCCATCTCTCTCCCCATCTCTCTCCCCATCACTCTCCCCATCACTCTCCCCATCACTCTCCCCATCATTCTCCCCATCACTCTCCCCATCACTCTCCCCGTCACTCTCCCCGTCACTCTCCCCATCACTCTCCCCATCACTCTCCCCATCACTCTCCCCATCACTCTCCCCATCTCTCTCCCCATCACTCTCCTCATCTCTCTCCCCATCACTCTCCCCATCTCTCTCCCCATCACTCTCCCCATCACTCTCCCCATCTCTCTCCCCATCACTCTCCTCATCTCTCTCCCCATCACTCTCCCCATCTCTCTCCCCATCACTCTCCCCATCTCTCTCCCCGTCACTCTCCCCATCACTCTCCCCATCTCTCTCCCCGTCACTCTCCCCATCACTCTCCCCATCACTCTCCCCATCACTCTCCCCATCACTCTCCCCATCTCTCTCCCCGTCACTCTCCCCATCACTCTCCCCATCACTCTCCCCATCACTCTCCCCATCACTCTCCCCACCGCCTCGCCTTTACCCGCAGACAGGCGTCGCTCTTTTATGAACATTAATTCTATCTTAAATTCTATCTCACTTCACAAACTCACCCTCTGGAATTCCGCAGAACCTCTCCCGTCAGCGTTGGAGGACATCCGTTCTCTCTCTCTCGCTCAAGTTTAATCCACATTTGATAGGGTAATCGATACCCCGTTAATTGCCATTCAGGAAGGAACTGCAGGTGCTGGTTTACACCAAAGGTAGACACAACGTGCTGGAGTAACTCAGCGGGACAGGCAGCATCTTTTTAGAAAAGGAATAGGTGACGTTTCGGGTGCAGACCCTTCTCCAGAGATGTTGCCTGACCCACCCGCTGAGTTACTGCAGCATTTTGTGTGTATCCCGGTTGATGACTGGAGCTCGGCTTTCGCCGGCACCGAGGGGGTTAACCGACAGCCACTGGATAAGGTGAGAGGTGCATCTGACAGTGCCTGGTCTGTAGGGGAACGGGTTCCACAGGAGATGGAGCAGAGTTGAGCTGGAGTTAGCGCTTTTCTCCCCGCTGGCTGTAAACCTGGGGCCGCCATTGCTCCAGGCCGGTGTCCCGTCAGTCCAGGGTCACCCCGGACATCTCCGGCCGCCCTCGGAGAGGGATGGGACACTCGGGAGGGGACGGGGACGCTAGTGAGACTCCGCTCACAAATCTGCCTCCTGGTGTGATGCCGGAGAGGGGTGCGTGTATAATAACCCTGTACAACCCAGGAGGGCAGCCCGAGTGAGAATGGAACCCATACACCCAGGCTGAGGGGGACCGCACCGTGATTCATTAGATTGTTATTGCTCAGATTTCTGCATGGATCAGTGGAGAAGGGAGAACCAGTGTCGCTAACTCCAGTAGCAATTCAACAGCGCTTGCAGCGCCTGAGACCCGGGTTCGATCCTGACTACGGATGAAACACAGGTCTGTACACACGCAGCAGCTCAGCTGCCGAGAATGTTTATCTCGAGTGACCTATGATCTGGGCATGTGCAGTTGAAATACTGAACCCTCTTATTGGAAAGACCAAGGTCAATGCTTTTGGTTCCAGCATTCGCGATGCTTGTTTGCTTTTCACTTAATCTTTATATTTATATTTTATATTTATATACATTTCAGACCACATATCCACACCATCATTGTCTATTTTCTTACTCTATTACAGCCTCTATCTTTCTACAAATGAAATGTTCATTTATGCATTTATTGTCTCCAGATGAGATTTTGCAAACATTCTCCTTCACTTTCACGGTTGCAGATATCAGATCGTTTTTTTCCCGTGATCGAACCCACGGAAAACAACAGGCCTGTATAGGATGTAGACAAAAATGCTGGAGAAACTCAGCGGGTGAGGCAGCTTCTATGGATATTTCTTATATATAATCAAATTATTATTTAATCACATCTTTAATGATTTATATCTGTTCTATTCTTTTTCTATCTATATATCAAAAAATAGAGTATAAGAAGAATTATTGATGCATTGTTTGTAAAATAATGGAATTAAGTTGACGTTTGGAAAGTTGTTAAAAGCATTATAATTGGTTACTGTTAATAAAAATATTTAAAAAAAAAAAAAAAAAAAAAAAAAAAATGCTGGAGAAACTCAGCGGGTGAGGCAGCTTCTATGGATCAAAGGAAATAGGCAACATTTTGGGCCGAAACCCTTCTTCAGCCTATATAGAATCTTTGGCCATGTCATCAGGAGGTGTGTGGACCTGCGGGAAGAAGTATTCATGATATCTTTAACCTCCCACTACTTAATTCTGAGGTTCCCACCTGCTTTAAGAAGACTACTATCCTCTCGGTACCAAAGAGAGGCAAGGGAAGGGTCTTGACCCGAAACGTCGCCTATTCCTTCTCTCCATTGATGCTGCCTCACCCACTGAGTTTTTCCAGCATTTTTTGTCTGCTTTCGATTTTTCCAGCATCTGCAGTTCTTTCTTGAACGTAATCCTAATCGAGCTCATCTCCAAACACCTGGACCAAGACGTTAGCGCCCCGCTCTGCCAAGACGTCAGCGCCCCGCATCTTTGACTTCCCGATCCATAGACCAGTTGGTTAGGCAGCAAAACCTCCTCCACAATCATTCTTAACACCAGCCCATCACTATATTCCCAATACGACCACGACTGCTCCAACTCCACCTGCAGATGACACCACTGTAGTGGATTGGATCTTGACTAAAGACAAAGGATAGGAAGGAGAGAGAGAGCTAGTAATATGGTGTCTGGATAACAACCTGTCCGTTAATGTCAGCAAGATGAAGAAGCTAATTATTGACTTCAGGAAACGAGTTGGAGTACATGTCCCAATCAGCATCAATGGTGCTGAAGTAGAGGTCTAGTCACAGAGCCATGCCCTTCTGCCCAACTGATCCATACTGATTTAGATGCCCCATCTAAGGTCCCTCTAAACCTTCCCTAGCCATGCATCCGTCCAAAGGTCTTTTCAATACCTCAACTACTTCCTTTAGCAGCTCACTCTGTTTACCCACCACCCTCTGTGTAAAAAAAGCTGCCCCTCAGCTTCCTAGTAAATCGTTCCCCTCTCACCATAAACCTCTGCCCTCAAGTTCTTGATTCATTTACCCTGGGAAGGAAATCTATGCAATCTCCCTTTGTTGTGGTTTTGCATTGCTCTAATAGATCACCCTTCAACCTCCTGCACTACAAGCAATAATGTCTTAATCTATCCAACCTCTTCCTGTTGCTCAGACCCTTCAGCCTTGGCAACATCCTCGTAAATCTTCTCTGTACCATTTCCAGCTTAATGGTGTCTTTCCTGCAGCAGGTTAACCAAAACTGAACACAATGCTCCAGATGTGGCCTCACCAATGACTTGTGTGACTGTAACATAACGACACAACTCCCTGAATGATGGTGGCCAATGTGCCAAAAACCTCCTTCACCACCCTATCTACCCTTCACCACCAGGTGGCGCCCTTAATGGCCGCCTCGTCAACAGCCTGTCGAGTCCCTTCTCTGTTTTTTTTATTTTAAGTCTGTCTTAAATGTATGTTTCAATGTTTCTTGGTTAGTGTATGTGGGGGGAGGGGGGTGGGAATAGGGGGAAACCATTTTTTCAGTCACTTACCTTGATGGAGGTGCGATTTTCTCCGTTTCGCATCTCCGCCCCCCCCCCCCCCCCCCCTTTGCGGCCTAACAACTTGGATTGGTACGACCTTTCCTGGAGACCGGCCCGGAGCTTCAAGCCACTGGGGCATCACGGAGTGGGCGATCTGTTGCCGAGGATCGCCAGAAGAAGAGCTCCGACCACGGGGCCTGTGGACCTTAACGTATGAAGAGGCCGACTCGGGAGCTCCATGCCGCGGAGTGTTCCGATCCGTCCCGACGCCGGAGTTTCCATCTTCCCAACGCGAGGGCTTGAACATCGGACCGTCTGCAACGGCGACTGCTGAGGGATCAAAGGCCCCGACCACCAGGGGTGAAGAAAGGAGGAAGATGACTGAACTTTATTGCCGTCCATCACAGTGAGGAATGTTTGATTCCACTGTGGTGGATGTCTATGTTAAATTGTGTTAAATGGCATTGTTGCTTTTCACTTTGTGTGGCTGTATGGTAACTCAAATTTCACTGTACCTTAGTTGGTTAAGTGGCAATAAACATGAACTTGAACTTGAACTTGTGTCGCCACTTTCCGGGAACTTTGTACTTGAACTCAAAGATTCCCCCTGCTCTTCAAAATTACCCAGGGCCCTTTCATTCTCTCTGAAAGTCTTGCCTTGATTTGACTTCCCAAAATGCAACACCACACACTTATTTGAATTAAACTCCATTAGCTGTTCCTCAGCCCACTTGCCCAGCTGACCAAGATCCCGCTGTAATTCTTGACAACCATCTTCAAACTTACTAATCATGTCTTGTACATTCTCATCCAAATCATTGATGGAGATGACAAAGAGCAATGGGCCCAGCACTGATCCCCGAAGCACAATTAGCTTCCTACCATGAAGCTAATTCTGTATCTAGTTAGCTAGCTCTCCCGAGACCCATGCAATCTAGCCTTTCAGAGCAACCTAGCATATGGAACCTTATCAAAGGCCTTGCTGAAGTCCATAGATCTCCACAGCCCATGCCCTCATCAAGTTTCTAGGTTACTTCAAAATATTCAACCAAATTCATGAGACACGATCTCCCACATACAAAACTATGTTGGCTATCCGTAATAAACCCCTCTATCCAAATGCATATATTTCTTGTCTCTCAGAAGCATCTCCGACCATGCCTTACTGGTCTGTAGTAAATATCTTAAATATTGGAATAACATGAGCCACCCCCCTGTCTTCCAGCATCTCACTCGGTTCTAACGATAAATCGTATATCTCACTGAGGACTCTTGCAATATCTTCTCCAGCTTCCCACTGTGTCCTTGGATACTTCTGATCAGTCCCAGGAGGTTCATCTACTTGAAGAAGGGTCTCGGCCTGAAACGTCACCCGCTCCTTCTGTCCAGAGATGCTGTCTGTCCCGCTGAGTTACTCCAGCATTTTGTGTGTATCATCTACATTTATACGTCTTAGGATGCTCACAATTTCCTTGACTGTAATACAGACTGTCTTCAAGATATCTACCTTAACTGTTGCAAGTTCCATAGTTGTCATGTCTTTCTCCGTGGGAAAAAGGCAGAGGAAAAATGTTCATTGAGGTGTTAAGAGCTTCAAATTCCTAGACGTAAGGTAGATGCGTAAATACCACCAACAACTCGTCAATAACCAACCACATTGAAACCACGGCCAAGAAAGCATACCAATGCCTCTACTTTCTTCGAAAACTATGGAGGTTCTGCATGTCTCCAATGGCCCTTCTCAATGTCTACAGAAGCACCGTAGAAACCCTACTATTGGGATGCATCACAGTGAGATTTGGCATCATCTCTGCCCAAGACCACAAGAGGTAGCGAGCGGCACAGTGGCGGAGTGATAGAGTTGCCTCACGGATGCTGTCTACGCAGAGTTTTGATGTGCACCCTGTGACCCTGTGGGTTTTCTCTTGGTGCTCCCGTTTCCACTGGAGACTTGAGATCACTAAAACTCTCCTGCATGTGGTATAACTCTGACCAATATCAAACTGGTCAGGCAATGCCTTAGTTTTAAAATTATTGTCCTTGCTTTGGAATCTGTTCACAGTCCAGCCCTTGTCTACTTCAATTATCTCCATCAGCCCGACAATCTTCCCTGATGTCAATGTCCTTCCAATTCTGACCACTAGAGTATACCCAGATTCAATTCTTCCATCATGTCGGCTAGAGCTAGAAAAACCTTCCCTCGGCCACTGTCTAGTCCACTTTCCCCCTCGATTTTGCATCCTACATATTTTTTCACCAACTGTCCAAATATTTCCTGATATAACTCTATAATCAAACTTAGTTTGTTACCCCTCTGTGAAATTCCACTTGCGACATTAAAAGCCATATGTAAGTAGAACCTGATGATGATTTCCACGATGACTTCATGGTAAATATAAATGTTTACAAAAATTCAAGGAGTAAAGTTAGTATGGAGAGTTGTATATTTTCCCAGGAACTCTAAAACCAAATGGCACAGGTTTAGGGTGAGACGGGAGAAATTTAAAGGAGATCCGAGGGGTATGTTTTCACAGAATGAAAATGGTTGTCTGGAGTCTAGAACCAGGGGCAACAGTTTAAGAATAAGGGTTTAGCCATTTAGAACGGAGACGAGGAAACACTTTTTCTCACAGAGAGTGGTGAGTCTGTGGAATTCTCTGCATCAGAGGGCGGTGGAGGCAGGTTCTCTGGATGCTTTCAAGAGAGAGCTAGATAGGGCTCTTAAAGATAGCGGAGTCACAGGATATGGGGAGAAGGCAGGAACGGGGTACTGATTGGGGATGATCAACCATGATCACAGTGAATGGTGGTGCTGGCTCGAAGGGCCGAATGGCCTACTCCTGCACCTATTGGTTATTGTCTATTGAATGAGCTGCCAGGGGAGGTAGTGGAGATTGATACAATTACAATCTTTAAACATTTGCCAGATTCTTAATAGGAATGGTTTTGAAGGATGAAGGCCTAATGCAGAAAAATAGGCTTGCGTGGACAGGCATCACTATCATCAAGGCCAATATGGGCCGAAAGGGTTAGTTTATGTGCTACACAATTCATATATTAATTTTTTAAGTGGCAGGCGTGTTCAGGTGGGTTCTGCCACTGCATGAATGGGAATGCATGGTGAAGTTGCATCAACTTTCTGTACTGATATTGCAATTGTCCACAATTGTTACAAAGATGCAGATGACACCACCGTAGTGAGCCGGGTATTAAATAATGACAAGACGGAGTGCAGGAGGGAGATTGAGAACCTTTTAACCTGGTGCCAAGACAACAACCTCTCCCTCAATGTCAGCAAGACAAAGGAGGTTGTGATCGGCTTCAAGAAGCAAAGTCGCACACATATCCCGATATACATTGATGGCACCAAAGTAGAGTTGGTTGATAGCTTCAGGTTTTTTAGGAATAAACATCACCAGCAATGTGCTCTGGACCCGCCACATCGAAGCAATGGCCAAGAAAACACACCAACACCGCTACTCCCTTAGAAGGCTTCCTTACACCAACTAGAGAACCGTCTCCTCACCAACTCGAGAGAGGTCCGGAGTTACCATGTACCTCACTGGATCTGTAGGGTATGTTTAATCAAACTATCTTTAATCGGACTTTACCTAGCACTAAGCATTATACCCTGTACCTGTGTACTGTGGATGGCATGATTGTAATCGTGTGGATAGCACACAGCAAATAAACTTTTCACTGTAGCTCAGTACATGTGAGGATACTAAACTAAACTCAAACAAATTAATCTGCATTGGAATTAAATTCCTAGGCTCAAGGATAATTAGCTGATGTAATATTAAATGGTTTAACTGAACAAACATTCAAGGCGTTACTCATAATGTGAGAGAATAATCATAATAATCATAATATGTTTTATTGTCATTACACATAAGTGCAACGAGATTTGGTTTGCAACTTCCATCCGATGTCATAACTTAAGCGACTAATAAAATGTAGGTTTAGATGCCCCGAGAACAAGGTTTGTAAAAAGAACATTAGAACAATAAAAGTCAAAACAGACTAAAGTGCAGATGTGTCTGTGCGATGTGATCATCCGAGGGAGACAGTCCATGGGGGGGGGGGGACACTCAGCAGGGCCGGTTCAGAGCCGCTATAGCTCTGGGAATGAAGCTGTTCCTGAGTCTGGTGGTGCGGGCGTAGAAGGCCTTGTCACGTCTGCCGGAAGTGAGTAGTTCAAACAGTCCATTACAACGGTGAGAGGAGTCTTTATGGATGCTGATGGCCTTCCTGAGGCACCGTGTGTGGTAGATGCCCTCCAAGGCTGGTAGCGGTGTCCCAATTATCTTTTGCGATCTGTTGACGACGCGCTGAAGAGCTCTCCTCTCCGCCTCCGTGCAGCTGAGATACCACACAGAGATGCCATACGTTAGTACGCTCTCTGTCGTGCAGCGGTAGAAGGTCGTCAGCAGCTGTTGGGGCAGACCAGTCCGTTTCAACGTTCTCAGGAAGAACATTCGTTGCTGTGCCTTTTTGACCAGCGCAGCGGTGTTGGTGGGCCATGTGAGGTCCTCTGAGATGTGAGTGCCCAGAAACTTGAAGCTGGACACTCTCTCCACACTGTCTCCGTAGATTGGGGCGTATTCCCCATTTTGTGACCTCCTGAAGTCGATAATCAGCTCCTTGGTCTTGGAGATGTTTAGCGACAAGTTATTCCGTGAGCACCAGTCCGCCAGGTTCTGCACCTCCGCTCTATAGTTTGTTTCATCACCGTTGGTGATCAGCCCGATCACCGTTGTGTCGTCTGCAAACTTGACAATGGTGTTGTTGTCAAATGCAGGGACAGAGTCGTGGGTGAAGAGGGAGTAGAGCAGGGGGCTCAGTACACAGCCCTGTGGTGTGCCGGTGCTCAGGGTGATAGTGGAGGACAGGTGCGGCCCCAGTCTCACTGCCTGTGGTCGCTCCGTCAGAAAATTCAGGATCCAATCGCATATCGGTGAGCTGAGGCCTAGCTGGTGGAGTTTGGTGGTGAGCTTGGTGGGGATGACCGTATTGAAGGCAGAGCTATAGTCAATGCGGTAGAGCTATAGTCAATGAGAAAAAAATCTTACAACAATCACGCAGCGGCCTAGTTTTATAAATACTATTTGAAATTATTTTCTCCAATTTCCTTCAGCTCACCTGAAGTCATAAGGTCAAAAGGTCACAAGGAATAGGAGTAGAATTAGGCCATTCGGCCCATCAAGTCTACTCTGCCATTCAATCATGGCTGATCTATCTCTCCCTCCATTCTCCTGCCTTCTCTCCATAACCTCTGACACCCGTAATAATCAAGAATCTATCTATCTCAGCTTTAAAAATATCCACTGGCTTGGCCTCAACAGCCTTCTGTGGCAAAGAAGTCTACAGATTCACCGCCCTCTGACTAAACACATTTTTCCTCATCTCCTTCCTAAAATAAGTCACTGAGTTACACAGGAATACAATTTGAAAGTGAAACAACATTAATATTGAAACACCAGATTCGGTTTGCGTTATCATAGCTAAATCTTTATTCTGGAAAATGGGTATGAAGGAGAGGGCAGTGCTGAGGAGTGACAAATAATGATGAGAGTGTTTGGCACCTCTGCAGCAAATAGGGTTACAATTGCTCCGGCCCTGATGAAAATAGGAAGATTGAAGGAGAGCAGAAAATATTAATTTGGGCTGCCAGAAGCACTGTGATATTAAAAATCCACTAGCACGTCACTTTCCTATCCTGGTGAACATAAATATGAATTTTAACATCAAATAACAAATTCTTTTTCTCAAGAATTGCTTTAAAATATCGATGACCCCTTTAGGTTTTCAAGTTCTTGTGGGATATTATTCCGGAGCAATTCCGTTCTGGTGTATGTTATTCTGGTCTGCTGTAAAATACAGTACCTGCCGGTATTTCAAAAGGTGTCTATTTAAACATGTCAGGTCTTTTTGTCCGTGGAGAAATCTCTGGTGCCCGGTTAAATACAAAGTGGATGCAACAAGGTCCACGCCAAAACCATATCTTTGAATTGATCATTCCTGATCGTGTCTTATAAGGCCACTTATTCAAGTCAAGAGAGTTTATTGTCATGCATGTCAGGAGTCTGAAGAAGGGTTTTGGCCCGAAACGTTGCCTATCTCTAGGTATGTTGCAAAACTTACCTTTAGCGGCGCTGCAGTTCTGCCGCTCCCCGTGTGCGTGACTTTGGCGCCTTTCAGAGGGGGGCGGGCTTAAAGTGCCGTTTTTCGACAGACAGGGCAAATCGATCAATGTCGGGCGATTTCGTTGCGGAAGAAAAATCGCTCCGACATTTCATGAATGGAGGTATTTTTAAATTACTCTAGATTATTTATTAACTAGAGTAATTTAAAAATCACCTTCAAAAGCCATGAGCACCGACAACCGAAGGATTTTCCGTAGGGGAGAAAAAAAGGTAAATAGTTTATTTTTATATTAAAAGTTGGTTTTTCGGGAGGCTTTAATAATATTTTTATGTTGCGAAATGGGGTCCCAAAAAATGTATGAACAAACAGTATTTTTCCCCCCGACTTCACCGCTAACCGCAACGTTCCAATCCACCGCATTCCACTAAAACCCACTCGCTAGTTGATTTAAATGGCCATTAATTTACAGGAATCAAACACTAAATTCCTTCTATTTGGCCCAGAAATTCATGAAAATGAGATTTTAAAATTATGTTATATTGTGGATTATTGTGTGAATGTTATTTGGCCACATAGGCAATTTAAAAAAGTTTATCTTTTCTTAAGAAATGGATAGATGTTTAGATCTACTCATTGAATTTTGTAATTAGCTACAATTAGATAACTAACTAATTATATGCTTTAATTTCAAGTAATCCAAGTAAGATTGTTTCATATTTGTTTCAGAATGCTTCAATCTATAATAACTGAAAATTTCATTGAGTTCTCTTAATTTTTAAGAAAGTCATGGGCTTTTAACTGTTCCAGATCACAGCTTTTGAGTTAAGTCAATTGAAAGGCAATGGGGAACAAGATGCTAATTTCCGAGTATGAAAATGGCCATAACTTTCTTAATACTGAAGATATGAAAGTGAATTAGGTGTCAAATTAAACTTCTTTTTATGCTTTATCTGATGGGATAAATTGCAGACTTGATTTTTTAAATCTCAAAATTTTGTAACATTGCTACTATCTCCTTCGCTCCTTAGATGCTGCTGCACCCGCTGAGTTTCTCCAGCTTTTTGTGTAACCCCCAGAGTTTATTGTCAGGTGTCCCAGATAGGACAAGGACAATGACATTCTTGCTCGCTGCAGTGCAACAGATACAACAGAGCAAAGATACAGAACGGTTCAGTTCAATACACAGACATTGGGCAGTATGAGAGTATTAGGTGGACAATTATATGGACAAGAAGATTCTCGACTCATTCCTTCTGTGCTACCTGAGTTGCTCCAGCTTTTTTGTGTCTATTATATGGACAATTATGGGGGGGGGTTAAGAATGCAACTTTCACTCCAGGAACCTCACTTTGAAACACAAGCTGGGAGTCGAGGGGTAAAGTTCTAGGCAGGCAGGACCACAATCTCGTGTTGTTTTACACCGAGGAGAGAGATGTTTGTGGGTGTGGAAGGTGTTGTAGTGCTGCAGCAACCTGGGGAGGGGGAGCTTGCTCTGTTTGCCTCCTCATGCGCGCCTGCAATGTGGCCGCGGGGGCGCGCACTGGAGCAGGCAGGCAGGCAGGGCGGGGGCGCGCACTGGAGCAGGCAGGCAGGCAGCGCGGGGGCGCGCACTGGGGCAGGCAGGCAGGCAGGCAGCGCGGGGGCGCGCACTGGAGCAGGCAGGCAGGGCGGGGGCGCGCACTGGAGCAGGCAGGCAGGCAGGCAGCGCGGGGGCGCGCACTGGGGCAGGCAGGCAGGGCGGGGGCGCGCACTGGAGCAGGCAGGCAGGCAGCGCGGGGGCGCGCACTGGGGCAGGCAGGCAGGCAGGCAGCGCGGGGGCGCGCACTGGAGCAGGCAGGCAGGCAGCGCGGGGGCGCGCACGGGCAGGCAGCGGTTACGCGCCTCTCCTGGAGCCGCGGCGCCCACTCCAGCCCTGGGACAATCAACGCCGCTGTAACAATCGCTCCTGGACAATCGCGTGTGTTGACAGTGTGCGTGTGACAGTGTCCGTCAGTCAGTAACCCTGTTGCAGCGGGCACCGTGCACCTGGCCAAGGACAGACAGACAGACAGACAGACAGACAGACTGAGCAAGGGTGGCTCCCTCCCTCCCACCTCCACCGTCCACCTTCTTGCAAGGAGGCGTGTTGCAACAAAAAGTTGCTACCTGCTTGAGAATACGTGAACACACACGGGAGGAAGCGGAGAGGTCCGTGCTGGATGTTTGAAGAGTCAAGGTTAGTGCTGGTGTAAACTGCATTGAGTACAGATCAACACATTGAAACGTACTGGAGGACGAGGACAACTCGCCGTTTAATGTGTAGGAAGGAGCTGCGGATGCTGGTTCACACCGAAGATAGACACAAAAATCTGGAGTAACTCAGTGGGACAGGCAGCATCTCTGGAGAGAAGGAACGGGTGATGTTTCGGGTCGAGACCCCGCTTCAGACTGAGAGTCAGGGGAGAGGGTTTAAGTGTTTAAATGTTGTGTGACCTTCATATAATGAATGGAACGGGTTTGGAAGAACACTGTGGATAGTTTATTTGTACATTGGAACTCATCTCCAGTTATATGCCTGTGTCAATTAGCTCCTCTGAAACTGAAGCGCAAGACTCTCGTGATACAATTGAGAAAGGGGAACTCAGAATTCTTTACCCACTTAAATTAAACAAAATACCAGCTAGTTTTTGCTGTGTTAAGTTATACGTATTACTCTCGTTGTTTTTAGCAGGCTGCTTAACGAAGGTACAACCCACTTGTCACGTTGGAACTGACACTTCCAAAGTTAGATGAACCAGAATTTCCAACTACCTGGACTAGTGTTATATTTCTGGTTCTTAGGCAGATATTCCAGACAGATTCCTAAAGTGTTATTCAAGAAAGCGAATCTGACCGCTCTTCATGAACTTGAGCTGAAATTGTTCTGTAAAAAAAATACTTTATAGGAAAATAATTTGATATTTTTTGGAGGTGTTTACTTTCTTGTAATAAGTACCGACATAACTAAAATATCATAGAAAGTTACATGCCAATGGAACACAAGTCATACTTCCATATTGATAGAGTTTTATGGGCAATGAATGGTTAGTAACCTTGGAGAAAAGGACTGTTTTACATTTATACCCTATATCATTTACAGTGCGCTCATAAATAACTGACCATTAAGTGCCACAAATGTTTTATTTCATTTTATTCATTGACTTTTCATTAATATTTACTTTTAAGTTTATATCTACTATAATTTGTGGTGTTACAGAATTTAATATTTTTAAGCTCCCATCGAGGAACAACAGCAGCAGCAGATCCTACAATATAATAAGAGATCCCAACCCGAAAACACCAGTATCAATTTCCCCCCCACAGATATTGCCTGAGCAGCTGAGTTTGTGTTTCTGCTTCTTTGTAAATGCTGATGAATATAAAGGCCATAGATACAATCTAACATGTCATGTTGACTTGCATTAAATTACATGTAGCACTTATGTTAATTTGAAGCGCTTATCTATAAATTCTTATCTGCAGAAATATTACAGGAATATAGTTAGACAAATGTATTGAGACAATCCTATAACCTTTTGTCATAACTTTACTAACATAAAGTGCGGTAACAAAAACAGACATTTAATTGTGGCAGAGAACTACTTATTAGCAGTTATTGTGCATTGGTAAAATGTGCCCCATATTAACGACCGTAAGAAGATAGAGTACAGAATTCCCAAATATGCATATGGTATGTCTTTTCCAAGCAAGCAGATATTAGCTTCTGTAACATAAATACTATCAGAACATTACAAACCCTAAACCTAGCTGGTAGTATGTTAAAGGTAGACAAAAATGCTGGAGAAACTCAGCGGGTGCAGCAGCATCTATGGAGTGAAGGAAATAGGCAACGTTTTGGGCCGAAACCCTTCTTCAGACTGTAATATGTTAAATTGTATCATGTAATATGTTTATTCTTAATTAATATGTTATATACCATTTCTGTTATATAATAAAACATCTTTCACAGAAAGTGAAGGCTATGATTTTCTATGTCCCATTTAAATTGCTACTAAAACTTCAGATCTCCACTTTAACTGTGTGGATAATTGATAAATTGGTCTGAATTCATCTTTTACATCCATCTTGAATGATGGAAAATTGAGAGTGGATAATCTTTGATTTCTACTATTTATAGCATTTAACATATCTAACTTGCTTTTCAGCAGTGTTCTGTGCAAACTGTATTAGTAGTCAGCAAACACCTGCCATAACAGTTTTCCACCCTCAGTATGCACATTTTCTTCCTTACTCTCTTAAAAACACTTTCTATATTGGACTGCTATTTGTACAAATATATGCTAATATATGTACAAATATTTAATGTCTGAGTTAATCTAAGATTAAATGTTTAGTTTGGAAAATATTCCATTTGATATTAAATAACCATTTGTGCTTTATCGCTTTTTGGTGAAGTGTTGCTGATGTGATTAGTTCTGTAACTTGGCAGCATATTATGGTACACTACTCTCTTGGGGTACTTTGGAGAGTTGAACTGAAATCTGTAATCTAATTTACAGCATAAATGTTGCCAGTTTAAGATTTAAAAAATATTCAGAATGAGCAAACTTTAGGAATGTTCACCTGGTGTCTAACCGTACTATTCTATTGACAATGATTGTGCAGCACTCCAATAAAAAAAGAATCAAAGAGGTCATAGACGTGAGAAAGAGTAAGAGATAAAAGAGGGAAGAGGGAAATAGGACAACATAGTAAAGTGATTTAAAGGTGAGAAGTAGATTAATGAAATATAGGGTTACACAAAAAGCTGGAGAAACTCAGCGGGTGCAGCAGCATCTAAGGAGCGAAGGAGATAGGCGACGTTTCGGGTCGACACCCTTCTTCAGACTAATGAAATATAGTGTGAGATGAAAACTAAAGGTGGGACATTGTGAGAGCAGGAATGAAGGGAAGATGGGAATTATCTAGAAGTTGCAGTGGGTTGTGATTTTTTGATAAATAGAATAGAATAGAATAGAATGCCATTTATTGTCATTCAAACAGACAAGGTTTGAACAAAATTTTGTTCCTGCAGGCACAACATTAAAAAAAAACAAGACACACAATTAACACGATTTACATAAACATCCATCACAGTGAATCTCCAAACACCTCACTGTGATGGAAGGCAAAGGTCTTGTATCCCCGCTCTTTAAGTACGCTTATTCCTAACAAAAGATGCAAACTTCCTCAATGCTCATTGAAAATATAGTCCACTAAGACTTTATTCTCTGAATCTGGAAGATGGAGTTTGGTTGATTTTGGTTCAAACAGAATTTCATTATAGGACAGGAATGGGAAGTGAAAATGCAGGTTTTTATTTGATTCTATGGTTCCTGAATTGTCTGCCCAAGCAGGGAGACTAAATATAAACTTTTCTTTGCTCTCTTATGCCTGAACACATTGGACGAATGGACGTTTTCTGAATCAATCTTGATAATTTTCTCCGTGTCGACCAGAGATTACTGGAAAGAGAGCGAAGGAGTGAATGTTAATTTGTTTATTATACAATCGATGCTTATTAGAGGGGGAGGTAAACAAGAAATGTCATTATGTTGCTCAAAATTAGGGGAATACTCAGCAAGTCAGGCAGCAGCTGTGGAGAGAGAAGTAGAGTTGCCATTTCTGGTTGAAGACCAAGCTTCCAGCATCAACAGTTTTTTCATTCTTGTTAGAGGGCAGATTTGGTGATGTGTATTTGTGCATTGTGGCTTTATGTAGGAATGGTATCCAGAGCAAAGCTGTTTTGTTTTGTTGGATTGGGGAGTTAGTTGAATTAACTCCCCAATCCCCATGGGGAATTAGAGGTGGTTGGGGGGACAATTCTGGCTAACGTGACTCTCCCTTAATGAATTGATTTCAATTGAGTTTAAGATAATGGGTTGAATAATATCTGTAGAGCGGTTAAGCTGCAGACTTACGGGCCTGTCCCACTTTCACGACCTAATTCACGACCTCTGCCGAGTTTGCCCTTGACTCATACTCGCAGCATGGTCGTCATGAGGTCATAGCAGGCCGTGATGCTAGTCGTAGGTATTCGTGGCATCAAGTAGGTCGGGGGGTTTTTTCTAGCCTGATGAAAAATGTCCACGAGCAAAAAGGGTTGTGAATGAGGTTGTGAAAGTGGGACAGGCCCTTTAGAATTCCTTGTGGCATTGACTTTTCCCTGTATAAATCACTGTACCTGGCTCCAAAACCACTGGGCAGTGCTTTCCCCATAATTATAGCTTTAAAGCTATTTGACTGTCAATTTCGTAATATTGTACAATAACTTGTTCCATTTCTTGTGATTCTTGGCACTCTGTCCCACCATCATTTTCATTCCTGGTACGTCAGTCAGTAAGATTAATTCATGCTCAAATTTTTGGGGCTACAGTTTTGCAAAGATATTGTGGAAAGAAAAATCCACGATGCTTCCCTAAACACACCATGAATTTACAGTAAACTCCCTGAATGTCAGACCATGAATTTAGCATGCTCTGAAATCCCATTTGAATATCAGTTGTAGAGTCAGTAAAAGTTGGGGACTTTATGTGAGATACCCTGTAGGAAGTTTTCATTTCAGGTCCTCCCTGTCACTGACATGCTAAAGTACGTTCAAACTCAGCTGCTTTGAACTGTGTAATGAACCCTAACGTTCATCTGCGCTTATGGCACACACCAAAGTGGCCACTCATAGAGTCACAGAGTGACACAGTGTGGAAACGGGCCCTTCGGCCCAACTTACCCACACCGGCCAACATGTCCCAACTACACTAGTCCCACCTGCCAGCATTTGTCCCATACCCCTCCAAACCTGCCCTATCCACATACCTGTGTAACTGCTTCTTAAATGTTGGGATAGTCCCTGCCTCAACTACCTCCTCTGGCAGCTTGTTCCATACACCCATCACTGTTTGTGCAAAAAAGTTACCCTTCAGATTCCTAGTAAATCTTTTCCCCTTCACCTTGATTGAACCTATGTCCTCGATTCACCATTCGCCTGCAGTAGCAGGATCTCACAGTGGCTGCAAGGCCAGGTTCTTTGTAACCTAAAGGTACCTTTACTGGAACAACTCCATGGCCAAAGCATGATAACCGGACTCGAGTCTCCTTACACTAATAGTTACCAGGATCTTCTTTGTCCTCCACTTATCAGCACACCACCCTGCCCATTATTGGTTGCCTGCCACCCATATCCCAAGCCTAAGTTGTAACTTTGCCTCATCCCTTTCCCCTCACATCAATTTGCCCACTCATCGCATCCTGACTACTGACACCACTTTGGATCTCCTAACAACCGGTCACAACCACTGATCACACTCCATGACCACTAGTCTCGTCAAGCTCCTCAATCTTTCTCCCTCACTGCCGAGCCTAGGACAACATATAAAATTATAAAAGGACTGGACAAGCTAGATGCAGGAAAAATGTTCCCAATGTTGGGCGAGTCCAGAACCAGAAGCCACAGTCTTAGAATAAAGAGGAGGTCATTTAAGACTGAGGTGAGAAAAAACTTTTTCACCCAGAGAGTTGAGAATTTGTGGAATTTGGTGATTTGCCAAATCACTGGATGGATTTTAGAGAGAGTTAGATAGAGCTCTAGGGGATAGTGGAATCAAGGGATATGGGGAGAAGGCAGGCACGGATTATTGATTGGGGATGATCAACCATGATCACAATGAATGGTGGTACTGGCTCGAAGGGCCGAATGGCCTCCTACTGCACCTATTTTCTATGTTTCTATGTTACTAAGACCCAATCTCTGCAATTCTACAAAAGCATTGCTGATGCCAAGCCTATTAGCAAATATTAACTGTACCACCACCAACCACTACCTTCACAAGTCTACTTCAAAAAATACATTCCAGCAAATCTCAGCAGCCAACTCTTTCTAACCCAATGGTATCTGTCTTTCTCTTCACCTGTTTGACTTCTTCCCCACATTTCATAATTGCAGTGTGGAAACTAAAGCCATTGAGCGTTAAGGGCCTGTTCAGTTGTTGACGATGGCTTAAGCCTTATCACAAGTTCACAAGTTTTAGGAGTAGAATTTGGCCATCCGGCCCTTCGAGTCTACTCCACCGTTCAATCGTGGCTGATCTCTGCCTCCTAATCCCATTTTCCTGCCTTCTCCCCATAACCCTTGGCACCCAATCCAGAACTTGTCTAACTCTGCCTTAAAAATATTCACTGACTTTGTCTGCACAGCCCTCTGTGGCAATGAGTTCCACAGATTAACTATCCTCTGACTAAAGAAGTTCCTCCTCATCTCCCTTCTAAAAGAGTGTCCTTTTATTCGGAGGCTACGACCTCTGGTCCCAGACTCTCCCTCCAGTGGAAACATCCATCCACATCCACCCTATCTAGGCCTTCCATTGTCCTGTAAGTTTCAATGAGGTCCTCCTTCAACCTTCTAAACTCCAGCGAGTGGGGGCCGTGTGCTGTCAAATGCTCATCATATTTAACCCATTCATTCCTGGAATCATTCTTGTGAGCCTCCTCTGGACCCTCTCCAGAGCCAGCACATCCTCCCTCAGATATGGGGCCCACTATCCACTATCGAATATCCCATGGTGGTCCCATGAGCATGAAGATTGTAGACAACCACAAACCATCTGATGAAAACTCTTTAGAAGCAGCAAACAATCACAAACTAATGAAATTGGGCTATATTTGGTCTCCAATAAGCTGAAAGAGTGAGCTGATGGCCTACTGTATCAAATGATTCCATTAGTGTTAAACATTGCCAGGTAGGTTTGCTAGTTCCTGGTTGATCAAATAGTGTCGATTTCAGTGGAGAACCTGAGGAACCAGAATGCTTGAGAATCATTTGACTGTAGTGATGCCCATTTTAGGTGCTTGGCCTTATAATTCTGTCAGGTGGCAATGACCCAGGGATTGTAGCATCCATTAATTGGACATTCTAATGGAAAACACAACATGCTGGAATTATGCAAAAGGTCAGACAACATCAGTGAGAAGAGAAACTCGTTTGACCTTTCAGATCAATGTGTTTTCCTTAGACCTGGAACACTGAGAAATTAAGTGTGTAGGAATGAACTGCAGATGCTGGTTCACATTGAAGATTGGCACAAAATGCTGGAGTAACTTAACAGAACTAGCAACATCTCTGGAGAAAAGGAATGGGCGATGTTTTGGATCGAGACCCTTGGCAGGAAATAGTGTTGGGTAGACTGATGAGACTGAAGGATGATAAATTCCCAGGGCCTGATGGTCTGCATCCCAAGGTACTTAAGGAAGTGGCTCTAGAAATTGTGGAAGCATTGGTGATCATTTTATAATGTTCTATAGACTCAGGATCAGTTCCTGTGGATTGGAGGGTAGCTAATGTTATCCCACTTTTTAAGAAAGGCAGGGGAGGGAAAAGAGGGAATTATAGACCAGTTAGCCTGACATCGGTGGTGGGGAAATCTTCTGGAATATTTTGAGGATGTAACTAGGAAAATGGACAAGGGAGAGCCAGTGGGTGTAGTGTACCTGGACTTTCAGAAAGCGTTTGATAAGGTCCCACATAGGAGATTAGTGGGCAAAATGAGGGCACATGGTATAGGGGGTAGAGTGCTGACATGAATAGAAACTTGGTTGGCAGACAGGAAACAAAGAGTAGGGATTAACGGGTCCCTTTCAGAATGACAGGCAGTGACTCGTGGGGTACCGCAAGGCTCGGTGCTGGGACCGCTATTTACAATATACATCAATGATTTAGATGAAGGGATTCAAAGTAACATTAGCAACTTTGCAGATGACACAAAGCTGGGTGCCAGTGTGAACTGTGAGGAGGATGTTATGAGAATGCAGGGTGACTTGGACAGGTTGAGTGAGTGGGCAGATGCAGTTTAATGTGGATAAATGTGACGTTATCCACTTTGGTAGCAAAAACAGGAAGGCAGATTATTTAAATGGTGTCAGGTTGGGAAAAGGGGAAGTACAACGGGATCTGGAGGTCCTTGTTCATCAGTCAATGAAAGTAAGCATGCAGGTACAGCAGGCAGTGAAGAAAGTGAATGGCGTGATGGCCTTCATGACAAGAGGAGTTGAGTATAGGAGCAAAGAGGTCCTAGTATACGGACCCTAGGACCCAAGGGGGCCCTAGTTAGTCCACACCTGGAGTATTGTGTGCAGTTCTGGTCCCCTAATTTGAGGAAGGACATTCTTGCTATTGAGGGAGTGCAGCGTAGGTTTACAAGGTTAATTCCCGGGATGGCGGGACTGCCATATGCTGAGAAAATGGAGTGGCTGGGCTTGTATACTCTGGAATTTAGAAGAATGAGAGGGGTTCTTATTGAAACATATGAGATTATTAAGGGTTTTGACACGTTAGAGGCAGGAAACATGTTCCCGGTGTTGGGGGAGTCCAGAACCAGTGGTCACAGTTTAAGAATAAGGGGTAAGCCATTTAGAACGGAGATGAGGAAACACTTTTTCACACAGGGAGTTATGAGTCTCTGGAATTCTCTGCCTCGGGGCTCTTTAAAAATAGTGGAGACAGGGGATATGGGGAGAAGGCAGGAACAGGGTACTGATTGGAGATGATCAGACATGCTCACATTGAATGATGGTGCTGGCTTTAAGGGCCAAATGGCCTACTCCTGCACCTATTGGTGATTGTATATTGTCTATTGTTTGTTCAGACTACGAGTCAGGGGAGAGGGAGACATAGAGATAAAGGGTAAGGTGTGAAAACGAGACATCAAAGGGGACAAAGCTCAAGTGAAATGTATAATAGATCATAGTTTGCTTAGGGAAAGTAACAACACAGCATAACAAGATCAAATTTAATCAGCCGGACAGTCAGACTGGTTGGAGAACTGCGAATGGGGAGGGATGGAGAGGTGAAAAATAAGGGCTACTTGAAGTTAGAAAAGTCAATATTCATACTGCTGGGGTGTAAGCAGCCCAAGCGAAATATGAGGTGCTGTTCCTCCAATTTATGCTGGACCTCACTCTGACAAGAACGGGGACAAGGAAACACTTTTTCTCACAGAGAGTGGTGAGTCTGTGGAATTCTCTGCCTCAGAGGGTGTCGGAGGCAGGTTCTCTGGATGCTTTCAAGAGAGAGCTAGAAAGGGCTCTTAAAAACAGCGGAGTCAGGGGATATGGGGAGAAGGCAGGAACGGGGTACTGATTGTGGATGATCAGCCATGATCACATTGAATGGCGGTGCTGGCTCGATGGGCCAAATGGCCTACTCCTGCACCTATTGTCTATTGACTGTGGAGGAGGCCCAGCTCAGAAGGTCAGTGTGGGAATGGGAGGCAGTTTTGAACAACACTGCAGTCTGGGAAAGCCGAATGGTGCACAAGCTGTTGCAGTGTTCATGGGCATTGCCGTATGGCACAGAAACAGGCCCTTTACCCCAGTGTGTAGGAAGGAACTGCAGATGCTGGTTAAAGGGCAATAGTCGTTAATCTGGTGACTTCTGGTCCTAATTTTCCACAGTGTGTTTAGTGCACATTAGGTAATCTTGATTAGCATGGGTGTCAGGTGTTGTGGGGAGAAGGCAGGAGAATGGGGTTAGGAAGGAGAGACAGATCAGCCATGATTGAATGGCGTAGTAGACTTGATGGGCCGAACGGCCCAATTCTACTCCTATTCCTTATGACCTTATGACCTAAAACCGAAGATAGGCACAACAATCTGGAATAGGGACAGGCAGCATCCCTGGAGAAGCGGAATAGGTGACGGTTCAGGTCGAGGCCCTTCTTCAGACTGAGATTCAGGGGAAAACGGTAGGTGATGTAGAGAGATATCAGCCATGATCACAATGAATGGCGGTGCTGGCTCGAAGGGCCGAATGGCCTCCTCCTCCACCTATTTTCTATGTAGAACAAATGAATGAAAGTTATGCAAAAACGTTGCGATGATGAAGGAAACAGCCCATTGTTAGCTGTGTGCGAGGTGAAAACGGACAGAGAGTGAGACTCAACAAGACGACTTTGAGGCTGATCACATTACTGTGTATCTGAAGCCACCTTCAGTTAATATTGCACCCCAGTGAATCTGATGGATTTTAAAAACATCACAGTACGTTCTGATTCCACCATCACCAACCTTTTTTTGAATTCTGGATATTCATTAAAATTCATGAAAATTTTAGAAGTACCATGGTGGGATTTTGAACATGGCTCATGCTCATTAATCCGAGGCTCTGATGACTAGTTTGGTTACCTAACCATAATACTACTGTACTAAATCATGTTAATTTAAACAGTAATGGAGCTGAAATTTACATTAATTTATCGAGTGGAACATTTGCCGAGAATTTCATTAAGTTTAAGTAATCCACATGCCAAATACAGTACATGTTGGTTGCAGAGTAGAATTTCTAATAAATCCTCTCAAGGTCATTTGTTACAGCTCTGGTTCCCAGAACAACACCTTTTTGCAGGCCCCCAGAATGACTCAATTAATTAGTGCCCAATTTGGAGTAATATTGTTCTGTGGAATCATATCTGCTGGGAACCCGTCAGCAGCTATTGTAAGCTGGGGAAAGGGGGAAAAGATTTTGCTGTAATATTTTAATATTTTGAAGCTCATGTTAGAACTGTGTAAAGGAAGCTTTTCTAAAAAGTGTCTATGCTGCACATGGAATGTGGGTCCATAACTAAGCTATGGATGGCATGGTGGCGCAGCGGTAGAGTTGCTGCCTTGCAGCGCTTTCAGTGCCCAGAGACCCGGGTTCGATCCTGACTATGGGTGCTGTCTTTCGCCCCGTGGGTTTTCTCCGAAATCTTCGGTTTCCTCCCACACTCCAAAGACATACATGTTTGTCGGTTTATTGGCTTGGTGTAAATGTAAATTGTCTCCAGTGTGTGTAGGGTAGCGTTGGTGTGCGGGGATCGCTGGTCGGTGCGGACTCAGTGGGCCGAAGGGCCTGTTTCCGCACTGTATCTCTAAACTAAGCTAAACTGTGAATTCATTCAATTTGTACATTGTTATATTGTTAGAGGGCAACATGGTTGTTTTAAGGTAAGAAAAAATTGCCAGGGCAAACCAATATGTGATGGATTAACAAAATGCAGTAGATTGGACTAAGACGAAGGAGGATTTGCCAATTGGCTGGAAAAGGGAATAGGTACTCAAATTGACAAGGAATATATCTTGGCTTGGAATATGCAACTGTAGTGGTAGCATAAAACAGACTGGATACAGTTTGCATAGAAGTAAATGTATTGTCAGAGATATCCAGGATCTCCACAGAACCTGGCACTGCAGTTTATCAATGGAACACAATTGGTGAATGGATGGATACAAGCTTCAACGCTTTACGCATGATGTTTGCTGTAGGCGCCAGGTGACCTGAAACTTAGCTCTGAGTTTTCCCCCATTGCTGCCTGAACTGATGGAATTTCTATGATTATTTTTTGAATGTTTGGCAATATTTCAGCGTCTCCTTAATCATACACATATGCCCAATCTTCACTTTATTTAAAACTATTAAAATGGTAAATTGTTTTTTTACTGCGATATTTCTTGCCTTCGAGCCACACTGTAGCTGCACGTGGCAAGCGGTGCCAAATTCAAAGTTATGCCAGTATTGAGGAAACCTCACCAAATGTTTTCAGACCAGCTCTTTTTCTGGAGAGGTTACTGTTTCGCAGCTTGTGTCCTGATGAGATGAGAATAATTGTAACTGCATGTTCTCGTAAAACTTTGGTTAAAATTAGTTTTCATTCAATATAATAAATAAAATATAATGTAAATAAATAAAATAAAATATCTTTCACCTTAAAAGCTGTACAAGAGTCCGTACTTCTGACTTAAGTACTTGCCTTTGCAGTATATTTTAAAGCCTAGCTAAAAAGTATTAGATTTTCTGCAATTATAGTCTTTTACTATGTATTAATTATTTGGTTACTTTGTAGAAATGTAGAACACAAGTAAACATTTAAATCCATTATTGCTCTACTCCTTAAGGGCCTGTCCCACTGTATGAGGTAATTCAAGAGCTCTCCCGAGTTTAAAAAAAAAATCAAACTCGTGGTAAGCACATAGACGTCTCTTAGCGGCTCGTAACGCTAACGGCAGGTACTCGGGAAACGCTGCAAGCTCGTGAAGACTCGTGAAGATTTGTTGACAAATGTCCACGAGAGCCCCAAGTACCTACGAGCGGCTAATTCTCCGAGTTCAAATAAGGGGAAACTCGGGAGAACTCTTGAATTAGCTCGTGCAGTGGGACAGCCCCATTACAGTATCTTTTTAAGGATTATCGTGTTTGAAAAGAATAGCTTGCAATTTCCTTCTGCAGTTTTTCCAATCTAGTATCCCTCACATTAGGAGAAATATAACTCTTATTAGGTCTGTAGAAGAGTCTCGATCTGAAACGCCACCCATACCTTCGCTCCAGAGATGTTGCCTGTCCCGCTGAGTTACTCCAGCATTTTGTGTCTACCCTGGTATTAGGTTATATTGCTTCTAGCATTAAAGGCATTACAAGTATCACAACATAAACAGGCTGAGAATAATATGGATGAATTGGTTAAGGAAATTCGTACTTATTTTAAAAGGATGTAAAATTACAATTAATTCCTTCTACTACGACTACCAACACTTTTAATCCTGTAATCTTTGAAATAAACTGGGTGAAGGAAACAAGTTTCTGATTGAAATGAGAGGATGAACAGGGATTTTGCATGACTTAATTTACAGAAAGAATTATTTTTATATCTGAAAAAGGATCTCGACCCGAAACATCACCCATTCCTTCTCTCCACAGATGCTGCCGGTGCAACTAAGTTTCTCCAGCTTTTTGTGTCTATCTTCGGTTTAAACCGTCATCTGCAGTTCCTTCCTACACATCTCCAGGATATTCAACCACAACCCATCACCTTTAGTACTAAAATAAATACATTACTGTGTTACCTACGGAGAAACCATTTAAAAATACAGCGTCGTAGAGTTGTCGAGAAACGGACTCAATTTGTATATGCCAAATAGGTTTTCCCAGTTACCCACGATTGGCCAATGTCCCCTCTGAACCTTTTCTATCCTTGTACCTTGTACCTAAATTTACAAAGATTTGAGATGGATGAAAAAACATGGCAGCTATGATAACCACCAAATCAAGTCCTGTCTGCTCAAGTAGTTCACACCAATGGTCAACAGTAAATGTACAGCTGATACATTGAGGTAAAGATTTCTTAAAAAGTAAATAAATAGTGTATTATTGTGCAAAGGTGAATTTTAAAAGCTCATATTTAAACACTCACATGTTTTAAATTGTCCATCATTTTTGAACTACACTTAAGCTGTACCTTGTAAATATTATTAAATAGAGTAACACTATAGTAATTACTATTTTTATAGTAATAATGGAACAATATTGACAGAAGTGGTATTTTGCTTTATTACAAAATTGAGGTATTGAAATTTATTTCATAATTTCCTTTTTCAAAGATAAGAAAATGTTTAATATATTTGTTTGACTGTCAATCAGTGACAAAGAATCTGATTCATGTGTGCAAGTATTAATCCCGTAAATTGGTAGATTGATTTATTATTGCCATGAGTGGAGTTGCTGCCTGAAACCCGCGTTTGATCCTGAATACGGGTGCTGTCTGTATGGAGTTTGCACGTTCTTCCCTGTGACCGTGTTGGTTTCCTCCGGATGCTCTGGTTTCCTTCCACATCCTAAAGACACACAGGTTTGTAAGTAAATTGACTTTGGTAAAAATTGTAAATTGTCCCTAGTGCGTAGGATAACGCTAATGTGTAGGGATCGCTGGTCGGCACAGACTCAGTGGCCCGAAGGGGCTGTATCTCCAAAGTTTAAAGTCAGTGAGTACCAAAAAAACTGTGAAAAACTTATGCCCCTGTCCCACTTAGGAAACCTGAACGGAAACCTCTGGAGGCTTTGCGCCCCACCCAAGGTTTCCGTGCGGTTCCCGGAGGTGTTTGTCAGTCTCCCTAATGGTCGAAAGTGGTTTCCGTTTTAAAAATCGGTAATTTTTTAGTCGAAGCCGGTTGCGATGCTAGTTGAAGGTGGTTGCCGGAGGACAAAAACCTCCGGGAACCGCATGGAAACCTTGGGTGGGGCGCAAAGTCTCCAGAGGTTTCCGTTCAGGTTTCCTAAGTGGGACAGGGGGCATTAGATGTCTGTTTTATCCCAGCAAATCGTAGCATCCATGGGTACTTTTATGAACACAGCTGGTAGTGCAGAAGAGAAAGGAATTTCTTATTAACATTTATCACATTCTATTTACTAACTGCCAGCGACCCTAACCACATGAACTAAATATTTATTCTCTATGATATTCACCGCTCAGTTTTATCAACAAACTCAGGAATGGAAGCTATATTTTAGTGTTTATGGCTCTAATCCATGTTAAATTAATGAACTTTTCAGCTACAGTCTTATAACAGTTTTATCTGTGAGTTGTCCTTCCAGCAAAGTCTATTCAGGACTATAATGTTTGACTCTGAAAAACGTGGATATGAACAGAAAGAACATCATTGGGAGGGGGGGGGGATGGGGGGGGGGATGGGGGGGGGGATAGAATTCCCTCATTGTTTAGTTTATTTTGATTTAGAGATACAGCACGGAAACAGGCCCTTCGGCCCACCGCATCCGCACTGACCAGCGATCCCCCCGCACATTACTACTATCCTACACACACACTAGGGACAATTTTACATTTACACCAAGCCAATTAACCAACAAACCTGTACGTCTTTGGAGTGTGGGAGGAAACCGAAAATCTCGGAGAAAACCCACGCAGGTCACGGGGAGAACGTACAAACTCCGTACAGACAGCGCCCGTAGTCAGAATCGAACCCGGGTCTCTGGCGCTGTGAGGCAGTTGCTCTACCGCTGCGCCACCGTGCCGCCCTTGCTTCATTAGTGCATTTTGCAGCTTGTCTGTAAAATACCACAGAAATTTCCAGATTTGTGTTCAATGGTTATAACAAATTTAAAGACGCTCTTGTAATTATACATGAGGTCCCGCTGAGCCATTCGCTGACTTGACATTAGTGGCATAAGATATTAAGGTCATCAAGTCTTTTCCAATTTCACTTTGTAACCAACCGATTCATTCACTGTCTCACTATTGAGTGCATGCAGCAAAAATTAAATGGCACGTAAGGCAGTTTTGTTTTGTATGACATGGGTAGGAAGGAACTACACACGAAGATAGACACAAAATGCTGGAGTAACTCAGCGGGACAGGCAGCATCTCTGGAGAGAGGGAATGGGTGACGTTATGGGTGGAGACCCTTCTTCAGTCTGAAGAAGGGTCTCGACCTTTTATTATGGATTAACTACTTATTAGTATATATTTACACAGCCTGAAAATACAAAGTGATAGAAATTCTTCCAGACCTCAAAAACATTGAAACCAGGAAGTGCAGTAGGATACTAGTTCTTTAGTATATGTGCCTCCTATGTAATATGTTATTGCACCTGTCGTGCTCAGAACAACCAAGTCCACTCTGAGGTATTTTCTCAGCTATCTGTAATTTTAAGTAGCTCATGAATCTCAGCTCAGCAATCGATTGATTCACAACCTGGTGGGTTGACGTTGGGTGTGGGGGTGAGGGGCGGGGGAGAGGGACGGGTGGCAAAGAAGGCGGAAAGAGGCGAGACAAGAGGAAAGCACAGGGGGGGGGGGAGGCAGAAAGAGAGTTGGAGCTTCAGTCAAAGGGGGGAAGTTGGACCTCGTGGGCTGCTTCAGACTTTGGGCTGTGGGGGGGTGTAATAGAGCCAGGTGTTCTGCAGGGGTCAGAATAGTTCACTGTGGATGATAAAGTCTAGAAATTAACATATCAGCAAGAGAATTGAGCATTCAGCTTCTTCTGAAGCAAGCTTTGCATGTGTTGTGATGGTACATTCATTCATTCAGTCATTCAGTCATTCACCTTTGGCACCTGTGCCCTGCACTATAGGTTGGCCATAGATGCTTACTACTATTCTTCAGCTAGTGATATCCAAACATACATTACATTCTGGTGACCAACAGTACTAAATTACTCCGGAAAGGTTTTAGGGATAGGGTATGTTTGTAAATGCTTATTTGTTAATTCCGAATAGAATAGTTTTATTGCTATTGGAATATTTCTATTTTGCAACATTATTTTTGATAACGATGTGTACATTGTTACGATATCCGTGCTTTGATAGTACACAAGAGCAAAACACCTCCCAGCTATTACCATAGTACTCTGAACCTCCGCCCATTAATCAGTAACCTTTGATGGTATAAACATTCACAGCGGCCCACAGACAGGAGTGTTCACCAATTAGCACAAATGGGAAAGGAGAGGTTCCTTGACCTCATCCAACTGAAAATAAATGAGGAGGACTGTTTCAAGATCATGCATCCCACTCGCCCCTGACGCTGTGAGGAAATGCGAGAAATTTGAAGGGAAGTTGTTGCTGATGCAGAAAGAGCTAACATCCCCAAAATAGAATTACAGACATTTTTTGGCGTCCTTCTATTCTCGGAATATTCCAAACAGTGTTAACGAGAATGTATTGCTCATATGGTCAGGCAGTGCTAGGCCCAGACCAAAGTAGACTGTAGAGAACTCAAGCTTTTACCAAAGCTTTAATAATCTAGGCTTTGGCATGATTTTGTACGACCTCGTGTTTTTAGAGTTAAGTAGACCGAGTGGGACCCGTTGTGCCTCATCCCCAACGCGAGGGGGAGGGGGTGCGGCATTCGCGCTCACCCCAGAGACAGGCGCCCCCTGGAGCCAATCACCCACATCACCCCCCCCACAAGGAAAATTATGGAATTTGTGGAGGCAATCGATTGTCCCCACGTTGGGGCGGGGGCGGAGGGGTGGGGGTTGGGTGCGGTGCCGGGGGGATGGGGGTGGGAGAGGCGGAGGTCTTGTTTTTAGAGTTAATGGTCACCATATCTCCAAGTACAATCGTATTCATGAGGCACAGTGGCGTAGCAATCCTTCCATCCAGAGATGCTGCCTGTCCCGTTGAGGTACTCCGGCATTTTATGTCTATCATTGGTGTAAACCAGCAGCTCCCTCCTGTACAGACTGCCTTACGCCAGAGACCCGAGTTCAATCCTGACAACGGGTGCTTGTCCGTACGGAGTTTTCACGTTCTCTCTGTGACCTGCGTAGGTTTCCTCCGAGATCTTCAGTTTCCTTGGTTTGTACGTCTTTGGAGTGTGGGAGGAAACTGAAAGATCTCGAAGAAAACCCACGTGGTCACAGGGACAAAGGACATTTATTGTCACAAACACCAATTGGTGCAGTGAAATTTCAGTTACCATGCAGCACACAACTAAGATACACACAACACTTTAGAATTTAACATAAAACATAAAAAACATCCCCCCCCACAGCGGAATCAACGTTTCCCACAGTGAGGAAAGGCACCAAAGTTCAGTCCTCTTCTTCTGTTCACCCATGGTCGGGGCCTATTGAGGCCTCCGCAGTCACCGCTACGGCGTCCCGGTGTTTCAGGCCCTCGAACGGAAGAACGCTCTCAGCGGCCCGGAGCCTCCGAATCGGCCGCTTCATGCCGGAGACCGCGGCTCCCGAAGTCCACAGGCCGAGCTGGGCGGAGATTCAACGCTGGCGACCTCCGCGAGAGATCCCAGGCTGCGCGATGTCAGAGTCAGCGCCGCCCGTGGCTGGAAGCTCCACAGACCACAGCTCCACGGTTGAAGTCGGCAGTCCCAGCACTCCGGAACTCCAACACGGCGATTCCCGGTAAGGCATCGCTCGCTCCGCGATGGAATCCAGTGCTGTGCCGCTGCTGAAGCTGAAACTCTGGCCGGTCACCGGCAGGAAAGGCTGCGCCAATCCAGAGGGGGCGAAGATGCGGCACGGAGGATAGACGCATCCTCGACCAGGAAGTGACTAAGAAAAACAGTTTCCCCCTCCCCCCCGTCCGCCCCCACGTAAAAAGACTAAAGATCCCCAAAAACAAAGAGACTAAAAACAGGCTAAAAATAACAAAAGGATGAAAGGACAGACCGCTGCAGGCGAGGCAGCCACCCTCGAGAACGTAAAACTCCACATAGACAGCACCCGAAGTGGGGATCGAACCTGGGTCTCCGGTGCTGCAAGCGCTGTAAGGCAGCAACTCTACCGCTGCGCCACCGTGCTGTCCTGTTTCTGTTTGAAAACGGTTCCTCTGCTAAAAATGACCCCCTCAAACAAGCTCCATGCTCAATATCCTACCTTGGTTTGGGAAAATGTACACCTACGTATATATTTTGTTTTAAAGTAAACATCATAATAACATAATGCTCCATATGGAGATATTTAACCCAATGCAAACTTGAATCTAAGTGACAATTCCCAGCCAATTGCTTCTGGGAAAACTGGGATATATTGGTGATCATTCACTGGATTAATATAATTCTTCAGAAAATTTCACTGAACTAAAGAAAACTATTTCTACTGTTATTTTCTATAATTTAGTAAATCACTACTCCTTAAATATTTGACTTGATGCAGCATTCTGTTTACTTCTAATGTCTAGTTCATGATAGGTAGCTCAGTAAAACTAAAAACCTTAACAGTAATGTCATCAAATCCTTGTGGACTGTAATTTGTAAGCTTCTAACCTTGATGTTAAATCCTAAAGATTTTGCTTTCCTATGCACTACATTTGTTCTCTCCCATTTCTCTTTCCTGAAAGATGTTTCTAAATTCTAGACTTAAAATCAGGCAATCTTATTCCGTACGTCTAAGTGAAACGCTCTAATTCTGGTGCTTTTAAGTACCAACAAGTTGTTATTCTTATTAATACAATGTTACAAATCTGAGGAAGGACATTATTGCCATAGAGGGAGTGCAGCGAAGGTTCACCAGACTGATTCCTGGGATGTCAGGACTGTCTTATGAACAAAGACTGCATAGACTCGGTTTATACTCTCTAGAATTTAGGAGATTGAGAGGGGATCTTATAGAAACTTACAAGATTCTTAAGGGGTTGGACAGGCTAGATACAGGAAGATTGTTCCCGATGTTGGGGAGGTCCAGGACAAGGGGTCACAGCTTAAGGATAAGGGGGAAATCCTTTAGGACCGAGATGAGAAGGACTTTTTTCACACAGAGAGTGGTGGGTCTCTGGAACTCTCTGCCACAGAGGGTAGTTGAGGCCAGTTCATTGGCTATATTTAAGAGGGAGTTAGATGTGGCCCTTGTGGCTAAGGGGATCAGAGGGTATGGAGAGAAGGCAGGTACGGGATACTGAGTTGGATGATCAGCCATGATCATATTGAATGGCGGTGCAGGCTCGAAGGGCCGAATGGCCTACTCCTGCACCTAATTTCTATGTTTCTATGTTAGTTGAATTGCACAGGAAAGAACTGCAGACGCTGGTTTCAATCCAAGATAGACACATAATGCTGGAGTAACTCAGCGGGACAGGCAGCGTCTCTGGAGAGAAGGAATGGGTGACGTTTCGGGTCGAGACCCTTCTTCAGACTCTTAGTTGAATTGAATCTTATTTCAGAGATGCCAAATGTTTATAAAGAAAATGTTGCTAAACAAAAACAAAAATAGAAGCAAGACAAAGTAAAGGCTGGGTTACTTATTTATTTATTTGAATCGTAGATGTCAGCCAGTGAAGCAGTTTATATTCTTTATATTATATAGAATCCAGATTTAGAGACCTGCAGAAATAAGCTGCAGAATTAGCAAATGAGTGTGAATGTCCAGTTCATTTCTCGTTTGAGTTTTGGTTCTTGTGAGACGTATAAATGCCCAACCAGGTTCAATGAGGATTAAGATGAATTAACAAATAGTCTATTTGTCTGAACTAATTATTTAAGAATAGACAAAATACAGTTCAGAATGAAAGTTGTGAAGAATTATAAATGTTGGGTTATTTCTGTGCATCTTTATCCACCTCAAGTAGCCTGGTATTGTCTCTCTACTTTGGGCCATTTTAGTAAATAAAAATGCTATCAATTGTCTTAATTCTTGATATCTACAACCCTAGCTCCAGCATAGATGACTGAGGAAATTGTCCCATAAACTTATCCTGGCATTGGTATGAATATCGTTTTGTTACTGGACAAGTAAGGTCGGCACGGTGGCGCAGCGGTAGAGTTGCTGCCTCACAGCGCCAGAGACCCGGGTTCGATCCCGACTACGGGCGCTGTCTGTACGGAGTTTGTCCCTTCTCCCTGTGACCTGCGTGGGTTTTCTCCGAGCCAAAAACAGGAAGGCAGATTATTATCTAAATGGTGTCAAGTTAGGAAAAGGGGAAGGGGAAGTTGGGCAAAGGGGAAGTACAACGGGATCTGGGGGTCCTTGTTCATCAGTCAAGTAAATTAAGCATGCACCAGGCACGTGCCGTGAGTGATTACTCAGGGTAGGCAATCAGTCGGCTTAAAAAAATTAAACCACGCATGCGCAGATTGTTCCCTCCGTTAAAAACAAAATTAAAATAAAAACAGTGACAATTCAATTTGCCCAAGGCTTCCAAGTCTCCTTTATTCTGAATTACTGAATGTGGGGGGGGTGAAGGGTGATGGCAGATGGAGAGATGGTGGGAAAAACGGGAGCACAGGGAATAGTTAAATCAGTTGTCATCTTATTGAATGACAACACTTGTTCAAGGGACCAATTGGGGGAACAGTTCCTTTCACAGCGTGTGGGGAGTCTGTGCCAGGGGTAAAGTTGTGGGGAGGGCACGAGTGTTGAGAAGGAGGGTGTCAGGGATAATGCCAGTAACTCACTCACTCACCGCTACCGCAGCTCTCTCTGGGCGCAAAGCCACGCACTGTAGCTGGGGATAGAAGCAGCTCGGGTAGCTGCGAGTGGCCACCGGGACCCGACAGCAGAACTGGCCGCCACTTCAGTGCCTTCTGCCGGCCCGCTCACCTTTGGCAGTGCTCTCCGTCAGAACACCTGTCACCTGCCGTTCGCCGACTTCGCTCATGTCATGCAAATCAATGCGGTGGCATTCCATGCCTCTATGCAAGGAGCGTCGCAAGTGGCATTATCCCAATCCCCTCATTCATAACATTCGTGCCCTCTCCGCAACTTTACCCCGGGCCAGACTCCCCAAATGCTTGGAAAGGAGCTCTCCCCCCCCACCCACACCCTGGGAAATACGGTATTTAAAAACATCACCAAGAAATGTACTTACCATATCATTGGTGCACGACAAACCATATTTGAAAACCCCGCCAAGAAACTTGCGCTGCGCAAGCGCAGTAGACTGATGCGCATGCGCAGGGCTGCAAAGGCAGAATTTCTGCTGCCTTCAGCCCCGCTTGAAATTGACGGCTTCAGGCAGTGCTGACGGCACGTGGGCTGCACAGACCTTCCCGTGTTACGAGCGCTGCGGATTAAAGGCACAGAGTATTATGCCTACCTAAGAGATCGGTCTCTTACATAGGCATAATTCTCCCATGCCTTTACTATTTATATTTAGACATTACTATGTTATAATTTTAGTCAGGATAGGCAGTGCCTACCTTGCCTACCCTGACGGCACGTGCCTGGCATGCAGGTACAGCAGGCAGTAAAGAAAGCAAATGGTGTGTTGGCCTTTATAACAAGAGGAATCGAATGTAGGAGCAAAGAGGTCCTTCTGCAGTTGTACAGGGCCCTAGTGAGACTACACCTGGAGTATTGTGTGCAGTTATGGTTCCCAAATTTGAGGAAGGACATTCTTGCTATTGAGGGAGTGCAGCGTAGGTTTACAAGGTTAATTCCTGGGATGGCAGGACTGTCATATGCTGAGAGAATGGAGCGGTTGGGCTTGTACACGCTGGAGTTTAGAAGGATGAAAGGGGTTCTTATTGAAACATATAAGGTTATTAAGGGCTTGGACACGTTAGAGGCAGGAAACATGTTCCCGATGTTGGGGGAGTCCAAAACCAGGGGCCACATTCTAAGAATAAGGGGTAAGCCATTTAGAACGGAGACGAGGAAACACTTTTTCACAAAGAGTTCTGAGTCTGTGGAATTCTCTGCCTCAGAGGGCGGTGGAGGCCGGTTCTATGGATACTTTCAAGGGGGAGCTAGATAGGGCTCTTAAAGATAGTGGAGTCGGGGGATATGAGGAGAAGGCAGGAACGGGGTACTGATTGGGGATGATCAGCCATGATCACATTGAATGGCGGTGCTGGCTCGAAGGGCCAAATGGCCTCCTCCTGCACCTATTGTCTGTTGTTTATTATTTATTGTCTAAAAGCAGAAAATGGTGGCAATACGCAGCAGTTCAGGCTGCAGCTGTGAAGTGAACCAGCTACTATTTCAGGTCAGAAATCAAAAGTGGGAACAAAACGAAAGAAGCCTGGTGAGTTGCCCAGCACTTTTGCCCAAAGGAGACTGACAACATCAAATTCATTTCACTCTTCAGGACAAGTGTATGAAAATTGTGTCGATTCCAGCACAAGTCACCGAGAAAATGGGAAATATTGTTAGTAGTAATTGAGAAAGTGAATAGTGACATAGGCCCAAATATTGCGACACACACATTTTGGATTAAATATTTTAATAAGCTGCAGTTATTCACGAATGTTTGTTCATCGCCACCTTTGCTAGAGCGTTTGGAAATGAAGCATAAATGCTGACATTGGTAGCAAAGTTCGTATCCTGTGATATATTTAAAAAATGCTCATCATAAGTATTTAACTTCTGCTATTATTGCCTGCAGTGGCAGAAATATTTTTCGAACCATGGAGAGGTATAAGGTAAATATAATAAAAAGCTAGATATTTGCATAGCTCCTTTGACAGCCTCAGGCCTTCCCAAAGTTGTTATTGTCAATGAAGTTTGGTCGCAGATATATTCTAGGAAATACCTTGACATTTTTTAAAGTTAGTGTGAAATAGTTCTTCTACAGCTGATGTTTGAAGAATAAAGTGTAGTCTTCCATATGATTTTTTTCATGCAAGCATTTGGTGGGGAAAAGAGCAGCGATCACCGTCTTGCGAGATCAAGTGGTAAGGCATGTGCCTCTTAGTCAGAAGGTTAAAAGTTTACATTTTGCAATTGACCACCGGTTACATCATCAATTTTGTGAAGTGGAATATGAATAGTTTTTGTTGATTGTGGAAAAGGAAATGAATCTGATGTCGCAACTTGTCAAAAGTTGTTGTTGCATCGGCTTAGTCAGTAACAAAACAGCATTCATGCCTATCCCAAGATAAGCGTAGCGTCCTTGTATCCAGGTTTGGTGTTGCGCAACATAATTGCACCGCCTTATACAATAATCGTTGCTGAATTTAGATCGATGGTTTAAGGCTCGGCCTCTTTCAAGAATGCCCATGGCCCCTCACTCTGGCATGTATGGAAAATTTAAAAAGAAGCCCACGGAATTTCAGAGGTCTGGCATTCATCCAAGAACCACAGTAAAGACCACACTACTCCACCTGAACACTTTTCCTGATGTTTAAGAAAGAACTGCAGATGCTGGTAAAATTGAAGGTCGACACAAGATGCTGGAGGAAGTCAGCGGGTGAGGCAGCGTCTATGCAGAGAAGGAATTGGCGACATTTGGGGTCGAGACCCTTCTTCAGACTGATGTCAGGGGAGGGGGTGGAGACAGTAAAGCCTCTGTCCCACTTATGTGCCCTTGGCTCGCTGATTACGCGACCTCGTGGTCGCATTGAGGCGCGAAGGTCGCGCCCGACCATGCATCCGCACAGCCGTCTGGAGCGCGTGGCGTCATTTGAAGATGTAAACAAAATGCTGGAGTAACTCAGCGGGACCAGCAGCATCTATGCAGAGAAGGAATGGGTGATGTTTTGGGTCGAGACCCTTCTTCAGTCTGAAAGAAGGGTCTTGACCCGAAATGTCATCCATTCCTTCTCTCCAGAGATGCTGCCGGTCCCACTGAGTTACTCCTGCATTTTGTGTCTATCTTCAATTTTCTTGGCCCCGCTCTGGGAGTAGAAGTCGGGGCGGATCCGGACCGCAACGGCCGTGAGCCCCAGGCCGAGTTCGACGATCGTTCGCCTGCTTCTGCTGCTGTTGGAGGGGAGACGTTGCATCATGCCAGGGTCTTGGGCCTGTCCCACTTTGGCCATCAGTTAAGCGACAGGCCGGTGGTGCGCAAAGATTTCGGTCGCTACAACATTTCGGAGCCCCGCACGATACCGCGCACAACTCCACACCCCTCTGCGCTTCTCAGTGGGACCAGCCCCACGCTGCCACACGATGCCCGAGGTTGGACGAGGTTCAAGTGAACCTCTGCCTCACCTGGAAAGATTGTTTGGGTCCTTGGATGGAACCGAGGGGGGAGGTAAAGGGACAGGTGTTGCATCTCCTGCGGTTGCAGGGGAAAGAACCTGGGGGGGGGGGGGGGGGGGGGAGGTTTGAGTGGGATGGGACGAGTTGATCAGGGAGTTGCGGAGGGAACGGTCTCTGCGAATTGTTCACCTGCACCTCCTCCAACCTCATCTATTGTATCCGCTGTTCCAGGTGTCAACCTCTCTACATCGGTGAGACCAAGCGCAGGCTCGGCGATCGTATCGCTGAACACCTCCGCTTAACCAACCTGATCTCCCGGTGGCTCAGCACTTCAACTCCCCCTCCCATTCCCAATCTGACATTTCTGTCCTGGCCCACCTCCATTGTCAGAGTGAGGCCCAGCGCAAACTGGAGGAGCAGCACCTCATATTTTGCTTGGGTAGTTTACACCCCAGCGGTATGAACATTGACTTCTCTAACTTCAGGGAGCTCTTCCTTTCTCTCATCATCCCCTCCCCCTCCCCAGTTCTCTCACCAGTCTTACTGTCTCCACCTACATTCTATCCCTGTCCCACCACCTCCCCTGGCATCAGAAACGTCGCTAATTCCTTCTCTCCATAGACGCTGCCTCACCTGCTGAGTTTCTCCAGCATTTAGTGTCTTCCTTCACTTTTCCTGATCATACCTTGAGGAATTTCTCAATCAGCTGACCAGCACTTATTACCATCTGTCTCTTTTGGCCACAATGAATGTTTTCAGCGACCTATATCGACAAAAGGGCGGCACGGTGGCGCAGCGGTAGAGTTACTGCCTTACAGCGCTTACAGTGCCTGAAGCCCGGGTTCAATCCCAACTACAGGTGCTGGCTGTACGGAGTTTGTACGTTCTCCCTGTGACCTGCGTGGGTTTTCTCTGAGTTTTTCGGTTTCCTCCCACACTCCGTAGACATACAGGTTTGTAGGTTAATTGGCTTGGTATAAAATGTAGATTGTCCCCAATGTGTGTGTGTGTAGGGCAGTGTTAGTGTGCGGGGATCGCTGGTCAGCGTGGACTCGGTACCGACGGGCCTGGTTCCCCGCTGTATATGTAAAACTGAACTACAGTCATGGCAATTACCACAGGTACTTGGTGATGTAATGGAGAGGCCTGTGCAAATTTGGCAGGCATCCTCATTTGAGTGATTGGCAAGCTGCCAACACCACTTGCTAAATCTGTTGGCATCTTACCCATTGAGTGGCGACAGAAAGTCAGGCATTAGTGGTCTCATTTAAAAGCATGTTCTTAAATTAAACGTACTTCTCCTTAACCAAATCAGTGCAGTGACCACAGATGACAACTAGAGTGGTGCAGTCTAACCTCTTTGACTCACATATATTCCACTGGAGGTGCCAAATGAGCAGAAGAGTGAGAAGAAAAGGACTGCACTTTGCAGAGAAAACTAAAGGGCCTGTCCCATTGACCCGACCTTTCAGCAACTGTCTTTGACCTTCAAGCTCGAGGGCACTCACCTGAAAAACCACGAGCGGGATCGGCCGTCTGTGTGCGCGCACACACACACACACACATACACACACACACGCACCCACAGGCGCGCACACATGTGCGCACACACACACACACACGTGCACACACACACATCGCAATAGTGGGGTCCAGGGAAAGCGGGGGAGCGCTGTCTGAAACTCACATGAACCGCGATGAACAGGAAGCTAAAAGACAGCTGGCACAGTGTATGGTAAGTCCTTTAGAGATTGCGGAGAGGGGGGAGAGAAGGGAGGAGAATGAGTGGAGACACTTTTAAGAAGCCAGACAATGTTTAATAAAGTTTAGCGAGCATTTAACATTACCGGTCGGTTTACTTACCTTTTTTTCTCAACGAGTTTTACCTTCGATTACCTTCAATTGCCTTTGATTACCTAAGATAACATGCCGACCTACTATGACCTACCTCGACTAAACCTACGAATAAAAAAGTATTGATTTTTTTCCATGGCGACCTTTTCTTACTCGCTGGCATTTTTCAGCGTGTTGAAAAAAACGCCGCGACCTAGCTGAGGCCTCGAGTACGCGGAGACCACTCTCGAGCATGAAGGAGAGTTACAAAGACCTCCTCGTGTCGACCATGCTGCGAGTATGAGTCGAGGGCAAACTCGCCAGAACTCGCGGATTAGGTCGCCGCAGTGGGACAGCCCCTTTAACGTGCTTGCCTCGTGCCTTCATGAATCTGGAAAATCTCTGGGGATTTAACTGCATAATACCGACATTTCCCTATCCATTTAGTGGAAATTTCTTTAATAGGGCTAATTGTTTGCTTAGTAAGTGTGGGTTTGTTATTAAGAACGTTAACATGTGTTGTTCAGATATATTGGGTGTCAGGAACTTCGTCCCAGTATGTAGCAATGTTACAAAATTTTGAGATTTTAAAAATCAAGTCTGCAATTTATCCCATCAGATAAAGCATAAAAAGAAGTTTAATTTGACACCTAATTCACTTTCATATCTTCAGTATTAAGAAAGTTATGACCATTTTCATACTCGGAAATTAGCATCTTGTTCCCCATTGCCTTTCAATTGACTTAACTCAAAAGCTGTGATCTAGAACAGTCAAAAGCGCGTAACTCTCTTAAAAATTAAGAGAATTCAATGAAATTTTCAGTTATTATAGATTGAAGCATTCTGAAACAAATATGAAACAATATTACTTGGATGACCTGAAATTAAAGCATAAATTTAGTTAGTTATCTAATTGTAGCTAATTACAAAATTCAATCAGATCTAAACATCTATCCATTTCTCAAGAAAAGATAAACTTTATTTTAATTGCCTAAGTGTCCAAATAACATTCACACAATAATCCACAATATAACATAATTTTAAAATCTAATTTTCATGAATTTCTAGGCCAAATGGAAGGAATTTAGTGTTTAATGCCTGTAAATTAATGCCATTTAAATCAACTAGCGAGTGGGTTTTAGTGGAATGCGGTGGATTGGAACGTTGCGGTTTGCGGTGAAGTCGGCATGAAAAATACAGCCGGTTCATACATTTTTTTTGTCCCCTTTTCGCAACATGAAAATGTGACTAAAGCCTTCCTAAAAGCCAAGTTTTTATGTAAAAATAAACTGTGTAGCTTCTGTTATCGCCTACCTTAGGTCCGTTCCGCTGTCAACATTCAGAAGTTGATTTTTAAACTACTCTAGTTAATAAATAATCTAGCGTAGTTTAAAAATACCTTTATGAATGAAATGTAGGAGCGATTTCTCTTTAGCGACGAAATCGCCCGACATGGATCGACTTGGACTGCCTAGAAAACATTGGCATTTTAAGTCCCCCCCCCCCCCTCTGAAAGGCGCCAAAGTCGCGCACACGGGGAGCGGCAGAACTGCAGCGCTGCTAAAGGGAGGTATTGTAACGTACCTACAGTATGGTCTGTGGTTTCTTTCTGTTGCGAGTATTGCAGTTGGAACGATATAGAGCTGTAAATCGAACATCCTTTATCCATCCCGTTGACAGAAATGTGCAGGAAGGAACCGCAGATGCTGGTTTACACCGAAGATAGACACAAAATGCTGGAGCAACTCAGTGGGACAGGCACAACAGGTTATGATGGTCCTCCGGCATTGTATGCTCAATTCTTAAGTTACCGAAACACATACGGTTTACAATCCCCACACATCTAGCCAAGCCTTCAACAGAAATCCAGTTAACATGCAAACTCAAGAAGATTTTTGATCAAATATGAACAATTGAATTAGTGGGTGATGTTAGGAAAACTCATGACTGCCGTATATATATTTTAGTGATATGTTAAATATTTAATCATCATCAGGTAGGCACTGTAAATTGTTAATTTTTAAAATAAATGATTGGATTAATTTACTCCAAGCAAAGTAATTCAAAGTTAAAATATTCCTGTTGCTAAAAATCTCAATAGAAACACATAATTCTGGAACGACTCAGTGGGGTTGACAACATCTGCGGAGAGGGAAATTGAGGTAACATTGCAGATCAATAATTGTTAATTGAAACCCTGTATTTTCAGTCAAACCATTCTTTCAAACAAAGTTTCGCTTGTCAAGTTGGGTTGAGAAACCTTTCCAACGAGTTATGTTTCATTTCACGTATGTGTTCCACCCCCATGGAATAAAGAATTGAAACAGCAAGCGATCCACATCTGATATTCCTTTACTCTTTAAGAATCCTTGATGTCATGAGACTTATCAGCTGCACATAAAACGGTTACTAATTTGAGCTGAACTAGTGAGTTCCTTGTTACGCAAGTATATCACAATGGAAAGACAACTGATTCTAACCACGTCGTTGCTTCCTTGTGAATCATTCTATTGTGACATCTTTGCACTTTAGCAGGACTTCAAAGGATTATATTCCAGTTTGTAATGTGTGAGTGGAGATCTGCTTCTGTGGATAATTTGGTGCCACCTTGGAAGCCATATGGAACATGAAATTCGTCAATTGTTTTTATCCAGACAAACTAAAGATCAATTCCAATGCTTTGGCATTGAATGCATGATTAAAGATACAGTTGGAGACATTTGAATGCTAGATTACCTATTTCCACATAGAATTACAAAGGCAGGTGCATGAAAACTGTGAATTTCCTGCTGTGAATTCCCAAGTTGCGTAAGAACTAGCAACATCAACAAGCAAATTCCATTGACATTTCCATAAATGTTGGTTTATTTTTTATCGAATGATGATCACAAATCAACTCCACCTTGTTGCCAAGATGACGATAAACTAGATGACCATATGTGTTTACTTTGCTTCAATGATGCGTGACCAAGAATCCTCAGGTATCGATGAAATCATCAGCAAAGTCCTGTAATTACATAGCCTCTCCAATGTCTATTTCAGAATGGCCCAAAACACTTTACAGGCAAATAAATTCTTATTGGTTGGAATTACTGGATATGTAGGAAAAGTGGCAACAAATTCACATTATGTGAATGTACACAATTAGAAATGAGATAATGACCAGATAATCTGTCTAAATTTGTTGAATGAAACTATGACACCAATCTTCTCCTGTGCTTTTCAAAATGATCTTCCGATCTCATGCATCCATTGGGGATGGCACAGTAGTGCTGCCTTACAGCGTCAGGGATTCCGGTTCGATCCTGACCTCAGGTGCTGCCTGTATGGAGTTTGTATGCTCTCCCTGTGACCACGTGGGTTTTCTCCAGGTGCTCTGATTTCCTTCCACATTGCAAAGACGTGCAGATTTGTAGGTGAATTGGCTTCTGTAAATTGTCCGCGGTGTGTAGGATGGAACTAATGTACGGGTGATGATTGGTTGGCGTGGAATCAATGGGCCAAAGGGCTGTGTCCATGCCATAACCATGCTATATCTCTCAACTAAACCAAAACAAATGAGGCCACATTCAATTCCTCATCCATCGGTGTAGCTGTTAGTAATATACTGTTAGTACTATGCTGTTAGTACTATCCTGTTGGTACTATACAGTCACTATGCTATTAGTACTAAGGCGTTAATACTATGCCGTTAGTATAATCCTATTAGTGCTATGCTGTCAGTACCATGCTGTTAGTACTATCCTGTTAGTACTAAGCCTAGGGTTTTCTGTTCAAGTCACACATGCAGGACTTGAGCTCAAGAATCATCCCTCTCATGATGATGAAACATCTGAGCCACATGTGATCGGACGTTGCATTACTTGGACGCAATGCTTCCTCCTTGTCTGTGCATGCATTGGTAATTACAGTCAAAGACAACTCGAGTACAGATGTACCTAGATGCACCACTGATGGCCAATTTTTGAAGTGCACGTTTATTCCCAAATTCAAAAATAACACGAGTGAAAAATCTGGATATTTTGAGAGGTAATAAAGAAAATTAATAAAGACAAGGGAGTAGACGAGGGGTGCGTGGACTTGGGCGAGTCTTTTGACAAAGTCCTGCATAGTAGGCTGGTCCAGAATGATGGGGCGTGTGGCAAACTGAATCTAAATTTGGTAGGAAGGAACTGCAGATGCTGGTTTAAACCGAAGATAGACACAAAATGCTGGAGTAACTCAGCGGGTCAGGCAGCATCTCTGGAGAGAAGGAATGGGTGACATTTCTGGTCGAGACCCTTCTTCAGGCAAAATTGGCAATAGGAGGCAGAGAGTAGTAGTGGAGGGTTGTTTATCTGACTGGAAATGTAACTAATGGTGTACTGCAAGGAGCAATGTTGGGACCTTTGTTTATCATATATAAATGACTTGGATGAGAATGTGGTTATGATGAGTGTGTTTGCTGACAGCATGGAGGTTGGTGGAACTGGAGATAACGAGGATGGCTGCAGAAGCATACAGAGGGGCGTAAATGATCCGGAAAGTTGCCTGGAATAGATCTAGAAAGTTGCCTGGAATAATAGCAGACGTAATTTAATTCAGACGAGTGTGAGGTAATACATGTTGGGTCGTCTAAAACAAGTATATTAAATGGCAAGGACCGTAGAAAATTTGGAAAATAGAGGTACTTGGGGTGCAGACTTTTAGCTCCATGAAATAGCAACACAGGAGGACAGGTTAGGGAAGATGACATTTAGCTTGTTTGTCATCATAAGCAGGAGTATTAGGTGAAACAGTTGGGGTATCATTTTGCAGCTGAACATGACATTCCTAGGACCACACTTGGAATATTGTATGCAGTTCTGGTCAACACACTATTAAACGTCGCACTGCCAAGAATGCAGAAAAGATTTCCCATTGTGCATTCCCATATATTCATGTGCATTAATCTGTCCTTTTCACACCTCACCCTTCCATGTCTCCAGACTCCCTTTTCCCTGACTCTCAGTCTGAAGAAGGGTCTCGACCTGAAACGTCACCCGTTCCATCTCAATGCTGCCTGGCCTGCTGAGTTACTCCAGCATTTTGTATCTATCTTCTGTATTTCCGCCTTTTTCTGTATTGTTTAACTCTATGACAGGATAAATGTGGAGATGACACACTATTAAGATCCTGATTTTGAAAGCTGTTGGATTTCAAGAAGCGTAAAACTGAGGGAGGAATAAAGGAGGTCCACAGTTTAGGGTTACTGTGTGGTTGTGCAGGTTGTTATTGGAATTGTTATCAGCACTTCATTCACATTTCAGAATTAAATCATTCCCTCGTCAGCTTCATGGGATAGAAATGGGCCTGAAGATAGAACGTCAGAACCAACCAGACATTGTGCTTCTGGCTTTGTCTACATATCTGACATATTGCTGTGGGCATTGATTGCTCTATTTGCAGTAACTGAAATGATATGTTTACCTGCTTTTTAGCAGATTTGACTTCCTTATAATGTATCACCGTATCATTTGGTATAGCAGTTAAGTTTGTGAACGCCTGCTGCCAGGTTAGGTGCTATTAAGATGTTCTAGAGAGTTGCCTTCAATTCACCTTGTGTATCTGGGAGATTCAACTTTCACTCATTGACTCTCCATAATGACAGGACTGTGATTTAGAACTCGCCTCATGGATATCATTGACAACTCTTAGTCCAACTGTCCAGACCATCACACAAACCAACTTCCATTGACTCCATTTATACCTCATGCTTTTCTCAAGGCCAGCAACATAATCCCTAGGACATTGATGGAAGTTAGTGTAGAAATAGCAGGGGCTATGACAGAAATATTTCAAAATGTCATTAGAAACTGGAATAGTGCCGGAGGATTGGCGTACTGTGCATGTTGTTCCATTGTTTAAAACGGGTTCAAAGAATAAACCTAGCAATTATAGACCTGTTAGTTTGACGTCAGTGGTAGGCAAATTAATGTAAAGGATAGATAGAGATTTTTTATATATATATATATATATATATATATATATATATATATATATATATATATATATATATATATATATAAGCATCTGGATAAACAGGGTCTGATCAAGAGCAGTCAACATGGATTTGTGCCTGGAAGGTCATGTTCGATAAAACTTCTTGAATTTTTTGAAGAGGTTACTAGGGAAATTGATGAGGGTAAAGCAGTGGATGTTGTCTATATGGATTTCAGTAAGGCCTTTGACAAGGTTCCTCATGGAAGGTTGGTTAAGAAGGTTCAATCTTTGGGTGTTAATGGCGGAGTAGCAAGATGGATTCAACAGTGGCTGAATGGGAGATGCCAGAGAGTAATGGTGGATGGCTGTTTGTCAGGGCGGAAGCCGGTGGCTAGTGGGGTGCCTCAGGGATCTGTGTTGGGTCCACTGTTGTTTGTCATGTACATCAATGTTCTAGATGATGGGGTGGAAAATTGGATAAGTAAGTATGCAGATGATACTAAGATAGATGGTGCTGTGGATAATGAAGTAGATTTTCAAAGTCTACAGAGAGATTTGGGACATTTGGAAGAGTGGGCTGAAAGATGGCAGATGGAGTTTAATGCTGATAAGTGTGAGGTGCTACATCTTGGCAGGACAAATCAAAATAGGATGTACATGGTAAATGGTAGGGAATTGAGGAATGCTGTGGAGCAGAGGGATCTAGGAATAACTGTGCATAGTTCCCTGAAGGTGGAATCGCATGTAGATAAGGTAGTAAAGAAAGCTTTTGGTGTGCTGGCCTTTATAAATCAGAGCATTGAATATAGGAGTAGGGAAGTAATGTTAAAATTGTACAAGGCATTGGTGAGACCAATTCTGGAGTATGGTGTACAATTTTGGTCGCCTAATTATAGGAAGGATGTCAACAAAATAGAGAGAGTACAGAGGAGGTTTACTATAATGTTGCCTGGGTTCCAGCAACTAAGTTACAGAGAAAGGTTGAGCAAGTTAGGTCTTTATTCTTTGGAGTGCAGAAAGTTAAGGGGGAACTTGATTGAGGTCTTTAAAATGATGAAAGGGATAGACAGAGTTGACGTGGATAAGCTTTTCCCATTGAGGGTAGGGAAGATTCAAACAAGAGGGCATGACATGACAATTAAGGGACAGAGGTTTAGGGGTAACATGAGCGGGAACTTCTTTACTCAGAGAGTGGTGGCTGTGTGGAATGATCTTCCAGCAGAAGTGGTGGAGGCAGGATCGATTTTAACATTTAAAAGTAAAGTGGATAGGTATATGGACGGGAAGGGAATGGAGGGGTATGGTCTGAGTGCAGGTAGATGGGACTAGGGGAAAATAAATTTTCGACACGGACTGGAAGGGCCGAGAGGGCCTGTTTTGGTGCTGTAATTGTTATATGGTTATATGGTTATAATCAAGGTCGAGTCGCACCTCGGCCATTCCCTCTCCCGTCAGGCAAAAGGTATAGAAGTGTGGAAACGCACACCTCCAGATTCAGGGACAGTTTCTTCCCAGCTATTATAAGGCCACTGAATCATCCTACCACAACCAGAGAGCATTGCTGAACTACTATCAGGGCCGGCCTTAAGCCAATTGGACCAATTGCTCCCAATTGGGCCCTGCGCCTAAGGGGGCCCCGCGCTAGTGTAATCTACTCTCGGCTCGTCTCAGTTTCCCCGTGTTTACTCCGCGTTGTTAAAAAACGTTCTCTTTGGCATGGTGACTGACCAAAGATTGTGGAGGTCGTCCGATCTACGTTTGTTTCCATCTCAAGGTGTGAGTTTCCCTTCCGTCCAGTGTAAACACAGCTGACTGGATCTTACTACCAGCTGATTAATTTTGTGTCACAAACCCATAAATGAGGTAGGTTTTAGTGACCAAGATATAAACCATATATCTGAAATATGAAGTCACTGATTTTTGGAAGTTTACTGTAAAGAGCAGTACAAAATGTTCATAAAACATCAGGTAAAAGACGATCGTATATCATTACGTGTGACAATGAAGATTAATTTTCTCAAGCATTCCTTCAGTTACGGCTTTTCACAAGAAGTGATAGGCAGGTGTTATATGTTTTCTGCTATATTCAGTCATATTTACAGACAGTACAAGTATTATTTTAAATAAATGAATAAATAAATGGCACATGTGTAAAGAGACGTGGCTTTATTTGGTTTAAGCGAGCTCTCGTGGGGAAAGTTGGAGAGAGTCAACTTGGGAGGTAAACTAAGTAGTTAAATAGTTAACTCCTTGGTTTTATAGTCAAAAATCTAATGCCTGGACTGGTTTTTCGTCAATGGTTATTGGTTTCCCAGAATCTAGTTAATTAAATTACTTTTTTTCTTCATTTCACAGTCACTAAAACAAGTGGCATTGTAACTATGTACTTTTCAGAGGTGATCTTCACATTTTGTTTGTTACCTAAAGGCTTACATTTATGCAATTTTATATTAAAATGTAGCTTAGATTTGTTTGGTCGATTAACTCACAGGCACATTTTTTTTAAGCGCACATTTTGATTACTTTCCATTCTGCCATAGAAACATAGAAACATAGAAATTAGGTGCAGGATGTAGGCCATTCGGCCCTTCGAGCCTGCACCGCCATTCAATATGATCATGGCTGATCATCCAACTCAGTATCCCGTACTTGCCTTCTCTCCATACCCTCTGATCCCCTTAGCCACAAGGGCCACATCTAACTCCCTCTTAAATATAGCCAATGAACTGGCCTCAACTACCCTCTGTGGCAGAGAGTTCCAGAGACCCACCACTCTCTGTGTGAAAAAATTCCTTCTCATCTCGGTCCTAAAGGATTTCCCCCTTATCCTTAAGCTGTGACCCCTTGTCCTGGACCTCCCCAACATTGGGAACAATCTTCCTGCATCTAGCCTGTCCAACCCCTTAAGAATCTTGTAAGTTTCTATAAGATCCCCTCTCAATCTCCTAAATTCTAGAGAGTATAAACCGAGTCTATGCAGTCTTTGTTCATAAGACAGTCCTGACATCCCAGGAATCAGTCTGGTGAACCTTCGCTGCACTCCCTCTATGGCAATAATGTCCTTCCTCAGATTTGGAGACCAGAACTGTACGCAATACTCCAGGTGTGGCCTCACCAAGACAGTATACAACTGAAGTTGAACCTCCCTGCTCCTATACTCAAATCCTTTTGCTATGAAAGCTAACATACCATTGGCTTTCTTCACTGCCTGCTGCACCTGCATGCCTACTTTCAATGACTGGTGTACCATGACACCCAGGTCGCGCTGCATCTCCCCTTTTCCTAATCGGCCACCATTTAGATAGTAGTCGGTTTTCCTATTTTTGCCAAAAATCTCTAGAGATATAAAGTCTATAATGGACTTTATTGATATTTCTATGATTCTGCAGACCTTGGCTGGGAACCTGGGTGCTCAGCAGAATTGTTCCCAATTGGGCCCGGCAACTCCTAAGGCCGGCCCTGACCCTCACCACCTCTTTGGTGACTGTCAGACTATTGTTGATCAGACTTTACCTTGCATTAAACTTTATTCCCTTATCATACACTGTAAATGGCCCGATTGTAACCATGTATTGTCCTTCTGCTGACTGGATGGCTGGCAACAAAAGCTTTTCACTCTACCTCGGTAAACGTGACAATAAACTAAACTGTCCGACTGCACTATCATAAAATCTCTTTTTTTGTTTGGAGCAGGTTTTTTTAAATTCTGCTTTTGTGATCAAGAGGATTTCAAAATATCTCTTATCATGAGACAATGGTTAGAGGAAAAGATAAATGTTTTTTCAGGTAAAATATTTTTGAGGTATTGAGCTTACAAATGAAGTTCCCTTCTAAACTGTTTCTCAGAAAAGAGATGCATTCAGAAACCTTTGTAGTCATCAGATTTTTTCTTTAATCAAGGGATCATTAGTCTCCAAAGTTTTCTTCCTCAGGGGCGGTAGAAGTAGCGACATGGAACTCTATAACACGGAAACAATGGTCTCTTCGGCCCAGTTCCTCTGTGCTGATCAAGCTGCCTAACTGAGCTAGCCCCACTTGCCTGTGCCTGGCCCATATTCCTCAAAACCTTTCTATCCCAGACCAAAATATATTTTAACTGTCGGAATTGTAGCAACCTCTACCACTTGCTCTGGCAGCTTATTCCATGTACCCACCACTTCTGTGTGAAAAGGTTGCCCCTCCGGTCCCTTATGCCTTTACCCTCTGACCATGAACCTATGCCCTCAGGTTTCAGCCTCTCTGACCCTGGAAGAAAAACATGGTGTTTCACCTTATCGAGGCCCCTTATGATTCTATATTTACTCAGCCTCCTACACTCCAGAAAAAAACGATCCAGCTTCTCCTTATAACTCAAACCCTCCAGACCTGCGGGGACCGCTGGTCGGTGCGGACTCGGTGGGCCGAAGGGCCTGTTTCCGCGCTGTATCTCTGAACTGAACCTGGTTATAATCTTGTAAGACGTTTTTGCATCCTTTCCAGTTTGATGACATTCTTCCTATAGCAGGCCGACCAGAACTGCACTAGGAATATTTCTTAAGTAGAAATTGATAGATTCTTGATTCACAAAGGAATGAAAAGTTACTGAAGGTAGGTATCAATGAAGAGTCATAGTCACGGTTGGATTAGCTATGATGTTGTTGAAAGGGAGATACATAGTAGACAGGATTTTAGGAGAAAGGAAAGAGAAACCGCTTCAATTCATCCTGATTTTATGATTGATTCAGAATTGCTTTTTGGAAACTGCATTGTTTCAATCAATTCCTTTTTAGTTTAGTTTAGTGTGGCTTAGTTTAGAGATACAGTGTGGAAACAGGCTCTTCAGCCCACCGAGTCCACACCAACCAGCGATCTCCACACATTAACACTAGATTACTCACGCAAGGGACAATTTACATTTATACCAAGCCAATTAACCCATAACCCTGTGTAAGAAGGAACTGCAGATGCTGGTTTAAACCAAAGACAGACACAAAAAGCTGGAGACCTGAAGAAGGGTCTTGACTCGAAACGTCACCCATTCCTTCTCTCCAGAGGTGCTGCCTGTCCCGCTGAGTTACTCCAGCTTTTTGTGCCCATCTACGGTTTTAACCTATAAACCTGTTATGTATTTGGATTGTGGGAGGAAACCGAAGATCTCAGAGAAGACTCACGCGGTCATGGGGAGAACGTACAAACTCCGTACAGACTGCACCCGTAGTCGGGATCGAACCTGTGTTTCTGGCCCTGAAGGCGCCGTAAGGCAACAACTGTACCTCTGCGCCACCGTGCTGCCCAAATCTTAAACCTTAAAGGTTTTCAAACCTTAAGATTAAGATTTAATGGAAGGTTGTCACTGACACCAACGATGAAATAACTGGACTTTTCTATATACTATACGTATACTATAAGGCCATTAATTCTTTTAATGAGCCAAGTCAATGTTATCTATATATTCTTACATGTAGTTATACCACAAAAAATATATATTTAGTCTCAAATATTAACTTTATCTTTGAAGAACATTATCCAATGTCTCAAGGCCCAAGTTTGCACTCAAGCCCTGACCTTGCACTTACACAAAATGCGCTTATCAGATTACTGTAGGTAGGAGAATTAAATCACATGGATATGTTTCTTTAAAAGCAATTTATGTTCATGGCAATTTAGTTTAGCTTGGAGATACAGCACGGAAACAGGCCCACCGAGTCCACACCGCCCAGTGATCCCCGCACACTTACATTATCCTACACGCACTAGGGACAATTTACATTTATACCAAGCCAATTAGCCTACAAACCTGTACGTCTTTGGATTGGGGGAGGAAACCGAAGATCTCGTTGAAAACTCACTCAGGCCACGGGGAGAACGTACAGACTCCGTACAGTCAAGCACCGGTAGTCGGGACTGAACCCGGGCCACTGGCGCTGTAAGGCAGGCAGCAACTCGCAGGAAATATCAGATGAGAAAAACAGTTACTCAGCTTAACAAACCCCCAAAATTGTTCTTGAAGTCATAATAATAAGAATAATAATAAACACTTTATTGATCCCCTCAGGGAAATTCAGATGTCCAGAAGCCCCCAACCAACAAACCCACACATTCAAAGCGAACGCAGACAGGAAATACATAAAATACAATGTGGACAATAATTGAGAGCAATAAATACTTAAAAAGAACAATTAAAAATAAAAAAATGCAAAAATGCATCCCCCTACAGCCCAGCGGTCCGTATTATAAAATCTAATGGCTGCAGGGTGAAGGATCTCCTGAACCGCTCCGTTCTACAGCGCAGGGAGAGGAGCCGGTTGATGTTCCGAGTGCTCTTTTGACTCCAGAATTCCATGGAGGGGATGCCCGGAGCTTTCCTGGATGATCTGCACCTTGCGCCTCAACGCCTCTCAAGCACATCCACCCCAGAGTCCACTCTCCCCTCCAGCACTGAGCTAGCCCGTTTTACCAGTTTGTCCAGCTTCTTGTTGTTTTTCGCACTAATGCTGTTCCCCAACAGATAACAGCGTAGAAAATGACACTTGCACCCACAGTGTTGTAAAACATGCTGCATGTCATTGCGCACATTGAAGGATTTGAGCCTTCTGAGGAAAAAGAGTCTGCTCTGGCCTTTCTTGTAGAGGGCATCAGAGTTGACAACCAATCCAGTGATTAACCCAAGTGCATGATTAACCCAATTCCCCCATTGGTTGGATTGCAAATGTATTATTTTTGATGCACAGTTTGTATTATCCAAAAACATTCACAAAATGCTGGAGTAACTCAACGAGTTAGGCAGCAACTTTAGTTTTATTTTAGAAATACAGCACGGAAACAGGCCCTTTGGCGCTCCGACCACGGATCACCCTGCAAACTAGCACTGTCCTGTACACTAGAGACAATTTACAATGTTACTGAAGCCAATTAACCTACAAAGCTATACGTCTTTGGAGTGTGGGAGGAAACTGGAGCACCCGGAGAAAACCCATGTGGTCACAGTGAGAATGTACAAACTCCTAAAGGGCCTGTCCTACCAGCATCCGACTCCATGCGATGAGCGTGATCAAACTAGAAGCGGGGGCCGCGCGGTGGTCGGGTGATCCCTGTACAGGGCCGTTCCTACCAGCATGCGCCTGCGTGCGACAAGCGCGGCTAAACCAGCAGCGAGGGCCGCGCGGAGGTCGGGTGATTGGCGCGGCGCAAAGTGAGGCGAACTTGGAGCGAAGTCTAAGGTAAGTTCGCCAGGACAGAGAGGGGCACAGAGGCACACACACAGAGGGCCATGGAGCCACACACAGAGAGGGTCACGGAGGCACCTACAGAGAGGGTCACGGAGGCACGACGTCGAGACGGTGTGTAATGCGTCGAGGCGACTGCGAGCCGACAAGCCGTTGCCGCGCGGAATTTTTGAACATAGTCAGTTTTTCGGAGCCCCGCGCGATGTCGGGACGAACTCCGCACAATTCCGCACGGCTCGGGCGATCGAAGTGGGACCGGCCCCGCGACGCCGGATGGCTCAAGCGACCACGTTAGGTTGCGCTCATCGCATAGAGTTGCATGCTGGTGGGACAGGCCCTTTACAGACAAGTAGTCAGGATCAAACCCGCTGTAAGGCTGTGCCACTGTGCCGCCCTCTGGAAAACATGGATAGGGTGAAGGTTTGGGGTTTATTTAAACTAGAAATCTGCAGTTCTAGTACTCTCCACGCTGTTGATCAGCTGGGCACATCAGTGGAAAAGAAATATCAGAAGTGAAAGTTATTCTGCACTGGTTAAAGCTAGCCAGTGGCTCTTAAAGCAGAGGCTTGCACTGGATGGAGCTAATGACATCAGTCATTCTACACACTTGAGGAACAGGAGAAAGTATAACTGCATAGGAGAGAGTAGGAGCCAAGACCTTTGGCTGTGAGTGGAAGCCTGGATACCTTGGAAGACGAGGAGGAATGTTGGAAATGCTTCCTCTTTTCATGGGCTCCTTCAGACCTGCACCCAGAAGAGAGAGGAACAGATAACTCGGCCGACTAACGTTGTGAGTCATTGCCTAACCTGGAAGCAAAAGCAAAGTGGAAACTTGCATTTATGATTCGATACGATACAATAGAACTCTATTTATCCCAGGCAAGAAATTGATCTGCCAACATTCATGAAAACACAAAATACATGAAACATGAAATTTAAGCGACGAGTAAAGGATTGGGGATGTGCAAGATTGGGGAATGGGGGGGCGGGGCGGGGGGGAGTATCAGGCTCCGTCTACCCCATAACAGAAGGGGGAGGAGTTGTACAGTTTGATAGACACAGGGAAGAAGGATCTCCTGTGGCGTTTTGTCCTCCATCTTGGTTGAACCAGTCTGTTGCTGAAGGTGCTCCTCAGGTTGACCTGTGTGTCATGGAGGGGATGAGCTGCATTGTCCGGGATGCACCATCGTTTGAGGAGCATCCTCCCCTCCAAGACCGCCTCTATGTAGCATTCTTCTTGACCTCAAGTGTATTTCTGACGGTGAACAACCTCATGAAGTGTGACCACCATTGTCATGAAGGAAGCACAGCAGATAACTTCAGTACAGCAGCTCGCACAAATATCAAATGACTTGAGAAGATGTTTTTAATGATATTAACTGAGCTAAATATTGCCAAGGGATTCCTGGATAAATTCCATGCTCCTCTTAAAGATAATGCCACGGGATTGATTTTGAGATATTACACTGAGAAGAGAACACTGGGAAGTGCTGGAGTAACTCTCTGGATCAGCAGCATTTGTGGAGGTTGTGGATTGGCAACGTTTCTTGTCGGGACACTTCTTCATACATCGTAGTGGGGGGAGAAAGCTGGACAAAAGGGTGGGGGTGGGGGTGGGACAAAGTTCGGACATGATCGGTGAATACAGGTGAGGGGGGAGAGGTTAATTGACATATGGGTGGAAAAAGGTCAGAGATGAAAATTAGACTAAAGGGTGTCAGATAAGGTCATAAGGTCATGATTGATAGGAGCAGATTAGGCCATTCGGCCCATCAAGTCCACTCTGCCATTCAATCATGGCTGATCTATCTCTCCCTCCTAACCACCCTTCTCCTGCCTTCTCCCCATAACCCTTGACACCCGTACTAATCAAGAATCTATCTATCTCTGCCTTAAAAATATCCATTGACTTGGCATCCACAACCTTCTGTGGCAAAGAATTCCATAGCTTCACCACGCACCTAATGGCATTTCTCCTCATCTCCTTCCCAAAGGAACATCCTTTAATTCTGAGGCTATGACCTCTCCAACTAGTGGACTAGACTCTCCCACTAGTGGAAACATCCTCTCTACATCCACTCTATCCAAGCCTTTCCCTATTTCAATGCTCCCCCTCATTCTTCTAAACTCCAGCGAGTACAGGCACAGTGCCGTCAAACCCTCATCATAGGTTAACCCACTAATTCCTGGGATCATTCTTGTAAACCTCCTCTAGACCCTGTCCAGAGCCAGCACATCCTTCCTCAGGTTTGGTGCCAAATATTGCTCACAATTTTCCAAATGTGGCCTGACCAGCGCCTTATAGAGCCCCAGCATTACATCCCTGTTTTGCATTATAGCCCTATAGATGCTATTGTTGTGCAATTTAAGGTGCTGTTCCTCCAGATTCTTGTAGCCGTGCTGTGGTGACGGAGGAGGCTTGGGAGAGAAAGGTCGGTATTCATCAGGGAGGGGAGTTAAAATGGTTAACGACTGGGAGAGCCAACATGCCTTGGCAGTCCAAGTACTCAACTAAATGGTTGCTAAGTTGTGGTTTGGTCTCACTGTGGTAATGGACAATAGACAATAGGTGCAGGAGTAGGCGATTCGGCCCTTCGTGCCAGCACCACCATTCACTGTGATCATGGCTGATCATCCGCAAATGTACCCCGTTCCTGCCTTCTCCCAATATACCCTGATTCCGCTATCTTTAAGACCATATCTAACTCTCTCGTGAAAGTATCGAGAGAACCGGCCTCCACTACCCTCTGAGGCAGAGAATTTCACAGACTCACAACTCTGTGTGAAAAAGTGTTTCCTCATCTCCGTTCTCAATGCCTTGCCTCTTATTCTTAAACTGTGGCCCCTGGTTCTGGACTCCCCCAACATCGGGAACATGTTTCCTGCCTCTAGCGTGTCCAAGCCCTTAATAATCTTATATGTTTCAATAAGATCCCCTCTCATCCTTTATAAATTCCAGAGTGTACAAGCCCAGCTGCTCCATTCTCTCAGCATATGACAGTCTCGCCATCCCGGGAATTAACCTTGTAAACCTACGCCACATTCAGGCCACATTGGGAGCACCGAACGCTGTAGAAGAGGTTAGAGGAGGTGCTTGTGAACCTCTAGCTCTCCGGAGTCACTGGATGATGGTGAGGGAGGAGGGGAGTATGGACTTGTGTTGCATCTCTTGTGGTTGCAGGAACAGTGCCTGGGGGGGGGGGGGGGTGGTTTGGGAGGGAAGGTCAGAATGAACAGAGGAGTTGCTGAGGATGTGCTCTCTACAGAATAGAGAAAGGGGTTGGAATGAGATAATGTGACTAGTGGTGGGATCACGTTGAAGGTGATGCAAATGTTGGAGATTGATGTGTTGGGCGGCAGACTCTCCGCATCAAAACAGAGAGTTGTTAACCTTCTTATAGACAATAGACAATAGGTGCAGGAGTAGGCCATTCAGCCCTTCGAGCCAGCACCGCTATTCAATGTGATCATGGCTGATCATCCCCAACCGGTACCCCGTTCCTGCCTTCTCCCCACATCCCCTGACTCTGCTATTTATAAGAGCCCTATCTAGCTCTCTCTTGAAAGCATCCAGCGAACCCGCCTCCACCGCCCTCTTCCTGGGAGATTGCACGCACTCAGCTCAGCGCTGATGTCATTATTAATACGAGAGCTCTAATCACCAGACTTAGATCTGAGAGGCAATGTCACAAGAACTGTACGAGAGTCAAGTCAAGAGTCAAGAGTGTTTTTTTGTCATCTGCCCCAGATAGGACAATGAAATTCTTGCTTGCTGCAGCACAAGAGTATGTAAACATAGTACATAACAGGATGGGGAAAAAAAGTCCAGTGTGAGTATACACATGCACACATACTCAATAAATAACAAATATAGTGCAATAGTAATAATCTGTTGCAGTTCAGAGTTTATTTGCTGTAGTGTTTAATAGCCTGATGGCTGCAGGGAAGAAGCTGTTCCTGAACCTGGTCGTTACAATTTTCAGGCTCCTGTACCTCCTTCCCGATGGCAATGGTGAAATGAGTGTGTGGCCCGGATGGTGTGGGTCTTTGATGATGTTGGTTGCCTTTTTGAGGCAGTGACTTCAATAGATCCCTTCGATGGTGGGAAGGTCAGAGCCGGTGATGGACTGGGCAGTGGTCACAACTTTCTGCAGTCTTTTCCGCTCCTGGATGTTCAAGTTGCCGAACCAAGCCACAATGCAACCAGTCAGTATGCTCTCTACTGTGCCCCTGCAGAAGTTCAATGACATCTTGTCTCGTGTAGGTTAATGAGAGTGTCTTCAAGCGTCATATCCTGGAACGTTAGCAATAAAACTATTAGCCCTTGACCCTGTTCAATTTGCCACAGCCCAATCACTCACCACTAACAATCTGTCTCAATTAGGATTGGTTTCAGACACCTGCATGGATGCCATTGCTGGCGTGCTCTTTTCTGAACTCATGGCCAACAACAAATTGAAACTGGTGAGGGTGACTGTATCTTCCTACCTAATTCTTCTTTTCCTCATCCCACTTCCAGTTCACACTCATACGTTTCTGATGCCTGCATATTCTACTTGCAGAAGCATCTCAGGCAGTTGGTACGCAAACACTGCACACAGCCATGTACTGTGAAGCTTGGTCTTTTTAGACTGCGCCATGCATGTTAGTTCTATGTGCAGAATAGTGGACAATCTAGTCAGTCAAAGTTGTTGCGCAAACAGTACATGGCATTGAATGTGTATCTACTGTAAAATTGCTGCATTGTTGGAAGTAGCAGGCAAGAATGTTCGAGCATTTCATGGGAGACTGGTACAGCTTGGGACAATATGGCGACACGCTGGCACGATGGTAGAGTTGCTGCCTTAATGCACCAGCAGCGCCAGAGACCTGGGTTCGATGCTGACTGTAGTAGCCATTTCGCTTAATAGCCCGGTCCCACTGTACGAGCTAATTCAAGAGCCCTCCCGAGTTTAAAAAGAAATCAAACTCGTAGTAAGCACATAGAATGTACGTAGCGGGTACGTCGGAGCTCTGGGACGTCTCTTAGTGGCTCGTAACGCTAACGGCAGGTACTTGGGAAACGCGGTAAGCTCGGGAAGACTCGTGAAGATTTTTCAACACGTTGAAAAATGTCCACGAGAGCCCCGAGTACCGACGAGTGGCCATTACCATAAATCTCCGAGTTCGAATCAGGGCAAACTCGGGTGAACTCTTGAATGAACTCGTACAGTGGGACAGGGCCATAACTCAGTTTGTTATAATAACCAGTTACCTTTACAGACATCGTTCTCAACCGTGCACGAGCATGACCACGAGTATGATTGAAATGTACTTATACAAGAAGAAGCTTTTAGGAACGATCTTACTGCTTTCCACTTCAATAAAGAAACTGTTAATCAAGAGACGTTTTGGAATATTCATCGTTCGATGGCTTTGAATGTCTCGTGGGAGCGTAGGATTACTTTCTGACCCATAATCAACACGTTAGTGACTATCGAGGACGAAATCCTTGCGACGTCGTAAAGACTGTCACTACACTGACTACGGGGGCTGTCTGTACGGAGTTTGTACGTTCTCCCCGCGACCACGTGTTTTTTCTCCGGGATCTTCGGTTTCCTCCCACGCTCCAAAGACGTACAGGTTTGCTGGTTAATTGGCTTGGGTTTGTTAACTTGGTATAAGTGTAAATTGACCCTAGTGTGTGTAGGCTTGTGTTAATGTGCGGCGATCGCTAGTCGGTGCGGTGGGCCTGCTTCTGCGCTGTATCTCCAAACTAAAATAGAGAGATGTAGCCAAATCTATGACTACAAACAGAGACTGAAATGCGCTGGAGAGACCAGTCGGTTGCCATCATTCCCATGACAATTGCCCACTTCAATTTTGACCATTTTAGAAAGGCCAGATTCTTTATTGCTGTTCCGACAGCTTGCTCATCCAAAGCAATGATAAGGAACCAGCAATTTTACTGGCGCTGAAATGTCAAACTTCATACTTTGTAAAATAGACAGAAAAAAGCTGCAGTAAGACAGAGGGCCATGCTGCATCTCTGGAGAAAAGGAATAGGTGACGTTTCAGGTCGAGACACTTCTGAAGAAGGGTCACCTATTCCTTTTCTCCAGAGATGCTGTCTGAGCCGCTGAGTTACTCCAGCTTTTTTTGTCTATCTTCGGTTTAAACCAGCATCTTTAAGTAAGTAAGTTTATTGGCCAAGAATTCACATACAAGGAATTTGCCTTGGTGCTCCGCCCACAAGTAACAACATGACATACAGCGACAGTTACAATTGACTCCGAAAACACTAAACATTAATAATAATAAAACATTAATGATAAAACACCATTGATCAAGCATGTGAACCAACAAAATACCAGAGCTAAGGGAGGCTACAGATTTTTGGCTGTTGAGTAGAGCAACTACTGCAGTAGCTGGAATTCCTTCTTACACATTTCACAGTTTGTAAGTTCATTCTAATGATGAGGAACTGGGATTGTATGGTTTACTATAAAGAATATAAAGTCTATGAAGACTGGAATCTATCGTATACCCAAACCACGTAGTTATGATAGCAGTCAACCAAATAAAAGTGTGGGAAGGAGTATAGATATTGATTAACGGGCAACATTAAATTGCTGCCACAGTTTGTTCGAAAATGAGTCAGATACCATGGACGGAAAGTACCATTCTACTAAAAACCAACACTGGTGAGGTTTTATAGGCATTAGGTCAACTGGAATACCACACAGGGCAGCAAGTTCACATACCCATCCTTGTAGTTCATTATGAGAACAACCCAACTTTCATAGGGAAGGACTCTCACCTACAAGGGAATTTTTTTCAGCTATTTGGTGATTTCTGCACTCGATCGTGTGTATAAATGTTATGAGAGTCTCTGCCTTCACCACCAGCCAAGGGTGTGTTCCAAATTCCAACCACCCTCACTTACAAAAAAATATTTTACAAATCTCCGCTAAATCTGCTGATCTATACCTTAATTAAAATCACACCCGCTTGTTTTGCATACCAGTACTATGAGAAAAGCATTCTTACTATGCACCCTAGTTATGCCCGCACATATTTTGCATATATTAATCCAGAACCCCCCACTTTCCTCGATCACGTGTAGCGAAGAACTGCAGATGCTGGTTTAAATCGAAGATAGACACAAAATGCTGGAGTATTTCAGAGGGACAGGCAGCATCTCTGGAGAGAAGGAATGGGTGACGTTTCGGGTCGAGACCCTTCTCTCTCAAGTCTGACGAAGGGTCTCGACCTGAAACGTCACCCATTCCTTCTCTCCAGAGATGCTGCCTGTCCCGCTGAAGTACTCCAGCATTTTGTGTCTATCTCCCCCCTCTATCATCTCTGCTCCAGGAAGAACAAACCAGTCTTTCCAGTCTCCCCTCATAACTGAACAGCTCCAGGTGACCCTGGTAACTGCCCTGCAGATCACGTCCTTCCTTCAGTATGGTGAACACAATAGCACAGAATACTCCAACTTTGGCCCAACTAATCTATATTACTATAAGTCTGATCTTGACCACTTCCTGTTTAGCTGTTTCATGATTTTAGAAAAAATGCAGCCACTTACAGCTGTGATTTTTGGCCATTTACTCCCCCTCTGCTGCACAGGACAAGAGGATTTTCCCATCGATTAAAAATAAAAGAGTTATTAATGTTTTAAAAATGTTGAGATTCTCTCTGCTGCCCCTGCTGATGGGAGGGGGGAGGGAATATAAAACCCGGAAGTGTTGTGCCTCAGTCAGTCTCTGCAAGATGGAGGAAGCGAGAGGGTCACGTCTCTCTGAGCTGCGAATAACACTGAACACATGTCCACTGAACTGTGAGTGCCGTTAATGTGGTTTGAAAATGAAAATGTGGTTGCTTTGAAATGCTGCACTGCAAATTTTTGTTGGTGGTGGTTGCTTTGACATTCTGTGGTGGCCCTGCACCCTGCTTCGGGTCTGAAGAAGGGTCTCGACCCAAAACGTCGCCTATCTCCTTCGCTCCTTAGATGCTGCTGCACCCGCTGAGTTTCTCCAGCTTTTTGTGTAACCCCTGCTTGAAGTGGCAGGAAACTGCACCTGAATATGGTGGCCTTGCACCTTGCTTGAAATGGAATTTCAAGGAATAGCCATGAGTCAACTGCTAGCCCACCAGCCGTGAGTGAGCTGCCAGCACATCAGGCTTGAGTGACTGAGCTGCCACCCCAAGAATCCATTTGGCCCACAATGTCCATACTAGCCGTCTGGAAACCAGTCCCTTCAGCCCACAATACCCATACTAGTGCTCCAGAAAGCCCCCCCCCCCCCCCCCCCCCCACCCCCCACTGGCCACTAATATTGGAATTGGTAGAGAGGTGGAATATTGCGTTGGGGTCCAGCCCTCCCATGTGATGTTGGGACCCAACGGGTCCCACTTAGTCTAGTGTCATATAAAGCTGTACCACGAGTTCCTTGCACTTTTTCGTGCTCCAGCTAATGAAGGCACGAATAAAAAGGAACTGCAGATGCTGGTGTATATTAAAATTGGTCGCAAAATGCTGGAGTAACTTAACAGATCAGGCAGTATCTCTGGAGGAATTGGATAGGCGATGTTCTGGGTCGGGACCCTTCTTCAGACTGACTGTTTGTGGGAAGGGGGGGAGGGGGATACTGGAAGCGGAAGAAAGCCAGGACAAATAGGGGCGGGCAACAGGCAAGGAGGTTCGCTGATAGACTGATTGTTGGCTGGAAGCAGCGTGATCCCAAGGGGATACATCGTTGTAACTGCGGTACTGGTTAACCTACTTTTAGTGGCGGGAGGAAGGAAGGGGAAAGGCGTAGAGGATAGGGGGAAAAGGAGGAGGGGGAATTAAATATGCTTTTTCATCACCTTGTCTATCTGTGCTGCATCTCTAGAGACACTTCTAAACCATGTCTCGCTTTTCCTCACTATATTTTGGGCCTTAACATTAAATCTGTACTAGGCTTATTGGGCCTTCCAAATGCATGACCTCGTACTAATAATCTTCCAATTGTTCTACCCATCTAGGCAACTCATCAAGGTCTACATGTTAAATATGGTTAATGAAGACATTATGTAACTGCGTCTGAAATCACAGACAAAACCCAGAAAGACTCTGTATTGAAAACTGCCCAGAAAAGGCCTTGAAAGAATGATTAGCATGTCACCAGTTTGTAGACAGGGAACTGAAACTCTTCTACAGTTGCGAAAAAAAACCCAAAATGTCTGACAAAGCAACCAAATCTTTTTTTGAGTTCAAGCCATCCTGCAGTTGATTCAACATCAAAACGTGAGGAGATCAGGAGGATACTAAACATCGGAACTAGTTTTATTGATGCTGTTCACTGGATGCAAGTTCCATTAGCTCTCCATTGATTATTAAAGGTGCCAGTACATGCTTTTAATATACCATGTGGCCAGAAAAGGAAATTACATTTATCTTTTCAGAAGCAAATAAGGCTACAAAAAAAACTCTGCATCCCACCGAGATTATACTGTACAGTTCCCATTTTTTGTATCTTTAACATGAGCATGCTTTTAGTTCTGCCTGCAATTATATACGTACTGCATCTGCTTAGTGTAGCAATGTCATAGACATTTAGCCTGCCAGCCTAAAATCTCAATATGTGAATGGTTCATTCATAAGCCATTAGGTCATTTGGATTCAATATTTTCTGTGTGGAATTGTTGGGTTTTAATTACTATCTGAAAATAATGAACAGTGAAAATATTCTATTTTAAATCTATAAAATCAACATCCAAGTTATCTTGGCCTGTGGGTTTCAGTTAACAAAGGTAATGTAAATGTTATTAGGCTGGTGACAATTTACAAAATTTGCTTTTGTAGCTGGACTTCAAGTAATAACTTGCTAAATGGATACATCTTGTGCTCTTCTGGTTTGCGCGATTTTTCCATTTGCACAAATGCAGTACACGATAGCGCTACGATTTTTCGCCAGCTCACTCAGCGTTCTCCTGTGTTGCGAGCGCACAGAGTTTTGTTCCGATCGGTGGCTTATTGTAAAAGTTAGCTAGGTTTAAAAATCTTAAAAAACGATCGTGCGCAGATCGATCTCTCCTGCCAGTCAGCGCCGTGCGGATTAGTCTCTTCTGTCACTCAGCAGGATGGTCCGCCCCTTCCTGCACTATCGTGTCTTGACTGGAGCTGAGGATGGCCGCTGGAGGTCTCCAACCGGAGGGACCGGAAGTGGCCCAACGCGGCCCAGCCCAGCTCGGAGTCGGAAATGTCGCCGATGTCGCTAAACGGAAAGTGGAGACTCTGATCTCGGCAGAGGAGAATGACCAGTGACCAGTGCCCGCTGTGAGTCCCCCTCGCACCGCCAGCTCCAGCCCCTTCCCCTCTGGTCCCCCTCGCTGGCTCCTGCCCCCCTTCCCGTGATACCGCCTTATGGCTCTTCCCCCGTCTTTTCACTGAGCTCTCTCCCTCCCTCCCCACCTCCCCCTTCCATTCTCCCCCACAACCCCCCTGCCCACTCACCCCCATCCCCCCACATCCCCTCCTGCCCCCACAACCCCCCCCCTGCATCCGCACCCCTCCCACCGAACCCACACCTCCCCCCCACCCCCACTCCCCTCTCTCCTACCTCCAACCCCTCACCCCTTCCCCGCCCACATGCACCCCTCTCCCACACACCCCACTTCCCCCCTCCCCTCCCCTCCTACACATGAAGAGGAGGGAGAGGGAGTGCTGGGGGATGAGGAGTAATGAACCGCGCCTGCACAGTTAGAGGCTATGGCTGAGGGGTGGAATATTGTGTTGGGGGAACGGGTTGCTTTGGGGGAATCGGTGAGTGGTGGAATATTGCGTTGGGGAATGCGTTGCGTTGTAGGACCAGGTCTCCCATGTGACTGGGACCCAACGAGTCCCACTTAGTCTAGTAAAATGTTAGAATTGTTAGAGGTAGTCTTATTTGTCTGCATATTTGTTCTGGAAATATCGATATACTTTCTAGGAGACAGTGAAATTTGCAGTCTAGCTTCCCTGTTAAAATCTAAATATAACCAGCAAAAAACGTAGATTTACTTGGAGACGCAAGGAACTGCAGATACTAGAATACTAAGTAAAACACTAGTGCTGGAGTAACTCAGTAGGTCAGGCTGCATCTGTGGAGGGAATGGACAGGCAACATTTAAGGTCAGGACCTTTCTTCTGGCTGATTGTATAAGGGGGAGGAGGGGAGAAAGCCAAAAAAAAGGTGCGGACAAGCCAAAACCTGCCACATGGCAGGCGACTACAGGTGATTGGAAGTTGGACAAAGATGAAAAAGAGACAAAATGGTGTCAGACAAGGAGAGAGGAGGAATGGAATGTGAAGCCAGAGAGATATGGGTGGAAGTGGGTGAAGAGGTGGGGGAAGGGAGCAAAATAGGGAGAGAAATGTTGAGGGGGGGTCAGAGAAAAGAGAGGCGAGGAAAACGGTTTCCTAAAATTGGAGAATTTAATGTTCTTACATTAGGTTATAAGCTAAAGCAGGGCTGAAATGTCACCGATAGAGAATGGTGAATCTTACGGCAGCAGCTTCTATTTCTTATTTTTTCTTGCAAAGCACTTAATTTATGTTTCAGACATACATTTCTGGATGTCTTGGATTTTAGCATCACTAATGTAGCATGTATTGAGTGCTAATGCAATTCTCTCAGAACCAGAAGTGGCGGCGCTGCCTGGCAGCTGCGGCTCGCCTGCAGTCCGTCTGTTTTTTATTTTTGTCGTTGTTTTGCTTATGTCTGTTTTAGTTTAGTTTAGTTAGTTTAGTAGATTGTGTAAGTGTGGGGGGGTGGGAGAAACATGGTTTAGTCTCTTCCTTCGGGGGGATACGACCTTTTCTTGTCGTGTTCCCTGTCTCCATCTGCGCTAAGGCCTAATGGCGGAGCTGACGGCCTCGGGCGGCGTTCGCGGCAGGGGCAGTTCCGGCAGCGGCAGTGGCCCGACATGGAGCTGTGGCGGCGTTCTGGCGTTCCGGTAGCAGCGGCGGCCCAGACGGAGCCGTGGCCTGACTTTGGTGTTCGGGCGTTTCAGCGGCGGTGGCAGCGCAGCTTCCGAGGCCTGGCCGCGGGCCCAGTGGACGACATCGTCGGGAGCTCGCAGGTCACAGGTTGGTGAGCTGGACTGGAGGGCGGCAGCTTTGACCGCCCCGGGCCGCGGAGTTTGAATCGGCCCGTTCGCGGTGCTGGATTCAGCCGCGGGACTGACTCACTTACCAACATCCGGTGGGGTCAATACATCGGAGGCCTGGATCGCCTCAGCGCAGAGGGAGAACAAGGAGGGAAGAGACAAAGACTAAGACTTTTGCCTTCCATCACAGTGAGGAGGTGTTTGGTGAACTCACTGTGGTGGATGTTAAATTTGTGTTTATTGTGTGTTTTTGTTACTTTTAATATATGTATGACTGCAGGCACGAAATTTCGTTCAGACCGATAGGCAATCTGAATCTGAATCTGAATAAAAACCAGAATGGAAGCAAGTCATTGTTGATCCTGAGGAACTGTTTAGGAAGAGGTATCTGTGGGCGTACACGTTCCATGAGATTAGATAAGGTGGAAAAAAGGGATGTGATTTAAAGAATTATCCATCCACCGAGTTCAATGTTCAGAGCCACTAAAATAGCAGAGGAATATTTCATAACTATGGAATTTGACTAACGGTGTTAAATCAATGCCACCTCACGGACAGTTCTCACATGGGCTAAACTATGTTCCCCCTTGGTCGTTGCATGGGAGATTATCCTGTCGCTTTTGAATATGATGATCACTCATTTGAAATATTAGTTCTGCTTCACTACCTAACCTGCTGCATTTTGAGCACTTTCCCATTCCTTCAGATTGCAAATATTTACAATATTTTATTTTGGAATTATTAAGTACCTGTGCACCTTTCCATTATTGATGATTTATATAGGAATATATTTGAGTGTGATTGGAGCTAGTTTTAAAAATATTGAATGAAATGTTCACAAATTGTTTTTTGTGCCGGTTTAAATCTTTAATTTATGTATTTATTGCCCATTTTGCACACAATATCTTTGTATCTCATATTTTTAGATTTCACAGACCATGGGGGGGGGCATTCCCTGAGCACTCCAACTAATCCCATTCTCATATTTCTGTACTTATTTTCCTCCAGTGTATTCTCTCCCATACGCCCAACAAATCCTGCCCCCGCCCCACCCCTTCTTCGATTCTCCTGCCGTCCACCTACATGGGGACCAATACAGTAGCCAATTGACCTGCAAACCAGCAAGCCTTTGGGATGGGGGAGGAAACCTGAACGCGGTGAGGAACTCCACAATGTCACGGAGAGAATGTGCAAACAAGGCATGGATAGTTCTGGGGGTCAGAGTCGAACCTGAAGCATGGCCTAAGTGCCTTGTAAATTTGCTTTCTAAGATATTTTTTCTCCAAACAAAGTCTAGAACGGTTTCCCAGGGCAAAGTGCACCCTGTTCTATTAATTGTCGTATTGTGAAACAATGAACACCATCTCAAACCTTAACTACGATCAAATTATTTTTTAAAGGAACACTGCCTTCATGGTAAATATTCTATATATTACAGACATCTCTTCTCAAAAGAAAAAATATTTGCATGTAGTTGATTTCTATCACAAACTGTCGCCAACTAATTTTAAGGAAAAATGGCCAAATTGCAGGCGGCATTAGGTACAATATGATAAAGATCATCTGTTTCAGTTATCTTAGTGGAAAGATATTGACCAGGTACTTTCCAAGAAATTTCCCAGATCATCTTCAAAACCATGTCAGAGCATTCATCTGAGACCACATCTTATCAACCCACCATGCCTCCGATGCTGTGGCTAGCCCTTTAATTTAGTACCCGTGTGCCAACCTGGATGTTTACACTTGGGCTAGATTTCATTCCATAATGTTCTGACTCTAAACTCAGATACAGTTTATCACTTTTACATGATGCCACTGTGACAAACAATCAGCACTCTTTACATTTTGTTTTACGATTTGTTAGGTAAACGTCCAGGTTCAGTAACAGCTTCTTCCTTGCAGCCATTCGGCTCTTAAACACTACAACCTCAAATAAGCTCTGACCTACATAGACTATTATTGTTATTGTTGCTTTGTTATTATTTGTTTTTCTGTGTGCGTGTGTGTGTGTGTGTATATATATATGTATATGTATATATATAATCTACATATAATCTACATATATGTGTATTTGTGAGTATGTGTGTATATATAAGCACACACTGAACTTTTTTTCTCTCTCATTTATTATACTGTTTACAGTGCACTATGTTTACATATTCTGTTGTGCTGCTGCAAGTAAGAATATCATTGGTCTATCTGGGACATATGACAATAAAACACACTTGACTCGAATGGCAGCAGGAATGATCCTATTGTAATGCTGCAGTGGGCTAAGGGATAAATGTTGGACAAGGGTTTAGGAGAATCACATGGTACGTTTAATCATAGATGCTCATGAACGTCCACTGGCATGTGAGAGTAGATTTGCATTGTCTTCCTATTTTTACTATGACGTTGGCACAATTAACAACATAATTAGTTTCAGAGGACTTGGACTGGTGAAATTGCAATCTTCAATTATGATTTATTTTTTTTAATTTATTCAATCACTGTTTGAGAACTTTTGAAGTTGGGCAATAATTCTCAAAGTATGATAGGTTTTGTGGCCCTTGACCTACTTCTGTTTTGTTCTCTGTGATGTTTATCAGCTGACAATTTAAAGCAGAGGCTGGCTGTCGATTGTCTGGTGTGCTTGCAGCCAGGTCACTTCTCTGGAAACAGTCTTGTGTGCGTTTGCCAACTGATAGGTAAGATCGTGATGAATTTATCTCTGCCTGACTTTCTCTGAGGTAGTTCTCCTGGTGAACGTTACTCTTCGCATCAGAGTTTTATGGTCCGCAATGTTCTTTGGTTTCCGACGTGGAAATCTGGTTATATTCCATATGAGTGACTCCAGAGCTGCCAACTCTCACGCATTGAGTGTAAGAATCGCGCATTTGGCCCAATTCGTACGCACTCAAGCTGATCACAAATCTCTCACGCTCTGTCGTGAGAAATTCTGCGATCAACGAGAATTTCAAAACTAATATCAACCCGAAGGGCCGCGGGGGTTGGAGAGCCGGGGTGGAGGGAGGGACAGAGCAGAAGCAGCGATGGGGACAGATGCAGACAGGGAGCCGGAGCTGGCGAGTGTTTGCCGGGCTGGCGAGTCGCTCGAAGCAGCTCCGACCATGGAGCAGCTTCAGCGCAAGAGTCCCGGGCCGTCGGAGGCGTCGGAAGCGTTGCGCCGCTGCCGTGAGAGTATCTGTGCTGAATTCGCCCAGGTGACCGGCATGGACCAGTCTGCGGCTCGGTACATCATGGAGGACAACCAGTGGCTGCTGGAAGTAGGTACCAAGCACTGGGTGGAAGCGGTGGAAGATACTGGCCTTTAAATGGGGGTGGTTGGAGAAAGCATCCTGCTTGCCTGCTCGATTTTCAATTATTGTAACTGCAGGAAAAGCTTTCCTGATGTAGAACCAGGGTCAGAACCAGGGGTCACACAGTTCAAGAATACGGGGTTGGCCATTTGGATGAGGACAAACTTTCTTCACCCAGAGAGTTGTGAATCTGTGGAATTCTCTGCCACAGAAGGCAGTGGAGGCCAATTCACTGGATGTTTTCAAGAGAGAGTTACATTTAGCTCTTGGGGCTAACAAAATCAAAGGATATTGGGAAAAAACAGGAAAGAGGTACTGATTTTAGATGAACAGCCATGATCATATTGAATGGCAGTGCTGGCTTGAAGGGCCGAATGGCCTATTCCTGCACCTATTTTCTATGTTTCTATGCTTGAGTGTATGGCAATAAAACTCGATCACTTGATTTTGAAGATTCATGCATGGTGGAGGTATAATGTAGTCATAGAGTGATACAGTGTGAAAACAGGCCCTTCAGCCCAACTTGCCCACACCCGCCAACATGTCCCAGCTACGCTACCTGCTTTTGGTCCATATCCCTCCAAACCTGTCCTATCCATGTATCAGTCTAACTGTTCCTTAAATGTTGGGATAGTCCCTGCATCAACTACCTCCTCTGGCAGCTTGTTCCATACACCCATCACCCTTTGTATGGAAAAAGTCACCCCTTCAACAGTTACCTCTTAAAAATACTTCAAACAAAAAACATTGAAATTGTACTTCTACAATGCACTAAAACATGATTTTAATACATCAAATTTCAAAAGGTCCCTCCCCCCACTCGGTCGCTCCATTGCCTCGCCAGGTATCCCCAAGGCCAGTGATCTGTGATCGCTCAGCCCCCCCACTTTCAAAAATGCTCCGTGGCCCCTGGTTCAGATGGAGAACACTGCCAGATGTGAGCGGGGAACTGAGGCCAGTTGTCCGTGATGTCTGGATTCCAATGCCCAGCGCTTCGTGTTTCAGAGTTGGCTAATGTTATTGATTTGTAATTAGCCTGATTTGTGATTATTTGACAAAACCTTAATTTATTAATCTGGAATATCCAGGGGGGTGGGATAAGTGTAATATTAAAATGACATGCAAGGTGTCAGGCTGTCTGTCACAACATACAGCCCCGATAACCCATTATTTCCTTCAGTTAAATATTGGGAAGGTTGCACTATTATCATTTGCCACTCAACTATTATGTTTGTTTACCTCACTCACTATTTCTAACCCCCCCCCCCCCAAATTCCTTTAAAGGGTTAAATAGAAATGTCCCGAATCTTGTTGTTTTATTAATTGAACACGTATATGAACACCCTCAAGGAGAGTAATCAGATGGAAACGGATTCAGATGCGATGTTTAAGAGCTTGTTCAAAGAAGGGGTATATTTTAAAGGAGTGGCAGAGATACTTGCAAGGGAATGCGTGAAGAGGTTATTATTTGTCTTTAGGTTTAGCTTGAACCTGGACATCTGAAGATTCAAAGTTTCATATAGTAATTGTGCTGATACTGACTCCAATCAACCATGTAATGAATGTCATCCAATCCAGAGGTTTTATTTTTCTGATGCCATTTAAACTTCACTTGGATTTCAATCACTTCAATGTAAAAGTAATTAAGAATGGGGAGCATTGGAACAAAAAATTGCCCTTGGTACATATTAACTGTAATATAATAATGTGTGTATGTTGATAGGTACAATCGAAACAAAGATCTTTTTATCATTGTTGTGTTATGAATAATACGGAAAATATTATGTACTCTCAAGATCACATTAAATAGAATATTATTGCTTAAATATATAGTTATTGGACTTTGCATGTCGGAAAAGGTTCCAGCTGAGAGAAAGACAGCAAAATACTGAAAATATTGGGGGTGAAAATGACTTCAGGACAGTTTGTTAGGAAAATTAAGGAAATGGTAACAGAATACTTATACTGCTGAGTGAGTATAATGTTATGGATGAGAAATTGTGTTCAACCAATTGATGACTTCTTTGACAAAGTAACTAGCATGTTAGATAACAAGGAAGCCAATGAATTTAGCAAATTTTGTTCAACATAAAAGATTACCGCATTAGATAAGCACCTGTGGACTTGAACGTAACAGGTTAAGTCTAGGGGGTCAGATATGGGGCTTTATGTGTGGGCCACATATATTGTCAGTGCAGAGGGGCTAGGAGCAAGGCTAAGTGTGCATCCAGTGTCAAGGTCTGGAATAATACTAGGTGTGTAGTCAAAGCTGGGACAATGGGAGTGTGCAGTGAGAAGTGCAATGGGAGTGTGCAGTGCAAGTGATTATAATCTGATTTCCATACATGAATACACTAAGATCATTCATGTGCTGCATTTGTTGATCAGAGCCTGGCTCTACTGTAGAATGTAATTAGGAATGTAATTTAGCCTAACGTTATTCATAGCTAATCCAATTTAAAGCATAGACATTGCATTCAAGTGTAAGTTAAATGACTCGCTACAGTAGGCACCAGATTGCACAATTTCAAGCTGAAAAATGCAAAGGCTCCCTACCAATGGGAGGGGGTCCACCCTCCCCCCCCCTCCCCCCCAACCTCCTGATGGATGCTGTCTTTGTGGAGTTTGCATGTTGTCCCTGTGACCTTGTGGGATTCCTCCAAATGCTCCGGTTTCCTCCCATATTCCAAACGATTTGGAGGGTATTTGACCTATTTTTTTAAATAGATGAGAAAATGGGATAACATGGACCCAGTGATGGTGAGCATCAACTTGATGGGCCAAAGAGCCTGACTCTATGCTATGTCTCTATCCCTTTACAGATGCTGACCCCCTTTCAGTTGTTTACAACTATCTCTCGATATTTTCCTTCCCCAGCCGACAAACCAAATCTCCCAGGATTTACGGGTCTCCAAAAGTCAAGCCAAGCGTCATGATTTCATTCCTGGTGTTTTACCACATTTGGTGCTGTCCTCCACTTGAGTTCTTTGCCCGGTTTTCTGATTAAGATTAACGTTTCTTGATTTATACAGGTGTCAGAGGGTTTGGGGAGAAGGCAGGTAATAGGGAGGGAGAGGTAGATCAGCCATGATTGAATGGCGGAGTAAATTTGATGGGCCGAATGGCCTAATTCTACTCCTATTCCTCATGACAGAGCATTTACCTCGCTCCCTTCATATCTTCAATCCTGATCTGTTTTGCTTCAGCTGGTTAGTAAGTTGTTAACAAACTTCATTGATTACATTCATTTGTTAAGTTTTGAGACGCAGCATAGAAATAGGCCTTTCGGCCCATCAAGTCCATGCTGACCATCACTGGTCCCAAGTTATCCCACTTTCCCATCCACTAGGGGTATTTTTGTTTAATCAGTCATTCACATGGCAGCTACCTAAATTAAATTCTAAGTGTTTTTAATGTAGTGTTTTCCAATCTTCTGCTTTAGGAGAAGAACTACATTAATTTCAACCGGATCGCAGCTAAATTCTTGAATTTTCGGGATGATGATGTCCATTTAGTAACTTTTAAAACTCTCACGTTGCGTACGCTCAATAACCTTAAAACCATATTGGCGCAAGTTAATACATCCGTAGCCGGAATTTCTGCGGAAATATTGGATCTTTGCAGCAACGTGAGGGGAGGATTTCCATTGTTCCCAATTTAAAACAAAATCGGAAACATTTATAATTTCACTATAAATAGTCATGGAATTTCATCTGAGTTCTCAGGGACTAAGTTATTAATTCTTAGTTGGAGCAACGTTGCCCTTTAGCCTGCTTCAGCTTCAATAACAGAAGGAATCTCTCAGGAAAGAAACGAGCAGAGCATTTTGGATTAAAATTCTGTTCATGGGAGTCAGACAAGAGACATCTGGTTGTGGAATAGAAATGTCATATTGTGTACCAGTACAAGGAGCAAAGCGCAGGCCTCGTAATTTGTTCCCTCTGGAAAACATGCTCTAAAGTTGCAAAGTGAGAGGGACCTGCAGCTGTATATTCTGGTGCCACCCATGCCTGGATTTCAAGAACTTGCCTCATTTGAGAGTGCAAGGAGCAGTAATTGCATTTTTGTTTGCATTAGGAAAATGGCAGGGGGATACTCGTGTAACACCTAGCAAACCATAACCTGTATTGATTGAACTTGATCCATTTCTGAGCTCAGGTAATGTGATAACTGCTGGGGCAAAGTCGTGTTTGAACCGGGCACAGCATCGCAGAGAGTAGACACAAAGTGCTGGAGTAACTCAGCAGGACAGGCAGCATCAGGAGAGAACGAATGGGTGACATTTTCAGGTCGAGACCCTTCTTCAGACTTCAGTCACCCGTTCCTTCTCTCCAGAGATGCTGCCTGCCCCGCTGAGTTACTCCAGGATTTTGTGTCCATCTTCGGTTTAAACCAGCATCTGCAGTTCCTTCCTACACTCCGGATGACCAGCGTAGGAAAGCAGTTGCCAAAATACCTTTTTTAATTCTATCTGTAGACTCCGCTCAGTGTTGCTACATGCCCTGGATCCGCCAAACTGAATGGCCAACATCATTGGGTAAGTGGAGGCTGAAGGGATCAGAGGGTCAATAATGTCCACCGCTTGAGAACGTGGCTTTGTTTTACTGTGAAACACTCTGGTCCCCAAGACCAGTTGGAATAGATCACAAATCCTCATTGAACTGAAGACCAAAAGTGACTGGGAGCAGAATGTCATGTCGCCCATTGTGTAAGGAGAATTTGAACTGAGCATCTCTGCTGCTCGTGGGATTACCACCCTCGTAGACCCACATCCTTCCTGATGTGGAATGATTCCAGGAATGAGTTGGTTAGCACATGATGTGCGTTTGACAGCACTGGGCCTCTACTCGCTGGAGTTTAGAAGATTGAGGGGGACCTCATTGAAATTTACAGAATAATGAAAGGCACAGATAGAGTGGATATAGAAAGGATGTTTCCACTGGTGGGAGAGTCTAGGATCAGAGGTGATAACCGCAGAATTAAAGGAGGTGACGGGGAACCACTTTAGTAAGAGGGTAGTTAATCTGTGGAACTCATTGCCACAGAGGGCTATGGAGGCCAAGTCAGTGGACATTTTCACGGCCGAGATGGGAAAATTCTTGATTAGAACGGGTGTCAAGGGTTATGGGGAGAAGGCAGGAAAATGGGATTAGGAGGCAGAGATCAGCCATGATTGAATGGCGGAGTAGACTCGATGGGCCGAATGGCCTAATTCTACTCCTATAACTTGTGAACGTACGAATTTCCAGATAGACTTAACTAAAGGCTCAATGCAACTTGTAGAACACTCAGTGGAAAGAGGCCCAGCATAACTCTGGATTTGCTTGTGCAGCTTTCTATTTCCCACTTTCTGATTAAGACTACCTGTGTAAGTAAAACAGTCATATCCAATTGCAGATTGGCTCACAAAAACACAATTTTGGAGAGCATATCCATCGCATGTGATGAATATTACACATGTGTGCGATGAATCTATCTTTGGCCCCCCTTGGTCATGACATCTTAGTTGTTGGCTGCTTGCTCCAAACCTCGGCTAGACGAGCGTCGTTTGTGTCTGCAGAGACCACACACAAATGTGACCTTTCCCACGGAGACTGTCACTCCCGCAATGGTCTCTTCAGCCATCAGCCACGCTGCTCTAGCCGAGGTTTGCAGCAAGCAGCCAACAACTAGGGTGCATCATCCATGGTCAACGATGACCGAGGTGGGACCCAAGATAGATTCATCATATACATGTGTTATATTCTGTCAAGTTGACCTGGTAGGTTACCAGCCCACCTTGACCTGTACATCGGCAATCACATCCCTGAGTAATGAAAGGTTGTCAGAGACCTACCTGTTGGGTCCAGTTCATGGAAGATTGGGTGAACTGCCAGGCCCAGAACAGATATTGCTGCCAGCTCAGCGTCACCATGTAGAAACATCTTATTCCCATTTTATTTGACTTCTCCCTCCCACGGTTTATTAATGAAGACTTATGCCCCTGTCCCACTTAGGAAACCTGAACGGAAACCTCTGGAGACTTTGCGCCCCACCCAAGGTTTCCGTGTGGTTCCCGGAGGTTTTTGTCCTCTGGCAACCACCTCCAACTAGCATCGCAACCGGCTTCGACTAAACAATTACCGATTTTTAAAACGGAAACCACTTTCGACCATTAGGGAGACTGACAAAAACCTCCGGGAACCGCACGGAAACCTTGGGTGGGGCGCAGAGTCTCCAGAGGTTTCCGTTCAGGTTTCCTAAGTGGGACAGGGGCATTATTAGAAATCTGTTTTACTCCAATGGAAGTCAATGGTTTATCTCATCAAGTCTTCTCCTTGTGTGGAACTAGCTTCAGACTGATGTGTAGTAACATTCACAAACACCTTCGAGTAACACATCTACCAAATCTGTAAGTTTTAAGCATTGCAGTGGAAATCATAACTCCCTGGATAAAATCAATTCACATAGAAATATAGAAAAATAGGTGCAGGAGTAGGCCATTCGGCCCTTCGAGCCTGCACTGCCATTCAATGTGATCATGGCTGATCATCCAACTCAGTATCCCGTACCTGCCTTCTCTCCATACCCCCTAATCCCTTTAGCCACAAGTGCCACATCTAACGCCCTCTTAAATATAGCCAATGAACTGGCCTCAACTACCTTCTGTGGCAGAGAATTCCAGAGACTCACCACTCTCTGTGTAAAGAATGTTTTCCTCATCTCGGTCCTAAAGGAATTTCCCCTTATCGTTAGACGGTGACCCCTTGTTCTGGACTCCCCCAACATCGGGAACAATCTTCCAGCATCTAGCTTGTCCAACCCCTTAAGAATTTTCTAAGTTTCTATAAGATCCCCCCTCAATCTTCTAAATCCCAGCGAGTACAAGCCGAGTCTATCCAGTCTTTCCTCATATGAAAGTCCTGACATCCCAGGAATCAGTCTGGTGAATCTTCTCTGTACCCCCTCTATGGCAAGAATGTCTTTCCTCAGATTTGGAGACCAAAACTGTACGCAATACTCCAGGTGTGGCCTCACCAAAACCCTGTACAACTGCAGTAGAACCTCCCTGCTCCTATACTCAAATCCTTTCGCTATGAATGCTAACATACCATTCGCGTTCTGATTTTCCCTTCTGATTTTGCTGATTGTTGAAGATGACATAAGATACTCCATAACACACACAACTAAATAAGTTGGTCCGACAGAGAGAGGGAGAGACGGGGTGGAATATTGCAACCTTCACGTGGTCCACCCTGTTTCGACTAATGCAATCGACTCGACGTGCACAAACGGAAGATCAAATAGAACAAGTTGTCCGACAACTTTAGGCTGTGCACGCCACACGAAAGAAGAAGAAGAAGAAGAAGAAGAGAGAGACAACATGTTATTAATGCTTTTCTAACTGAAAATATGACCTTGCGTCTTGAAATGTTGTGTCACTTATCCAAGCTGTAGTTTCATTTTTAATGCCTGAAAGTCTTCCTGCATTACGAAGGATCTTATTTTTATCCACATGGAAATGCAACAGTTCCCATTGGAGTAATCAGTTCTCTGTGAATTGCAAAAGAATCTAGGGGAAAGATCGAATGTGGTTTAAAACAAAAGCTTTAATGTAATCAGGTCCAATTCCTGAATTCTCATGGTGGTCTGAAATAGAAAGAAAAATAGACTTTAGTCAATTTCGCACCGTGCCAACAATTTTACTTTGAATATACTGCGGTTTAATAGACTCGTAGTCAAAAGTAAGGTTCGACTTCCTCTAACCTTGTAGTTGCAACGGAAGAGTATTCAGCTTCAAGGCCAAGGCTTTGCGAGGCCAAACCGTGGCCTTGTCTGTCATTCAACCTTAACTGCCATCACGTGTAATGTTGTTCATTCTGTTAGACAATTAGATGAAAGGCCTTCCTGAAGCAAAGCGAGCGAAATCGGGCAGAAAGAAATCCCATCCTGGATGAACATGGTCCTGGCAACCCATCACATTGACGGTGACTGTGGCCCAAGCAATCCACCTGAAAGTGGAAGAAAATGAGCAGACATTTGTTTTTGAGCATTTAATTAACAAGAGTCAAAATTGTAAGCGGAAGGTTTCTCTCCTATACGGTTAACATTAGAGTTTGTTTTCGGGAGGGTAAAGGAAGGATGTTTTTTTCCATTGCAGCTGAGTCAAATCTTTGCATAATGTTCTGCCCACAGCAGTTTGTGGTACATGCCCTGAGGTTTCAAACATGCATGCATGGTGCACCCACCGTCGCAAAGTTCACTCATTATACTCTGTCACAAGGTTTTACAATTCTGTAGTCACTTTGGAATGAATTTGAACCTAATTTCCACGTCCGATTTTCAAGTTGTTGGTGTATTTTCTACTTACCGTAAGTACTATGTTTGGAGTTTACAGTGTATCATATACGTTGCAGATAGACACAAAATATTGGTGTAAATCACAGTCTGAAGAAGGGTCACGACCCAAAACGTCACCCATTCCTTCTCTCCAGAGATGCTGCCTGTCCCGCTGGGTTACACCAGCATTTTGTGTCTATCTTCGGTTTAACCCAGCATCTGCAGTTCCTTCCTCCACATTTCTGTTGCAGTATTGTTGACAGCTTAGTAAATGTTCAGTAAAAGGAGAACTCTGTGATCAACAGCACCTCTGCTATCTTTGTTGGGGCTTATGATCCGATTCCTGCATGCCTTCAGAGAACTATGAGGATGTATGTTTGATTGCATCACACGAAAGAGTCACTGATGTAGACCCCATTTGCCTTTGTCGGGATGGTGCCAAAGGCCGTTCCTGCTGCCGAATGGTGAGGTGTGTTATGTTATACCTTAATGTTTTTGCGTGGGCAGAGCTGAAGACCCTCGCCTCACAAATCAACTGAGAAGGCATTGCCAACCAGCTCATTCACACCCAGCCTTAGCCAGCTGACAGGACAGTTAAGGACGGGGATATTCAAAAGATAGTCATTCGGAAATGATTGAAACCAATTGTGCAATTAAAAGATTTTTTTTTAAGTATTAAAAAATTGAAAGCACTTCAAGCCTGACAACCCACACCTCGATCAAGTCACCATTCCCCAGGTCGTCTTGTCTCAGTTCCAATCGACGACTGGACACCTTTATGGGCCTGTCCCACTTAGGCGATTTTTTAGACAACTACAGGCAACTAGTTTGTCGCCACATGTTTGCCGGTGGTTGCCGGGATTAGTCTCCTCAGTCACGCAAAAAGTTGTGGCATCTTTCTGGTCGCCGCTAAATTTAAAAAATGTGGAAAAAAATTTAGCCGACAGTGGGTTTGACGCCAATGAGCGTAGCTTGACTTCTCCTGACGTAGGTGCTGTCTTAGGCTGTCGCCAGTTTTTCAGCGACCTGCTATGACTATGACAGTCGCCGGCAGTTGCCTAAAACATCGGCAAGTGGGACAGGTCCATTATTTTCCTTTAGCGGAATGGCAATTCTACAGCGCCTGCGACAGGCCCACAACTGAAACAGATGCAGGTGTATCTTGCAGTGATAATTGTGCCTGCATTTACAGTGCTCGACAATTTTTGGATCACTGTGGTGCAATTAACTAGAATGAATCTCTTCATTTACTACTTCTTCTTGTCGAGTCCACACACAAGATTAGAAGTTGTTTAGCCAGAGCTGAACACACTTCTCGGCATCTTCATACAATGGTGTCTGTCTTGTCGCTTATTGTGCGTGGTGGTGGGTAGATTGGTGGAAACAGGGCCACGAGGTGAACGCTCTTTCCTTGACCCCTTTTCATTTCTGAGTAATTATATTCATTGCCTACATTCTTCGTGTTAAATTACATTCAGAAAGATACTACGGTGGACTTTTGATCTGTTACAGTCCTCGCAGGTAGCAACAACTATGGTGAATGCTTATCATTGCACCAACGTCATGTGTTGTTTACTTAGCCCGCAAAAGCAAAGCTTGACATTTTACTCACCAAAGTTAGAACTACAATTGTTCAATTTATTTAGTACTTGGGTGAACCTTGGTTCCCCATAAAGAGTATCGAGTTACATTTACATTCAGAAAGATTGGCGGTGAAGAAAATTTGCGATAGCTAGCTAATATGAAGTGGAAACATAAACTAGGCCAAAAGCTCAAAGTCATCCTCTTGGTTTGAAATCTTGATTGAGAAATGAATCCAGCCTTAGTAGGTACAGTATGTTACACCAGCCTTGCACCTCATATTTATAGATGTATCTGTACTTAACCTGGAGCCGCAGAAGAATTCTGATTGAGATCCTTTGGCACTCAAAAGCATGATGTAATCCGGCAGAATCTCTGGGCTATTATCATTTGCACATATGTACCGTCAGGTGGGGAGCAAGCAACAGAAATAAAAATCTTGTTGAGTAAGAAAATAATTACTGTCCTGTGATCGTTGCAAATGATGCACAAGGCATTCCATTAAATGTTTATTTCAGTTAGAATATTCATTATTATAGAGTGGCCACGGTGGCTCAGCTGTAGAGTTGCTGCCTTAGAGCGCTTGAAGCACTGAAGACCTGGGTTCCATCCTGACTACGGGTGCTGGTGCTGTCTGTACGGAGTTTGTACGTTCTCCCTGTGACCGCGTGGGTTTTCTCCACTCCAAAGACGTACAGGTTCGCAGGTTAATCAGCTTGGTGTAAGTGTAAATTGTCCCTAGTGTGCGTAGGATAATGTTAATGTGCGGGGATCGCTGGTCGGCCACGGACTCGGTGGGCCGAAGGGCCTGTTTCCGTGCTGTATCTCTAAACTAAAAAAATCTAAACTACAAAATGTTAGCCTGTAGATGAACAAAAAGTGCACTTAGAAATTGTAATATGTTCTAATTGGTTTCCATTGTAGCCATTTAGTGCCATTCAAATGACAGCTTCAGGCATGGGTCAAGGGTGTTACATTCTCAGATGTACCAATCATGGAATTATTATTTTTTGCTGCAGCAGCACAACAGGATTATAAACACTGTACACACAGATAATATCTATTAAACACAAAAAAAATAATTAATTAATAACCACAATGCCAGTGTGTGTGTGTGTGTGGGGGGGGAACTCTGTAGTCATTAATGCAAATAAAGACAATGTATGGAAGTCCATAGTTGAGGTTAGTGTTGTGCAGTGTAGAAGAGCTTTCTTGATTGCTGGGGAAAGCTAACATTGAATCTGGTCTTCACAAGTCAAGTCAAGTTCAGATCTGAAGAAGGGTCTCGACCCGAAACGTCGCCTATCTCCTTCGCTCCTGAGATGCTGCTGCACCTGCTGAGTTTCTCCAGCCTTTTGTGTACCCTCAAGTCAAGTCAAGTTTATTCGTCACATACACATACGGGATGTGCAGTGAAATGAAAAGTGGCCGTGCCTGCAGACTTTATGCAAAAAACAAACAAACAACCAACAAACTACAAACAGAATCACATGTTCTTTTCCATAATAAAATACTGTGGGCGGTATTGTGGTCCAGTAACTGTAGTAGAGTTAGTCCCTGGTGAGATAGGAGTTTACAGTCCGAATGGCCTCTGGGAAGAAATTCCTTTTCAGTCTCCTAGATCCACTTCACACTTACCAAAAATGGTAGGAGTGAAATGAGTGTGGCAAGGGCGATGTGGGTCTTTGATGATATTGGCTAGCTTTTTTTGTGGCAGGATCATCGATAGATCCCTTCGGTGGTAGGGAGGTCAGTATCTGCGATGGGCTGGGCAGTGCCTGCCACTCTCAGTAATCTCCTTCATCCCTAAGTGTTCGATTTGCCGAACCAGGCCATGCTGCAATCAGTCAGTATGCTCCGTACCATACACCTGTAGACGTTCAAGAGAGTCTTCATCAACACGCCAAATCTCCTCACTCTTCTAAGGTAAAGCCATAGAGAGGGGTTTCTTTATGATTGCAAAAAATGCCTCAGTGTGCTCCTGTGATGATGGTTATTGAGGAGGCAGTGTAACATGTCCTAATGGGCGTTCCAATTTGTTCTGAATGTGGCCTGGGGATGAGGAATTTGAGGATCCACTTGTGCATAGGGATGAGTAGAGACCCAATTCTCTGAACTTGATGTGTATGAAGGAACTGGTTTAAACTGAAGATGGACACAAAATGCTGGAGTAACTCAGCGGGACAGGCAGCATCTCTAGAGAGAAGGAATGGCTGACGTTTTGGGTCGAGACCCTCTTCAGACTGCCACAAAAGTGCCTTCCAGTGCCTCTCAGTCTGAAGAAGGGTCTCGACCCAAAACGTCACCCATTCCTTCTCTCCAGAGATGCTGCCTGAGTTACTCCAGCATTTTGTGTCTATCTTCACCCTTACACCCGAGTCACCTTCTCCTGCTGCTGCCTGAGTCAGTAAATAAAAATATTCAGCTTCAAGGGGTCACAAGCTTTAAAAATAACATTTATTGAAGTTCTGTTCAACAACTTGACATTATCTGGTATTCTAATCACAGAGGGGGGAAAAAAGCAAACTTCCAGACAAAATAAAATTAGTAATCTTTGATTAAATCATGCAACACTACCTCCAATGGTGTGTTGGAGGAGTGGAATGTTGATTACCAATGTCGACAAGCCAGTGAGAATAATTGATCTTTGTTACAGATGTTCTTGGGATGTACAACTGCAAGTATTGATAACTTTCTAAGCAACTAGAAAACAACTTTCTAAGCAACTAGCTTTCTTCCAGTAATTAGTGTTTTGAACATGGTATATGGTAGGTGTGGCATGGTTTGTGGAAAAAAAACAGCAAGTTCGTAACCATGATCCACCAGGCTCCTCATTTCCTTGTGTTATTACCCAGTTTCGAATTGTGTGAAGGGGGCACAGTAGCACAGTGGTAGAGTTGCTGCCTTATAGTGCCGGAGACCCGGGTTCAATCCCAACTACGGGTGCTGTCTGTACGGAGTCTGTACGTTCTCCCCGTGACCTGCGTGGGTTTTCTCTGAGATCTTCAGTTTCCTCCCACACTCCAAAGACGTACAGGTTTGTTGGTTAATTGGCTTGGTATAAATGTAAATTGTCCTTAGTGTGTGTAGGATATTGTCAATGTGCAGGGATCGCTGGTCGGTAAGGACTCGGTGGGCCTGTTTCCTGCTGTATCTCTAAGCTAAACTAAGTAACAATCTAATGAAAAAATAATCAGCGATGCTGACCTAAATCCATGGAAAACGTGGAATCTAAATTCAATGAACAAAATCAATATTGAACTAGAAAAATACTAATCTTAGTAATGGTTACCATAAAACCACTGGATTGTCATAGAAACCCAAATTGTTCATTAACGTTGTTTAGGACTGGATGATGTGGAACTTTAGACCCATTAAGAAGAAATTATGGGAGAATCTTAACTGCTCTCAGAAATGGCCGCGCAGGTCAGTCAGTGCCAAGATAACAGAGGTGGATGGTAAATGCAGTCCTTGCCAGCGACATTGACATCCTGTGAATTAATGAATGAACGAGGGGAAAACTAGACCTTGTTGTTTCCCATTTGTTAAACAGGTCAACTACAGGAATCATTGATCTGACACCAACTTTTGAATGTAAAAATGCCTAACCCTTGGACTTCCGTGGGAGTTTCATTGGATCACAACAACTCCTCCTGCTATTAACAATGTGAACCTCCCTTTCTTGTCATTTTTAGAACATTTCAAAAGCTGTTTCTTGATAATGTCACTTTTTTTGTGAAACATACTCGATTTAAAAGTTATGGTTTACGCCTGTTTGTCAAAGGTAATGTTCCTTGCTATATTACAGTTTAAGGATATGATTAATATTAATTTTCCCTGAAAAATCCTTAAGAAACAATTTAAATTCCTTGGAGAGTTGATGCCTCCTGAAGGCATGATGAAAGAGCAAATATATCCTGTGATTTACAAAGTTAATAAGGATGGGTATTTTTGTTATTATTTCAAAATAACCAAACCAAAACTACAAATCAATATTTAATTTTAATATCTCTTTCCCTTTTTCCCTCATTTTCTCTCTCCATCTGGTCACACAGTGAACATTGCTAATTTTCTTATATTTTTATGAAAATACATTTAAAGTACAATTTGCGATACAAAGGGGAGGAAATAGATCCAGTTTATAAAGATGTTGAGCTTTTCAACCCGTGAACTGCTCAACTCACTGTAATGAGCAAATCTACACGGATTACTGCTAACCTAATGAGACACTACGGCATATATCATATACCAGTGAAAGTGATTGCAAAAAAATCTGCCATGATTCTGAATGTAAACCATGAAAATAATCTGAAAATTAACGTTGGAACATAAATCTCTTGGTCTACAAATTGAATTCATTTGTGCATTTTTTAAAGCTGAAATCACACAAAAATAACTCTATGCAAACAGATCTCCTAAAGTAATCACTTGTGCATTAACTTGTATCCTGTGGGGCATGGACCTGGACATTTCCCTGTGCATTCGGAGCCACTGACATTTGTCCAGCATCTGTCTGGCACCTAATGATGCCATGGTTCAGTTTAGTTTATTGTCACGTGTACCGAGGTACAGCGAAAAGCTTGTTGTTGCCTGCTCTCTGGTCAGCTGAAAGACAATACATGATTACAATTGAGCCATTTACAGTGTATAGATACATGATAACGTGGAATAACATTTAGGTCAAGGTAAAGCCAGCAAAGTCCGATCAGGGACAGTACAGGGGCCACCAGAGAGGTAGATGGTAGTGGCAGAATTAATCAGTTGCCTGACAAAAGCTGGGAAGAAACTGTCCCTGAATCTGGGGGGGAGGTTGCATTTTCACACTTCTATACCATTTGCCCGATGGGAGAGAGGAGAAGAGGGAGCGGCCAGGGTGCGACTCGTCCTTGATAATGCAGGATACTTCTCCTCTGCTGCTGGTAGAAATTGCAGTTTTTGTGTGTGACCTACAGTCTTCATTGTCGCTCACCCAGAAACGAGGAGTGCATTGTGCAAGGTTTGGAAATGAAATGGTGTCAATAAAGGGGCTGTCCCACTTGGGCGACCTAATTGGCTAGTTTAGAAGAGCTTGAAAAACCTCCTTCGACTATGTAGAAGACCTCCTTCAACCTCCTTCGACTATGTTGAAGACCAGCTTCGACTAGCTACGACTAGCTACAACTAACTTCAGGAAAATTGGACACCGAATAGTGGAGAGTGAAGATCAACTCCTTCGACCTCCCTTCAACTATAATGAAGACTATCTACGACTACCTTCGACTACCCTCGATTACCTACGACTAACATGCCGACCGACTACGACTAAACCTACGAGTAAAAAAAAGTGTTGATTTTTTCCTTGGGGATCTTTTTTTTACTCGCGGGCATTTTTGAACATATTGAAAAAAAACGCCGCGACCTAGCTGAGGCCTCGAGTACACGGGGACCGCTCTCGAGCATGAAGGAGAGTTACATAATTCGTGTCGACCATGCTGCGAGTATGAGTCGAGGGCAAACTCGCCAGAACTCGCGGATTAGGTGGCCGCAGTGGGCCAGGCCCTTAAGCATTGACTATTATTTGCAGTACAGAAGTACCAGATTATGATCATCTCCAACAATGAGACACTCTAACCACCTAGCCTTGATATTCAATTGCAATATTATCATCAAATCCCCGCCATCCATGTCCAGGAGACACCAGCGACCAAAAGTTAAATTGGCCAAGCCACAAGGAATATTGACAGAGGTGGAAGTAAGTTGGCCTTTAGTAGGGAGTGAGTGGAGTTTTCTAATTGCAATTAGAATGTAGATGATGGGAGGAGAAAGCGTTGAAGCGTAGATGTGCTCTATTCAAAGGGACCAAGGCAAGAATCAGACCTCAAGAACATACTTTGCCACAGAGAAGATGTTGAATTGGTTATTTTTGCAAAGAAGGTGAAATGTTGGAGAATCCTCAAGGTCTGTAGTTCATGACTGTGAACGTGGCAATACCTGGACAGGATAGAAAAGGTGCAAAAGGTTATAGATCTTTTAATAAATGAAGTATTAAAGTTAATTTTTCAAGTCAGCATAGCCTAGTGTGTGCCTTATGCATTCGCTCTGCAATTACGATGAAGCAAAAGGGCAAAACTGTCTCGAGTCATGTGCGGAGGATTGAAACTGCAACTATAATGAAAACTGCGATTCTGGAAGCTATGGACAAAGTACTAAAACAGTATAAAATGGCTCACAAGTTGTTAACTGAAATTGCATCCAAGTGTAGTCCAGTTTTGCATGGGTTAATAACCACATGGAAGTTTGCCAATTTTTTGTTGACCACAGTTTAAGAATAAGGGGTAAGCCATTTAGAACGGAGACGAGGAAACACTTTTTCACTTTTTCACTTTTTTGTGAGTCTGTGGAATTCTCTGCCTCAAAGGGCAGTGGAGGCCGGTTTGTTGGATACTTAGCGAAGATGTATAATGTATAATGAAGGTGTATAAGATGATGAGAAGAATAGATCGGGTAAAATAGGAACAGTTAGAGTAGAGAGAGCTAGATAGGACGCTTAATTATAGCGTAGTCGGGATATGGGGAGAAGGCAGGAACGGGGTACTGAATGGGGATGATCAGCCATGATCACATTGAATGGCTCAAGGGGCCGAATGGCCTGCTCCTGCACCTATTGGACATCTTTAACACCTCGCTGAACCAGGCTGTCGTCCCATTGTGTTTCAAGACTGCCACCATCATACCAGTGCCAAAAAAATCCAATATACAATGTCTCAATGACTACCGCCCTGTAGCACTCACTCCCATAATGAAGAAGTGCTTCAAGAGGCTGGTCAGGGACCACATCACCTCCAGACCCCCCTCCACACTTGACCCATACCAGTTTGCTTACAGGCCAAACCGTTCCACAGAGGACGCTATATCCTCCGTACTCCATCTGAGCCTGGAACATCTAGAGGAGAAGAACACTTATGTGTGAATGCTGTTCGTGGATTTTAGTTCAGCATTCAACACAATTATCCCCCAGCACCTGATAAGCAAACTGGTTCCATTGGGCCTCAGCACCCCCATGTGTAACTGGCTATTGGACTTCCTCACTGACAGACCCCAGTCAGTGAGGGTTGGAAATAACACCTCCAACACCATCTCTCTGAGCACCGGCTCCCCTCAGGGCAGTGTCCTGAGTCCACTGCTGTGTACCCTGATGACTCACGACTGTTGTGCCAGGTTTAGTACAAACCACATCATGAAGTACGCAGATGACACAACAGTGGTGGGCCTCATCAGGGATGACAATGAGCTGGCTTACAGGGAGGAGGTGAAACAACTGGTGGACTGGTGCAATATGAACAACCTGATCCTGAATGTCGAAAAAACAAAGGAGGTCTTCGTCGACTTCAGGAAAAACCGGCACAGTCCCACACCATTTCACATCAATGACAGTGATGTGGAGTTGGTCAGTAGCACAAAGTTCCTGGGGGTGCAGATCACTAACAGTCTGACCTGGTCAAATAACATCTCATCAACAGTTAAGAGAGCGCAGCAACGGTTGCACTTTCTGCGTCGGATGAGAAGACCTCACCTCCCCCATCCCATCCTCACCACCTTCTACAGGTGCACCATAGATAGTATTTTGACCAGCTGTATCTCTGTCTGGTTTGGGGACTGTAAAGCCTCCGACTGGAAGTCTGTGCAGAGAGTGGTGAGGACAGCGGAAAAAATCATCGCGACTTCTCTCCCCTCAATCGGGGATATTGCGACCAAACGTTGCGTGTCTAAGGCCAGCAGTATTATAAAAGACCCCACACATCTCCATCACGGACTGTTCACTCTGCTGCCCTCGGGCAAAAGATATCGCAGCATAAGGAGCAGAACATCAAGGTTCTGCAACAGCTTCTTCCCACGAGCCATCAGGCTCCTGAATGCCATGTAATGGGCTGCCACCATTGTCTATTTTATCCTTTTATCCATTTTTTTTCCATTTCACCCTTCCGTTAATTATCGTGTTGCACGGGGAGCCAAATGCAACGGAATTTCGTTTGGAACTGCATTTATCGATGTATTTCAAAATGACAATAAAGTTTGTTTGACTTGACTGACTGACTATTGTCTATTAAAAACACTACGGATTAAGGTAGTTATAATGATCACCGTGTCTTTTCTGGAGTGTCCACTTTAGAAAAAATCACTATGTTGCCCTCACTGAGTTGCGTGCAAGATGAAAAAGGCCTGGCACACCACAAAATGTAGTGTCCTTACACACACTGAATTTTGACGCTGTTGCAACCAAGGTCAGAAGTTCAGAGTCTTGTCTACTTCACTACTAAACCTCTGCCTTCCTGTTTGTGGTTTCTAGTCTATACAGTACCTGTGGGTTTTCACAGCTTCTGAAATCAGTTGAACCTGTACAAAAATGAATATAACTCCAAGAGTGATTGAATAAAAAAATTAGATTTTTAATCCAAATATAACATTGTGAAAAACAATTGGCAAATAACTAATGGACAAATAATCTTTGCTCACTCTTTAATATTTTACAAATTGAACTGCACGTTAATTATAAATGCGTTTGATTATTTTAATTTCTTTCTATCACTTGTACTGTTGCACCCCTCTGTTCATTTAATAAGAAAATATGGACATGCTTATTTTGTGGTGCATCGATCTCAAATTTCAGATTTCCCACCGTTAATCTACTGAGCACTTGCTCATTTTGCTACTGTTGGGCATACTCTTGTTGAACTTTGGCTTTTTCCATTCTAGGTATCATTGTCATTTCTGCTGTGGTATCAGATTTTACGACTTTGTGGTTGATTATCATTTCTCATTTGGCATCATACGCTGATGCCAGTTTCCTTGTTCATTTTAGTTCCCAGAGCAAAATCAAGAATAACTCCTTTATTTTTGTCTATAGTTTAGTTTAAAGAGACAACTCGGCCGACCGAGTCCGCGCGGAGCAGCGATTCCCGCACGTTAACACTATCCTATGCTGGGGACTAGAGTGTGGGGGGGAAAGTGGAGTTGCTGGAGAAAACCCATACAGGTCACGGGAAGAAAAATAGGTAAAATAGGAACAGCATGGCAACTTGGGCCGAATGGCCTGCTTCCATGAGGTATGACTCTATGATCTTTTCCAGCTTTTTTCCCCCTACAGCTAGAGAATATAGAAAGAGAATACAGTTTTGTTAAAGAAGGAACTGCAGATGCTGGAGAATCGAGGGTTACACAAAAAGCTGGAGAAACTCAGCGGGTGCAGCAGCATCTAAGGAGCGAAGGAGATAGGCGACGTTTCGGGTCGAGACCTGAAGAAGGGTCTCGACCCGAAACGTCGCCTATCTCCTTCGCTCCTTAGATGCTGCTGCACCCGCTGAGTTTCTCCAGCTTTTTGTGTAACCCAAGAGAATACAGTTAATGGCAAGACATTTAACATCATTGATGTGCAAAGAGATCTTGGCGTCCATGTTCATCATCATATCATATCATATACTTATTAAAACTCTGATCTTATTTTTGTGTACCTGTGTGTGTATATGTGGTTGTCTTTACATCTGAGCAAAAACACTACGCGGTAACAATTACATTTTTACATATTCTGATTGACATTTTTCCCCTCTAGGCAGAGGTCACCTTTACTAAACATGTTATGCTTTATTTCTCGACTTATTCTCGACTCATTACTGAATAAAAGTTGAAAAATATCAAAAGACTTTGAATTTAAAACGACCCGCTTCAACTGATGACGTCACAATTGCTCGGCTTGCAGTGATCACTGAAGATTTCATCCTATATTTCACAAGTTATTCGCGGTTGAAGCTTTAAAAATGCCAACTTTCACAAGATTTTTACATATTCGGATTCACATTTTTTCCCCTCCAGGCAGAGAGCAGCTTCAATGCACATTTTATGCTTTATTTCTCGACTTATTACTGATTAAAGTTTAAAAAAATCAAGACTTTGAATTTAAAACAACCAGCTTCAATTAATGACGTCACAATGGTTCAGCTAGCAGTGATCAGCTTCACTGAAAATTTCATCCAATATTTCATGTTATTTGCGCTCTAAGCTTTAAAAATGCCAACTTTAACAAGGTTTTTACTGTTAAAATCATTCCTGACAGCTTCCAACACACTTCCTTACAATGTTGCAACACAGTTTCATCTGAACCTTTCACCACACAGGTGAGGGAAGGTGAATTGCTATTGCAACACGCAGGGCTAGTGAAATTGGAATTTTTTTTAAAGCCCGCTGATGAGGGAGGCAAGGGAGTGCTGGAATCTTACGTTCAGGAACAGCTTGAGTTGGAGGACCATGCCTCCCATGGGGGCTATGGGTAGGGAATGGGTGCATTGGCGGAGCAGACACAACGGGTCTGGACTTGATCTAATATATACTTATTAAAACTCTCATCTTGCATGTGTGTGTATATGTGAGTGTGTAGATGTATGTGTCTTTACATCTTTGAAAACAAAACCTGGTAACGATAACATTCTTACATATTCTGATTCACATTTTCCCCCTCTAGGCAGAGATCATCTTAACTAAACATTTTATCCTTTATTTCTCGACATTACTGATTAAAGTTTAAAAACGTCAAAAGGCCTTGAATTTAAAATGACCAGCTTTCACTGATGACGTCACAATGGCTCGGCTCGAAGACGTCTCACACACAGAATCTTCCACGCGCTTTGAGTGATGTCACCCCCCTGGCGGACGTTGGATTAACTTGGATTGTTTTGTCTGTAGCTCCTGACGTTGAGTGGAAACTTGATTGAAGCATATAAAATGATGAGGCATAGATAGGATAGACTGTTAGAACATTTTTCCCAGGGTAAAACTGTCCCAACACTGGAGGGCATAGCTATGAGTTGGGAGGGCAAAATCAGGGCAATGAGGGTTGTAATCTGTGTTTCCTTGTAGAAAGCTAAGATTGCATGAGAGTAGTGGGGCTTCCTTGGGCGTTTGTTGCACAGTGGAAGCTGAGACATTGGCCATCCTGGAGCGATTTGATGGAGGTCATCTTTCATTGCACTTCGGAACGATTGAGTTCAATCCAGGGACACTATTTAATATGAGTTAGTGACAAAGCAGTCAGCTGTGTTGAACTACTATCCACCCACTAATGTCCTTGGACTATCCTTGGTCGGACTTTGCTAGCTTTACCTTGCACTAAACGTTATTCCCTTATCATGTATCTGTACACTGTAAATGGATTGATTGTAACAGCCATTTGCCGTCAGGGTAGGCAGGTAGGCCCTGAATGAAATTATAAAATGGTAACTATTAAATATAAATAGTAACGGCATTGGTGAGGGTCTGTGAAGTCAACCATTACCTGGTCGTCCACTGGATCATTTCCTCATGATGCACGATTGGACTCTCATTGAGCCAGCAGAGTTTTAAAGCTCAGGTCAAGGGCAATAAATACAAATACTGACTTTTCACAAAGTTATAAAAATATATGTGGAACAAGGAACAGTTACCGCTTCAGGTCAATGACATTTTGTCAGAATCACTTCAATAGAAACATCACTGACAGACTATAGTATTAGCACTGGGCTGTGAACAAAATACTTAAGTCTCAAATTTAGGATGCTCTGATGAATGTTTATTGATTGAAGGGTTAAGATGGTTTCTCCCTCCATGTTGGTGCCTGACCTGCTGAGTAAATAGAACAGTGGGGCAGAAGAATAGGTCCTTTGGCCCAAGATGTCTGTATTGAACATGATGCCAAGTTGACCCAATACCCTCTACCGCACATGGCCCACATCCCTCCACATTCAAACACCTTTATCATATCTGCTTTCTCATCTCCACCACCCGCTTCAAAGCCCCGGCAGCAAGCTCCAGGCACCTACCTGACATCTAAATGCCCATCCTGTTTACGATACGAAACGATAGAACTTTATTTAACCCAGGAGGGAAATTGGTCTGCCAACGGTCATAAACCACAAGACACATGAAAAGTGACGAGTGGAAAGTCCAGCATTGTGCATGTTCAAAGATTGGAGTGGGGGGGGGGGGGGGGGTGGAGGGAGCCAGTCTACCCCATGCCAGAAGGGGGCGGGAGTTGTACAGTTTGATAGCCACAGGGAAAAGGGATCTCCTGTGGCGTTCTGTGCTGCATCTTGGTGGAACCAGTCTGTTGCTGAAGGTGCTCCTCAGAATTCCCATTGGAAACATCAAATCAGGTCATTTGAAGCTACATCTAGCATTTTTCTGTATGCATTTGCTGAATTGTACAGTACTTTGGATTTACATTCAGTACGGGTGTCAGGGGTTATGGGGAGAAGGCAGGAAAAAACTAGAGGAGGGAAATATAGATCTGCCAGGATTGAATGGCGGAGTGGACTTGATGGGCCGAATGGCCTAATTCTTCTCCTATCACATGAGTTGAGAAAAAAACCCACTATTTCCATGAACATTTCCAGTTTGCAATAGTTAAGACATTTCTGGAATACTGGAAGTCATAGTTAGACAGGCCTAGCCTTAGGATCTTGGGAGTTTATAATGTGAGCCCTAATCCAAATGATTCTCCATCTCCCAATTCGCCATGCCTGAGAATTTAGTAATTTTGTTTGTTATTGGGCAAAATGCAGCTGGTGGGAACTTTTTGCATAATAGTTTTCATTCACCCCATCAGTCATAAATAGTTGAATTCTCAAACTGATGGACTGAGTAAAATATTCCACTGTGGTAACTTCATTAATGATTGAGAATTCATTGCTGGTGGGATGATAAAAGCCAGGTATAGCTGCTTAAAGTTCATTGCATAAATTAATCCACTTCGATGGAAAGTGAGAAAGCACCATTTCATAACATGTAAGATGATGTGTGGACTGTCACATTTTCCCAAACTATATTTCAAACGTAAACCTTTTCTGAAAAACTTGATTGTGGTTTTATGCAGCTGACAAACTTGGCAGTCATTTTGATATTAATGCTACAAATAACACAGCCAGTTTCTATAAAATTGCTACTGCAGCTTGTTTGGTAATGTTATAACGCTTTGCCCACAAGAAATTGCCAATACACTTCTGCCCTATAAGTGGAACTAATATGGTGCTACATTTCTTCTTCTCTTGTAATGCTATTTTCTGGCACGTTAGTTAAGGCTCAACAAACAACAGATATTCTCCCAGAAGTTTTGACAGTCCAATTAGAAGCCTAGCCAATGTTAATATTGTTTCTCTCAAATGGACTATTTCTTCACTGACGAGGACTCTGCCACAAATTCAATGAAAATGTGGACAAGTAAACTTGGTGTCAAGAATCCAGTCGTGGTCCATCTGTGATGCACAGACCTTTTACTCGCTGCCGCAAAACCACTTCCATATCTTCTATATCTTGTGGCCAGTCCATTTGGCATCGAGGCAAGTTTGCCAAATGTGCCAGTGAAGCACCGTAGGTGTAGAAGAGGAGAAATTAACCACGTGTTTCAGCGCAAAGTTCGAACTGAGGCAAATTAAAAGAATTTGGTGCTCAAAGACGTTTTGATGAATCAGGGTGGCACGTTGGCGCAGCGCGTAGAGTTGCTGCCTTACAGCGCCAGAGACCCAGCTTTGATGCTGACCGGGGGGTTGTCTGTACGGAGTTTGTACGTTCTCACCGTGACCATGTGGGCTCTCTCCAGGTGCTCCGGATTCCTCCCACAGTCCAAAGACGTACAGGTTTGTAGGTTAATTGACTTGGTATAATTGCAAATTGTCCCTAGTGTGTGTAGGATAGTGTTAGTGTGCGGGGATTGCTGGTCGGTGCCGACTCGGTTGGCCGAAGGGCCTGTTTCCACGCTGCATCCTTGAACTAAACTAAGGATTGCACAGGGTGATTGGCCAGCTTTTACTTCTTCCACTGGAGCAGAAGAAAAGCAACGTTCAGTTTAATTCCGTTTATTGTGTGCATGGATTGTTGCTCGTCTCTAACACAGCTCCAGTTTGTCAACACGTTTGCTCAGATTCTCTCTGCACAGATAAGGGTGTGAAATAGAAATAAAGGAAAGTGCAGATGCTGCATGCTCGAGCAATAAAGCAGAGTTGGAGGGGCTCAGCTGGTCAGGCAGCATCTGTGGAGAGAATGAAATTAACAGAAAGCATTTTGGATTTGTACGCTTTAGCATGATGGAATACTGAGGAGAAAGCTGGAAAAGAGATGGGCTTTGGGGTGGGAAAGCCTGGCGAGTGATAGGTGGAAATAGGTGACGGGGGTGCGATTTGCAGATGGGTTGCATAATTGACAGAAGGCAAGAGGTGGAAAGGAGACAAAAGGATTTGGATAAGGAAAGAAGAGTAGTGAAATGTAATGCCTGGGGGAGGGATAGATGGGACAGGGGAGTGTGGAAAGGAGGAGGATTAGAGGGGAAATATGCAGCGATTAGTAAGGGTGTCGGGGGTTATGGGGTTAAGGCAGGAGAATGTGGTTGAGAGGGAAAGATAAATCAGCCATGATGGAATAACTAAGTTGATTTGATGGGCTGAATGGCCTCATTCTGTTCCTATAACATGAACATATGACACGGTGAAGGGAGATGAGCATATGGAGGAGGGGGATGAAGTAGGGTGACTGGACTATGAAGCAGGAGATCAAAATTGGGAAAAATTTAAATCAAAGATTCTGAATAATTTTCGATTGCTACCAATCAGTAATCAGAGTATCTCCAAGTGGTACAAATCAGAAAATGTTAGAGACACTCAGCAGATCAGTGAATGGTGGCGGAGACAAAAACAGAGTTAAAGTATTGGGTCTTAGAAATATTCCCTAGAACACAATCCCAAATTGAGATGAAAGATCATTATCTTGAATAATTAACATGGCTTCTCTCTCCACAGAAGGTGCCTGACCCGCTCAGCATCCTCACTGTTTTTCGATCACTCTTTCACGATATGCAGGGGTTTTTTTTTGCTTTTGCAACACCAACTAATAACTGTGAGCATGAAATTTATGAAGTGGCAGAGTTAAAATAAAGTGTTTTTTTTCTCCCCCCAGAAGGTTCCAGAAGGTTTGCTTTGGCATCACCTCTTAATGCTTAGGTGGTATGTGGGGCTCCAGCGTGCATTTGAGATATTAAGCTGCTGCAGGGAATACATTTGTCCAATGTTTAAATAAACAGCAAAGATAACTTAATAAATAATTGTTCATTGGAGATGATTCTGGCAAATTTCTAATATATCAACTATTACATGCAGTAGCATTGTTATATCTGTAAAAGAGGACAGGAACAACTGCAATGAATTGCTGATGCATTAAAAAATGAAAAGACCTTACGGTAGATTGTGTTAAAATTGTTATTTATTCAAATTGTTTAAAATGATAATACTTTGATTTTCTCTGGAAACAAAATATTCTATATTCTATAGAATGACGGCAGTTCGTTATGTGATGTGGAATAGGGCAATTATCATATTTACAGTTAACATTTCCATTTATGTAGCACCTATTTTGCGATAGAGGATGTCAAATATAGGATGTTTGCCCCAATAAAACCTGTGTTACATTTTGTAGCTCATCTAATGCCAAAAAATACAGCTACTAAACGGCCTGTCCCACTTTCACGACGTAATTCACAACCTTTTTTACTCGTGGACATTTTTCATCAGGCTAGAAAAAACGGCCCGACCTACTTGATGCCACAAGTACCTACGACTAGCATCACGGCCTGCTACGAACTACGCGAGTATGAGTCAAGGGCAAACTCGGCAGAGGTCGTGAATTAGGTCGTGAAAGTGGGACAGATTCTTAGGTGTTCAGAGCAAATTTTTTCAGACAGAAATGATGTCTATATGATAAATGACATTATAATCAATATAGACTCAAAAAGCTGGAGTGACTCGGTGGAACAGGCAGCCTCTCTGGAGAGAAGGAATGGGTGATGTTTTGGGTCGAGACCCTTCAGACTGAAGAAGGGTCTTGACACGAAACATCACCCATTCCTTCTCTCCAGAGTTGCTGCCTTTCCTGCTGAGTTACTCCAGCATGTTGTGTCTATATTCGGTGTAAACCAGCATCTGTAGTTCCTTCCTACATTATATTATATTAATTATGAAATATTGACCAGGAGAAGTCGGCTGTTCCTCAAAAGGTGCAAGCGGGTGTTTTATGTCCACTTGAATTAGCCGGTAGACCTCGATAATATTTCAGGTGTATGGACATGTTTTAAAATATTGGTACTTAAGATAATTTTGGCACTTAAAAGCATCAACAAAATGCATGAAACCCAACAACAGAAATCGGGTCCCAATTATAAAGAGGCAACTCAAAAGGAAAGAGAGAATGGCAAATAAACGGTCTGTCCCACTTTTACGACTTAATTCAAAACCTCTGCCGAGTTTAAAGGACCTTTAAAAAATTTGTGAATAACTCGTGTAAGTGGGACAGGCCCTTAAGACAATCAAAGATCATCCAAACCATTAGTCGTTAATTCCATTTGTTGATATTGTAAAATAGTTGTCCAGCATTGGGATGTTATTATCATTCATTAAACAGAGTAGTTATTAAGATGGCTGATCCGTGGGCGGTTGCTGCTGGGACACAAGTCGGGGCCTGATCAACCCCGGCTGGGTCGCCTGGGTGAGTGTGTCTGATGTTGTGAGACCCGAAACACCCAATGACCCCAGGTCACATCACTGAGGATGCGTCCCAGCGCATCTAGAAGATGTATATTTTTCACATTCTCAAATTCCATCAAGTCTACAACAGGTTTGTAGTTTTAGTTGAAAGCCACATTTCTCAAGACTTCCTCGTGCAATACTACTTTTAAACATCTCCATTTTAATTTTGTAATGCAAACCTAATTTCTGATCTTCTGCATAACCGCAATTAGTTTAGTTTAGTTTAGAGATGCAGCGCAGAGGCAGGCTCTTCGGCCCACCAAGTCTCCACCGACCAGCGATCCCCGCACATTAACACTATCCCACACACACTAGGGACAATTTACATTTATACCAAGCCAAATAACGGACAAACCTGTACGTCTTTGGAGTGTGGCAGGAAACCGAAGATCTTGGAGAAAACCCATGCGGTCATGGGGAGAACGTACAAACTCCATGCAGACAGCACCCGTAGTCAGGATTGAATCCGGGTGTCTGCCGTTGCAAGGACTGTAAGACAGCAACTCAAACAAGGCCCCAAAGATTGCTTTATTTGTGTGTTAGATTCTTCCTCCATTACCCTTCCTCTTTCCAGTCATGTTTTATTTAAAAAAAAGAAAGTGAATCAAACTGCAGATCAAGCTGTGTCAGCTGGTTCCCAAAGGTCGGGAATAACTAGATAATGCGCCTTACATGTGCTTGTGAAGTGGGCATGTTTGGATTCATTCATTAACAACTCAGTAACAGGATAACAGGAAGCTACTGAACTTTAATGCTCACTGGTGTTGAAAGAAAAATAAATTTGAAACATTTGGTGTTTTTCTTGAAGAGTAGCCCATGTTAGAGATTATGATGAGCAGAAAAACGGTCACATTTTGGTATAATTACTTCCATATTAATCATCAATTGCATGTTTAAATACTTGAATGCTTCAACAGACATTGTTATTCCTTGCTTTTACCGCTTTGCACTTCCTTTGATGCACAGAGGGATCTGTAGGTGCATGTCCGTACTTCTCTGAAGCTGCTAAAACCAGTAGATTTTGTAGGAATGAAACATTTGTTGTGTTTGCATTCATCATTGAGGATATGAGGCCGGAGCCCATAATATATCTGTTGCAAACAGATGTTGCAGTTTATAAATCTTTGTTTACACTGCATCTTTAGATCTTATTATTATTTGTCATTTGAACCTCAGAGAGGCTCAAACGAAACTCTGTTTCTACAGCCGTACACACAAAACAATTGCTACAAAACATACAAACAATTCAATCACACAAACATCCATCACAGTGAATCTCCTCCTCACTGTGATGGAAGGCAAAGTCTTCTCTCTCCCCCGCACCATTTCTCCTCCGATGTCCAAGCCCCAGGCGGGCGCTCTAGGCCCAAAACATCGCTCTAGGCCCAAAAGTCTCAAAGATGGAGCCCCCGGCGGGCGCTGGAATGTCCCGCGGCCATTTAAAGCCGCGCCGGGCGATGTACAGCCCCGCTCCAAGTCGATCCTACCCCGTGACACGAGCGGGAGATGTTGCGTTGCGGGAGCTCCGGAAAGCGGTCTCCCACCCGGACCCGCGAGCTCCCGATATCCCGACAGTCCACCGGCAGTAATCTGCAGTTGGAGCTGGAGCTCCGCAGTCGGGCCGCAGCAGCGAGCCACCACCGCTCCCCACGCTCCGAGGCCGGCCAGCCCCACGACGGTGAGCCCACAGCTCCGAAGGCTCCGTGACTGGAGCACCCAGGTCGTCCCGGTCCTCCACGGTGCTAGGCCCCAACGACAACGGAGACCCAACAGGGAAGAGGTCGGGTCACCCGTGCAGGGAAGAGATTTTAAAAGTTTCCCCCTCCCTCCCCCACCCCCCACATATACACAATTAGAAACAGTACCAAAAAAAACACGAACAACTACATTTAACAATACAAAAAAAAAGCCAGACAGGCTGTAGGGGCCGCTGCAACGTGAGTCGCACCGCCATCTGAAGTATTGCGTGCGATTCTAATCTTCCCATTACAACAAGTGTGAGGAGGCTTTGGAGAGGGGTGCAGAAGACCTGAATGCTGCCTGTATCGGGTGGCATTGTCAATAAGGAGAATTTGGATTGTATTCACTGGAACATCAGAGGTTGTGGGGAGATCGGATGGAAGTTTATAAAAATCTGAGAGGCATAGATAGGGTAGAGATGCAGAACCTTTTTCCCCAGAGTTGAAAGATCAGTGGGGGGGATGTTTAAAGGGGGATATGCAGGGCAAGCTTTTTTTGTACATAGAGTCTGGTGGGAGGCCGGAATACACTGCCAAGGGATGGTGATGGACCTGCCATCATGATGAGTGTGACATGCAAGAGGCATTTACACTGGTATGCAGTGAATTGTTGGGGTATGGATTACATGCAGGCAAAGGAGATTAGTTTAATTTGGCATGATGTTTGGCACATACATTATGCAGCGAAGGACCTGTTACTTCTCTTACATTCTTTGAATACAGAAACATCGTTTTTGCGGTCAGGACTGAACAAAAGCCACATTCTGTTCATTAAACGTGCATTTACAACAGATATTATGGGCTTTTCCATTTGAATTTACTGTGATTGTTAATCGAGAACATTCTAATTCTCTCTCCAGAAGGTCGGTCTCAAGAGCATCAGACAAGCTGGTGCATATTTCTTACCGGATGAAAGAATGTGCACTGACGTTTGCAGAGATTAAATTGAGAATCATAAGAATAGTTAGTTTGATACAAATCATGACAAGTAGAGAGCTAGTTTTTCAACCATGTTCTGTTTTTACTTAAGGTTACCTGCATATTCTGTCCTTGGCTGAAATTATATTACTTAGACCAAATACTGCAGAAGTGGACACCAAGTGGGCCAGGAAGAGTGTTATTAGACATGAGGCATGTATGGCATTTCAGTAGATAGCTCTAGGGGCTTCCATTTAGCCATCATGCAAGCAATCCTTGCAGCCCATTCTCCCTGTCTGAGAGGGGAAGGCAGAAATAATGTGCCAACTGACCACACCAGATCAGGGAACATTCAAACTGGACAGGTATATGGCTGTGATAAAGAAGTATAACGATGGGAATAGATTCTGTCTTCTGCGTCTTCGACAGTAAATTCTGAACTGTACCTGTTTCACTATTTCTCCTGGATCTCATATTGAAGCAATGACCAAGAAAGCACACCAACACCTCTACTTCTTTAGAAGGCTTAGCAAGTTTGGCACGTCCCCCACACCAGCTTCTACAGATGCACCACAGACAGCATTTTATTGGGACGCATCACAGCTTGGTTTGAGAACAGGTCTATCAAGACTGCAAGAAATTGCAGCAAATCGTGGACATAGCCTAGACCATCACACAAACCAACCTCCATTTATACATCACGCTGCCTTGGCAAGGCCAGCAGCATAATCGAGGATGAGTCGCACCTTGGCCACTCCCTCTACTCCCCTTTCCCATCAGGCAAAAGGTATAGAAGTGTGAAAACGCACACCTCCAGATTTTCTGACCCCTTTTCCTTCGCTCCATAGATGCTGCCTCACCCGCTGAGTTTCTCCAGCATTTATATCTACCTCCAGATTCAGGGACAGTTTCTTCCCAGCTGTTATCAGGCAACTGAATCATCCTATCACAACCAGAGAGCAGTGCTGAACTACCATCTACCTCTGCCTCTTTGGTGACCCTTGGACTATCCTTGATCGGACTTTGCTGGCTTTACCTTGCATTAGACCTTATTCCCTTATCATGTATCTATACAATGTAAATGGTTCGATGGTAATCATGTAATGTCTTTCTGCTGACTGGCAGCAACAAAAGCTTTTCATTGTACCTCGGTACACGTGGCAAAAAACAAAACTAACTCTCTTTAGAGAGTTAAGAGACAGCCAGATTTCTGTGAGTCAGGCTGGACCTGGCCTCCAACTCATGGATGCACTTAAAGGCCTCCTCGTCCCACCAGCATGCAACTCTATGCAATGAGCGCCACCTAACGTGGTCTCTTGAACCGTCCAGCGTCGCGGGGCCGGTCCCACTTCGATCGCGGGAGCCGTGCGGAATTGTGCGGAGTTCGTCCCGACATCGCGCGGGGCTCCGAAAAACTATGTTCAAAAATTCCGCACGACAACAGCTTGTCGGCTCGCAGTCGCCTCGACGCATTACACACCGCCTCGACGTCGTGCCTCCGTGACACTCTCTGTAGGTGCCTCCGTGACCCTCTATGTGTGTGGCTCCGTGGCCCTCTCTGTGTGTGCCTCTGTGCCCCTCTCTGTGTGCCCCTCTCTGTCCTGGCAAACTTACTTTGAAGACTTCGCTCCAAGTTCACCTCACTTTGCGCTGCGTTGCGCCACTCACCCGACCCCCGCGCGGCCCTCGCTGCCGGTTGGGTCGCGCTTGCCACATGCAGGCGCATGCTGGTGGGAACGGCCCTGTACAGGGATCACCCGACCTCCGCGCGGCCCCCGCTTCTAGTTTGATCGCGCTCATCGCATGGAGTCGGATGCTGGTAGGACAGGCCCTTTACTTTCTGTAGCCACTTAACTCCCAACACATGTATCGTCTTTCTGCTGATTGGATAGCACACAACAAAAAGCGTTTCACTGTACCTCGGTACACGTGACAATAAACTAAACTAAGACCTGAGAATTGAAAGGTCGGCTTAAACATTATTGAATGAATTTTAATTCATGGGGTACTGGCATTATTATTAGCAAACAGGGTGAGCTTTATTTCATTCATACAAACCTGATAAGGTTTAAATCAAATAGTGGAGACAGATGGAAGTTCTATTGAGAATAAATTTAGAGTGTTACACGGGATGGTCAGGGTTATAGTGTTAGATTATGGCAAGTGTTTTGATAACCAATGTCTATAAGGAAGCAGAGACCATGTCAACACAAAATCCAACTTCTAATTAGAAACTAAGAAACATAGAAAATTGGTGCAGGAGTAGGCCATTTGGCCCTTCGAGCCAGCACCGCCATTCAATATGATCATGGCTGATCATCCAGAATCAGTACCCGGTTCCTGCTTTTTCCCAATTTCCCTTGATTCCGTTAGCCCTTAGAGCTAAATCTAACTCTCTCTTGAATACATCCAGCGACTTGGCCTACACAGCCTCTGTGGCAGAGAATTCCACAGATTCACCTCTCTGGATGAAGACGTTATTCCTCATCTCAGTCCTAAATGGCCTACCCACTAAGACTCAGAATAGGGAAAATTCCTGAAAAGAAATAAATTAAAAAAGCACTTTGTTCAAATGCACTCCGTGTCTGTAACAAAACAGGTTAATTAATATGGAACTTAATTTGTGCTATAAGTGTGTGGTTGCAAAGCTACCAAGGTTGGGAATTAACTGTTTCAATGTTACTTCTCTTTTAGCAAAATGACAATTAAGAACATGACATAGAAACATAGAAAATAGGTGCAGGAGTAGGCCATTTGGCCCTTCAATCCTGCACAGCCATTCAATATGATCATGGCTGATCATCCAACTCAGTATCCCGTACCTGCCTTCTCTCCAAACCCCCTGATCTCATTAGCCACAAGGGCCACATCTAACTCCCTCTTAAATATAGCCAACGAACTGGCCTCAACTACCTTCTGTGGCAGAGAATTCCACAGATTCACCACTCTGTGATTCTCTAGCGATTCACAAATTCAATCACTAGAGAGGGAAGGTGTTCTTCACTCCCACAAGGACATACCTGCTACTTAGCAGTGGAGAGGGGCCAGAAGGTAGTTGTGAATGTTGGGGAGAAAATCATTTAAACCATTCATTAATCAAGCAGATGAAGGGTGCTGTGGAATATGTGTTGGAACTGCTGCTTTGAAGCAGAGATGTGAAAGTAGACACAGGAAACGGTGATCAGATTTTATCACAAGGTAACTAAAAATACATGTGATTAGCTAGCTTTCTGCAGAGCATGGCCCAGTTAGTGTAGAGTTAGGAACTGACCACACGGTAAATGGATCATTTGTTTTGACACAACCTCTACGTTTGGGCCTGTCTCATTTAGGTGATTTTTTAGGCGACTAGGCTGTTGCCACATGGTCACCGGGATGTCGCCTGTTTGGTCCCCTCAGTCGACCAAAGAGTCGTTCGTACCTTTTTTCTGTTTGCCACTGGATTTTGAAATGCTCAAAACATTTAGGCGACAGTCAGCGCCCGTGGGCGTGATGCCAACGATCATAGCCTGACGTAGGTGCTGTCGCCAGGATGGCGAAGGTTGTCGCCGGTGCTGACTCCAGTGAATTCCATTGGCGACTACCTACGTCAACCAGCGACAGTTACCTGCGACTGAATTGTCTTAGGTCGTCTTCATTTGTCGCCGACAGGGTCGTACCTTGTCGTAGCTTGTCGCAGTAGGTTGTCGTGGGTGAAGGTCCTAATGGGTCGCGGGTTGTCGGTAGCTTGCCGCAGCTTGACATTGTCGCTGGGGTTTTTCGGTGACCTGCTACAACTATGACAGTCACCGAAAAAATCGCCCAAGTGGGACAGGCCGATTAATATTCCAGTTATTTTCTGAAAGGTACTAACTAAAATAAATTGGAGGTGGTGCATTGTAATTAAAAATGATGGAAATATAATTGCTTTTATTTTACATATATATTTGAGATGAACAGTGTTAAAAATGGTATTTCTGTTCAGTTAACTTGCCTTTCATCTTTGTTCTTACACAGACATCACTTTCAACTATCATAGTGAATGGTTTGAAGTGACGGACACAAAAAGCTGGAGCAACTCAGCGGGTCAGGCAGCAACTTTGGAGAAAAGGAATGGGTGACGTTTCAGGTCGGGATCCTTCTTCAGACTGAGGGCGGAAAGGTCTGAAGAAAGGTCCCGACCCAAAACATCACCCATTCTTTCTCTCCAGAGATGCTGTCTGACCCGCTGAGTTACACCAGCTTTTTGTGTCTATCTTCAGTTTAAACCAGCATCTGCAGTTCCTTCCTACATTTCGATTAGATTTAGATCTTTTTGGCCTAGCAAGTCCATGCCAACTAAAGTCTCTTAAGGTCATAAGGTCATAAGTCATAAGATCATAAAATCATAAGGATTAGGAGTAGAATTAGGCCATTTGGCCCATCAAGTCAATGCCACCATTCAATGCCACTGGCTCTCGACCAGAAACGTCGCCTATCTCCTTCGCTCCTTAGATGCTGCTGCACCCGCTGAGTTTCTCCAGCTTTTTGTGTAGCCACCATTCAATCATGTCTGGTCTATCTCTCCCTCCAAACCCCATTCACCTGCCTTCTCCCCATAACCCCGTTGCCTCTGACACTCATACTAATCAAGAATCTATCCATCTCTGCCTTAAATCTAACCACTGACAAGTCACGTCAAGTTTATTCGTCACATACGCATACGAGATCTGCATTGAAATGAAAAGTGGCAATGCTTGCGGATTGTGCAAAAAAACTACAAAACAGAATGGAACAGAATCAGTAATTACATATTTGTGGGAGAGAAAAAAAAAGAAAAAAACAGCAATTTTAAAAAGACACCACACAACAGTAAATTGGTTCAGTAGAGTTAGTCCCCGGTGAGATGGGAGTCTAGTGTCCTAATGGGAAGAAACTCCGTCTCATCCTCTCTGTTTTCACAGCATGACAACTGCATTTGCCAGACCGTAGCAGCTGGAACAGTTCATTGCTGGGGTGGAAGGGGTCCCCCATGATCCTGTTGGCCCTGGATCTGCACCTCCTGATGTATAGGTCCTGCAAGGGGGGTGAGTGTAGTCCCCATAGTGTGTTCGGATGAACGCACTACTCTCTGCAGAGCCTTCTTGTCCTGGGCAGAGCTGTTCCCAAACCAGATTGTAATGTTTCCGGACAAGATGCTTTCCACAGCCACTGAGTAGAAGCACTGGAGGATCCTCGGAGACACTCTGAATTTCCTCAATTGCCTGAGGTGGTAAAGGCGCTGCCTTGCCTTACTCGCCAGTGCTGCAGCGTGTGATGTCCATGTCAGATCCCCAGAGATGTGGACTCCCAGATGTTTAAAGCAGCTCACCCTATCCACAGTATCCCCATTTATCCTCAATGGTGTGTACGTCCTCGGATGATGTGCCCTCCTAAAGTCCACGATCAGCTACTTAGTTTTTTTGACATTCAAGAGGAGGCTGTTGTCCTGACACCAGAGTGCCAGATCAGCCACCTCCTCCCGGTAGGCCTTCTCATCGTTGTCTGAGATCAGGCCCACCACCACGGTGTCATCAGCAAACTTGATTATCGAGTTGGAGCTGAACCTAGCCACACAGTCATGTGTGTACAGGGAGTACAGTAGGGGGCTGAGGACGCAACCCTGGGGGGATCCTGTGCTCAGGGTGAGGGACTTTGATGTATTTCCTCCCATCTTGACTACCTGGGGCCTGGCGGTGAGAAAGTCCAGGACCCAGGCACACAGGGAGGTGTTGAGCCCCAGTTCCAGCAGCTTCTCAGCAAGTCTGGTGGGGACTATCGTGTTGAAGGCGGTACTGAAATCAATGAGCAGCATCCTCACGTAGCCCCCCTTCTGGCTGTCAAGGTGAGAGAGAGCGGTGTACAGAACCTGGGAGACCGCATCCTCCGTGGTCCACAGCCGTCTGCGGCAAAGAATTCCACAGATTCACCACTCACTGACTGAATATATTTCTCCTCATCTCCTTCCTAAACGAACGTCCTTAAATTCTGAGGTTATGACCTCTAATTCTGGACTCTCCCACTAGTGGAAACATCCTCGCCACATCCACTCTATCCAAGCCTTTCACTATTCTGTATTTTTCAATGAGGTCCCCCCCCCCCCCCTCATTCTTCTAAACTCCAGTGAGTTCAGGCCCAGTGCCGACAAACGCTCATCATAGGTTATCCTACTCATTCCTGGGATAATTCTTGTGAACCTCGTCTGGACCCTCTCCAGAGCCAGAACATCCTTCCTCCGATATGGTGCCCATAATTGCTCACAATTCTCCAAATGTGGCCTGACCAGCGCCTTATAGATCCCTCGTGAAATAAATGCTAGCATTGAGTTTGCTTTCTTTTCTACCGATTCAACTTGCAGATTAACTTTTTGGGAGTCCAGCACTCCCAAGTCCCTTTGCGCCTCTGATTTCTGGATTCTCACCCCCTTTAGAAAATAGTCTATGACTTTCTTCCTACTACCAAAATGCATGACTCCACACTTTGCTACACTATATCTCACCTGCCATGTCTCTGCCCACTCACCTAACCTGTCTAAGGCCTTCTGCAGAGTCTCTGCTTTCTCTACACTACCTGCCCCTCCACCTATTTTTTATCATCCGTAAACTTTGCCACAAAGCCTTCAATGTCCTCATCCCAATCATGAATATACAAGGTGAAGAGTAACGGCCCCAGCACCAACTCTTGCGAAACTCTGCTAGTCACTGGCAGCCAACCAGAAAAAGCCCCCTTTGTTGCCACTCTTTGTTTCTGCCATCCAGCCAACCTTCTCGCCATGTTAGTATCTGCCCTTTGATACTGTGGGCTCTCACCTTCCTAATGTGTGGCACCTTTCTGAAAATCTAAGTAAACAACATATACTGACTCTCCTATGCCTGTTCTGCTATTTACTTCTTCAAAGAATTCCAGGAAATTTGTCAGGCAAAGATCTCCCTTTCACAAAGCCATGCTGACTTTGGACTATTTTATCGTGCACTTCTAAATACTTCGTAAACTCATCCTTTATAATCTATCTATATATTACTGAAACTGTCATCTTGTTTGTTTCTATGTGCGTGCGTGTCTGTGTGCCTGTGTGCGTGTCTGCGATCTCTGATTCGGTGAGTCCCCAAATTACACCAAAACTGTACACGATAGCGCTACAAATTTTGGACCACCAATTGTCATGTGGTGGTTTGTATAAACGTTTAGTTCAGAATGATGTTATATTTTACAAGTTATTCACGTTTTAATTTACAAAGCCCCAATTTGAGAAAAATGGTCTTCCCTCTGCACTGGCACTTACAGCTATGACATCACAATGGGATTGTAGCCCTGCCCACTACAATGTTGCTATCCCAGGACACTGAGTCCTGCCGGCCCCAGAAAGTGCAATTGCAAGCTACAATGTTGCAATCCTTTTTTTATATTCCTGGCAGCCAGGATTTTTTAAAAGTTTAATGAGGGAGAGTGAATAAGGGGAAATGAGCTGCCCCTGCACAGTTGGGGGCTATGGGCGAATGATGGAATATTGCGTTAGGGGAATGGCTTGTGTTGGGGGAATGGGTAAGTGGTGGAATATTGCGTTGGGGAACGGGTTACGATGGGGGACCAGGCCTCCTGTGGGGGCTATGGGTGAGTGGTGGAATATTGCATTGGGGGACCAGGCCTCCCATGTGACACGGACCCAATGCATCCCACTTGGTCTAGTATATATTACTAAAACTTTCATCTTGTTTGTTTGCTGGTTTGTTTGCCTGGTTTGTATTTGCGCAAAATCCGTACACGATAGCGCTACAATTTTGGCCCACCTTACTTAACATTGTCCGGTGATGTTAATTAAATAAGTTTCGTAAAGATTGATGGTATATTTTACAAGTTATTGACGTTTAAGACTTTTTAAAAAACACTTTAAAGAAACCTGTCTGCCCATCAGCAGTGTTCAACCCCACAATGACATCACAATGGGATCGCATTTACATCGAAAAAAAAACTCAGTTTTCAAAAACACAGCAGCTTCCACCTCACAATCACGTCAAGGGGGGTTTGGAGGGGAGAGGCATCATGGAGGGAGGGTGGGTGTGATTGAAGGTAGGGGAAAGGAGAGGGAAGGAGAGGTGAGGGAGGGATTGGGGGAAGGGAGGAGGAGAGGGGAAAGAAGGAGATTGAAGAGAGGGAGGAAGTGCTGGGATGAGGGGGAATGGAGGAGGATAGGGGTTGGAAAAGGGATGGCGAGGTGCACTTGGGAGGGTTGCCGTGACTTGCGTCACAACGGGGATCTTTGGCGTCACAACAGGAACCCGTCAGCCGCGCCTGTGCAGTAGGGGGCTATGGGTGAATGGTGGAATATTGCAAGTGGAGACCAGCCCTCCCATGTGACAGGAATCCAACAGGTCCCACTTTGTCTAGTATATATTACTAAAACACTCATTTTTAAACTTTAAAAAAATAACTTTTCACTTTAAAAACTCAAACTTTTCACTTAAAAACTTGCCCTACCTGTTAAAATGTTACCAAATGACAGAACAATTAAGGGCTATGTGTGAGTGGGGGAACATGTTGCGCTGGGGGCAGATTTAAAACTTTACAAAACTCCACTTTGACAAAATTCACTTGCATGCACTGACCGTTAGCAGCTTATGATGTCACGATGGGATCCCGAATAATGCGTTGCAATGTTAACAAAGACAGGACTCCCAGAGCAATGAGAGATTTGTTACATTTTTGTAAGGAGAGGGAGGGAGTGGGGGAGGGGAGGAGGAGAGGATTGTTGTTTAATGTTATTTAAAAAGATAGAGGGAGAGGAGGGGAGAAGGGTTATGGAGGGGGGGAGTGACTTACGGCAGGGGAAAGGAGAGGGAGGGTGAGGGAGGTAATGGGGTGGGGAGGAAGAGAGGGGAAATATGAGGGAGGGTGAAGAGGAGGGAGAGGGAGTGCTGAGGATGAAGGGAAATGAGCCACTCCTGCGTTGGGGCCTATGGGTGAGTGGTGTAATTTTGGTTGGAATGGGTTGTTTTGGGGGAACGGATGAGTGGTGGAATATTGCATTAGGGGAACGGGGTCCAACTTGGTCTAGTATATATTACTAAAACGCTCATCTTGTTCATTTGTTCATTTATTGGTTTGTTTGTTTGTTTGTGTGTGAGTGATTACCCAAAACACAGCCAAAATGGTATACAATAGCGCTACAATATTTGCCCCATATTACTCACCATTTTCCTGGGGTGTGCAATAGCCAAGTTTCTTTCAGATTGATGGTATATTTTACAAGCTATTCACATTTTAAACTTTACACAAAACACATATAACCACTTTTCCAGTTGCCCTGCCCGTCAGCCGCAATTGACATCACAATGATGTCACAATGGGACACTTGGTATAATTCTAAAAAAAAAAATTAATTTTAATCAAATTCTTTCGTTTTCATTAACAGCTAACATTGTGTTTAGGTTATTTCAACGAGAATTCCATTAAAAAAACAAACATGATTTTCATTGTGGAGGGGGTGGGATAGGGAGGAGTTGATGAGTGGGGGAGCAGGGGGATAGAGGGAGCGGAGGGGGTAGGGAATGGAGAGGGGTTATGGAGGGAGGGAGTGTGGGTAGGGGAAAGGAGAGGGAGAGAGTGGGGGAGGGGAGGATGAGAGGGGAAAGAAGAGGAAGGGTGAAGAGGAGTGGGGGAGTGCTGGGGGATGAGGGGGAATGGAGGAGGATAAGGCTAGGAAGAGGAATGGTGAGGTAATGGAGGGGGAGAGGGGGAGAGGGGAGGAAGCAGAGGAGGGTTGGTGGAGGGTGGTGAGAGGGAGGATAATGGAGAAGGGGAATAGGGGACTGAAGAGGGAGAGTGAGATGCGTTCACATTAATCTTATATTTGACAGGTTATTGCCATTTTGAACTTTAAAAACGTCGCAGTCGCGCTCCTGCTTGCCGGCCAGGCCTGCGCTATTGGGGGAGGGTTGCCGTCACTCGCGTCACACCGGGTATCTCTGGCGTCACAATAGGAACCCGTCACCTCGCTTGCGCAGTTGGGGGCTATGGGTGAGTGGTGGAATATTGCTTTGAGGGATGGGCCCAATGGGGCCGCACCTGGTCTAATGGACTCTAAAATCTAACCAACTACCAAAGTCAGACTAACTGGCCAAAAGTTCCCACTATTCTGCCTTGCTCCCTTTTTGTGCAGCGGCGTAATATTGTCAATTTCTAACAATCTGGGACCACTCCTGATTCTATTGATTCCTGAAATATCACTATCAATGCGTCCACAATCCCTAATCACAATCTTTATGAGCTAATCCCATTTACCTGCATTTGGCCCATGTCCCTTTCTTTTTTTCCACTTTAGTTTTTATTGCTTTTATGTACTCACAAATAAAACACAAATATAACAACGAAACATACAACATTGCAGTGAAACGTACAACAGTGCAGCGGGGGGTTCAGTTTATAATTAATGATGCCGTATACAGAACTATTTTCATATTAAAACATTTTCCAATAACTTACATTATTGTCAATATAATTATTCTGTGTTGATGTCTTTATTTCTATACCTAATCCATTTTTCCCATTTTCTATTAAACTCGTCTTCTTTCCCTCTTAGAGAATATGTCATATTCTCCATGACAAATATTTCCTGTACTATGTCAAACCATTGTCCAAGTCTGGGTTACACAAAAAAGCTGGAGAAACTCAGCGGGTGCAGCAGCATCTAAGGAGCGAAGGAGATAGGCGACGTTTCGGGTCGAGACCCTTCTTCAGACCGGGCACGTCGAACAATCTTTGTTCTCGGCGTACCAGGGCCCCACCCCCAACCTTTACCTCCGTTACATTGACGACTGCTTTGGTGTCACCTCCTGCACCCACACACAACTGACTGACTTCATCCATTTCACCACCAACTTCCATCCGGCACTCAAATTTAACACAATGTCTAAGTCTGGGTGTGTCCGCTGCAAGCCAGTTTCTTGTAATGGCCTTTCTGCCAGCTGTGAGTTCCTTTCAACCTATATCACCCATGTCCCTTTCAACCTATATTATGCTTGCACCTGGAAATGCCCTTAAATCCTCTAATTGTACCTCCTTTACCACTTTCTCTGGCATCTCCTTCCCTACACCCATCACCATCTGTGTGGAAGCGTGGGAGATTGCAACCTTCACGTGGTCCGCCCTGTTTCGACGAATGCAATCAACCGGGCGTGCACAATCATGTAAGATCAAATAGAACAAGTTGTCCGACAGCTTTAGGCCATGCACGCCATATGCAAGAAGAAGAAGATCTGTGTGGAAAAACTTGCCTCAGGTCCCCTTTATATATATCCCCTTCTTGCCTTAAAACATTACCTTAGTTTTAAACGCCCCTACCCTGGGACATGACAATCCGTCTTATCTATGACCCTCGTGATTTTTGAAATATAATGCTGCTGGAATTATACACTTTGTCAAAATGTCCATTCAGTTTCAGTTTTATCTCACAGCCATGGTTGCCCTGACAGACAGGATGTTACAAGCCTTTGAAAGATGGTAATATCTTCACTGAACCAAATCAGTTGTAACTAATCTATTAGTAGTCTATTACACAACTGGACATTAATGGCACACTGAATTTATACTACAGGGGTCTCAACAAATAATATGGAGGCATTTCAAGATCCAGGAAACCAAATGAGCAATTTAAATCCAATTAAATAAACCTGCCACAAAATGTACTCTCTGACTTCTACCATCTAGAATGACAAAAGGATTGGGCATCACTGCAAGTGCCCCTTCAAGCTGCAAGTGTTCCTTAATTGGAAATAAACCAATGCTGCTTCTTAAAGGCTGCTTCAACATCCTGGAATTTCTTTGATGACAATACAGTTAGATTACCTTTGGTAAAACAAACCTCATTGGTTTATTTGTAGATTTTATTATAGCAAAGCATTTGACAAGGTTCCACATGGAAGGTTAGATCGCACAGGGTCCAAGGAGGGCTGGCCGACTGGATAGAAAATTGGCTTGATAGAAGGAAGCAGAGAATGATGGTGGAAGGTTGTTTTTCGGACTGGAGGCCTGTGACGAGTGGCATGCCTCAAGGTTTGGTGTTGGGCCTATTGTTGTTTCTCATCTACGCCAATGATTTGGATGAGAACATACAAGACATAATTAGTAAGTTTGCAGATGACACTAAAGTATTGTAGATAGTGAAGATGGTTGTCAAAAATTGCAGCAGGATCCTGATTGGTTGGCCAGGTGGTTTGAGGAATGTTTGATGGAGTTTAATACAGAGAAGTGTGAGGTGGTGCATATTGAGAAGTCTTACACAATGAATGTCAGGCCTCTGAAGAGTGCTGTGGAGTAGAGGGATCTCGGAGTGCGGGTACATAGATCCTTGAAAGGTTTGTCAGATGTTGAGAGGGTGTTCAAGAAGGATTTTGGCACAGTGGTCTTTACCCATCACTAAAGAAGTTGGGTAGTCATGTTACAGTTGTGCAAGACATTTGTGAGGCCACATTTAGAGTATTGTGTACGATATTGGTCACCTCGCTACAGGAAAGATGTTGTTGCGGGAGAGATGCTGCAGGGAGAGGTTGAGCAGGTTAGGACTTTATTCCTTGGAGCGCAGGAGGATGAGGAGTGATCTTATAGAGGTGTACAAAATCATGAGAAGAATAGATCAGTTAAATTTACAGAGCCTTTCAGAGTAGGGAAATCAAGAACCAGTGGACATAGGTTTAAGGTGAGGGGTGAAAGATTTAATAGGAATCTGAGGGGCAATTTCGTTACACAAAGCGTGTTAGGTCTGCGGAACAAGTGGTACAATCACAACGTTTAAAAAACATTTGGACAGGTACGTGGATAGGATAGGTTTAGAGGGATATGAGCCAACGATGGCAGGAGGGACCACTGTAGAAGGGGCATGTTGGTCGGCATAGGAAAGTTGGGCTGAAGGGCCTGTTTCCCTGCTGTATGACTCTAATTCTATGGTTCAGGAAAAGTATTCGGCACTCCCCCTCTCAAAGATAAATTGTGGCCCAACAACAGTGAAAAAAGAGTTCAATATTTCCAAGGATGATGTAGTACCTGGAGGGGAACTGGATTGTGGTGGTGTTGGCGTGTTTCTGCATATTGTGGCCAATGTGGGTGGTAGAAGTTGGGGAGTTGGGATGTGCCGTTGAACTAACCTGGCATCCTGGTGCAATGTATCTAGATACTGCAGCTGAAGAAGTCTTGGGATGAAGAGAGTGAATGTTTAAAATGGTGAACTGATTCAAGTTTGCAGAGTGGCGTTGAAATTTTAAAAATCCAATTTTATGAAGTTGCTCATTTTAAGTTTTTCTAAAGCATGTTCCGATTCATATCTTAGTGCTCACCCAAATTTTCAGACATTAATTTTAAGTGGTAGTATTATATAACATTACAGTTTAAATGGATTTACTGTATTTGAAGTCAACCCACTTTGGAGACCTAAAGTACCAAATTTCATAATGGAACACATTAATTTTGCTAATGTATGTCAGCGCATTAAGTTTTTTTTTTTTTTGCTTCAACCTTTTTGGGTGGCATGCTGTAAATGTGAAGGGTAGCCAATTTGAAGCACTTTCTGAAGTTTTATTTGTTCATGCTTCAGGAACAAAATGGCAGGACATTTCAATGCCTGAAGGTTATGCTGATGGGATGCAGTGAGACAAAGGAAGAATTTCTGCTGAGTTTAGCTCCACAAATTGTCAAAATCTGTAAATGAATAACATATCTGTTGGGAATGTGATCACTAAATACTTCCATTTCGTAAAGTTTGCATTTATAGCTGTTTTGGCTATAATTATTACACAATATTTTTACATGCTTTAAATCATGTTATTGTTGTACACTTTTATGCTGAAGGAGCGTAATTTGTAAAGCATGCATTGTACAATCTATAATAGCTGATTGCACCAATGAGGAAATCATTATTTGCACGAGATTTTAAGATAACGTATTAACATCTGGGCATACAGTTTTCTGCAGTTGATACTGGAGAAAATATTTTATATTTGAAACACTAATTGGGAAAATCTAACCATATAATCATTCCAATGTGAAGATATGTACTTTTAATTGTATTCAAGAATTTACTTACATCTGGCTAATTTTGGCGAAAGCACTGATGATTTATTAGTGTCGATGCACAAGCCATTTAAAAAAAATCCATAGATAAAAAAAGAAATTGACATTTTTTTCCTCTTTGTGCCAAAGCACATCTGAGGTTAAAATAGGAATGAAAACAAAATAGGGTCTAGACAGGTGGACAGATTTTTTTTGCAAAACTCAGTTGTCTTGTTAGACATGGTATAGAAGCAGTACTTCTGAAAGATTAAAGGACGATGTTTCACATGCTTCATGAACAGTTTCATAGCAGTTACAATGCTGATTTTATCTAATCTGGGTTTGCAGCAGTTTTGCTCTGTATGCAACAGAATGTGACAAATGTGTAAGGACAGAAATTAGTCTGAGTTTTCAAAGCTGCCAACTAGTGCAAGGGACGAAAGGTGTAGGAATAAACTGAAATCAGTGATTAATGGGCATAATTTGGGAGGTCTGACACTTATAGACAGCGTGGTCCATATGGAGAAATGTTTTTGAACTGTAGATAGACATAAGATGCTTGAGTAACTCAAGCGGACCATAAGGAATGGATAGAAGGAATGGGTGACGTTTCGGTTTGAGTTTTTGAACTACCTGCTTTGCGAGCTGCTCCCATCAGTTAAGTATGGGTAGATAGGTGTAGCTGTGGTACTTGAAAAGCAAGGAGTTGGGCAGTGGTGGGAAGTGGGTAACAACTGGAGCTCTGCGTCAGGAGAACATGCCAGCTCTTTTATAGACACTTTCAGACTGAAGAAGGGCCTCGACCCAAAACACCACCCATTCCTTCTCTCCAGAGACGCTCCCTGTCCCGCTGAGTTACTCCAGCATTCTGCGTCTATCTTCGCCGTGAAATATGTACCAAATTTTAAGGATAATATCCTCCTTCAATATGCTATACATCATTTGAAATATGTTATTTCATACTCTGATAAATGTTATTTTTTCTGTTGCATTATTGACTGTACTAGTTTGGGTTACACAAGAATCCAAGCAGGATTCCTTAAAACAGTCGCAGTAAATCTGCTTTCTCTTTTTTCCCCCCAGAATAAAGAATGGTGGACACACAATTACCTTTATGGCCCATCAGCTTTGCTATGGGTACAATGGACCTGTCGGACCTTGGTAACCATCCTCATTCCTTTGATGTGAAACCCTTTGCTACTGTGGACTTTTCCAGTGTTTCTCCTGTTCATTATGAGGATCATGCAGCAGCCTCTTTAAGAATTGATGAGGCATCCTCCGACTACAAATATGATGACATATTTCAGGACTATCAAAGTAAATATTATTTTATTTTTATTTTTTGCTACAATCCTAATGAAAACTAGCTATTTAATAGTATTAAATGTCTTTAAAGTATTGAGTAACAGCATTTGAATTCATATTATAAATAGTGTGCATGCAAGCAAAGGCCTTGTCTTTGTTGATGATCTCATTGGAATAAACTGATGCGCATTTAGGAAGGCAATGTTATTCCCACACCCGTGGAAAACAAAAGGAACTTTTAATTAACTTACATTATAGAAAATAAAGGATGAACCTGGCATATCTGGGGCGGCACGGTGGCGCAGCGGTAGAGTTGCTGCCTTACCGCGCCAGAGACCCCGGTTCGATCCTGACTACGGGTGATGTCTGTACGGAGTTTGTACGTTCTCCCCGTGACCGCGTGGGTTTTCTGCTAGAGACCTTTGGCTTCCTCCCACATTCCAAAGATGTACAGGTTTGTAGGTTAATTGGCTTGGTATATACAGTACGTAAAAACTATCCCTAGCGTACGATAGTGTTGGTGTGCGGGATCGCTGGTTGATGCGGACTTGGTGGGCCTGTTTCCATGCTGTATCTCAAACTAAAAGAGACTAAATGGCCACAGGACTTGCCATCTTCCACCAGGGGCTTTAACATCGGAGCCCCAGTTCACCTAGACGTGCAGTTGGACTGCTGGACCACGGGTGAAGAACAGGGGGAAGAGAGAAGACTTTGCCTTCCATCACAGTGAGGAGGTGTTGGAGACTCATTGTGATGGATGTTTGTGTAAACTGTGTTAAGTGTGGGTCTTGGGTTATTTTGTAATGTAAAAAAACTGTAGAAAATGCAATTTCGTTCAAACCTGTTTGAATGACAATAAATAGCATTCTATTCTGTTCTAGTCTAAATTATCCATGGTGTATATGGATAAAATTAAATGAGGAGAAATTGTGCAGATTCTACTGGATGTACAATGTGGGCACACTTGAGTAAGTCGGACAAAGCCTTGCCAGGTTAATGCAGGAAAATGTGTCTATATAATTTACAAAGTTTAATGAAAGTTTTATTCATTCAAATCAAGTGCATATATTACAAGGTGTGTAGGAAGGAACTGCAGGTGCTGGTTTAAACCAAAGATAGACACAAAATGCTGGAGTAACTCAGCGGGACAGGCAGCATCTCTGGAGAGAAGGGATGGGTGACGTTTCGGGTCGAGACCCTTCTCTTTCCATCTGCATACATCACTACTCGCACAACTGGGTTTCCAACCCGGAAATTGCACAGTTCCCATTGTCATTAATTCAAGGCTTTCTGAATGTATCACCAAGAAATCCAATAGAGGATTGAGAATGAATGTCGTTCTCGAAAGACTGGTGACAGGTAGAGGTCACCACCATGAGATGTAGGGGTGTGGATAGTTTAGCTCTAACCCGCTGAGTGGCTCCAGCATTTTGTGTCTATCTTGGGTCTATTTTAGGGTTGGCTGGGCAAACCTATAAAGGGCCTGTCCTGCCACCATCCGACTCCATGCGGTGAGCGCGATCAAACTAGAAGCGGGGGCCGCGCGGAGGTCGGATGATCCCCGTACAGGGCCGTTCCCAACAGCATGCGCCTGCATGCGAAGAACGTGACAAAACCGGCAGCGAGGGCCGCACGGAGGTTGGGTGAGTGGCGCTACGCGGCCGAAAGTGAGGCGAACTTAGAGCGAAGTCTTAAAGGTAAGTTCGCCAGGACAGAGAGGGGCACAGAGGCACACACACAGAGGGCCACGGAGCCACACACATAGAGGGTCACGGAGGCACCTACAGAGAGGGTCACAGAGGCACGACGTCGAGGCGGTGTGTAATGCGTCGAGGCGACTGCGAGCCGTTTACGGGCGGAATTTTTGAACATGGTCAGTTTTTTGGAGCCCCGCGCGATGTCGGGACGAACTCCGCACAATTCCGCACGGCTCCGGCGATCGAAGTGGGACCGGCCCCGCGACGCCGGACGGCTCAAGCGACCACGTTAGGTCGCGCTCATCGCATGGAGTTGCATGCTGGTGGGACAGGCCCTTAAGGAGGAAAGGGAATATGAGGACACACAGACAAATTCAAATGAGCAAAACGGGGAACTGGTTGGGGTGCACTTGCTGTTCCTTTGCTGGGCATCCTATAGAATTCTGTGTTTCACTGTGTTAACTGTGAATTTAATACTCACATTTCTCTGTTCGATGAGACCACTCTTGTGAATTTTGACTGAAAAAGAGATTTTTCTGCACACAGGCACTATTAAAGTTGAACCATCTTGCTTCAATGAAGTGTCAGGGAAAGGATTAGCACTGTCAAAGCTGCAAGAGGAGTCACCAAATTCCATCTTGTCTATTGAGTGCAGAGTGTGTGGGGACAAGGCTTCGGGTTTCCATTATGGGGTCCATGCGTGTGAAGGATGCAAGGTACCGTAATCCACTTACTCTTTGCTTATCTGTCAGGTTAAATAAACATTTGTTTAAGTTCAAGTTCAAGTGAGTTTATTGTCATGTGTCCCTGATAGGACAATGAAATTCTTGCTTTGCTTCAGCACAACAGAATATAGTCGGATTGACTACAAAAACAAGTTTAAGTTACTGTGTATTCAGTATTTGATATTTTACACATTCAGTTATAAAAGTAATTAGAAATATTGTATGAATCAACACTTTATTTATGTATTGTGGAGCTCCGTGCACGAAAAATAACCAGAAATAAGAAGATCAACTAAGAAAGATGTTGAATAGTTTAATTTATTCAGTTTATTGTTGTATGTTTTATCCTATGATACGAATTGATTTGTATTGATTTGTGACAGGGTTTCTTCCGGAGAACGATAAGGCTGAAGTTGATCTACGATAAGTGTGACCTAAACTGTAGGATTCAGAAAAAGAACCGAAATAAATGTCAGTACTGCAGGTTCCAAAAGTGTCTGACAGTTGGCATGTCGCACAACGGTGAGTGTGTGTGGAAATCTCTCTCTCTTGCTAACTCTCTCTCCCTCTCTCTCCCTCGCCCTCTTTTTTATTTTTCTCTTTCTATTTCTCTCTTTCTTTCCCTCTCTTTCCCTCTCTTTCCCTCTCTCTCGCTATCTTTATTTCTCTCTCTCTCTCTCTCTTTATTTATCTCTCTCTTTTTTTTTTTTTTTTTTCATTTCAAAAACTTTATTCAACACAAATCATAAAATACAACACAACAAAACATAATCAAAATCACACTATAACGAACAGTTCATTGTAGTACAACAGTACAAACATTGTTTATAATAGCCTCAACCCCACGCGGTGACCAGCGTTGACGGAAGGCCTCCAGCGTCCCCATGGACACCGCGTGTTCCCTCTCTCTCTCTCTCTCTCTCCCTCTCTCTCTCCCTCTCTCCCTCCCTCTCTCCCTCTCTCCCTCCCTCTCTCCCTCCCTCTCTCCCTCTCTCCCTCCCTCTCTCCCTCTCTCTCTCTCTCTCTCTCTCTCTCCCTCTCTCTCTCTCTCCCTCTCTCTCTCCCTCTCTCTTTTCCTCTCTCTCTCTCTCCTGTCTTTTTGAGTGTTATATTCACGAAAGCAAGCACACCATATGCTTTATTCACCATATAGATCCATCTTATTTCTCAAAAGATCAAGAAATTGGTAAAAAAGATATCCATAAATTCTGACCTAACCATTATCTCAAAAAAGTCAGATAATGGATAATTGCTGCTTTACTCTAATTCCATCTGTTAAACTGATTTATCAGAACTAAGAACATCACGGGCACATGCCACGTTTGCAACTTTGAACTTTTGTAGTGCTCATAAAAAGCCTGCAAGGCAAAAGAATTATTCAACTTTATGCGTGCACAATTAAAGGGGCTGTCCCACTGCGGCGACCTAATTGGCGAGTTTAGAAGAGTTTAGGAGAGTTTCTAAAAGTATCATGTTGAAGACCAGCTTCAACTATGTAGAAGACCTCCTTCGACCTCCTTCGACTATGTAGAAGACTAGCTACAACTAGCTTCAGGAAAATTGGACACCGAATAGTGGAGAGTGAAGACGATCTCCTTCGACCTCCCTTCGACTATGTTGAAGACTATCTACGACTGCTTCGACTGCCCTCGATTACCTACGACTAACATGCCGACCTACTACTACCTACCTCGACTAAACCCACGAGTAAACAAAATAACAATTTTGTCCATGGCGACCTTTTTTTACTCACGGGCATTTTTCAACATGTTGAAAAATACGCCACGACCTGGCTGAGGCCTTGAGTATGCAGGGACTACTCTTGAGCATGAAGGGGAGTTACGAAGACCTCCTACGACTTCGTGTCGACCATGCTGCGAGTATGAGTCGAGGGCAAACTCACCAGAACTCGCGGATTAGGTCACCGCAGTGGGACAACCCCTTAACTGCTACAGCTATAGTTGATATGATTATGTGACCAGTTGACTACTTTACAATGCAGTCAACGCCAAATTCATTGAATGTGGAATGTAGCCTCATTTAGAGAGGACTTCATAGTGTTCTCCATTCCCACGCACCACCCAACTGTAAATGATGCAATTACCCCTCCAGGCAAGTGAAGACGAAATTCAAACATGAGGTAACCAGTTGAAAGACAAGTATTTTAAACAATTTATTTGCCATTTTTGAATACTAGATACTTTATCTCTCTTCTTTAACATTCCCCACAGTGGGGTAGGTGATTCAAGATCTGCCTGGATATTTTGTCCTACACGTTTGCACAGTAACACTTGGAGGAGCTGAGGGACAAATACATTTACGGCCGGCCCTCCTGGGATATGAAGGGAGAAACACATTTAATGATGGGAAGGGATACATTTGTAGAATTTATGGATATCTTTTTTACCAAAATACATTAGATTTGTCAGAATTTATGGATACCTTTTCACCAAATTCTTGATCTTTTAAGAACTGAAATGAATCTATATGGTGAATAAAGAACGTGGTGTGCTTGCCTTCATCAGTTAGGACATTCAAATAACACTCAGGTTGCAGCTTTAAGGCCCTGTCCCACTGTACGAGCTCATTCAAGAGCTCTCCCGAGTTTAAAAAAATCAAACTCGTGGAAGCACGTAGAATGTACGTAGCGGGTACGTCGGAGCTCGGGACGTCTCTTAGCGGCTCGTAACGCTAACGGCAGGTACACGGGAAACGCGGTAAGCTCGGGAAGACTCGTGGAGATTTTGCAACAGGTTGAAAAATGTCCACGAGAGCCCCGAGTACCTACGAGCGGCCATTACCGTAAATCTCCGAGTTCGAATCAGGGCAAACTCAAGAGAAGTCTTGAATGAACTCGTACAGTGCGACGGGGCTATTAGAAAACTCTGGCTGTGCTGAATTTGGAGTATTGTGCGCTGTTCTCACTGTACCATGCTAGGTGCAGAAGAGATGTACCAGGATACTGTCTAGATACAACGTTATTAGCGTGAGAAAAGACAAACTTGGACTGTGTTCTCTGGAGCATCAGAGGCTGAGGGAAGACCTAATAAAAGTGTACAAAACTGTGAGAGACATAGATAGGGCACACAGTCAGGTCCCTAGAATGCACTGCCAGGGATGGTGATAGAAGCAGATATGACGGAGCTATTTACGAACCTTGTAGATGTTGGGGATGGAGGGATATGGATCGTGTGCATGACGAAGGATTAGCCAGAAAATAGGAATATAAAGGTTATTTCTGGATTATTACATAATGGTTTTTGGAAATGGAAGTGAAAATGTATCAGAATTGAAATAATATTTCAAGAATAAGCATTTATTAATGTGGCCCCTGTATTTGGAGGATTTCTCAATGTATGCATCATCGGATTTCTTCCCAAGACCATTGCATTGGAGAGGGCAATAAGTCTGTAAGGCAACAGTAAAAAAAAGACACAAATTTATGATATGAGTCAGGGTTAAGGGCCTGTCCCACTTTCACGACTTAATTCAAAACCTCTGCCGAGTTTAAAGGAGCTAAAAAAAAATGAAGATCGTGGTAATCTACGAACTCCTACGACCTTCCACGACTATGTTCACGAACTCCTGCGAGCATGTCTACGAATTCCCACGACTATTTCGCTGCTCTATTTACGAGTAAAAAGTTGCAATTTCCTTCATCCCGACCATTTTTTTCCTCATGGACATTTTTTATCGGGCTGGAAAAAACGTCCCGACTCACCTGATGCCGCGAGTACCTACGGCTGGCATAGCGAGCCGCTACGATATATATATACAAACTCCTACGGCCTCCAACGGACCCGTTACGAACATTCTGCGAGTTTGAATCAAGGGGAAAACCCGGGAGAATTTGTGAATAACTCGTGAAAGGCCCTTTAGCAATTAATCGGTAGAGACCATCTTACGGAAACACAGGAAAGGTCTTGTTTAACTTTGTAAAGTAAAATAGTTCAAACAAAGAAAAGCAACTTATAGACATATAGAACAAATTGGAACTGCGATGAAAATGATCATCCATGTTAATATATTTTCTTCTAATGAATAAACAAATAATATTGAGCCCAACTGATTTTAGCACGACTAAAGGATTTCAGTCTGAAGAAGGGTCTCGACTGGAAACATCACCCATTCCTGAGATGCTGCCTGTCCCGCTGAGTTACTCCAGCATTTTTGTGTCGATTTTAGCATGACTGGTCTGTTTCAATGTTATTACTTGTTTCCTTCTGAACATGATATGCTGCAACTTCGAGAAGTTACTTTGAAACAAAATGTTCAGTTGTTATTTATTTCACAGCAATTAGATTTGGAAGAATGCCACAGGCTGAAAAGGAGAAGCTGCTGGCTGAAATCTCCAGCGATACCGATCAACTGAACACGGTCTCTGCCGATCTGCGAGCCCTTGCCAAACACATGTTTGAATCCTACATTAAGACTTTCCCCATCACAAAAGCTAAATCTCGTGCAATCATGGCAGGAAAAACAGGGGACAAATCGGTAAGTAGCTGATCAATGTTTCCGTTGGGTAAAATTAATGAAAAAACTCATGACTGTTGAACTATGCAAAAGTCAAGAGTGTTTTAATGTTGTATGTCCCAGATAGAACAGCAAAATTCTTACTTGCAGCAGCACAACAGAATATGTAAACATAGTACACTGTAAACACTATAATATACAAAAACAAATTATAGCGTGTGTATATATATATACACATACTTACAAATACACATGTATACAGAATACACACACACACACGCACACATATGTACACACAAAAAATAAACAAACAATAATAGTGCAATAATAACAATAATAGTCTGAAGAAGGGTCTCGACCCGAAACGTCGCCTATCTCCTTCGCTCCTTAGATGCTGCTGCACCCGCTGAGTTTCTCCAGCCTTTTGTCTACCCTCGATTCTCCAGCATCTGCAGTTCCTTCTTTAACAATAACAATAATAGTCTGTGTAGAAGCTGTTCCTGAACCTGGACGTTACAGTTTTCAGGTTCCTGTACCTTCTTCCCGATGGCAGTGGTGAAATAAGTGTGTGGCCGGGGTGGGGGTGCGGGTCACGCATTGCTTTTGTGCTGCAATGTCAACTTATACATCTTAAATGTGCGGATAATGAATTCACAATCTGTGGGGATGTCCCCCTGATTCCTGGATTCCCAACTAATGATGAGTCCTCGTGTTCTGGTTCTTACCTATTTATTGTTTGGGATCTTGGCTTTCTTGGCAAGCCAACTGCTATTGCCCAACTCTTATCTGAGAGGTGCTATTTTTACTAGGCAAGTAACTGCAATGCTGCAACCATTGTTCAATCTTTAGGTTGGTGGATGGGATTCCAATTTAATGGGCTGTTTTGTCCAGAATGATGTCGAGTTTCTTGAGTTGCACACGTCCAGGCACATCTACCTTGTGTATCTAATTTGTTTAGTTTAAAGATGCAGCATGGACACAGACCCTTCGGCCCATCGGGTCCAGCGATCCCCGCACATTAACACTACCCCACACACACTAGGGACAGTTTTACAATTACACCAAGCCAATTAGCCTGCAGACCTGTACGTCTTTGGAGTAAGGGAGGAAACCAAAGATCTTGGAGAAAACCCAAGTGGTCACAGGAAGAACGTACAAACTCCGTACAGACAGCACCCGCAGTCAGGATCGAACCCGGGTCTCCGATGCGTTAAGGCAACAACTATACTGCTGCACCACCGTGCCACTCTAGGAGATGTCAGGAGCTGGATCATATGCTGGTATTTAGAGGGACATCTGGGCCCTAATGAGATTTAGGTATGCAGCTACCATCCAATGTCATAACTTAAATAACTAATAAAATTTAGATTTAAATACCCTGAGAACATGGTTTGTAAAACGAACATTAAAACAGTAAAACCTAGCATCTTCCCTGATGTTCTAGCCACAGTATATACTGTAGGCGGTGATCCCATTGAGTTTCCGTTCATTCTACACACACACCACCCATGGGATGTAGATGATGGGGAGTATGACAGTGATAATGCCATTTAATGTCAAAAATATGTGGTTAGGGGTGGAAGACTTTCAATGTTGGGTGAGCGCTACTTTTCGAACATCAGCGTTTAATGAATGAGGGCATAGACAGGTTTAGTGGCTGAGATCGTGCAAATGAAATTGAACTTTGGTCTGTTATAACTGGTTAATTATATCCTACTGCAAGAAGGGTTCTGACCTGAAACGTTACCTATTCCTTTTTCTCCAGAGATGCTGCCTGACCCTCTGAGCTACTCCATCATTTTTTGTCTCTCTTCGACTGAAACCCCAATTGTGAAGTCTTGTATTCTTTAGAATTATTCTATAGTTAGTTGCATTAAATGGGGTGGTCAGACATTCTCAGCTCTTCATAGAGTCATACAATTTGGAAACAGGCCTTTTGGCCCAACTTGCCCACACTGGCCAACAATGTCCCAGCTACACTAGTCCCACCCACCTGTGCTTGGTTCATATTCCTCCAAACCTGTCCTATCCATATACCTGTTTAACTGTCTCTTAAACAATTGGATAGTCCCTGCCTCAACTACCTCCTCTAGCAGCATGTTCCATACACCCATAACCCTTTGTGTGAAAAACCTATCCTTCAGATTCCTATTTAATCTTTTCCCCTTCACCTTGAACCTACGTCCTCTGGTCCTCGATTCCCCGACTCTGGGCAACAGACTCTGTGTATCTACCCGATCTATCCCTCTCGTGATTTTGTACACCTCTATACGATCCCCCCTCATCCTCGTGTGCTCCATGGAATAAAGTCCCGGCCTACTCAACCTCTCCCTATAGCTCACACCCTCCAGTCCTGGCAACATCCTCGTAGATCTTTTCTGAACCCTTTTCAAGCTTGACAATATCTTTCCTATAACATGGTGCCCAGAACTGAACACAATATTCTAAATGCGGTCTCACCAATGTCTTATACAACTGCAACATGACCTCCCAACCTCCATACTCAATACTCTGACTGATGAAGGCCAAAATGCCGAAAGCCTTTATGACCACCTTATCTACCTGCAACTCAACCTTCAAAGAACCATGCACCTGCACTCGTAGATCCCTCTGCTCTACAACACTACCCAGTAGGCTAACCATTTACTGTGTAGGTCCTGCCCTTGTTCCGCGTTTCAAAATGCAACACCTCACACTTCTCGGTATTAAATCCCATTAACCATTCCTCTGCCCGCCTGGCCAATCGATCCAGATCCTGCCACAATCTTTCACAACCATCTTCACTATCTGCAAAACCACTCACTTTTGTATCACCAGCCAACTTGCTAATCTTGCCCTGTACGTTCTCATCCAAATCATTGATGTAGATGACAAACAGTAACGGGCCCAGATGTCCCTTGAAGTCTCTTCAATGTCCCTTTTTCCCAAAGATCTGAGTAAGAGGAATGTATCAATGGTGGACAACATCCACCTTGCCTCATTTCCGAAGATAGGTTGGGTCCAACCAACTGGGCCTTACTCCAAGTCTATTAAACTCTTTGCGAAAGTACTTCTAACTCCCTGGGCATGTTTGAATGTACAGTTTAGTTTCAGTTTGGCTTATTGTCACATGTACCAAGGTACAGTGAAAAGCTTTTGTTTGCTTGCGAACCAGTTTCTGAGTGTAATTTACGTATTTTATTTATACTACAATTAAGATGACCTAGTGGCATCATTATTTGGTGAAGGTGCGTAGCTTATAGGGGAGACATTTGGAGCATTTGCAATTTTAATGATAAAGTAACATTTTACAATGATGTTTCAGCTCAGCTGCTTTGCTATTTTCAGTGAATAAATTGTTACTGGGGAACTATGTTCAAGTCAGAGCCAGCCCTGGGGTGCAGCCGGGCATTGCTGTCTGTATCCATAAATAAAAATGTCAGCTTTGTTAAACGTGCGCCTCTTACTGAGAAGTTCATTGAAAAATCTTTCTAGGAACTACTTGGTTCCTCTCCTGCTCATTCCGCCTTTTAACAAAATCTGCCTGCCGGCCACAAATGTTCAGAAAGTACCCTCAGAGTAGGCATCTCGCACTCCACCGATGGATGAAAGGGTCAAGAGCTTCAAATTCCTGGGCGTGCACATCTGTGAAGATCTTTCATGGTCCGAGAACACAGATGCAATTATTAAGAAAGCTCATCAGCGCCTCTACTTCCTGAGAAGATTACGGAGAGTTGGTCTGTCAAGGAGGACTCTCTCTAACTTCTACAGGTGTACAGTAGAGAGCTTGCTGACCGGTTGCATCGTGGCTTGGTTCGGCAACTTGAGCGCCCTGGAGAGGAAAAGACTACAAAAAGTAGTAAACACTGCCCAGTCCATCATCGGCTCTGACCTTCCTTCCATCGAGGGGATCTACCGCAGTCGCTGCCTCAAAAAGGCTGACAGCATCATCAAGGACCCCCGCCACCCTGGCCACACGCTCATCTCCCTGCTACCTTCGGGTAGAAGATACAGGAGCCTGAGGACTGCAACGACCCGGTTCAGGAATAGCTACTTCCCCACAGCCATCAGGCTATAAAACCTGGCTCGGACAAAACTATGAACATTAATATCCCTCCATCTGTTATTTGCACTTTATTAATTTATTAATTCATGTGTGTATTTACATATATAATTGTAGACAATGCCTACTATGTTCTGTTGTGCTATGCAAAGAAAGAATTTAATTGTCCTGTCAGGGACACATGACAATAAACTATTTTGACATGACATGACCTTAACATGGGGATCCTTGCTCCGAATCCTTGCTGGAATTAGCAGCTGAAGACTCAGGCAGACACACCTTGGATCCTACACAGGATTGGAGCTCATATCTTCTCCCTTCCCCATCTCACTTCCTTCCTCTTCCCCATCAGGATGTGCTGGCTCTAGAGAGGGTCCAGAGGAGGTTTACAAGAATGATCCCAGGAATGTTAACCAATGTTGAGCGTTTGTCGGCAATGGGCCAGTACTCGCTGGAGTTTGGAAGAATGAGGGGGGAACTCATTAAAACATCCAGAATACTGAAAGGCTTGGATAAGGGTGGATGTGGAGGGGATGTTTCCACTAGTGAGAGAGTGAAGGACTAGAGGTCATAGCCTCAGAGTTAAAGGATGTTCTTTTAGGGAGGAGATGAGGAGAAATTTCTTTAGTCAGATGGTGGTGAATCTGCGGAATTATTTGCCACAGAAGGCTGTAGAGGCCAAGTCAGTGGATATTTTTATTTTTAAGGCAGAGATAGATTGGTTATTGATTAGTACAGGTGTCAGAGGTTATGGGGAGAAGGCAGGAGAATGGAGTTAGAAGGGAGAGATAGATCAGCCATAATTGAATGGCGGAGTAGACTTGATGGGCCGAATGGCCTAGTTCTGCTCCTATTCCTTCTGACCTTGTGATCACTGTTCATTGTTCTCAGAACCATGGAGTGACAAATGCATAGCTAAATGAAGTAGGGTCACGACCCAGGACGTCACGTATTCCTATTCTCCAGAGATGCAGTGTGACCGGCTGAGTTACTCCAGCATTTTTGTGTCCACCTTCGGTGGAAGCCAGCATCTGCGGCTCCTTCCTACACATAATTGTTGTTGGTGTTGGGTTAACGAAGGTACGGTGAACGTCACTAACCCGAGATGCACTCGCTTTTCCCGTTGCAGCCTTTTGTGATTTACGACATGAACTCATTGAAGGTGGGCGAGGAGCGTATCACGTTCAAGCAAACGCCACTGCACGAGCAGAACGCGGAGGTAGAGATACGAATTTTCCAACGTTGCCAATTCCGCTCCGTGGAGGCAGTGAGGGAAATCACTGAATTTGCTAAATCCATCCCGGGATTCGTAAATCTCGACCTAAACGATCAAGTAACCCTTCTCAAATACGGTGTGTATGAAGTGATATTCAGCATGCTGGCTTCCCTGATGAATAAAGATGGCCTGCTGATTGCTGCAGGCCAGGGTTTCATGACCAGGGAATTTTTAAAGAGCTTAAGGAAACCCTTCTGCAACATCATGGAGCCCAAATTTGAATTTGCCGTGAAGTTCAATGGTTTGGGCCTCGATGACTCTGACATTGCGATATTTATTGCTGTGGTCATACTCAGTGGAGGTAAGAAATTCTACTTCTCATTGTGTCGAAAAATGTCTCTTCACATCATATTGTGCTAAAGTCTCTTCCATCACCACTTTTCTCTCCTGCTCTTCTTTGAATCCCTGCTGGTGTACGGTTCTGCTACATTAGTCGACTGTCTGGCCATTGTCCATAGGTAAGCCTTGGGAATAAGTGCTGGCTGTTCAAGCACGAGGGACATTCTGGGAGTAATGCCTCCGCTAATTATAATTATTCCTCGAGGTGGTGTAGCAGATGTATTACATTTTCTATTGGAATCATTCATGATTTGAAGTGCAGTAAAGCGTCCACATTGTTTCCAAGCAGTTTGCTGCCAAAGAAGATGAGATTATGTTATTCAATCTGTTCATTATATTCTCTGACACATCTATTAACGGAGGAATGCTCTGCCACCTCGACTTCTCACTAAAAGTAATTAATGCCACAATTATATTGGATCAGCATTATTTCACGGTACGATACGATAATAGTACCCACAGTCAATATGCGGGTTTCATCTATGTTCGAAACACTACACTTGAAGATATGAGACTCCGACTAGCAGGAAAATCAGACTGTTTCCATAAGACATGGTCTGCATTTATAAATATATTACAAGGATAAGGTGCAAGAATACCTCAAAAAAGTACCGGTGTCGGGTCTGGGTGAAGGGGGGAGAAAAACTGTCGAGTTGGTCGATTCCTTTTGCGAGATGTTTATAATAAAGTAACTGGCTTTTCTTTTTTTTCCTTTATTTTTTCCCCTTTTTTTCCCCTCTCCAGGGTCTATCTCTTAATTCCCGTTTCTAACTCTTCAAGGGTTTCCTTTCCCTCTGTCACACTTTGACACTTTGACATCTCTTCTTCACTTTTCTACTTTCTAAGCTGCTATTTTTCTCTCTATTCTAGAAACATAGAAACATAGAAATTAGGTGCAGGAGTAGGCCATTCGGCCCTTCGAGCCTGCACCGCCATTCAATATGATCATGGCTGATCATCCAACTCAGTATCCTGTACCTGCCTTCTCTCCATACCCTCTGATCCCCTTAGCCACAAGGGCCACATCTAACTCCCTCTTAAATATAGCCAATGAACTGGCCTCAACTACCCTCTGTGGCAGAGAGTTCCAGAGACCCACCACTCTCTGTGTGAAAAAAGTCTTTCTCATCTTGGTCCTAAAGGATTTCCCCCTTATCCTTAAGCCGTGACCCCTTGTCCTGGACCTCCCCAACATCGGGAACAATCTTCCTGCATCTAGCCTGTCCAACCCCTTAAGAATCTTGTAAGTTTCTACAAGATCCCCTCTCAATCTCCTAAATTCTAGAGAGTATAAACCGAGTCTATGCAGTCTTTGTTCATAAGACAGTCCTGACATCCCAGGAATCAGTCTGGTGAACCTTCGCTGCACTCCCTCTATGGCAATAATGTCCTTCCTCAGATTTGGACATCCTTCTCTCTTCCTTCTCTCTTTTCTAAAGCCTTAAAATAAAAAAATTAAGGGGTACAATGACTGTAATACAATACAAGGGATGTACACTGATGTACCTTACAGTACCGCTAATAAATAAAGATTTCTTTTAAAAATAAATTAATTTTTTAAAAAACAATAAAACTTCATTTATCCCAGGAGGGAAATTGATTCACAGTTCAGCTGTTTACTTGAATATTTTAGACTAATTGAGTGTAAATATTCTCTTTTGCATATATATTCTATTTGAACCGTGATATGTTAAAGGGTCTTAAAAGTGAAATTGGGAAGATAGGAGGACAGTATGTTCTCGTTAGAGTGAAGGACAAGGCTGGCAGGTTTGGGGACACTTGGCTGACGAGGGATATTAAAATTCCAGTCAGAAAAACTGGAGGCCTTTGCTATTTATGGGCAACACGGTTCATGCATAATGAGGGGTGTAGGAAATGGCGGGCTACGCAAGAGGGAAATTAGGAGGGCAACAAGAGAACACAACATTGCTCTGGCAGACCAGATAAAGGAACATCCTCAGAGATTCTGCATGTACTCTAAGAGCAAAAAGGGATAACCAGTGACAGAATAGGTTCCCTTAATCATCAACATCTCTCCAAGACAGACGTGAAGCTCACCGTTTGACCTGTTTTTACAAAATGTTAAATGGGCAGCTCGACATAGAATACAAGACCGACACCAAACCCAAACTAATTAGGAGCAGACGAGGGCATTCGATCCAATTTGAGATTCCAGCTACCAAGACAGATGTGTACAACAATTCATTCTTCCCCCGCACAATTAAAGCATGGAATAGTCTTCACCCAACTAGATGCAACTAAATTTAAGGTAGCTCTTTCTTCCCAAAAAACCCTTTCTGGCTTAAGTCCACCCTCCGCCACCTCCAGTTTAAATTCCATTTGGAATATTTTGGAGGACCAGGAAACCATGAAACCAAGAACATAGTCGTCCACATGTTGAGCTGCAGGGGATATGCCAGGTGAATACTTCTCTACGGTATTTACCGAGGTGAAGGGATGTCAAGGAATTGAAGGAAATGAGTAGTGATGTGTTGGACCACATCCAGTTACAAAAGAGGAGGTGCGAACAGCCTGAAAGAATATTAAGATGGATGAATAGCCTGGGCCTGGCTAAGAGTATCCATGGACATTGTTGGAAGCTCGGAAATAAATTGCTTGGATAGATGAAGCATAGATATTTTCTTCATCTTTAGCCACGGGGAAGGTACTGCAGGACTGAGAGAGGCTGATGTAAATTTATTTAAGTGGAGCTCTAACATCAAGCCAGGGAACTAATGTCTATTGAGCCTGACATCAGTGGTGGATAAGTTACTAGAGGGGATTCTCAAGGACAACATCGAGCATCATTTGTGGGAAAGCAAGGGCTCATTAGGGATAGCCAGCACAGCTTTGTGCATGAGAAGTGGGCGGCACGGTGACGCTGTGGTAGAGCTGCTGCCTTACAGCGCCAGTGACCCAGGTTCGATCCCGACTACGGGTGCTGCCTGTGTGGAGTTTGTACGATCACCCTGTGACCACGTGGGTTTTCCACGGGTGCTCCGGTTTCCTCCCACACTCCAAAGACGTGCAGGTCTGTAGACTAATTGGTTTCAGTAAAATTGTAAATTGTTCCAAGCATGTAGGATAGTGTTAGTAGTGTATGGGGTGATCGCTCGTCGGTGTGGGCTTGGTGGGCCGAAGGGCCTATTTCCACACTGCATCTCCAAAGTCTAAAGTCTCTAAATTACGCGTCACCGATGTGAGAGAGTTTTCTGAAGAAGACATCCAGAGAATTTATGATATAAGGGCAGAGGATGTCTATATGGACTTTAGCAAAGCCTTTGACAAGGTCCCCCAAGGTAGACTAGTCCGGAAGGTTGGATCACAGGGGATCCAGGATGAGCTTGCCACCTGGATTTACAATGCGCTCAGCAGAAGGGCTTCAGAGGGTGGCAGTGAGCGTTGCTCTTCCGATTGGAGGTCTGTGACCAGTGTGTACTGCAAGACTCTGTGCTGTTTATCTTCAACATTAATGATTTGGATAACAATGCAGTAAATCTGCAGTTGACACCAAGATTGGTGGTGAAGCGCGCACGGAACAAGGCCATCTGTACGTTTACAAAAGGAAGAGGATCAGCTAGAGAAGTTGGCCAAGGAACAGCACATGGAGCTTAAAGGGCCGGTCCCACCATGCGAGTTTACCCAAGAGCTCTCCCGAGTTTAAAAAAAAATCAAACTCGTGGTATTCTTCGAACTCATACGACCTTCCACGAGTATGTTCACGAGCTCCTACGAGGAAAAAAGTAACCATTTTTTTCATCACGAGTATTATTTTACCCGTGACGTTTTTTCAACACTGGGAAAAATGTCCACGAGTAAAACAAATACTTGTGATGAAAAAAATGGTTACTTTTTCCTCGTAGGAGCTCGTGAACATACTCGTGGAAGGTCATAGGAGTTCGAAGAATACCACGAGTTTGATTTTTTTTTAACTCAGGTGTGCTCTTGGGTAAACTCGCATGGTGGGACCGGCCCTTCACTCTGACCAGCGTCAGGTGAAACATCAAAGCAGGACAGGACTTGCACGGGGAACTGTGGTGCCCTGGAGAGCTTTGTAGATCCCTGAGAGTGGCAACACCGGTAAACAGGAAGGGGGGGGTTTGGATCATGGTCTGCATGAGTTGGTACAAGATGTTGGTGAAGCCACATTTGGAATATTGTGGTCACCCTGCTGTATGGAGGATGCAATGAAGTAGCAATGGGTGCAGGAAAGATTCACTGGGATGTTACCAGGATTTGAGGCAGTAAGTATTATGATCAGCTGAAATGAGGGATGACCTGACAGAGGAAACCAAATCATGCGATTTTGTTGATTTACAGTAGATACGGTGAATGATCATAGAAACATAAACATAGAAATTAGGTGCAGGAGTAGGCCATTCGGCCCTTCGAGCCTGCTCCGCCATTCAATATGATCATGGCTCATCATCCAACTCAGTATCCCGTACCTGCCTTCTCTCCATACCCTCTGATCCCCTTAGCCACAAGGGCCACATCTAACTCCCTCTTAATAGAAACATAGAAATTAAGTCCCGAACTAGCAGTCACAGGTTTAAAGTGAGAGGAGAAAGACTTAAAAGAGATCTGAGGGGCAACTTCATTACTTAGAGGGTGGTGTGTATATAGATTGAGCAGCCAGAGGAAGCTGTAGAGACTGGTTCAATGGCCATGTGTAAAATACATTTGGACAGGTACATGCATAGGAAAGGTTTAGAGGGATACAGGCCAAGTGCAAACAAAACAGGGCTAACCCACTTATAAAACCTGGTTGGCATGGATGGGCTGGTGGAAGAAGTCCCTGTCCATGTACTCCATTCATTCGATAGTGCACCTAGTTACATGTTAATATGTTTGTTAAGGCCCTGTCCCACTTAGGAGACCTAAACAGCAACCTATGGTGACCTTGCCCGCCACCCAAGGTTTCCATGAGGTTACCAGAGGTTTTGGTCACTCTCCCTAATGGTCGAAAGTGGGACAGGGACTAACCACCCACTCTGTATTCTGAGTCTGATGAAAATGAATATGAATTGAATGTGAAGATGGTAGAGGGGGCGGCACGGTGGCGCAGCGGTAGAGTTGCTGCCTTAGAGCGCTTGCAGCGCCAGAGACCCGGGTTCGCTCCCGACTACGGGTGCTATCTTTACGGAGTTTGTACGTTCTCCCCGTGACCTGTGTGGGTTTTCTCCGAGATCTACGGTTTCCTCCCACACTCCAGTCGTACAGGTATGAAAGTTAAATGGCTTGGTATAAATGTAAATTGTCCCTAGTATATTTAGGACAAGTGTGCAGGGATCGCTGGTTGGTGTGGACTCGATGCGCCAAAGGGCACTTTATATCTAACCGAAACTAATTTCACAGGATTCAGCAAAACAATGAATGAACCTCCAACGTGACCCCTCCACTCGCCACATCTTCCCATCTCCCCCCCTGTCTGCCTTCCGCAAAGACCACTCCCTCCGCTACTCTTCCTATCCCTCCCGCTTCCCTTCCCTCCTCTCCCGGGCACTTTCCCTTGCAACCGCAAGAGATGCTACACTTGTCCCTTCACCTCCCCCATCCACTCCTTTCAGGGACCCAAGCAGTCCTTCCAGGTCCGACAGAGATTCACCTGCACCTCCTCCAACCTCATCTATTGCATCCGCTGCTCCAGATGCCAGCTGATCTATATTGGTGAGACCAAGCGGAGGCTTGGCGATCGTTTCGATGAACACCTCCGCTCGGTCCGCAATAACCAACCCGACCTCCCGGTGGCTCAGCACTTCAACTCCCCCTCCCATTCCGTATCCGACCTCTCGGTCCTGGGCCTCCTCCACGGCCAGAGTGAGCAACACCGCAAGTTGGAGGAACAGCATCTCATATTCCACTTGGGGAGTCTGCATCCTCTGGGCTTAAACATTGAATTTTCTCAATTCTGTTAACCCTGGCTGCCTCCTCCCCTTCCCACCTCTCCCTCAGCCCTCGGGGCCCTGGCATTCCTTCTCTCTCTATCTCTCCCCCACCCAAGTCACACTAGCTTCTCATTTTCACACTACAAACAGCTTACAATGGCCTGTTTCCTTTATCATCGATACTTTTTTGCATATCTTTCATTCATTGTTCTTTATCTCTCCACATCACCGTCTATATCTCTCGTTTCCCTGATCCCTGACCAGTCTGAAGAAGGGTCTCGACCCGAAATGTCGCCTATCTCCTTCGCTCCTTAGATGCTGCTGCACCCGCTGAGTTTCTCCAGCCTTTTGTGTACCCATAGTGCTTTGATGGTTGCATTTGGTATTGATTTTTAATTTTATATTCAAAATCAATATTAAGAGCAACATTATCGAATTTGAGCATACATCTGTAATAGTGTATCTGGAAAGCTCTAAGCAACTTGTTACATTCATTCCCAGCAAGGATTATTTACTTATTTTCATTATTTTGGAGACATTGTGTAGAGCTAGGAGGCAAATAATCTTGTCTGAAGATTAGCTATTCACATAGAATCAGAGAAATCTTGAGCTTGTATGTTCTTGGATAATTAAAACATATTGAGCTAAGCCTTTGCTTAGGGCTCAATTTAAATGCAATCACATTAAATTATTCTGATTATAGTGTGCAAAACCAATGTAATCCAGGAATGACAACAGGTGTGTACAAGTCGCTTGCACCCTGATCCACCACAGATAGTGTGTAGGAAGGAACTGTAGATAGTTGCTGGTTTAAATCGAAGATAGACACAAAATGCTGGAGTATCTCAGCGGGCCAGGCAGCATCTCAGGAATCCCATTCCTTCTCTCCAGAGATGCTGCCTGTCCCGCTGAGTTACTCCAGCATTCCGTGCCTATCTACTACAGATATTCCCAGGGTACAAATGCCTGCCTTATCTACAGCTCATCGATGTAAACGAGTGTTTGTGGAGATCGGCAGGATGGATTTGCCAGCTACTGCGGGGCAACAGACATCTTCTGCCAAGTGACAATGGTGCACTTCCATGTCCCCTTTCCCCTCGCCTCCACGCACCAAAGATACAACAATCACTGAGTCATTGTGGCTGTCTGGCAGCCGCTCCTGCTGCCGGCTCGCTCTCACCTCATAGCAGCCTCTGTGATCATATGGTCGTAAAGGTTAGGTCTTTATTCTTTGGAGCGCAGAAGGTTAAGGGGGGACTTGATTGAGGTCTTTAAAATGATGAAAGGGATAGACAGAGTTGACGTGGATAAGCTTTTCCCATTGAGGGTAGGGAAGATTCAAGCAAGAGGGTATGACATGAGAATTAAGGGACAGAAGTTTAGGGGTAACATGAGGGGGAACTTATTTACTCAGAGAGTGGTGGCTGTGTGGAATGATCTTCCAGCAGAAGTGGTGGAGGCAGGATCGATTTTAACATTTAAAAGTAAAGTGGATAGGTATATGGACGGGAAGGGAATGGAGGGGTATGGTCTGAGTGCAGGTAGATGGGACTAGGGGAAAATAAATGGTCGGCACGGACTGGAAGGGCCGAGAAGGCCTGTTTTCCATGCTGTAATTGTTATATGGTTATATGTTATAAGATAAAAGTGATAGGAGAAAAATCAGGCCATTTGGCCCGTCAAGTCTTCTCCACCATTCCATCATGGCTGATCTATCTCTCCCTCCTAACCCCATTCTCCTGCCTTCTCCCCATAACCCCTGATCCACTACATGATTCATATCCGACCTACGTACCATTTAGGTTACGAACAGTTCTCACTCCTGTCGTAACCTGCATTGTTACAAATACTGAACAGAGCTGAATGATTTCAATTTCTAACGACAAAGTGTTGACAATTCTCATGAATCATGATTTTTTTTTTTTAATTCAAGAAATTCTGCATTTAAACAAAAAATAATCTGTGGAAGTTACAGTGGATTTGCTCAGGCAATGGTATTTTTGATTTGTTAATCTCTACCCTGTACAGATGCAGACCTTTAAAGACGACCTAGCGGCTAAATACTCTGAACAAAAGTGTCCTGTAAAATGTTTCAGCATTGGCTAGACACCATCTTCCCAGTGGGCCTAGCACTCTAAACTCTCAATTTCATCAGCATAAGATCATGAACCTGGTTTTTATCAGCTAACATCTACTTGGGATAGCATGGAATATTTTAAAGAGCACCCATATAAATATGAATAGTTTCTTGTTGTATGGGATTCTTGTTTAGGCATTTTGAAGTGTTGCTGCAATCTTCAAATACATTTCTTAGAGACTGGTCTCTTCATGATTATCTGGTTATGGTGGGGGGAAGAACTTCAAGGAAGGTGAGCCAATCATAACTCTCGTCAAGACTCCCATTTTGCAAGCTCTCTAATAGTTTTGTTCAGAGATACAGCGCAGAAACAGGCCCTTCAGCCTTCTGGGTCCGCACTGACCCGCGATCCCCGCACATTGACACACACTAGTGACAATTTATACTTGTATCACGGCAATTTGCCTACAAACCTGTACGTCTTTGTAATGTGGGAGGAAACCGAAGACCTCGGTGAAACCCCACACAATCACGGGGAGAACGTACAAACTCCGTACAGACAGCACCCGTAGTCAGAATTGAATAGAAAATAGGTGCAGGAGTAGGCCATTCGGCCCTTCGAGCCTGCACCGCCATTCAATATGATCAAGGCTGATCATCCAACTCAGTATCCCGTACCTGCCCTCTCTCCATACCCCCTGATCCCTTTAGCCAAGGGCCACATCTAACTCCCTCTTAAATATAGCCAATTAACTTGCCTCAACTTCCTTCTGTGGCAGAGAATTCCAGAGATTCACCACTCTCTGTGTGAAAAATGTTTTTCTCATCTCGGTCCTAAAAGATTTCCCCCATATCCTTAAACTGTGACCCCTTGTCCTGGACTTCCCCAACATTGGGAACAATCTTCCTGCATCTAGCCTGTCCAACCCCTTAAGAATTTTATACGTTTCTATAAGATCCCCCCTCAATCTTCTAAATTCTAGCAAGTACAAGCCGAGTCTATCCAGTCTTTCTTCATATGAAAGTCCTGACATCCCAGGGATCAGTCTGGTGAACCTTCTCTGTACTCCCTCTATGGCAAGAATGTCTTTCCTCAGATTTGGAGACCAAAACTGTACGCAATACTCCAGGTGTGGTCTCACCAAGACCCTGTACAACTGCAGTAGAACCTCCCTGCTCCTGTACTCAAATCCTTTTGCTATGAATGCTAACACAGCCTGCTGCACCTGCATGCCTACTTTCAATGACTGGTGTACCATGACACCAAGGTCTCATTGCATCTCCTCTTTTCCTAATCGGCCACCATTCAGATAATAGTCAACTTTCCTATTTTTGCCACCAAACTGATAACCTCACATTTATCCACATTATACTGTATCTGCCATGCATTTGCCCACTCACCCAGCCTATCCAAGTCACCTTATTGCCTCCTAGCATCCTCCTCACAGCTAACACTGCCCCCCAGCTTCGTGGCATCCGCAAACTTGGAGATGTTGCATTCAATTCCCTCGTCCAAATCATTAATATATATTGTAAATAGCTGGGGTCCCAGCACTGAGCCTTGTGGTACCCCACTGGTCACTGCCTGCCATTCTGAAAAGGACCCTTTTACTCCTACTCTTTGCTTCATGTTTGCCAGCCAGTTCTCTATTCACATCAACACTGAACCCCCAATACCGTGTGCTTTATATTTGTATACTAATCTCTTATGTGGGACCTTGTTGAAAGCCTTCTGAAAGTCCAGATATAACACATCCACTGGTTCTCCCTTATCCACTCTACTAGTTACATCCTCGAAAAATTCTATAAGATTCGTCAGACATGTTTTACCTTTCGTAAATCCATGCTGACTTTGTCCAATGATTTCACCACTTTCCAAATGTGCTGCTATCCCATCTTTAGTAACTGACTCTAGCAGTTTCACCACTACCGATGTTAGACTAACTGGTCTGTAATTCCCTGTTTTCTCTCTCCCTCCCTTTTTAAAAAGTGGGGTTACATTAGCTACCCTCCAATCCTCAGGAACTACTCCAGAATCTAAAGAATTTTGAAAAATTATCACTAAGGCATCCACTATTTCTGGGGCTACTTCCATAAGTACTCTGGGATGCAGCCTATCTTGCCCGGGGGATTTATCGGCCTTTAATCCATTAAATTTACCTAACACCACTACCTGGCTAACCTGGATTTCACTCAGTTCCTCCATCTCATTTGACCCGCGGCCCCCTGCTATTTCCGGCAGATTATTTATGTCTTCCTTACTGAAGACAGAACTAAAGTAGTTATTCAATTGGTCTGCCATGTCCTTGTTCCCCCTGATCAATTCACCTGTTTCTGACTGCAAGGGAACCTACATTTGTTTTAACTAATCTTTTTCTCTTCACATATCTATAAAAACTTTTGCAGTCAGTTTTTATGTTCCCTGCCAGTTTTCTTTCATAATCTATTTTCCCTTTCCAAATTAAGCCCTTCGTTCTCCTCTGCTGGACTCTGAATTTCTCCCAGTCCTCTGGTAGGCTGCTTTTTCTGGCTAATTTGTACGCTTCACCTTTTGTTTTGATACTATCCCTGATTTCCCTTGTTATCCATGGATGCAGTACCTTCCCTGATTTATTCTTTTGCCAAACTGGGATGAACAATTGTTGTAGTTCATGCAGTCTTTAAATGCCTTCCATTGCATATCCACAGTCAACCCTTTTAGAATCAATTGCCAGTCTATCTTGGCCAATTCACGTCTCATACCCTCAAAGTTACCTTGCTTTAAGTTCTTCTGAATTAACAATGTCACTCTCCATCCTAATGAAGAACTCAACCATATTATGGTCCCTCTTGCCCAAGGGGCCATGCACATCAAGACTGCTAACTAACCCTTCCTCATTACTCAATACCCAGTCAAGAATAGCCTGCTCTCTCGTTGGCTCCTCTACATGTTGGTTTAGAAAACTATCCCGCATACTGGCGCTGTACGGCAGCCACTCTACCACTGTGCCACCGTGCCTCCCAGGGTCAATAGTTTGACCTACTGCATAGTTTGTAGTCACAATATGTTTTGTCTCAGAAAGTTCCTAACAAACTTCAATGTCATGTGGTATGGCAATGTGGCCTCGTATCATGAATCTTAGAAGTAGATTTAATGATCTCCATGGCAATCAGCTCCACAAATAACAACAATAAGAACATTTGAAGGGTGATTCGTACATTTTAAATTACTCCTCATAAACCTGTAAATGTTTCTCATTGCCATTACTGCTTCCACACAAAATAAAATACAAAGCCTGAATTCTTCACCAAGAAAACCTGAACTGAAAAAATTATAATGATGATTGATGGACTTTTGTTGTACAGAGGTATGAAGGAATTTGCAGCACTGCTAAATGGATTAATCTACCATTCAGGCATAATTTAAATGAATGGTTGAGTAGGTTGTTCCGTATCATTCATTCTTCTTCCCACATACAGAGCAGAGTATTGAACTGCACTTTAAATGAGAAGACATTGTCATTTTAGTTCTAAACAAACATCCCATTTTATGTTTGTTTAGAACTTAGTCCAGGAAATCATATCCCCACTTTGTTGAAGTTATTTCCCCTATCGTTCAATCATTTTGTATTTCCAGGAGGTTATCTGTTAATTGCAAAAGCAGATGTCATTTGTACGCCACGAACTGTCCATATGTCCTTTCTATGTTTTGGTACATTTAGCATGAAGACCAAATGTCCTCTACTCTTCTGCACAATTTTAAGAATAGCTACATCAGTGAATCAAACTTCAGATTTGGAGTTTTGCACATGCATTATAAGGTCCCCTGCCTTCTCCCCATAATCCCTAGCACCCCTTACTATTCAAGAATCTATCTATCTCTGCCTTAAAAATATCAATTGTCAGCCTCCACAGCCTTGTGTGGCAAATTCTACAGATTCACCGCCCTCTGACTAAAGAAATTCCTCCTCATCTTCCTGATGGAACATCCTTTAATTCTGTTGCTGCGACCTCTGGTCCTAGACTCTCCCACTAGTGGATATAATATGTCTTCACATCATTCAACAAAAGATACATTTCTGCCCCATCACCCCAATCAAAGAAAATGTTAAAATGATAAGACAACTGGCATTTTTTTTGAGAATTGTCTTTTGAAAGAGAACTGATTATAAACTTTGAAGATAAAGTAGGTAGTTGGTCTAGGGGTATGATTCTCGATTTGGGTGTGAAGGATCCGGGTTCAAATCCTGGATGAACCCATCTTTCATGTGGATATGCGATCTGATATAACTTTATTTATCCCAGAAAGGAAATTGATCTGCCAACTGTCATAAACTACAAGATACATGAAACATCTAATTAAAGTGATGAGTGGAAAGGGATGGGGATGTGCAAAGATTGGGGGGGGGGGTGTGGGTGGGGGGTGGGGAGGCAGTCTACCTCACGACAGGATGGGGAGGAGTTGTACAGTTTAATAGCCATGGGGGAAAGGGATCTCCTGTGGCGTTCTGTGCTGCATCTTGGTGGAACTGAAGAGCTGAAGGTGTTCCTCAGGAACATGCAGGAAATGGAGGGATATGCATCATGTGCAGGCAGTGAAGCTTAGTTTAATTTGACATCATGTTCAGCGCGGAGATTGTGGGCTGGACAGCCTGTTCATGTGCTGTTTGTAAGTTCTATGTAACAGCTTCAAGGAATATACTTCAGGTTTTCACTTCAGACTCTGTTCTAAGTTATGGATTTTTTTTCCTCTGCATTTCTGTCTCCCTGACACTTTTTCTTTTCATTTAAACAAGTTTTTTGTCATCTGTCTTAACGTTCCCTATGTGACTTTTATTCGACATGTTCCTTTGATGTTTCCGCAAAGCAATTTGCGTTGTTAAAATATAATAAATGCAAGCTGAGGATATTATAATTTGAATATGAAACTCTACCTTCTTCTAGATCGACCTGGATTGCTAAACGTTAAACCAATAGAAGATTTGCAAGACAGCATCTTACAGGCACTTGCTTTTCAGCTCAAGATGAACCACCCAGATACGCCGCAGTTATTTGCAAAATTGCTTCAGAAAATGACTGACCTCAGACAGATTGTCACTGAGCATGTACAACTTCTGCACACAATCAGAAAAACTGAGGCAGAAATGAGTCTCCATCCACTCCTGCAAGAAATATACAGGGACTTGTATTAGAGATCCTCACCCTGAATCACTGACAAACCAGTTTATCCCTCACCAAGGGCACTGTTTTATTATCTGGTCTTAACAAATGACCATCATGCCTCCACCAAGCATCAAAGGAATAGTTTGTGGAATAGCAACTAACTCCAACAAGCAAATGCTTAGGAAAAGGATATTTTCCATAGCAAGAATTATTTTCTTTTGGATGGCACCTGAAGAATCCATTGACTGTTCCAAAAATCGGTTCTTCATGGAAGTATATTTTTTATTGAATTGTGAGGAATAAATTAAAAAAAATAATGCCCAGAGAATTCACATTTTAACATTTTTCTAATGATCATTTTTTTTTGTGTGTGTGAACTCTGTGATGCCCTTTAGGACCGCACTTGTAGTGTCTCGTCATTATTTTCATGAATAAGATTGAAGCTTTAACTGAAACATTGCTACTATCAGCGATCATTATTTCAGGTATCTCTTGCCAAGTGTCTTACTAAAAGATTTCTGTTTTTCTTTAAAGAAAAGTCCAGATGTATATTTAATTATACAACTGGGTTTAATTCTGGACATTCAAATTCACAATATTTGAATGGTTATTTTTTATTACTTTAGACTCAGTACTAAATCCTTTGAATAATTTGAAAGGTGTGTTGAAAATTCTTGCTGCCAAGTAAGTTTTCAAGGAAATAGAAAATGCACCAAACGAAAAAGAATTAATTCATATTAAAGTTATTTTCATTGTTTTCAATGCAAAGAGTTTTTAACCAAACAATGTGACAAAGTAGTAACATTGTACTGTTGTACAATCTACAAAGAGCTCAACATACTTACACTGGATACTCTGTGGGGCCAACAGAAAAAATGCAATATCTGTCTAAAATGTAAAAATCTTTATTAAAATAATTCTGAGTGTAATTTAACATTATGAATATTACAATGAAGGATATAGAAGCTTTTCCAAAGAGATTGTGTACCTTAATTTGTAACTGTCTATATGCAATAGATTCAATTCAAAAGTTATGAAAAAAGGCTAATTAGTTAGTACAAATACGATTATAATTACTGAAGCATTGCTGAAGCACCTGTGTGCATATTTAGAGTTTTGTTGTTACAAGTCTGGTTTGAAAGGAAGTCTTTGAGATAAAAGTGTATCCCTTTCATCGCAACCTGTCCTATCACTAATTTGAAGAGATCCATGAATGCTTTTGTCATTTGCACCGGATATGGAAAATGAAATTCTGACTTGCTGCAGCCTTACAGGTATATCAGATGCAATAACAATACTCAATGTACAATAAAGTATCCGTTATTCTAGGTAAACCAGACGATGACAGTGCGAAACCCAAAATACATGGAGCAGCCTCAGTGGTACAAATTCTGTGGTGGTTCGGTACAGTTGAGGTGGTTGAGGAAGATTGTGGTTAAGGTTTTACTGGGTTGTTCAAAAACCTGATGGTTGAAGGGAATAAGCTGTTCCTGAGCCTGGAGGGAATGATTCACGGGCTCCTGTATCACCTATCTGATAGCAGCAAGAAGAGTGCATGGCCCGGGTATTGTGGTGTGTTTCCTGTAGATGACTTAAATGGTGAGGATTCAGTACCCGTGATGAACCAACAACCAGCAGTGTTTTTCTTTAAGCCTCCTCCATTCTTGAGCATTTGAATTTTCAAATAAGGCCATGATACAACCGGTCAGTATGTTCTCTACCATAGCTGAGGTTCAATAGAGTATTGGTGAGATACCAAATCTCCTCACACGTCTGAAGAAGTAATCATTGATATGTGTAGGTAGGATCCTGCTGATGCCTGAAGAAGGGTCTCGAGCCAAAACGTCACCCATTTCTTCTCTCTAGATATGCTATGTGTCTCGCTGAGTTACTCCGGCTTTTTGCATCTATCTAGGATCATTGATGTGTTTTGTTGTAATTCCATTAATTTGTAATGGAGAGCTCGCCAGAGATGCTTACACCCAGGAACTTGAAGCTGTTAACTCTCTCCAACACTGCCAACCAAGACTGGTGCATTGTCTTTCAGCTTTCCTTTCCTCAAGTTAACAATAGGTCTTGCTAGCATTGAGAGCAAAATTGTTGTTCTGGCACTCTAGATTCAACTATTTATATTTGAGATATTCAACTAGATCATAAGATCCTAAGTGATAGGAGCAGAATTAGGCCATTCAGCCCATCGTTTGCTCCACCATTCAATCATGGCTGATCTATCTCTCCCTCCTAACCCCATTCACCTACTTGCTCCCCATAACCCGTACCAAACAAGAATCTATCTATCTTTAAAAATATCCACTGACTTGGCCTCCACAGCCTTCTGTGGCAAAGAATTCCACAGATTCCACCACCCTCTGACTAAAGAAATTCTTCCTCATCTTCTTACTAAAAGAATGTCCTTTAATTCTGGGGCTGTGACCTCTAGTCCTAGACTCTCCCAGTGCCCATGCCCTGCCTCATCGTTACCTGTCATTTGCATTGTTGGCATATTTAAAGAGTTGCTACACAGTGACGGGCACAGAGAGAGTAGAGCTGGGATCTAAACACACAGCCTTTGTGTCCCTTGTACGGAGGCTCAGCGGAGACGAGGTGTGTCTTGTGCGGAGGGTCAGTGGGAGGAGGTGTTTCTTGCTAAAGTTGAGGATACATGTGCATAAGGAACAGTAGAGACCTGGTTCCCCGAATTTGACAATGAGGTTGTGAACTCTACGATTTAATAGGAATCTGAGCGGTAATATTTTCACACAAAGGGTGGTGGGTGTATGGAACGAGCTGCTAGAGGAGTTAGTTGAGGCAGGGACAATCGCAAAGTCTCAGAAGCATTCGGATAGGTACATGGATAGGACAGATTTAGAGGGATTATAGGCCTCTAAGCAGGCAGGTGGGACTAGTGTAGATAGGTCATGTTGGTCGGAGCAGGCAGATTGGGCCAAAGAGCCTGTTTCTGTGCTGTACTGCTCTCTGTGTGGTTTTCCATGTAGGTTGTTCTACAGCTCTGCACTTTGGGCACATAAGTGTTAAATACATTAACACCAAATGTCATGGTTAAAAATGCTTCTTGCTAAATAATTAAACTGGTGGTGACTTTCTCTACAATGAGAATGGTGTCCACGAAGAAATGCATATTGTTTAGATGACATTAAATGTTTATTTATAAAAGAGGGATTCTCACTTTTGTTCACATTTCTTTTTCATGTTTTTTGGAGACGTGAAGTTGCCATTTGTCCCTTTGAGTCTACGCCCGTCCTCAGAATATTCCCATTACTCCCATTCCAATCTTATTCTGTGCCAAATATACATCAACCTCAACCCCCAACCCAATTGCTCTCCCCTGACTGACCTGTGCGAGGAGTACAGGATTTGCAGCCTAGGTGCCAATTCATTTCCCAGAACATCATTAGGATGAGGGAGAATTCTGAGGCATCGAGAGGAAACCTATGCCATCACATGAGGAAGAAAAAGAAACTCCACACCGACAACACCAATGGTCGGGATTGAACCCACACCTCCAGAGCTGTCAGGCAGCAGTACTAGTTAGATGGATGCTGTGTCACCTGATATTTTTGTTCAAGTCGAGTCAAGTCACTTTTATTTCCATAGCACTTTAAAAAACAACTCTCGCTGGCCAAAGTGCTTTACATTGCTCCCCTCCATCTTTTTTAAAACAAACCCACCAAATATTATTGCTGATTTTGATCTCACCTTACAGGGGTCTTGCGTGACTGAGCATCGGAGTGCAGGGTCTTCTGTTAGTTACAGCCAAATAAAGACTGGACAGCAGGAAACCTTTAGATCCGGTGTACTTCACCCCCTATTTTAACGTAATATATGCAAGCTTACTTTTATATTTACATTGCAATTTATTTTATGTTGACACTTATAATGGAAGCTGCTTATGCTATAATACCATGCCTGCACTGCTCAAATTACAGCATGTCAAGCTGCAAAGCCAATTGTATCGTCTGTGGTTTTTACACACCACCAAAATTAAGTTGAAGTTTTAAAATCAGTCGCAGACTAAATTGACACTTCCAAGCCTAATTCCGTATTTCCTTGCAATGGCATGCCTGTGCACAAGTATTTGGATGATTAGCAGTAACATCTCTTACCATGCAACATACATCTAATACCAATGTAACACTCAATTATGTGTATACATCTGGAAGCAAGATGGGTCCGACCCTGGAGACAAGACCTTAATGCTAGGATGTTGCCAGATGATGGAAGCCAGCCACAGAAGACATTGTATTCTTCTCCTATGCACTGGTGAAACATATTTAATTTTTGGTATGTTGCATTTTTTGAACGTGGGGGGCACCAGCCTCTTAGGTCCTCGCCCTGGGTGTTCAACTTACAGTCAAAGAGTGATACATTGTGGAAACAGGCCCTTCAACCCAACTTGCCCTCGCATGTCCCACCTACGCTAGTCCCATCTGCCTGTGTTTGGCCAGATATCCCTCCAAACCTGTCCTATCCATGTACCTATCTAACTATTTCTTAAACGTCGTGATAGTCCATACCTCACCTCCCTCCTCTGGCAGCTCGTTCCATACACCCACCACCCTTTGTGTGAAAAACGTACCCTTCAGATTCCTATTCAAGTTTTTCCCCTTCACCTTAAATCTATGTCCTCTAGTGCTCGATTCCCCTACTCTGGGCAAGAGACTTTGCATCTACCCCATCTATTCCTCCCATGATTTTATACACCACCAGAAGATCACCTGCACTCCAAGGAATAGAGTCCTCTTCCTATAGCTTAGAATCCTCAAGTCCTGGCAACACCCTCGTAAATCTTCTCCGTCCCCTTTCCAGCTTCCCCATTATGATGTCAGAGAAACCACACCGTAACTCCTCACCTAAGGTCAGCACCTCGCCACTTGTGGTGGCAATTCCCAACAACAGCCTTCATTTCCGTCTGACTTTACAGTTTATATGTGTACAGTGTCAAATCACTGCTCCTCTGTCGTGTCTCTGTATACTTCTCGCAACGCACGTGCAATGCAATTTTAGACCAGCCGGTTTACATAGATAAGTGTGAATAATTGTGAACAAAACTTCATGAAAGAAAAACTATGGCAGGGAATACTCAGTTGTAAGATATATGCATACAATGTTGAATTCACTCCTGTCACTTATGTACACTCGTCCTTAAACAATGCATAACAAGGGCTGATGAAACTTGTTTCAATCAGAATGACAGAGCAGAATTAATGTGAACAATAGCATCTGAATCAGACTAACTTCAGTGCTGACTCTGCCTAAAAGCTTCAGACTGAGACAATATTCTATCAGTTTAAATAAATGTGATGACATTTTTACTTATTGAGGTGCACTCTCTTAAGTCAATCTTTTAAGGGCACGAATTTCACTGACCTAATGATTTTTAATTGATGGAACATCACAACCTAACTAAAAACACCAGCATGTGTTGTGGAATCGTCCAGGGTTCAATGTGGCTGTATTAATTCACATCTAAGTGCAATTTCATAATGCATTACGAAGCTCTGGAATATCTTTAAGAGATGCCAATTAATAGTTTTTCTGTTCTTTCTGAAAAATAATATATGCAGACCTGCCAGCAAGGGGTTAACAACATTACATTAACTTCTGCTAAAACCGGGATATGTTTCGGGGATATTGTGTCGCCTCTTTATTTGGAAACATGTGTGGGCCAACAGAAATGATTGTTCAAATCATCTGGTGGTAATGTTTGCCAAATTGTTTATGATATATTGCACCACCAGTAAAGAGAAGCCCATTGTGAATATCAGAATGTCTCCGCTAGCTGGGGAGGGAAGGAGGAGCCACAGTATTACTGGCTCCCTTGTATTATGTGGAAACTTGGCAAGACTACGTTGGACTTCCTCCTGCTGTTGGTGTTGATGATTAACTGGTTCTGTTGAATCAGCAAATCCACAGTCGGGTTTAGATCCCGGCTGATTACATTGCGCCAAATTCTCTTCATATTTTCTGCCAAACTATAAACAAATAGCTTTGTTTTCATTTTACAAATGTGAATAGTTCTGTGAAACTCTCTGAGAAAAATTTCCATCAAATCATGCAATATGATGAAACCACTTGCAGCTTTAAGGTTTTGTAAATCAGCAAGAACTTTAATGGGTTTTTATTTCAGTATATATTGTCTCCACGAATATTTCCGAAAAGTAAAACAAGGTTGCTTTGCATATATGTGTATTTTTTAGTCCTTGACAAAAGTAAATAAGGGACAAAATCAAATTATATGGCATGAGGTGTTAGCCACCAAACAATGGCAATTAAAACTTAATGATGTACATTTGATAGCTTTAGATATTCATACTAATACTATTTTATGAACCACAGTTTTTCTACAATGCAATGAAAAATATTAAAGTGTATAACTTTAAAGGCACTCGCGTAGGGTCAAATCTATGATGTTTTTCAAAACAAAGAATAGATTATCAATAGGTTAACTTATTGTTGTGGAACTTTAAAAATGAATGACATACGACAATGCATTTTGATTAAATTTCCCAATTTCAGGCATTACATAAAATGTGTCAAACCTGAGCCCTTGTATTATAATGACAACTCATCAATAAAAAGTTAAATGCTTCATTCATTGTTTTATTTCTCTTAAAGACAATTACAAATCTGAAGAAGTGCTTTTGAAATTACACCGGGGTAATGATATGCAAATTATTTGTAGATTTTGTAAGCGTATAGAGATGTTTTGAACATGTGTGAAATGTAGTAAATAACATTCAGGGATTTTTATTTAGTTTATTTTATCGTCCAGCTTTGCTTCTGGCGCATCCTATCACGTCCAGAGGTATTATTTGTTATTACGTTAAAATGTACTGTAGGCCGGTCGAAATGATTACTTAAGTGCGGTATCAAGCTTATGATTTGTACGCAAGAATCAACAAAACGTTAGTGTAAAGACAATGCAATACGAAGTTGTGACCACCAGAGGTCGCTGCTGCAACTGTGGCAGACTGGATTAAAAAGATCACAATGAACAAACTGCTCAGTGGGACAAGTAACATTAGATGCTGCCCGTCCCGCATTTTGTGTCTACCTTCGGTTTAAACCAGCATCTGCAGTTCTTTCCTACACAAACTGCTCAGTGGGATGCACTTACAGCAATCACTAACCGCTTTGGAGCGTTTTATTGTCATTTTGAACTCATTGTCAATTCAGCAACAAATTGCAACCACTTATTTTTTCACATCTGATCAATGCAAGAGGTGGATTTGAAAGGACTGTTGGATATGAAAGCACAAATGTGGTGAGATTCTGTCACTCACCGTACAATATAGTCATTATTACTCAAAGGGAATATTCTAGTAATGTAAAACGTAGCTGTAGACTGTAAAAATTATAGTTCTGTACTGGAAAGATATTTTAAATTAAAAAAAGTTAAACTTTCAAATGGAAGTTTTAGTAAATTCCATCCCGCATGTGCATGGCATGAGCACAAAGAATGGGTCGACTGGGCTTATATTCACTGGAATTTAGAAGGATTCAGAGGGGATCTTTTTGATCCATATAAAATTCTTAAGGGGTTGGTCAGGCTAGATGCAGGAAAAATGTTCCCCATATCAAACTCAAGCACGTTAGATACAATAGAGGGAAAATACAGAGTGCAGAGTATAATTCTTAATCTCCACAACCTTTCTATAGTGTGGCAACCTAGTGGGGCTGTCCCACTTAGGCGACTTTTTAGGCAACTACAGGAGACTATGCGGTCGCCACATGGTCACTGGTGGTCGACGGGGTGTCACCTGTATGCTCATGATTAGTCTCCTCAATCACCCGACACGTTGAAAATTTTGGCGACAATGGCGACCTTGGGTTTGATGCCAAATGAGCGTAGCTTGACGTAGAGCTGTCGTAGGTTGTCGCCAGATGACATAGGTTGTCGCCGGTGCTGACTTCGGTGAATTTCAATGTCGTATTCGCCGGCAGTCAGCTAAAAAAATCGCCTAAGTGGGACAGGCCCATAAAAGTCCTCTCTTTACATTAATTCAGTTAAGGGTTTTCCCTTTAATTGTATGCTTTCCCCTTACAAATACAGCACACTTGCTCGTATTAAACACAATTTGCCATTTCCCTGCCCATTTCCGTAAGGTCCTGCTGTATCCTCGCTGTCCACAACTCCACCAATTTGGTGTCATCTAGAAACTCGTGTCACAAATAACAGACATCCCAGCCCAGGTCCCTGGCCACAGACCTCCAGCCAGGATAACACCCTTCCACCATGACCCTCTGTCTTCTATGAGTAATCTAGTTTTGAATCCTAACAATTGCCATTGTGGATTCCATGCATCTTAAATCTTCTGACCCAGCTGACCATGAGGAACTTTATCAAATGCCATGCTATAAATTCATTGCCCCATCCTTACTGATCACTGTTGTCACCTCTTCAAAAACCAAGTGGTGAATCGTGACCTCCCACAGAAATGACTTGCTAGCTTACATAAAAACATAGAAAATAGGTGCAGGAGTAGGCCATTCGGCCCTTCGAGCCTGCACCGCCATTCAATATGATCATGGCTGATCATCCAACTCCGTATCCTGTACCTGCCTTCTCTCCATACCCTCTGATCCCCTTAGCCACAAGGGCCACATCTAAGTCCCTCTTAAATATAGCCAATGAACTGGCCTCAACTACCCTCTGTGGCAGAGAGTTCCAGAGACCCACCACTCTGTGTGTGAAAAAAGTCCTTCTCATCTCGGTCCTAAAGGATTTCCCCCTTATCCTTAAGCTGTGACCCCTTGTCCTGGACCTCCCCAACATCGGGAACAATCTTCCTGCATCTAGCCTGTCCAACCCCTTAAGAATGTTGTAAGTTTCTATAAGATCGCCTCTCAATCTCCTAAATTCTAGAGAGTATAAACCGAGTCTATGCAGTCTTTGTTCATAAGACAGTCCCTAATCCCTAACTGTCCCTAATTAGTCCAGACTCAAGAGTTCAAATGAGTTTATTGTCATGTGTCCCTAATGTGACAATGAAATTCTTGCTTTGCTTCAGCACAACAGAACACAGTAGGCATCAATGCCATATACTGTACTGTGTATCCTCTTCTGATGAATCCCCTCCAATAGCTTCCTACCACTGATACGGCAAATAAGGGGACATAACCATGCGGCACGGTGGCACAGTGGTGGAGTTGCTGCCTTACAGCACCAGAGACCCAGGTTCGATCCCCGCTACTGAGTTAGTACGTTCTCCGCCTGCCAGCGTGGGTTTTCTCCGAGATCTTCGGTTTCCCTACACACTCCAAAGACGTGCAGGTTTGTAGGTTAATTGGCTTGCTATAAAAATGTAAAATTGTCCCGAGCGTGTGTGGGATAGTGTTAGTGTGCGGGGATCGCTGGTCGGCGCGGACTCGGTGGGCCGAAGGGCCAGTTTCTGCGCTCTATCTGTAAACTAAACTTAACCAAACCCCAATAAGTAATGGCGGGACCAAATTTCTGGTCTGCACTGTTCCAGTGATTTGTGCCTGTAGTAAACCACCTAAAGTGAATGAATCTTAGCTCTCCAGATAGACCCTACCTCCTGCTGGAAACATAAGAGCTTGGGGGTAAATTCTACCCCAGAATCTGCACAGTTTTGGAGAATATTTTATTACAAACATATGTAATAATACAGTCTACATGCATTCTTAACCACATAAAATTCTTTGTCCGTACTTCATACCTCTGTATCTTTATATATTTTCAATGGAAAAATATAAAATATGTGCTTTTTGGCTTTTATTACTTGTTACACTGGTTGACAAAGTCATTTATTTTACAACCACATGTCATACTTGTAATTATTCCACATAAATCTAAAATAATAATACCATAGGAACAGCTGGAGTAACAAAACAAGATTAATTTTGAACTGAGACTGGAATGAAATGATCATTGACTCAAGGCATCCCAAGAGTAGCAAGACAAACGTTCGAAGGTACCGAATAAAAAGCAAGGGGGGGGCAGCTGGCAATGGAACATTCTTGTGTTGAAAGGAGACAGGAAACAAGGCCCCAGTTTGCAATCTGTACATTTCAATCTGCTCATGGCATGGTTTGCTCTTCCTCCTTACAGGATCAGCAAAAGCGCCCAGCCATTTTGGTCGGAGGACCGACAAATTGGCAAGTTGAGATTCTCTCTCAGCGTACAGTTATCTCCCAAATGGAGATGGGATGAGTCATCGTTTTTTGCTCGGTCGGGGGTGGGGGCGGGGGGGGGCGGGATTGTACCGTGGCCTGCATTTGATGGGTCTCGTTATTTTGGGGTGGCATTGAGAAGGTTGGAGGGTTTGCAGCAAGAAGGATGCCCAGAGTTGGCGATGGAAGGAATGCGGGCTTCACGGGCTGCCAGCAGGCCCGCCCCAACAACCACTTCCTGCCACTACCACAGACTTCATCGGCCGGCTCACAAACAACAGTACAAGAGCAGGAGCAAGTCATCCTTCAAACCCAGGGGGCTGGCGAGGAAGAAGGGTCCTTTTCTTGGAAAAGAATGGAGGAATTAAAATTTCTTAGCATTCTGGAAAGCAAACAGTTTTTCATGACAAAACTTAAATGAATTTAATGAATTAAAGGGCAGTTGCAGTTGAAAGAAACATAGAAACATAGAAATTAGGTGCAGGAGTAGGCCATTCGGCCCTTCGAGTCTGCACCGCCATTCAATATGATCATGGCTGATCATCTAACTCAGTATCCCGTACCTGCCTTCTCTCCATACCCTCTGATCCCCTTAGCCACAAGGGCCACATCTAACTCCCTCTTAAATATAGCCAATGAACTGGCCTCAACTACCCTCTGTGGCAGAGAATTCCAGAGACTCACCACTCTCTGTGTGGAAAAAGTCTTTCTCATCTCGGTCTTAAAGGATTTCCCCCTTATCCTTAAGCTGTGGCCCCTTGTCCTGGAGGGGATGGGAGATAGTAGATGCTGGAATCTTGAGCAACAGGCAAAATGCTGGAGTAACTGGGCAGCACGGTGGTGCAGCGGTGGAGTTGCTCCCTTACGGTACCAGAGTTCGATCTTGATTACAGGCGCTGTCTGTACAGAGTTTGTAGGTTCTCCCCGTGACCTGCGTGGCTTCTCTCCGGGATCTCCGGTTTCCTCCTACACTTTGGGTTAATTGTCCCGAGTGTGTGCAGGATAGTGTTAATGTGCGGGGGTCGCTAGTCGGAGCGGACTCGGTGGGCCGAAGGGCCTGTTTCCGCACTGTATCTCTAAACTAAACGTAATTCGGCAGGTCAAACAACATCTGTGGATAGATGTTGTTTTAGAGTCATAGAGTGATACGGTGTGGAAACTGGCCCTTCGGCCCAACTTGCCCACACCGGTTGATTGGGGGTTGATTGGAAGACGGAGGGAGTAAGTGACAAAGGCCAGAGATGAAAAGGAGACAAAAGTGTGTCACATAAGGAGAGAAAAGGAGTGAAATGTAAACCAGAGGGAGATCCTCCTTCAGACAGACCGCCTCGACCCGAAACGCCACCCATACCTTCTCTCCAGAGATGCTGCCTGTCCCGCTGAGTTACTCCAGCATTTTGTGTCTGCAGTTCCTTTCTACACATAGAATTCCCCAGTCCTGACATTTCACCCCACCAGTCTAAGCTCATCATTCTCTGACATTTCTGTCACCTTCAACGGTCCCACCACTGAATCACCACGACTACATCTTCCCACCCTCACCCTTTTCCGCAGAGACCGCTCCCAACGCAACCCCTTGGTTCAGAATCCATTCTCCACGCCACTTCCCTCACATCCATCCAGGGACCCCAGCAGCCCTTCCAGGTCAGACAAAGGTGCACATGCACCTCTTCAAAGCTCGATGACTGCATTCCACCAAGGCCTGTCGAATCTCCCAGTTGCTAACCACTGCATATTTTTTCACTGCAGAAGACTCCCCATCACATTCCCATACCGATGTTTCTGCCCTTGGCCTCCAGCATTGCCAGAGACAGGCCACATGGAAACTTAAGGAACAGCACCTCATATTGGCAGCTTACAACCCAAAGGTATGAACATTGAATTCTCCAATTGTCAATAATTTCCCCCTAACCCGTGGCCACTCTCGTTTTCCTGCACCTCCTCCTACCTGAGCCCATTTCTCCCCCTCTCCTGTTATTTTCTCCCACTCCCCCCCCCCCCCCCCCCATCTCCCCTTCCACCTTACCCCTCACTCTGGCTTTAAATTTCACTCCCTTTGCATTCCTGTCTTGACACCCTGTGTCTCCTTTTCATTTCTAGCCTTTGTCACTTACTCCCTTGATCTACCAATCAAGCCTACTCACCTGCATGTAGCTGTCATTTGCAGGCTTTGTCCAGCCCCCAGCTTTCCTCTTGTACAATCAATGTGAAGAAGGGTCCGGACCTGAAGCACCATCTATCCATTCCCTCCACAGAAGTGGCCTGACCTGCTGAGTTTCTCCAGCATGTGGTGCATGGTTGCAGTGAATAGATTGTTTACTAGCCAATGCGTTTATATACTTGTCCAGTGCAATGACTTAGATTGAGTCTTAAGAAGGGTCTGGGCCCGAGACGTCACCCATTCCTTCTCTCCAGAGATGCTGCCTGTCTTAGTTACTCCAGCATTTTGTGTCTATCTATTACTTAGATTGAGTTTCGTTTTACTTTTAACTTATTGAAAAATTACAATTCCAGAGCTTAGTACTTCTGTCATGAGATGGTCGAACATGTTACTCACTTTTTACAGAAATTTGCAAAATAACTGCATAGTGATATTAACGCATTAAGTCAATAATTATAATGGCGAGGAATAGACTGAAAACTATCCGCAACTGGACCCTGCCTCGCCATTCCAAATAAATTGTTTTATATCAGAAACATTAATAATCTTGAAGTATTGGCCATAAACCCACAGAAACCTAATATAATTCTGGATGGAATTTGCCCAGTAACTTTTGTCTCCAGAGCAATGTAATTATATAAATATGTTATCTATTGTTACTGGGTTTTGTGTGACCTTTGCAAGCTGCATGAAATCACCAGGCAAGTTTTATGATATTCGCTGTAGCCCAAGTTCAGCACAATGAGACACAAATGCCAATTAAACTATAGTTTCTGTCTATTTCATCACACAAATATCTAAACTTTGGAAATGTTTGGAAACAAGGGGGTGGAGGTGGGGATAAAGAAGGGACCAACAATATTTACGGGTACTTTGTAACTGTGTCTGCGTCATGTCTTGACTCTTATGTGTACCAGGTATACAAAAAACAAAGAATGTCACTGAACCTTCATGATACACGTGGCAATAAAGTATCGATCTATCTACAGCATGGGTGTCAAACCCGTATCCGGCCTGCATGGGTGTCAAACCCGATCAAACCACGCATCCGGCCTGCGAAGGGGTCCAATCCGGCCCGCTGGATGATTTGTAAGGAAAACAAAACAAAGGCAACAAAAGCTTTTGCATTTTGCACAAACCTTTTGCATGTTCAAACCAAACCACCATTTACATTTTCAAACCAAACCACCATTTGCATTTTCAAACCAAACCACCGTTTGCATTTTCAAACCAAACCACCATCTGCATTTTCAAACCAAACCACCTTTTGCATTTTCAAAGCAAACCTTTTGCATTTTGAAGCAAAACCTCCTTTTGCATTTTCAAAGCAAACCTTTTGCATTTTCAAACTAAACCTCCTTTTGCATTTTCAAACCAGACCACCATTTGCATTTTCAAACCAAACCACCATTAGCTTTTTATTAAAAAAAGCTGTGGGAGCACGCGTGCGTGTGTGCGTTGGCGCTTGACACCCATCCCGGCCTGCTTGACGTCACAGTTTGCCCATTCCGGCCCACAACTTAAAGTGAGTTTGATGCCCCTGATCTATCTATCACATTTCAAGATATCGAAATGGAAACCCTCTTATTCTAAATGCGACACACAAAAGCACATTAACTCAATTGCCAATAAACAAGCTACAACATGACTGTGTTTCTTAAAATATTAAATCTAATTTCTTTTAGTTGTCTTATCAAAATCTGCGCACGTTTCCCACAGCTTTCTGCATTATTAACTTCAATCTGGAAATGGTGTTTCCTTCCCTCATTTTCTCCATTCCGTTGCTGAATGCATTTAATTCAATTCAACCTTCCAACCCCTTCTAATATTAAGGCCTGGCCCTACGGTGTTGGTGTCGCCCAGTTATGATGTCATGCACGGCAACTCCAAGTGCCTGGTCCTCTGTCATAATTTGCCATTTACGTACATTCTTCCAGCAGGGAAATTAAATATCGCAAGGATTGGACCCCCAGCTGATTTATCCTACACCAGGTGTGAAGGAACTGGGGCCAATTATAAAGAAACAAACTGTTACATTGATTGGAACCTGCTCATGCAGACTTTCTTGCCCCCAAAGCTTTAACACTGCATATAAAATATATGATTGCAGATTCGAGTGTGAAAGCACACAAACATTTTGTTCAATAGACCGGCACCGGCATGGTGGTACAGCAGTAGAGTTGCTGCTTTACAGTTTTTACAGTGCCAGAGACCCGGGTTAGATCCTGATTACCAGTGCTGTCTGTACGGAGCTTGTATGTTCTTCCTGTGACTACGTGAGTTTTCTCCGAGATACTCAGTTTCCTCCCACACTATAAAGACGTACAGGTTTGTAAGTTAATCGGCTTGGTAAATTGTCCCTAGAGTGTGGGGGATAGTGTTAATGTTCCACGGGGTTCGCTTGTCAGTGTGGACTCGGTGTGCCGAAAGGGCCTGTTTCCGTGTTGCATCTCTAAACTAAACCTGATGTTTATCAATCTATCGTCTACCTTTGATGCAGCCTGGCCCACTCAATGGATCGCTGTGTTATTACATCAGGATCCAGACATATTTTTATCGTTACATATTTATTTAACAGTGCAAAGTTGCATGTGAATTGATCTTGGTGCTTTTCAGAACCAGGGGTCACAGTCTCAAAGACAGGGGTTGGATATTACGAAGAGACACCGAACCAAACCTTTACAATTCTTCATCCTTGTGGACTCTTGGGCTCGGTTGCTGAGTAAATTCAACACAAAAATCAATAGTTTTTTTAGAAAGTTAGGGATTGAAAAGATACCCAAGGAAAATCTGCCATGATCTTGTTGAATGGCAGAGTGTGCGTGAGGGGAAAATGATCCTTTCCTGCATCTGATTCTTAAGTCCTTATTTTTAGGATCTTAATACTATACTGCGATCAAATGCCCATAGCCCATTCCCATTTCGGAATTACATTCCTCAAACTATGATTAACATAGGATTCTCCTCAGTTAAAAGCACCAAACATGTGTAAAATTAGGCACAATGTGAATGGACATTTAACAGAACTTCCCTATAATTAATGTGCAGGAAGGAACTGCAGATGCTGGTTTACACTGAAGATAAACACAAAATGCTGGAGTAACTCAGCGGGACAGGCAGCATCTCTGGGAAGTAGGAATGTAGGAATCCAGAACCAGGGACCACAGTTTAAGAATAAAGGGCCTGTCCCACCAGCATGCGATTCCATGCGGTGAGCGCAACCAAACCGGCAGCGGGGGCCGTGCGGAGGTTGGGTGATCCCCTGTACAGGGCCGTTCCCACCAGCATGCGCCTGCATACAGCAAGCGCGAACAAACCGGCAGCAGGGGCCGCGCGGAGTTCGGGTGAGTGGCGCAACGCGGCGCAAAGTGAGGCGAACTTGGAGCGAAGTCTTAAAGGTAAGTTCACCAGGACAGAGAGGGGCACACAGAGAGGGGCACAGAGGCACACACAGAGAGGGCCACGGAGCCACACACATAGAGGGTCACGGAGCCACACACAGAGAGGGTCACGGAGGCACAATGTCGAGGCGGTGTGTAATGCGACAGCGAGCCGACAAGCCGTTGCCGCGCGGAATTTTTGAGCATGGTCAGTTTTTCGGAGCCCCGCGCGATGTCGGGACAAACTCCGCACAATTCCGCACGGCTCCGGCGATCAAAGTGGGACCGGCCCCGCGACGCCGGATGGCTCAAGCGACCACGTTAGGTCGCGCTCATCACATGGAGTTGCATGCTAGTGGGACAGGCCCTTAAGGAGTAAGCCATTTAGAACGGAGATGAGGAAACACATTTTCTCACAGAGAGTGATGAGTCTGTGGAATTCTCTGCCTCAGAGGGTGGTGGAGGATGATTCTCTGGATGCTTTCAAGAGAGAGCTAGATAGGGCTCTTAAAAATAGCCAGGGGATATGGGGAGAAGGCAGGAACGGGTTATGATCACATTGAATGGTGGTGCTGGCTTGAAGGCCGAATGGCCCACTCCTGCACCTATTGTCTATTGAATGGGTGACATTTCGGGTCAAGACCCTTCTTCAGACTGAGAGTCAGGGGAGAGGGAGACTAGAGACATGGAAGGGTAAGGTATGAAAATGACAGATCAAAGCAGATGATAATCAAGGAAATGTTCAATGTTGGCTGAGGGGAAGGTGACAATGCAGCATAAAATCAGTGATATTTAATCAGGAGGGCAGTATAATTAGTCAGAGTAAATGTTGGAGTAATTCAGCGGGACAGGCAGCATCTCTGGAGAGAAGGAATGGGTGACGTTTCGGGTCGAGACCCTTCTTCAGACTGAGAACTAGAATGGGGGAGGGGCGGTTAGAGGGAAAGGAAGGGTTACTTGAAGTTTGAGACATCAAGAATCTTAACGCTGAGGTGCAAGCTGCCCTAGTGAAATATGAGGTGATGCTCGTCCAATTTGTGCTGGGCCTCACCCTGCCAGTGGAGGAGGCCCAGGACAGGAAGGTCAGTGTGGAAAATGGGAGGAGGGTCTAAAGTGTTTAGCAGCCAGGGGATCCCGTAGGTCTGGGTGGACTGAATGGAGTTGTTCAGCGAAGCGATCGTCGAGCCTATACTTGGTCTCGCCAATAATAGAAACATAGAAATTAGGTGCAGGAGTAGGCCATTCGGCCCTTCGAGCCTGCACCGCCATTCAATATGATCATGGCTGATCATCCAACTCAGTATCCCGTACCTGCCTTCTCTCCATACCCTCTGATCCCCTTAGCCACAAGGGCCACATCTAATTCCCTCTTAAATATAGCCAATGAACTGGCCTCAATTACCCTCTGTGGCAGAGAGTTCCAGAGACCCACCACTCTCTGTGTGAAAAAAGTCCTTCTCATCTCGGTCCTAAAGGATTTCCCCCTTATCCTTAAGCTGTGACCCCTTGTCCTGGACCTCCCCAACATCGGGAACAATCTTCCTGCATCTAGCCTGTCCAACCCCTTAAGAATTTTGTAAGTTTCTATAAGATCGCCTCTCAATCTCCTAAATTCTAGAGAGTATAAACCGAGTCTATGCAGTCTTTGTTCATAAGGCAGTCCTGACATCCCAGGAATAATATAGGAGCCCACACCTGAAACAGCAGATACAGTAGATGAGGTTGGAGGAGGTGCAGGTGAACCTCTGCCTCACCTGAAAGGACTGTCGGGGTCCTTGGATGGAGTCGAGGGAGGAGGTATAGGGTTATACGAGTTGATCCCTATATTTAACCTCTCTTTACTGCAGTACACAATTTCTAATGCTTAATTTTTAACATTTAACCCTTCAACAAATCTGCCAGTTCTATTCTTGGCCATTGTGTGTGTCTAACTCCAGACCCAGTTTGTCTTTCAGGATGAAACTGAGCATTAAACGAATAGTACAAATAATTATATATGGCTGGTAGACAAAAATGCTGGAGAAACTCAGTGGGTTTCGGCCCGAAACGTTGCCTATTTCCTTCACTCCATAGATGCTGCCTCACCCGCTGAGTTTCTCCAGCACTTTTGTCTACCTTCGATTTTCCTGCAACTGCAGTTCCTTCTTAAACATTATAAATGGCTGGGGGTACACAAAAGGCTGGAGAAACTCAGCGGGTGCAGCAGCATCTAAGGAGCGAAGGAGATAGGCGACATTTCGGGTCGAGACCCTTCTTCAGACTGGTCAGGGATCAGGGAAACGAGAGATATAGACGGTGATGTGGAGAGATAAAGAACAACGAATGAAAGATATGCAAAAAAGTATCGATGATAAAGGAAACAGGCCATTGTAAGCTGTTTGTAGTTTGAAAATGAGAAGCTAGTGCGACTTGGGTGGGGGAGAGATAGAGAGAGAAGGAATGCCAGGGCCCCGAGGGCTGAGGGAGAAGTGGGAAGGGGAGGAGGCAGCAAGGGTTAACAGAATTGAGAAAATTCAATGTTTAAGCCCAGAGGATGCAGACTACCCAAGCGGAATATGAGGTGCTGTTCCTCTAACTTGCGGTGTTGCTCACTCTGGCCATGGAGGAGGCCCAGGGCCGAGAGGTCGGATACGGAATGGGAGGGGGAGTTGAAGTGCTGAGCCACCGGGAGGTCGGGTTGGTTATTGCGGACCGAGCGGAGGTGTTCGGCGAAACGATCGCCCAGCCTCTGCTTGGTCTCACCGATATAGATCAGCTGGCATCTGGAGCAACGGATGCAGTAGATGAGGTTGGAGGAGGTGCAGGTGAACCTCTGTCGGACTTGGAAGGACTGCTTGGGTCCCTGAAAGGAGTGGATGGGGGAGGTGAAGGGACAAGTGTAGCATCTCTTGCGGCTGCAAGGGAAAGTGCCCGGGAGAGGGGTGGAGCGGGAGGGAAGGGAAGAATTGACAAGGGAAGAATAAATTATAAATGGCTGCCTAGTCTTTATAATTAATACAATTAAAATGAACACCTGCTCCACAATTGTTGCTGAAATGTTACTTCACTGGCTTAAACAGTTCCAAGGAAAACAGAAAGTCTTAATTATATCACAATTTATGACACAAATAGGAATCATAACCTGTTGGCGGCACTGTTTTGCCAGCAGCACTTAAAGTGCTGACAAGCACCAAGATTATTTATTACTAACTTTATCTAGGCACCTCAAATTAATTTTCAATCCATGGGACTGTACATTCAGATCTGATCTATTTCTTAAGAGGAAGTGTAGCCACCCTGCTGGCCCACCTGTTTTCATCAGAGTCATAAAACTCTTGTGCGCTAACTTACTGAGTGGTCTAAAACACTAGCCTCGGTTCTACACAGTAACATCTCTGAGAGCTTTGCTGCAAGGGTCATTGTCTTCTCCCGTGCAATCTCCTGGTATAATCTGCATATTATCCGAGATATTCCGCGGTTTCTCAGCTCCGGTGAAACAGGAGCTGAGAAACAGTCGGGGGTCACCAATGTAGCAGCACCATACGTGGCGAATAAAGAAGAGACGTCGGGTTGGTGCAAGCGGTTCTTTATTCGGTATTCACACGTTAAGTGGGTGCGCTAACTATATTAATGGTTGTTGTAGCTGAGCGAGGTTGTTCCCTCGGGCTCAGCTACCAGTTAAACCCCTTTGGGTCTCGTGGTGAGAGAGCTTATGTACCAGGACGCTCCCTCTGCCCATGACGTCAAGTGCCCGCCCTCGTAACTCCTGACGAGGGTTCGAGCTTAAGTGGCCCGTGTTTAGGCTGACGCCACAATGGAAAATAGGTGCAGGAGGAGGCCTTTTCAGCCCTTCGAGCCAGCACCGCCATCCATTGTGATCATGGCTGATCGTCCTCAATCAATAGCCAATAGAACAACAATTTATCTTTGGCAGCTTACAACCCAGCGGTATGAATATTGATTTCTCTAACTTCAACTAAATTCAACTTGCTTTCCCTCTCTCTCCGCCCCCCCCCCCCCCCCCCCCGCCCTAGTTCTCTGTCTAGTTTCATTGACCTTCTGATTAATTTTACCAGTTTGTATGCTTCCTTGTCACAAGAAGGGAGCAAAGCAGAATAGTGAGGACAACAGGCCAGTGGGCATGACCGGTGGTTGGAAAGATTATAGAGACCATTATAAAGGAGTACTTAGAAGTTCATGATAAAATAGGCCAATGTCAGCATGGCTTTGTGAAGGGGAGGTCTTGCTTGACAAATTTGCAGGAATTCCTTGAAGAAGTAAATAGCAGGACAGACAAATGAGAGTCAGTAGATGTTCACTTAGATTTTCCGAAAGCCTTTGATAAGGTGCCACACGCGAGGCTGCTTAGGAAGATGAGAGTCCACGGCATCAAAGGGCAGATACTAGCATGGATAGCAGGTTGGCTGGATGGCAGAAGGCAAAGAGTGGCAATGAAGGGGGCTTTTTCTGGTTGGCTGCCAGTGACTAGCGGAGTTCCGCAGGGGTCTGTGCTGGGGCCGCTACTCTTCACGTTGTATATTAATGATTTGGACGAGGGGATTGAAGGATTTGAGGCCAGGTTTGGGGATGATACGAAAATAGGTGGAAGGGCAGGTAGTGTAGAGAAAGCAGGGACTCTGCAGAAGAACTTGGACAGGTTGGGAAAGTGGGCAAAGAAGTGGCTGATGGAATATAGTGAGTGTAGCAAAGTGTGGTGTCATTCATTTTGGTGGTAGGAATAAATGCGTACACTATTTTCTAAACGGGGAGGGAATCCAGTAATTGCAGGTGCAAAGGGACTTGGGAGGGCTGGTGGAGGATTCCCAAAAAGTTATTCTGCAGTCGAATCAATAGTAAAGAAAGCAAACTCAATGCTAGCATTTATTTCAAGAGGGCTTGTATACGAAAACTGTGATGTAATACGATTCAATACGGCACTAGTAATGGCCGCATCCGGAATATTGTAAGCAATTTTGGGCCCCTGAGGAAGGATGTGCTGGCTCTGGAGAGGGTCCAGAGGAGGTTTACCAGAGTAATCCCAGGAATGAGTAAGTTGACCTATGATGAACGTATGTCAGCACTGGGCCTGTACTCGCTGGAGTTTAGAAGAATACTCTAGGATATTTTCTAGCTTTGAGCACCTACATTAAGTCTTCCACTTCAACTCCCCCTCCCATTCTGTATCCGACCTCTCGGTCCTGGGCCTCCTCCACGGCCAGAGTGAGCAACACCGCAAGTTGGAGGAATAGCACCTCATATTCCGCTTGGGGAGTCTGTATCCTTTGGGCTTAAACATTGAATTTTCTCAATTCTATTAACCATGGCTGCCTGGTCCCCTTCCCACCTCTCCCTCAGCCCTCGGGCCCTGACATTCCTTCTCTCTCTCTCTCCCCCACCCAAGTCGCACTAGCTTCTCATTTTCACACTACAAACAGCTTACAATGGCCTGTTTCCTTTATCATCGATACTTTTTTGCATATCTTTCATTCATTGTTCTTTATCTCTCCACATCACTGTCTATATCTCTCGTTTCCCTGATCCCTGACCAGTCTGAAGAAGGGTCTGGACCCGAAACGTCACCTATCTCCTTCGCTCCTTAGATGCTGCTGCACCCGCTGAGTTTCTCCAGCTTTTTGTGTAACCCTTAAGTCTCCCTGCTTTCAGGAGGACAATCACAACTTATCAAATCTCATAATTCAAGTTTTCAGTCATGTTGTCACTCTGATAAATCACCTCTACAACATCTCCAAGGATTTGACATCCAGAAATGTATTGTATTGTAAATAGTATTGTATTGTAATTAATTTATTAGCAAGTATGTAAAAACATACAAGGAATTTGATTTGCCATACAGTCATACCAAAAAAGCAACAAGACACACAACTACATAAAAATTAACATAAACATTCACTACAGCGCACTGTGATGGAAGGCAGAAATGTTTTATCTTCTTCCCTCCTTTTCTCCCGCGGTCGGGGCAGTCGAACCATCCGCAGTTGGGGGGATTGAAGCTCCCGCAGCCGGCGATCGAAGCTCCTGCTATCGTTGCGGTCGAAGCTCCTGCGGTTGGAGCTCCCGAAGTCAATCCCTAACCAAGGGACCGCCAGCTCCACGATGTTAAGTCCGCAGGCTCCCGTGGTTGATGCTCCCGTGGTCGATCCCCAGCAAGTGGCTGCCAGCTCCACGATGTTAGGCCGCGTTCCTGACGGAGATACGATACGGAAAAAGTTGCATCTCCGTTGAGGAAAGACATTTTTAAAAGTCCCCCCCCCCCCCCCACTCCCCACCCTCCACATAATACAAAACTAAAGATACACTAAAACATACATTTAACTAAAAACAACAAAAGGAGGAAAGGACGAGACAGACTGTTGGCGAGCATGCCATCGTACGGCGCCACCAGGTGGAATATGGATGCAAGACATCAGCTGAGACCTCACCGCAGGTTCGCTGAAGCTTTGTTTAGTTGTACCAGGGATAGTATAAGAAATTAACACATAACACAAATTCACTGATGATACATTTCTTTAGAAAATTGACACTTGAAAGGTTTGAGCTGAGAAATAGGACTGCGACACCATCGTCCCGATTCTGTAAATTGTCCCCAGTGTGTAGGATAGTGCTAATGATCGCGGGTTGGTGCGGACTCGGTGGGCCGAAGGGCCTGTTTCCACATTGGATCTCTGAAGTCTAAAAAGCGAAAGCCTCCAGGGCATCTCTGGATTCCAAAAGCTTTATCAATCACTATCTCAGCACGTCCTGCTTCCCTCCAGGATGTGTGGACATACATTCCCACAGAGGCATGTAGGACTGTATGTCCTGAAAAAAAATCACAAAATTCATTTTGAGGATGAGGGCCTTCAGCTGTAAGGTTTGATTGGAGAAGATGTTATTTATCTCCTTGGAGAAAAGAAGATGAAGTAGAGATTGGGGAGATGGAGCCTGGGTGATGACAGTGGAGAAAATCGAGAGATGCTGCTCCTTATCGCAGGTAGACACAAAATGCTGGAGTAACTCAGCTGGACAGGTACCTTGTAGAAGATAGTTCTAGGACACTAAAATGTGGTCAAAAGATTCACGTAGGATGTGAATGAAATGTATGTTCATGCATAAGGTATTTATGATTTTATTCTTTTAATGATCATGAAAATAGAATCAAATTCAGATGAGTTTATTTTCATATACAATGAATCCAATGGAATCCATTGAAATTCCTTGGTTGCATGAAGCTCATAAGGTAGACACAGCAATAAATACAAAACCAATTTTCGACGACAGGGTTTTCACGAGGAAATTGGGCAAGCACTTAAAGGGAAACGTGAAAGAGCAAAAGAATGGGAGTGAGCAGATAATTCTGCCCAGGGTCAGCAATGACTCAAAGAGGTAAATTCCATCCTTCTGTAGTGTAAATTGGAATGCTTCATACAAACTCCGTACAGACAGCATCCGTAGTCAGGATTGAATCCGGGTCTCTGGCACTGTTAGGCAGAAGCTCTACCATGTGCCAGCTGGTTGAGTATAATATCTCAGCTTCCCAGATATGTCATGGCAAAGAATTGAAGGGAATAGATCATCTTTCTTTCTGCTGGAGACTTTCATTTCTTACAGATTCATAATTGTGAATTTTATAGAAATTATGTTTTTGTAAGGTATTGAAATGTCTGTTTTATAATTTGATCCACCTGCTACTCCGTATGTCCATTCATTGTGATTGTGCAGAGCAGCACGATTTAAAATTCAATAATACAACAAAATTGACATGGCACCAGTAAATATGTTTGCTGCCATTTACGATGAATCATGTTGCCTTGCACATGAGCATCCTGTGGGGAACTCAACTGTTCAATAGTTTGTTTTATTGTCACGTGTATCCGCTTGGGCAGCTTACAACCCAGCGGTATGAATATTGACCGCTAACTTCAAGTAACCCTTGCTTTCCCTCTCGCTCTATCCCTCCACTATCCGAGTTCTCTGACCAGTCTGACTGTCCTCCTGATTACATTTTATCTCTGTACGCTTCGTTGTTACCACCCCCTAGCTAACAATGATCTATTCTACATTTCCCATGATTTTTCATCCGCTTGTATTCACACCTTACATTTCCACATGTCTGTCTCCCTCTCCCGACCCTTAGTCCGAAGAAGGGTCTGGACCCGAATGTCACCCATTTCTTCTCTCCAAAGAATTTTGCCAGCAGTTAAAATACATTTAGACAACACTGAAAAGTATATATCTGATACAGGTGATGATAATGGGATACTATAAAATCACAGGCATGAAAAGTGATGGTGCGGTCAAGAATCATGCAGGTGGCCATGGGATTGTGATGTTATAGTAAGTCTGAGAGGCTCATGAATAATTCTGTTAATTCTGAGGTACAGACTCAACTATGAGAGAACAGAAATTGGAGTGCCTACAGAAATTTAAAGCAACAGTTGCTATCCTTGGGGAAGTAATTAAAACATGTTGGAGACTGACTGCGTAGGAAGGAACTGCAGATGCTGGATTGGACCGAAGAAAGACACAAAATGCTGGAGTAACTCAGCGGGACAGGCAGCATCTCTGGAGAAAAGGAATAGGTGACGTTTCAGGTCAAGATCCTGCTTCAGACTGCTAAAAGACTAAAGACTGATAGCGTCTTATCAGAAAGTTCTGAAACGTTTAAGAAAAGTGTGCCGGGGTTCAATATGTCAGGGACAGTCTGAAGAAGGAACTCGACCCGAAACGTCACCCATTCCTTCTAAAAACATATTTTCTGTAAATTTCATAATTATGAATCTGAAAGAAATGAAACTTTTCACCAGAAAGAAAGATGATCTTCTATTCCTTTCAATTCTCTTCCATTACACATCTGTGAAGCTGAGATACTATACCCAACCAGGTGGCCTACGGGTGCTGTCTGTACGGAGTTTGTACATTCCCCCCGTGACCTGCGAGGGTTTTCTCCGAGATCTTCAGTTTCCTCCCACACTCCAACGACCGACAGGTTTGCAGGTTGATTGGCTTGGTATAAATGTAAATAGTTTCTAGTGTGTGTAGTATAGCGTGAATGTGCGGGGATCGCTGGTCGGTGCGGACTCGGTGGGCCGTAGGGCCTGTTTCCGCGCTGTATCTCTGAACTAAAAAACTAAACTAAACCCACAAGTAGATGGATTGCCTTTTGGCAAAAGTCTACTGAAAAACGTAAAAAAAGCACTTTTGCAGGCATGTCATCGCTGGAGAGTTTCCTGCTATTCAAAGCTAACAAAGTAATCTTAGGATGAAATTACTTGAAACAAATATAGTCTTCCTTTAACCATGATTGCTGCTTGTTAAAATGTACAGGAACTGTACAGCTAATAACATCATATGAGAGAAGGAAAATAAACTCCGTACCTGCGGCCCCTGGGATGTCTCAAATTTGATTATTTGGGACCAGGAAGCTGAAAGAATGCAGATGCTGGCAACTTTGGTTTTTATAGCGTAATTCAAAATAATTTATAACAGGAAACCATTCCATTCTTTTCTGTCCTGTGTCCATTTTGCTTCCCATCGTTTTACGATGCACAGTTAGCCATTTAGAAACGTTTTTAGATTAACAGAAATGTTAACGCTTTCTTCGTGGTTTTTTAATTGGAAAAAAGTTTCATGTTCACGCTTTGGAGTTTGGAAGAGATGATTTTGGTGATAATCCAGCAAATAAAAAAATCTGTCTCTGCTCCCGAGCTGCAGTAGTAAAGCGTGGCAGTGAGGAGGAATGCAAAATATGCTTAGCATGTTACAAATGAGTTTTGTGATCTTTTTAAAGATGGTCTGCAATGTTGTTGACGGGAGAGTGCAGTGAACAATAATGAGATGATGAAAATTAAATGGGAAAGGGATACACAAACTCAGAGATCCTAGCTTGACTACCCGAGATGCTATGGAAGACCTGGGGTTGGGAGGATCTCCATGAGGGAGGGGGAAGAACAATGGAGAACCCGGCATTGGGGGACCACCGTGAGGAGGGGAGGTGTGGAGAACAAGCGAGGAGCCGGCGCGGGGTACTTTGTAACTTTGTCAGCGCGGTTTATGTGGCGACAATTTGCACACTTTGCGTAAGCAAGCAAAGAACTTCACTGACACATGTGACAATGAAGTATTCCAATTCCAATTAGTTCTCGAACCATACAATGTTTACAGTACAGAAGGAGGGAATTTGGCTCCTTGAGTCATTGCTGACACTGGGCAGAATTATCTGCTCACTCCCATTCTTTTGCTCTTTCACGTTTCCCTTTAAGTGCTTGCCCAATTTCCTCGTGAAAACCCTGTGGTTGAAAATTGGTTTGTTGCAATTATTGTTGCAATTTTTATTATTGCATGCATACTGTCTACTCTATGAGCTTCATGCAACCAAGGAATTTCATTGGATTCATTGGATTTCATTGGATTCATTGTATGTGAAAATAAACTCCATGATCTTTAAAAGCATAAAACCATAAATACATGAATATTTAATTTCATCCTCCGTGAATCTTTTGGCCACATTTTAGTGTCCTAGAACTATCTTCTACAAGGATCAGACAAAATGTGTAGGAAGGAACTGGAGGTGCTGGTGTCCACCGACAATAGACACAAAATGCTGGAGAAACTCAGTGGGACAGGCAGCATCTCTGGAGAGAAGGAATGGGTGACGTTTCAGGTCGAGACCCTTCTTCAGATTCAATCAAAGGTTTCAGTAATTATTCTTAGAGAGAAAACTTCACCAAATTCTTGGTGGGAAGGTCATTTGTTGACGAATCTGGGACTCAAGTCTGCTATTCTTAAGAAGGGGCAGCACAGTGGCAGAGCTGCTGCCTCACAGCACCAGAGACCCAGGTTCGATTCTATGGGTGCCGTCTGCGCGCAGTTTGTACGTTCTCCCTATGATCGCGTGGGTTTTCTCCAGGACGTGCACCGATTTCCTCCCACAATCCAAAGACGTGCAGCTTTATAAGTTAATTGGCTCCTGTAAATTGCCCCTAAGCATGGGAAGGTTGGTAAAACAGTACTTGCATATGGATTATCGATGATCGGCATAAAGTGTAAGTTGGTGCTGTGGTTGTATTCTCTGCCCCTATTCATAAAACCTGAATTTGAATTAACATTATCCTTTTCTGCAGGTCGCTTATGCCTGTGGGTAGAAGACTTGATATGGCATGTGTGTGCTGCAATGTCATTCTATACTCAAACTCAATGAAACTCACTCTTATCATATAACTATTTATGATCTTTGCTCACACATATTCAGAGTAACTAAAAAGACAAGATATTTATTACCTCCTTCACACATTTATTTGTATTCTAAGATAGAAAATAGACCCCAAATATACCCGCTCGGCGGCACAGCGCTGGAGCGCCATCGTGGAGCGGAGCGGGCGATGCCTTGCCCGGGCGGCCGCGCTGGAGCTCCGGAATGCTGAGACCGCAGGTGAACATCGCGGAGCTGTGGGACTGTGGAGCGGCCAGCCACGGGCGGCGGCGCTGAACTTTAACATCGGGAGCCTGGGATCTCTCGGCGGGATCACCAGTGGTGGAGCTCCATCCAGCGCGGCCTGCCGGCTTCGGAAGCTGCGGTCTCCAGTAAGGAAGCGGCCGTTCCAGGTGTCCCAAGCCGCTGAGAGGGTTCAACCTAGCGAGAGGACCTGAAATATCGGGCCGCCGTAACGCCGACTGCAGAGGCCTCAATAGGCCCGACTACGGGTGGACAAGGGGATGGGGACTGGACTTTGTGCCTTCCCTCACAGTGGGAACCATTGTGGGGGGATGTTTTTATGTTTATTGTTAAATTCTTTAATGTTGAGTCTTATCTTTATTTGTGTGCTGCATGGCAAGTCAAATTTCACTACACCAATTGGTGTATGTGATAATAAATGTCCCTTGTATCCTTGATTCTCCATGCTGCAGTATCAACTGTGATTGCCACCCTCGTTACGTTGAACAGAAATGTTATGTTTAGTCATCTATCTATCTATCTATCTATCTATCTATCTATCTATCTATCTATCTATCTATCTATCTATCTATCTATCTATCTATCTATCTATCTATCTATTCTCATAACTAAATAATTATACTCATCATATATAGTATATATATATTAAAACTGTGTGGCCGACTGCCGCCAACCGTCTGCCGCGTCTCCGCCCATTGATGTCGCGCTCCGCCGAAACAGGACCCTCGGACGCCGCCGTTTTTCCCACCGGCCCGGACGTCACACTCGCGCTTTCCCGACGGCGCTCCCCGTCACGTTTGGACGTCTTTACATACTCCGTTTTTAATAAAATCCGTCGCCCCCCCCCCTTTTTCGAAGATCGAACTGCTTTCATCCATAGAATGTTGGTAAACATTCCATCGTGCCATGTCACAATGCCCAAGGCTCACAGATGTCCAATCGGAACAGATCTCATTTACATCTGCCCCAGCCCCAGCCCCCCAGCCTCCTGATGTTCCAGCACGTCCCATTGTGTGATGTCACAATGCCATCCCTCACAAATGGCCAATCGGAATGGATCTCATTTACATCTACCTTGGCCCCAGCCCCTCCCCCCAGCAACCTGTGTGGTCATGTGACTGGGGGGACATTGCCGGCTCGTGTTGCCTTGGAAACCTTTTCAAGAACATTCTTCCCCAACGGTCATTCGGACTGCGTTTCTCGACAGCGATCGATCTAAACGCTGGATTTCTGCCGTTATTTCATTTTTCATTTGACACTTTTGTTTTGAAAATCTTATTATCGATTTACACTTTTTTCAAAAGGTAAACGTAGACGATGTTTTCAATATTTATTTATATTTGAATAATTATTTTTATTAAGTTCTCCGTTATTTGCTCTGCAAAATTAACACACATTTTCCTGTTTTTTTAATATTCTCTCTTTATTCAAAGGACTCCATTACTCCACTTTGAAGAGATTGCTTTTTTCTTTGCCGATTTCCACAGCCGTGTTTATCAAATGTTATCTTTAGACAAGTGTTAATTTTATTTCATTTTCTGGTTTTCATTGCGTATCTACACTTTAGACAAGTAATTTTTCTTAAAAAAACCACATTAAAAATCAATTTTTTAAAATTCTCTATTCTATCCCTCTTCCACCACTCCCCCTTCCCCCTCTCCCTCTCCCACTTCCACCAGTCTCCCCTACACCTGTCACTCTCCCTCCCCATTTCCACTTCTCTCTCCCCCATCCCCCAATCTCCCTCCCCCACCCCTCTCTCCCCGTCCATTCCCTCCCCCCCACTCTTCCCCCTCTCTGAGCTTTCCCCCTCCCTCCTCACTCTTCCCCGTCCCCCTACCAATTTCCCCCTCCCTGCACACTCTTCCCTCTCTCTCCCCTCCCCCCTCCCTCCACACTCTTCCCCCTCTCTCCCCTTCCCCTCCCACCCCTCCCACAACCCTCTCACACCTTCCCCCACCCCCCCTCCTCCTCCCTCTCCCCCTCTCTCCTTACCCCTCTCTCTCCACCCCCTCTCTCCCACCCCTCTTCATCCCCATCTCCCCCCCACCCCCTTCCCATCGCTCTTGCACTACTCCCTGCTACCCCACTTCCCCTCACTCACCACTCTTCCCCTCTCCTTCCCCTCCCCACCTCTCCTTTCACTCTCTCTCCCCCTCCTCTCTCACCCCCTCTCTCTCCACACCTCTCTCCCTCTCCTTTCACTCTCTCTCCCTCCCCCTCCACTCTCTCTCCACCTCTCCCCTACCCGTTTCTCCCCCTCTCCTCTCCCCTCCACCTCCCTTTCCTCCCCTCTTCTCTATAACCGCTCTCCTCTCACCTTCCCCTCTCCTCTCCCTTACCCCACCCCTCTCTACCCCCTTCACCCACCCTCAGGGACATGCTGCCCCGCCCTCCCTCCCCTGCAACTGCACGTTGGGGGAACAGACCCAACGGGTCTGCACTTGGTCTAGTACATAACTAAAACTCTGATTTTGTGCTCTTCCGCTGTGTGGAGTTTTTCTATTTGTGCAAAAACGGTACGCGATAGCGCTATGATTTTTCGCCAGGTTACTCTCCGTTCTCCTGTGCTGCGAGCGCAACAAGTTTTGTTCCGATCGGAGGTATATTGTAAGTTATTAAAAATCTTTAAAACTGCGTGTGCGCAGATTCCTTCAGTCAGCGCCCGTAGATTGGTCTCTTCTCCTGTCAGTCAATGCCACGGCCAGGATGGCGACATCCCTTTCTGCCCCACCGGCGGCGGCCTGTCCCACCTAAACAACAAACTCCTCTCTCCCCTCCTCACAGTAACTTGTCTATCATCTCCCCCACCTTCGGCAGGGGGTGGGGGGGTTCAGTGGACGCCCAGGTCCCGTCTCTCTCTCCCTCATCACTCACCCCTCTCCTCCGCCCACCCTCGGCGGCAATGGCGGTCCCGTGTACCCGTCCCCCCGGGCCCATCTCCTCTGCCACTGCCTTCTCGGAGATCCTCTCCACCAACTCATCGAGACTCGTGGTGCCCACCGTGACGAACACCGACTCCACCCCCACCCCCCTCCCCCCGCGAGGCGGAGGCAGCGAGCCGGGGCAGGGACGGGTGGAGGGTGGGCGAGCAGTTTGCGTGGAGTCTGAATAACTCACACACACACACACACACACAACACAAACTGGTCCAATCGTCAAGTCAATGGGTTCTAAACCACAGCTAACAATGAATGACCTGTGGAGGAAGGAACTGCAGATGCTGCTATTTATGGATGGAGGCAGGGAAGTAGTGACTGAGGGTAGGGGAAAGGAGACAGAGGGAGAGGTGAGGGAGGGATTGGGGGGAGAAAGGGGTAGGGAGGGTGAGGGGAAAAGTGGGGGTGGTGAGGTGAGTTGGGGAGGAGGGGGAATAGAGGGAGAGGAGGGCAGTGGGGGAGGTGAGGAATGGGGTAGAGGGATAGGAGGGGGGTAGGGAGGGGAGATGAGTTATGGAGGGAGGGAGGAAGTGACTGAGGCTAGGGGAAAGGAGAGAGAGGGAGAGGTAAGGGAGGGATTGGGGAGGGGAGGAGGAGAGGGGAAAGAAGAGGGAGGGTGAAGAGAATGGGGAGGGAGTGCTGGGGGATAAGGGGAAATGAGCCGTGCCTGCGCAGTTGGGGGCTATGCTTGAGTGGTGGAATATTGTGTCGAACATTGGGGGAACGGGTGAGTGATGGAACATTGCATTGGGGAACGGGTTGCATTGGGGGACCAGGCTTTTCGTGTGACAGGGACCTAATGGGTCCCACTTAGTCTAGTACAAATTAAAATGAAGCTGGAAATAAAATAATAATACAGCTAAACATAGAAACATAGAAATTAGGTGGAGTAGGCCATTCGGCCCTTCGAGCCTGCACCGCCATTCAATATGATCATGGCTGATCATCCAACTCAGTATCCTGTACCTGCCTTCTCTCCATACCCTCTGATCCCTTTAGCCACAAGGGCCACATCTAACTCCCTTTTAAATATAGCCAATGACCTGGCCTCAACTACCCTCTGTGGCAGAGAGTTCCAGAGACCCACCACTCTCTGTGTGAAAAAAGTCCTTTTCATCTCGGTCCTAAAGGATTTCCCCCTTATCCTTAAGATGTGACCCCTTGTCCTGGACCTCCCCCACATCGGGAACAATCTTCCTGCATCTAGCCTGTCCAACTCCTTAAGAATTTTGTAAGTTTCTAAACTTGCAATGTCTCTACTATATACAAGTACATGCATTAATTTGATATCAAATAAAGATACCAACAAATGTAGAAGGGGAAAATCCCAGGGCAAAATACAGAACTGCTCATTGTTTGATATTTAGTCTGCTCGGTAGCCAATCTGCCATCTACTGACATTCTGTGGTAGTACAATATTTGTGAATTAGTTCAGTTTAGAGATAGTGCGCAAACAGGCCCTTCGGCCCTCTGAGTCCGCACCGACCAGCGATCCCTGCACTTTAACACTATCCCACACACACTATTGTCTCAAGTTTACCAAAAAAAAAACATGAGCTTGTATGTTGTGAATTTTCAAATTAATTTTGATGTCAAAGGAAGATTTTGAATAAAATTAATGCACATACACTTTTATGTTTTCAAGCTGTGGGCTCAATAGCACTTGTCTCTCAGGAGGAGATGGGTTCAAATTCACAGAAACTGTCATCTTACATTCCCAAGAAGCTCTGACAGAGCGTTGCACTATCAGAGATAGTCACGAAACGCTGGAGCAACTCAGCGGGTTAGATAGCATCTCTGGAGAAAAGGGATAGGTGCCGTTTCAGATTGAGATCCTTCAAGGGCCTCAACCCGAAACGTCGCCTGTTCCTTTTCTCCAGAGATAGAGTCGGATCCACTGAGTTGCTCCAGCATTTTGTGTCTATCTTCGGTTTAAACCAGCATCTGCATTTCCTTCCTACACATTGCAACATCAGAGGTGCATCTCACAAGGGTGTTTTTGAGGGTGTCAGGAAATTACCTAAATGTCCTAACCAATACTTATCATTTGCAGAAATAGATTATCTGTTCATTTCCAGATTGCTGTCTGTGAAACTTTCCACACGAGATGTCTTAAATTTGTTGTTTTATATGTTAAAAGTTTAGTTTAAAAGCCTATGGGAAATTCTGAGAATTTTAAAGATTATGAAGATAAGACTCACCAGTTAAGATATCAATAAGTTCATAAGTGAAAGGAACAGAATTAGGCCATTCAGCCCATCGTCTACTCCACCATTCAATCATGGCTGATGTATCTTCTCCTCTCAATGCCATTCTCCTGCCTTTTCCCCATAACTCCTGGAGCCCCAGGCCTGAAGAAGGGTCTCCACCCTAAATGTCACCTATCCGTGTTCTCCAGAGATGTTGTCTCACTTGCTGAGTTACTCCAGCGCTTTGTGTCTTTTTGTATAATAACCAGCATCTGCAATTTTTTGTTACTACCACTGACACAATGATACTTTATTACTCGTAATCCCTCGGTTTTAGGGAACAATCGACAATAATGGACCCATTCCCCTTCAGCCCCCCCATGGTTTGTTATAACAAGGGTTTCCGCTATCTAGATACATGTGAGAAAGTATTAACTATTGACTCAAGGGACTTCAGGACTCATCCTGGTTCACACAGGCACAGTCAGCAGTTAGAAACATAGAAATTAGGTGCAGGAGTAGGCCATTCGGCCCTTCGAGCCTGCACCGCCATTCAATATGATCATGGCTGATGTATCAACTCAGTATCCTGTATCTGCCTTCTCTCCATACCCTCTGATCCCCTTAGCCACAAGGGCCACATCTAACTCCCTCTTAAATATAGCCAATGAAGTGGCCTCAACTACCCTCTGTGGCAGAGAGTTCCAGAGACCCACCACTCTCTGTGTGAAGACCCACCAGTTCTTCTCAAGAACCCTTCAGCTTTCTAGTTTCTTCACATTTCTTCAGTCTGAAGAATAGTCTTGACCCAAAACGTCACCCATTCCTTCTATCCAGAGATGCTGCCTGTCTAGCTGAGTTACTCCAACATTTTGTGTCTATTTTAGATTTAAACCAGCATCTATCTGCAGTTCTTTCCTACACATTTTGTCTTCAGCTTTCTAGTTCTTCTGGCCAACTTAAATAAAAACTGTGGTGAACGTAGTGCAGGGAGTGGGGACTTATGACTGGGCCTACAGGACTATAGAACTATCACGCACAGAGTGAGCATGTCCCACCTATTAATTAACCAGGGCATGCGCTCCATTTCTTTGAAAATGGCATATGTACTATCATGTTCATAAATAATATGAGCAGAATTAGGCCATTCGGCCCATCAAGTCTACTCCGCCATTCAATCATGGCTGATCTATATTTCCCTCCCAACCCCATTCTCCATACTTCTCCCCATAACCCCTGACACCCTTATTAACCATTATTCTTTCTGATGAGCAGGACAGTCTAGTCGAGGGTGAGTTTGGATAGTCATAAATTTTGACTTGGGGGCTTTATGGGGATATGTCAACCTTTTGAATTTGGAATAGAAAAGGAAAATTAACATGACGAATGGAGGGTTAACAAAAAAAGTCAAAATCGGGCTGATTCTTGGAAGTTCAAAGGCGTTGTGAAAAAATAAATGAGATGGTAGGAGAAAAGATTGGCATCAAACAGGAATCCCAAAATATTCTGAACAGGAGAAAGGATTGTGAGAGGTGATGCGAGGAAGAGATGAGCTGACTATGGAGTCATGGAGAGTGTGGTCCCGGTGGAAAGCATAGAAGGAAGGGAAGAGGTGAAGATGTGACTGGTGGTGGGATCCTGTTGGAAATGGAAGAAATGGCGAAGGATGCTATGCTGGATATGGAGACGAGGAAGGCAAAAGATGAGGACCGAGGGAATTCTATCTTTGTTCTATCTGTGGAGCAGATGTGTTGGAAGTGTAAGAAATGTGCGTGATTTCTTACACTTCCAACACATCTGCTCCACAGATAGAACAAAGATAGAATTCTCTCGGTCCTCATCTTTCCCATCAGCCATGGCCGAGGGGAAGTCACATTTCCTGAAGAAGAGGACAATTCAGAAGTCCTAGAGCAAAAGTTCTTGAGAATAGATGCAACAGGGATGGAGAAACAGCGAGAAAGGGATGGAATCCTGACTGGAGACAAGGAGGTGTTGTTGAGGTATCTGTGGGAATCCATTGGTCTAGAGTAGGTAGCTCTTTAGAGAGGATAGTTTGGCTCCTGAGATGGAGACAGAGAGATAGAAAGGAAAGAAAAATGTCAGAAATAGTCCAGGTGAATTTGAGGGCAGTGTGGAAGTTGGTGTCAAAGGTGGTAAAATTGGCAGGTTTAGCACAAGTGAATAAAGTAGCACCATGGAGACAGAGGGTGTAGATCATCTACGAAATGAATACTGTACTTTACATCTCTCTTTAGCAAGGAAGAACATATTGTTGGAGTCCTGCGCAGATGATGCTGTTGAACTTTCGTATGGTGTAAAAAATGACAAAAATGGTGTGCTAGAAAGGTTAGCTGTTCTTAAAGTGGGTAAATGCGCTGATCCAGATGGCAAGCATCCCAGGCTACAGGTATGTAAATGAGGGATTATAACGGCATTGGCCAACACTTTTTAACACCCATAGATTCAGAAGTGGTGCCTTAGGGCTGAAAATTTACAACGGTTTCACCCTTATACAAAAAAAGGGTTTTGGCTAAACTGCAAACTAGTCCATTTAATCTGTGGGCAAAGATCAAGGAAAGATAATTCAAGTCAGAAAGCTGGAGTGGATTTGTTCAAGACAAATTTTGTCTAATGAACTTGTTAGAATTTATTGACAATGTAATAAAGAAGTTGCAGATGGTTGATTTAATATTTATGGAAAGGCATTTGGAAAAACTGCCGTATAATAAGCTTGACGTCTAGATTTAAGAAAATGCAATAAAAGGGGCAGTAGCAGGACAAAGATGAAATTGCCTAAAGGGCTTGACCCACTTACTCGACTTTTCAGCAACTGTCTTCGGCCTTCAAATTCAAGGGCACTCGCCTGGAGAGACGGGGTGGGGGAAGAGAGGGGGGGGGGGGGGGGGGAGAGAAGGAGTGGAGACACTTTTAAGAGGCCAGAAACCTTTTAATAAAGTTTAGCGGGCATTTAACATTACCGGTCGGTTTTCCTTGGTTCTGAAAACCCCAATGAGCCAATTAAAATGCACGGTCAGCAAAGGAGATTGCCTACGGCTACCTCGACTGCCTATAACTACAAATCGACCCCACTACCACTGCACTACGGGTTCAAAAGAACCACGTTGACCAATTTCAAGTCGTGCAAACGAGAATGGGTGAAGATTAAAACCAAAGTGAACCAGAAATTGTGATTCATCTATTTCGACCTCAGGAAAGAAAATTGTCTATCAGGTGTGAGGTACTCTTGATGTTGCTGTAAATGGTGCATGTAAGGCCCACATTCAACTTCTGTATTGCAGCAACTCCCACTGCATCTGGAGATCAAAAAGGTACTGTATCTGCAGATACATGAGGGTAAAATGTAATCTATAAGGCTCTTACCCTGTTGTCTACCACATGACAAGGTTCTAACAAGCCCCAATATTACAATGGATGAATATGAGCATTATGTCACAGAACACAGCACGGTGGCGCAGAGGTAGAGTTACTGCCTTACAGCGTTTGTCGAGCCAGAGAGCCGAGTTCGATCCCGACTACGGGTGCATTCTGTACGGTTTGTACATTCTTCCCGTGACCGTGTAGGATTTCTCTGAGATCTTCGGATTTCCAAAGAAGTACAGGAATGTAGATTAATTGGATTGGTACAAGTATAAATTGTCCCTAGTGTGTGTAGGATTGTGTTAGTGTGCAGACTCGGTGGGCCGAAGGGCCGGTGTCTCTAAATCTAAAACTAAAATGCTTCATTAAGTAAATCTGTGCCACCTGCCCTTCACACATAAATTGTTGCAGGAAGAAATTTGACTGCAAGTCCATCAATTTTCTTTTCTTGTGCATTCCATGATCAAACAAACTAAGGGACGTTTCTTTAATATTGGTTCTCCTTGGAACATTTGCAATGGTTATTGTATGGTTATCATTTTTGTCAAAGACTCTCTGAAGGCTTGCTGATCTGCCAGTGAGTGGCAGACCAAAAGTGAATGTTATAGACTTGCAAATTGTATGGTCCAGTGCTTTGTACTGAGGTGGAAGCTGGGTGCAGCCACTGCAAATGCGCTTTGGAAAATCAGTGGAAAATAACCCTTTGGCATGCTTGGAATACACAAAAAAAAAATTGATGTAATGCAAATCCTATAAGTGGAATGGTCTTTTATGTAATGTGAATGGTTGCCTATTAATCTATTGTACATTTTCAAATTCTGAAAGCAACCCCTTTGGCCCAACTCATCCATTAGCCTGCATTTGGCCCATATTCATGTATCTGTCTAAATATTTTTAGAATATTCTAAAAGTACCCTGCTCTATAGTTTCCTCTGAATATAAGGGTAAAAAATACCACATGCCACAATTAAAGGTTGGGCTTTCATGAAGCTTCTAGGTCTCACGAGTAAGTAAGTTATGATACAACTGTACCATAGAGTACTGCAGAAGAATCCACATCAAACTACAGCTTGGTTGACTTAGAAGTTCTTCATGAATCTATTTAAATGGTTAATATTTGCAAGCTTAAAACTGCAATTCTATTCTATGCATTGAACATAGAACCATACAGCACAAGAATGGGCCTTTCCGACCATGTTTGCACTGACCATGATACCAATCTAACTAATTCTATCTGCCTACACCTGGTCCATATCCATCTAGTCTTCATCTATTCTTCACCTGTTCATGAGTCCATATATCTGCCCCTTAAACGTAGCTATCATATCTGCTTATTCCACCTCTCCAGGCAATGCATTCCCGGCGCCTCTGCATAAAATAAATTGCCTTGCACATTTTCCTTTAAACTATCTCCCTCTCAGTTAAACATATCCAGTTTAGTATTTGACCTTTCCACCCTGTGAAAAAGACTGGCTATTTACCTCCTACTAACCTAAGTATCAACCTATTATGTGCCACACTTTGTCCCAAAGATACTAGAGCAAGAGCTTTGTCCTGCATCTCCACTTTTCCAGCTTTCTTCCCCCTCCCCTCCCCCTTACAATCAGTCTGCAGAAGGGTCTGGACACGAAACATCACCTATCCATGTTCTCCAGGGAGACACTGCCTAGCCTGCTTAGTTACTCCAGCACTATGTGTCCTATCAAATTTATGCTTGTGACAATGTTACATACATCCATTAGATAATTCTTCAGTCTCAGTTACTCCAGCAAAAACAAATCCACTCGTTCAACCTCTCCTTATAATTAATATGCCCCAATACAGGCAGCATCCTGGTGAACCTTTTCGGCACCCTCTTCAATGCCTCCAAACCTCTTTCTACATTGTGGTGATCAGATCTGCACACAATACTCCAAATATGGCCTCACAAAAGTTTCAGGTAGACAGAAATGTTGGAGAAACTCCGCGGGCGAGGCAGCATCAATGGAGCAAAGGAAATAGGCAACATTTCGGGTTGAAACCCTTCTTCAGACTCTGAAGAAGGGTTTCGACCAGAAACGTTGCCTATTTCCTTCGCTCCAGAGATGCAGGGCTGGATTTACGTATAAGCTACACGAACTTAAGCTTAGGGTCTCGAGATCTAAGGGGGCCTCGGCCTGCTCCACCAAGGTGTATAAAACTTTTGACATATTTGTATTTTCTGAGCCTTGTCCGTTCAACAGTCAGGAGTGTTCGAGTCGGTGTGCGGCTGCAAGTTTAAAAATGTCAGAACCAGCTCCGACTGTGCCCAACCTGCCTGCTTCAGAGTAGAGATAAGTGTGAGATATAGGTTGTGCTCACAATCACTATTCAGAGACTAAATCATGGAAACGAGAGTTGCTTTATTTGCGAGTCTGCAGAATCGGGTGCCTCTCCAAGTTGAGACACACCAAAGTCAGTAAAGTAAAGCCCCTTTATACACACAATTCTGCTGGCTTAACCTCCCCTTCTGGCTCTTCCCAATCAGAGCACTGAGGTGCACAGTCTATAGGTATGTCCCCCCAGTACCACCCTCATCATACATATCATGTTCATACATGTGCATGATAATGAGCAGTTTCTCAACCAGGGGCGTGTTAGTAATATTCATTTATTTCATTAAGCATGCCCAGTTGCAATTGACCTGGCCTAGTTTTCTCACCTCCAACTGACCTGTCTCAGTTTTCTTGTATCTGAATTAAAAGCTAGTCTCTACTGACAAGGGTCACATCCATCACTAGTCTCTACTGCTATACAATGCCATAAATCCTTACTCAAGGACAGTTCTGGTAACTTCATTCACAGCTGTGTCAGAATCCTCTCCCTGGCCTCTATCGGTTAGAATCCTGTTTACAAGTTAGAATCCTCTCCTGAATCCTTACAATAGTGGGGTTTAATCACTTTATTCCTCACATAAGGCTCCGGGCGGGGTAAAGGGTGGGTGGGACCCACTACGATAGGCGGGATGGTCCTTTCTATAGTTAACCTTGCTCACAGTCTCTGATGGGGCTAGTTTCCCGCCCACCGGGACCTCCCACGCTTTGCCCACTGACCCTCACCACTCCACCGCCCTCCAGCAGCTCGCAGCCGTCGCCTTACCTGCAGCCTGGACTCAGCACCGGGCCTGAAGTTTCCACGCTGCAGACTCCAACGCTCCTGAGTTTGACTCCGCTGGGTCCTAGTGCTAGTCCCCCCAACACTGGTAACCTCAGTGGCTGTTCCACTGGGTCTTCCCCAATCCCCTCAAACCATGTGACCCCAGCTCTTCCCCACCCACACTACAGTCCTCATTACCCCCTGACCACCCACCAGCCCCCCACCAGACATCGCCTCGGCCTCAGTCCATTCACCTGCCTTCCTCTGGCCCCAACACCCATCCCTGCCGTGTGTTCACCATCCCCCCTGACCTCCCCCTCTCAGATACCGAATGGGTGTCCGCAGCAGAGGCCTCACCTTTGTAGGATCTAAAAGTGTCACACTGTCACTGTCGGGTAGTCATGGTCCTCTAGTCGTGGGGTGGGGGATTGGGAAGGGGGGGCCTCACAAGTGAAAAAGCTTAGGGCCTCTCATCATCTAAATCCGGCCCTGCATAGATGCTGCCTCACCCGCTGAGTTTCTCCAGCATTTTTGTCTACCTTCGATTTTCCAGCATCTGCAGTTCCTTCTTAAACATCACTAAAGTTTCATACAGCTAGCTGTAACGTGACTTCCCAAACTTTTATACCCAGTGCCCCAACTGATGAAGGCAAGCAAGCTGCACGCCTTCTTTATCAATTAGGTTGTCACTTTCAGGGAGCAGTGGTCAGCACAGAATGTCCTGCAGGCACTGCAGGGAAAAGACTCGATGGACCCGGTGGCGTGGTTTCCTGAGCAGACTGCCCAGCTTGTCTGGCAAAATGCCTCATCGCCAGAACTCACCAACAAGCACCAAGACCTGGCTTGGCTGGCGGTGAGGGGAGCCCTCCCAGTCAGATCCTTCCTGCACCGTCGGAACCTCACTACCAGCGCACGCTGCCCTCGGGACAGCTGCTATGGAGTGGAGACGGTTGCCCACCTCTTTGCAGAGTGTGGATTTGCCCAAAGAGTCTGGAGAAAAATGCAAGGGTCCCTGGTACGCTTTATTCCAAACAGCTCCGTCACAGAGGACTCTGTGATTTACGGACTGTTCCCAGGGACACATTCAGAGACTGACATCAAGTGCTGCTGGAGGGTTATCAACTCGGTGAAAGACGCTCTCTGGTCTGCCCGAGCGTTGTTCACCACCCAGCAGAGCGAGATGTCCGTCGGGGAATGTTGCCGACTGGCCCACTGCAGACTGCAGGAGTACGTGCTGAGGGACGCACTGAAGCTCGGTGCAGCCAACGCCAAGGCTCGGTGGGGGAGGGCCACAGTCTAAGGTCCTTCCGCTGCTGGACATGAGGGGCACGGTATGGTGGAGACGCCCCTCAAAATAAGGGAAGGTATCCCATGCCGGGGGGCCACATGAGTGGCACGGGTGGGGGATCGATTCGTGAAATTTGAAAAATGTATATAGACTGTATGGAGACATTTGTATAGCCTCCGAAAATGTTGGATGGTTTTTTTTTCGCACGGTTGATGTATTGTATATATTTATTACTCGAATAAAGTCTATTTTGAAATAAAAGTCACTTTCAGGGAGCTGTGGACTTGTGGGATTCAGAGAGATCCTCTGTACATCAATGCTCACAAGAGTATGCCATTTACTGTAAACTTTATCCTTGCTTTTTAAGCAGCACCTCACACTTGTCCGAATTAAACTTCATCTGGCACTTCTAAGGAACAATTCCCAACTGATCCGACTGTATGCTTTGACAACTGCCCTCATCTCCACCAATTTTCGCTTTAGATTCTATGTATATTTTAAAATCTGTAAACGCTTCAGCCGTTTCACTGGCAAGTGTGAGCAACGGTGAACGTCGTGGCTTTTACAGTCAGTTTAGACACAGTAACCCCGCAATGAGAGCAGAAGCCGGTGGGTGGGGTGCAGCTGGTGTTGTGTGGAAGCGCCGTCAGCGGCTTGTGGTGTCTTTACTACCTCAGGTCCCGGCAGGTGATGCGGGGACGGGCCGGGCCGGGCCGGGCCGCGCCGCCATTTGAGTGCGGTGTTGCTGGCGCTGCGGCGGGAGGAGGAGGAGGCCGGCGAGGAGCCGCTGGCGCTGCGGGGCCCGGCGGGAGGAGGCCGGCGAGTAGAGTAACGGAGCCGCGGGCCGCCATTTGAGTGTGGTTCTGGTGAGTGCGGCGACGGCGATGGCGGGCGAGCCGGCGCTGCCAGAGGAGGCCGGGGAGGAGAGGCGCGGCTCTATGTGGAGGGGGAGGCCGGCGACTAGAGGGAGCAGCCTCTGCAGCCGGCGGGAAGCAGCGCTCCTCGTCCCCATGCGGCCGGGAGGGAGGGAGGGAGGGAGGTGAATGATTCCGCGGCGAGTGGAGCTCAACAGTCCGCCTAGGCCCAGGTGGCCTCCTGCTTACTGAACCCTTCCCCTCCCATCCCCACACTGACCTTCCTGTCCTGGGCCTCCTCCACTGGCAGAGTGAGGCCCAGCACACATTGGAGGAACACCACCTCATATTTCACTCACAGCTCATAGACACAACCCAGCCGTGTGAATATTGACCTCTCTAAGTAACCCTTGCTTTCCCTCTCTCCCTCCTTCCCTCTCTCTCCCTTTTTTTTTCAAAAACTTTATTCAACACATTCATAAAATACAACACATCAAAACATAATCAAAATCACACTATAACGAACAGATCATTGTAGTACAACAGTACAATCATTGTTCCCTCTCTCTCCCTCCCTCTCTCCATCTCCATCCATCCTAATCCTTGTGCTAGTTTCACTGTTGTCCTGGTGAGCTTCGTTTGTTGTTGCAACTCGTTTTCACCTTTCCCCACAGCTAACAATGGACATTTTCCTTGATCATCGTTACATTTTGCATATATTTCATTCAGTTGGTCTATATCTCTCATTTTCCTTTCCCCTTACTCCCAGTCTGAAGAAAGGTATCGACCCAAACCATCACGCATAACTCCTCTCCAGAGTTGAGTTTATTGTCATATGTCTGAAGTACACTGAAAATGCTTTTTGTTGCATGCTTACCAGTCAGCAGAAAGACACAGGAGTAGGCCATTCGGCCCTTCGAGCCAGCACCACCGTTCAATGTGATCATGGCTGGTCATCCCCAATCAGTACCCCGTTCCTGCCTTCTCCCCATATCCCCTGACTCTGCTATTTTTAAGAGCCCTGCCTAGCTCTCTCTTGAAAGCATCCAGAGAACCCGCCTCCACTGCCCTCTGACATTACATCTATTCACACCATGGATGCTGCCTCACCCGCTGAGTTTCTCCAGCACTTTTGTCTACCTTCGATTTTCCAGCATCTGCAGTTCCTTCTTAAACATGATTATAATTGATCCATTTACTGTGTATAGATAAGACGTTATTGCCTTCCACCAGTGGGAGCGGTGCAGGCTCGAAGGGCCAAATGGCCTCCTCTTGCACCTATTTTCTATCACAGTGAGGAATGTGGAGGAGCTGCTGTGGTGGGTGTTGACGTATGTCAACTTTTATGTAGTTGTGTGTCTTGTTGCTTTTTTGGTATGACTGGATGGCAAACCAAATTCCTCGTATGTTGCAAACCATACTTGGCTAATAAATTATGATTATGATAGATTCTTGATAAGGGAATAATGTTTAGTGCAAGGTAAAGCCAGCAAAGTCCGATCAAGGATAGTCTGAGGGTCATCAGAGAGTTGCGAGAGATGCTGCCTGTTCCACTGAGTTACTCCAGCATTTTGTGTCTATCATCATTTTTAGAGTTACTCCAGCATTTAGTGTCTGCCCATCCTGGAGAGGAGGAGGAGGAGGTTGGTGGTGTGGGAAGGCGGATCATGAAGGCAGGGTGTGTGAAGAGTTTTGGAATGGATGGGAGTGATGGGAAGAATCGGGATATTTCAAGATGGGAGTGGAAGAGAGGGAGCAGGAACTACAGACAATGGTTTACACTGTAGACACAACACGCTGTCTTCGTAGGTTACATGATATGGGGAGAAAAGGAAAAGAGGATAAGTAGACATGGAGAGAGCAAAGAAGGGCGATGGTGGGGTAGGAAGCAAGGGGCTTGTAACGTTTAGGGTAAGAGGGATTGTGGTAGTCTGGATAGATGAGGCAATGAGCAACTATGGAAGGGGAAATAGTTAAAGTTTCAGATGCCAAGCCACTTGTCAGAATGATGAAGGAAAGCTGGTCAGTGGGGATGGGATGCTGAGTATTTGTCATGAATGGAGGAAGGGAAGAGAGAGCAGGAGGTGGGCGAGATGGAATATGATTTAATGACAAATAGTTGGTGAAGAGTTGAAAAATCATGGAAATGAAACGAGAAACAACTAAGACAGGAGAAGTAGGGAGAGGAGTATTTTGAGTCTTAAGACTGAACTGGACCACAGGTGAATGGGAATGTCTTCAGAAGAAACTTCTCAAGCTTGGTTGCTCTAGGATCTATTTGCACAATGAGGATTGCTCACGTGTCCCTTTGCGTGTAGTCATCTGCATTTTTTTTATTTAATTGCAAGGTTGGGAGGACTAACACATTCCAAGGTTGTGTGGACTAACAACATAGATCCAAGTTTAGATTCCACAGATGCTCGGGTAGGATTTACTCTTGGTTTATTATTTTGATTTTGCAAAGACATCTGGTATGAGTAAAGGGGCTGTCCCATTGTACAAGCTAATTCAAGAGCACTCCCGAGTTTAAAAAAAATCAAACTCGTGGTAAGCACGTAGAATGTACGTAGCAGGTACGTCGGAGCTCGGGACATCTCTTAGCGGCTCGTAACGCTAACAACAGGTACTCGGGAAACGCGGTAAGCTCGTGAAGATTTTTCAACATGTTGATACATGATGAAATAACACTTTAAAAATTGTTGTCGAAATCCCAGAATTTGAGATAGCCTATTTTTTTATAAACTTTCCAAGACCAATATGATTGAGTAACAACTTCATACATTGCACCTTGTAGAATGCCTATTTAAAATGTTGAACCATCATCTAGTTCCTTGTTATCTTGTCTGCCATGTGTATCATCAAAGCACTAAAGGGTCGGTTAAATATGATTCTTTTCCTTTTGATAAATGCTGTTGACTGCCTAATTGGCCTTTCGAGAGATTACCACCATCACAGAAGCCAGTCTTCAACTAATTTAATGACTCCAGTTGTTATCAAGTGACATCTGAGTGCAATAGATATAGAAGGCTGTACCTGGCAGCATCCCACTGTTGGGTGTGAGGATGAGCTGCAGTTTCAGCTGTAACACAGCTACAGTACTGGCATCTATAAATGTGGGGACAATTCCAAGATGTGAACTAGCCCCAAAAAGCACAACCAATTAACTGCAGCTTATTGCTGCCCATTGGTCTTAAAACATTGATTTGCAAAATGACTTAAGGTGCTTTTGATTGTGCTCGACCAATTTAATAATCTTAAATTTCAACGTTAATGTGTTCAAGGGATTCGGCAAGGAGTCAGTTTTTTACTTTTTAATAATTTCTCCTTTGTCATACTTTAAGAGACTTTACGAAATTCAGAAGTTAAGAGACTTACGCAAAACACAAAGTGCTGGAGGAACTCAGCAGGCCAGGTGGCACCTGTCTCCAAGAAGGGTCTCGACCCTTGAAACGTCACACATTCCTTCTCTCCAGAGATGCTGCCTTTCCTGTTGAGTTACTTCAGCTTTTTGTGTCTATCTTCAGTTTAAACCGGAATCTGCAGTTCCTTCCTACACATTTTAATTTTGTTTCTGCTCTCTTCTTTAATACACACTTGCAAAAGCTCCTAGAATCATATTTCATTATTCCTACTGTCAGATCCCTGGGATGGCGGGACTGTAATATGAGGAAAGATTGAAAAGACTATGCTTGTATTCACTGGAGTTTAGAAGGATGAGGGGGGATCTTATGGAAACTTATAAAATTATAAAAGGACTGGACAGGCTAGATGCAGGAAAAATGTTCCCAATGTTGGTGGAGTCCAGAACCAGGGGCCACAGTCTTAGAATAAAGGGGAGGCCATTTAAGACTGAGGTGAGAAAAAACGTTTTCACCCAGAGAGTTGTGAATTTTGTGGAATTCCCTGCCACAGAGGGCAGTGGAGGCCAAATCACTGGATGGATTTAAGAGAGAGTTAGATAGAGCTCTAGGGGCTGGTGGAATCAAGGAATATGGGGAGAAGGCAGGCATGGGTTGTTGATTGGGGACGATCAACCATGAACACAATGAATGGCGGTGCTGGCCCGAAGGGCCGAATGGCCTCCTCCTGCACCTATTGTGTTTGGTTCCATGTTTCTAAAAACGACCATACTGCAGGATAATCTTTGCTGTTCCAAATACATTTAACAGTGTGGTTTGTTTAAATGAGCACCTTATTATATCAGTTATTTAATACCTTGCTTGCAACCAGTCTGAGATATAGTTAGATATGGGCTTTAAAAGCCTACATGATTTACGAAATTCAGAAGTTAAATTGGAAAATGATTTATTGAAATTTTAAATATACCTTGATGGTCTAATCAGAAAGTGATTTTTCTTTTAAAACAGTAAGTACTGGAAATGTTTGTTACATCGGAGAGCACCTGTCTTCAACCTAAAGCATTTACTTTTTCTGTTTCCAGTAGTGCTAATTGACCTATTGAGTGTTTCCAGCAGTATCTGTTTTGATCTTCGAATTAGTTCATGAATTGCTTTCCCCTCTAAAACTCATTTAAACTCATTTAATCCTAATCCCTGAATATTATTTTTATTTTAGGATTCCACCCTGTCACCTGAAGTTACCCTGAAGGACTCCTTGGTAAAATGGCAGAAGCAATATTTCGTGCCCCAAAAAGAAAGCGAAGGGTGTATGAGTCTTATGAAGCACCTCTTCCTTTGTGGTTCACTCAAGAAGAAACCATTTCAAATGAGCAAGAACATTATTATGCTGAAATGATAAATAACAATGTAATTGTGCGAACACCTGAGAGCATAAGAGCCCTTTATGGAAAGGTATTTCAGAATTTCTGCTATTTTCAGTGTATACTGTACGGGATATGATTTAAAGAATTGCAGATGAAGTGCAATTTGATAAATAGTCAAGAGACAGTGAAAGGTTTAAAGAGGACTTGGACATGATCTACTATGGCTGATGACGTTCCACACAGAGTGTGAGAAGGTTTGAAAGAAAGAATGTAGAAGGGCCAGACAAGCTAAATTATAGTTTTAAACTCTGCAAATGCAAGAGATCTGGGTGAGTTAGTACACATATCTTTGAATTTGATAGTGCAGCATAATAAAAAGGTGAAATTTTACTATACCTCTATAAAACAACTTCCGCTGCAATATTGCATTCAATTATGTCCACAAGGGGCCGATTTCCTTCATTTCTAAAATTCCTGAAGAAACAACACCATGGAAGTACCTTCACCAGAGGAGCCACTTGAACTACTGTGGTTTAAGATGATGGGTGTCTGTCATATTCTCGAGGAATAATTAGAGTTGATTATAAATGCTGCTTTTATTGGCTCCACTATCATTTAATGAACAAAAATATACACATTAAAAAGAACATAATAGCGTTATTGAGGCTAGACACAAAAAGCTGGAGGAACTCAGTGGGTCAGTCAGCATTTCTGGAGAAAAGGAATAGGTGATGTCTTGGGTTGGGGCTCTCCTTGGATGATATTCACTAAAGGGGATACTGTTACTTGGATGTGCTGGAGAACCCAGTGTTTGTGGAGCAGAGAAGACAATGAAGAGATTTAATACAAAGTGTTTAAAATGGTAGAGGTTTCAGTTGGAGAAAATAAAAATAATCTATTTACTGACCACAAATTCTGCCATAGAGGGTGCAGATTCGAGATGAATGACAAAAGAGTAAGAGATAGGGTGAGGTGAACAGTCTTGTTGCATGACCCTTGATTAGGATTTAGAACGTTCTGTCTGTGGAGAGTGAATACAGATTCAATAACCAACTTCAAAGAGAATCAGAGAACGGCTAAAAGCCACATAACTTTATTTTAATCTGATCCATGATTGAATCTGTTGATTCAAATGTTAATACAAATGTTTGCTAATTTTGAAATTGTTATTAATTTTGTTTGAAGGGTTATTTTGGAAAAGGAATTCTCTCAAGAAGCAGACCAGCTTACAATATTTCAGACCCTGCTTTACTTGCCAAATGGAAAGGTAACTATTTTAAAATACTGTTTTGACTAAATTTCTTAGGTCCATAGTAGTTGACTCTTAATGTTTGGCATTTTGGAACTTGTGCCACATATAGTGACTCACTAAATAATATAAAGACAAATTCAGTTCAATCAGTGTGAAGAAGAGAGGACTCCATTAACAAGGCCAATTTTTCTTTTTCAACAAATAATCTTTATGTTTCCATTGACTTAATGAGACATGTCAATTGTGTGAGGTTGGTAATAGGAAGTAAGTAAGTACATTTTATTTATATAGCACATTTAAATCAATTCGCGTTGAAACCAAAGTGCTTTACATAGAAGAAATTAGGTTTCCATACATCCGTATAAAATAAAAAAGAGAAAAGACACAACACACTGTAGAATTTAACAGGAACGTCCCCCCACAGCAGAATCAGCATTTTCTACTGAGAGGGAAGGCACTAAAATATGATCATTTCTTTGAGCAAGTTGATGGATGGCCCCCGTTTATGGTTTTATTTCCCTCAAACCGATCACTATTAGTGGGGGTCACCAGGAACTTGCAGCTTGTTGTATCTCAATTGTAATGCATGGGATATTTCAAAAGATCAACATAAAATTAAATATGTTGACATTTAAAATGTTTCAGAAATCTGGTTCACACAAAATTCACGTAGAATCTGAGATTCTTGTAAGACCCGCAGATGACCTTTCATCATCTGGTGCACCCCTTCTCCCATAATGTAGGTGCATAATGTAGGAGAAGAATATCAAACAAGAGGGCATGACATGAGAATTAAGGGACAGACGTTTAGGGGTAACATGAGGGGGAACATCTTTACTCAGAAAGTGGTGGCTGTGTGGAATGATCTTCCAGCAGAAGTGGTGGAGGCAGGATCGATTTTAACATTTAAAAGTAAAGTGGATAGGTATATGGACGGGAATGGAGGGGTATGGTCTGAGTGCAGGTAGATGGGACTAGGGGAAAATAAATGGTCGGCACGGACTAGAAGGGCTGAGAAGGCCTGTTTCCGTGCTGTAATTGTTATATGGTTATACCCTTTGAATGCAATGTCATAAGCCAGCCATTAGTTTAGTTTTTTATTGTTTTCGAGATACAGCACGGATACCGGCCCACTGAGTCCGCACCGACCAGCGATCCTTGCATCTTAACACTATCTTACACACACTAGGGACAATTTACATCGATACCAACCAATTGACCTACAAGCATGTACGTCTTTGGAGTGTGGGAGGAAACCGAAGATCTCGGAGAAAACACACGCAGGACACGGGGAGAATGCACAAATTCTGTGCAGAAGCCCCCATAGTCAGGATCGAACCCGGGTCTCTGGCACGACAAGGCAGTAGCTCTACCGCTGTGCCACTGTGCTTTCAGTGACCTGGGGCACACAATCCCATGACTGGAAACCAAACATTTAACATGCCCTGTAAATTGTTTTCTGAAACCAGAAGCCTTTATTTACCAGAGAACTTGAGCAAGTAAGATAAATAATATCATCTGAGGATGACAAAGTACTGGAGGATCATGAATATTTTTGCATTTGAGTTGCATGGCCTTCAGTCAAGATAAAGCAGTTGTTTGACATCCAAAGCAAAAAATAGACTTTTGTATATTAAGATGTAGAAGAAAAATGTTTATAAATTAAAGTGTAGAAAAATATATAAACAAGAACATGCCAGTCAATTCTTTCAGGCTGTGTCGAATTTAATGTTTAATGTGCATCTAGCACATCATTCTTCATTGCTTCTGTCATCCACAGCACATTCTCGCCACCAGTCACATCATCCCCATCCTACCCATTACTGCTCTCCACGAATCAGTCTCCTAGTGACTCCCCAATTCATTCATCCTTACCCACCCATCCTGCCCTAGGGACTTTCCCCCTGCAATATTAGACCCTACGTCCTTCCAGGTGATGCTTCCCCCACCCCCCTTACTGCTTTCAGTGCTGTCAATGTGGCCTCCAATACATCAGCAAGGCAAAAGTAGACTAAACGCCCACTTTTCCAAGCATCTGCACACTGTATGTAACAGCCATGTTGTGTTTCCAGTCGCTAGCCATTTTAACTCCTCTTCCATTCCCACATTAACTGTTGTTGGCCTCCTCTACTGGCAGGATGAGCCTAACACAAACTGGAGGAAAGACACTTCCTGCTCCCTTGACAAGCCCACAACCCAATGGCATGAACAATGAATTCTTCCAGTTTAGGTAATTTGTACCTGCTATGTTTTTTCTCTGTCCCTCACCCAGGTCCTCCCACACACCCATTTCTTTCCCCTTCCCTGCCTGGTTCCAACTGTTCATCATCCCTTCCTTCTCTGCCCTTCTTTTGTTATCAGATTCAATAAATCTCCCACCATTTGTGTCAATTTATCATCTCCCAGTCTCCATCGCTATCTCCAATCTTCCCTAACCAGTTGAAGAAGGGTCTCGACCCGAAACGTCACCCATCCCTTCTCTCCAGAGATGCTGCCTGTCCCGCTGAGTTACTCCAGCTTTTTGTGTCTATCTTCCTTTCCCATCCTTCCCTACCTAACTGCATCTGCCCATTAAATCTTCCTCAACTGGATCCGTCTATCACTTGTTATTTCTTGCTTCACCCCACCCCTTATTTTTAAGCAATTTATTTTTGACTTTATCTATTCCGTGAAAGTAAGTCTGTGAATCCGGGCTAAAACTGAAAAAAAAATCCAATTAACCAAGAGGACTACTAAGTGCTAAAGTTGAACAAAGGTAGTATTTTGTTGTGTTTATGGTATGAGGAGTGACAAAACTTGAAATATTTAAACTGTCTTCCATATATTTGTGATTCATGCTAAAAGGGAAAGTTTGTTCCTTCACATTTGGTCATGTGGTATTAATATATCTTTTAATGTTGTATCCGATTGTTAGAAGATAGTACTGTCCAAAACATGCAAGATTATAGTATACTGTATACGTGAGAAGGGATCTACTGTTACCATGAACTGTTCAGGCTATTTCTTAATTGGATAATTGGGCAATGAAGGTGCTCTCCTGTTTTACAGAGGTATGAGATCTGATTACAGGAGTATCCAATAGCAACGGATATTTTGTCGACCCTTCGGTGAATTTTAATTGTGGGTTGTGGCATGTGAAACCTATTGAGGAGGAAGGCAGATTGCTGTATCCATGGGATTATGTGTTAGGAAAACAATAGGAATTGTATTCCATACAAGGCTTCAATACAAAGTATAATAAATGTTTCAATACAAACTATAAAAAAATCAGTATCAATTTTGGTTATATTAAAATATGTTCATTTCTCCTTTTGGTTGTTTGTAGATGCCAATTCTAAGCACCTGCCTGTAATTTCATCAAAAAAGTAAGCTTGACTTTATCATTAATAATTTTTCCAAGTATTTTATCACTCGAGCTACTAAGTTTTGTTGCTTTTAATTTGTTTTATAAATTAAAAAAGTTTATTGTTCCAAAAAGTCACTTTGCACTGAAGTGTTTTGATTTGGTGAATCTCATAAAATGCAGAACAGGTTTTATAGCTGATCAATGACAGATGTCGTCGTCTTTTTCATTGGACCATCATTTTCTCCTCGGGGAGGGTAAAACAATCATTTTTGAGAAAATACAAGTTGAGGAATATATAGGAAGAAAAATCATTACGATCAGAATAGCATATTTAAGTGAAGAACTGCTGGAGAATTACCTTGCACTGTGATCTTTCAATAACTCTTACAATTTTTAAATTTAATTTTTGATTTCCGCTCCATTACCACCTGACTACTATATATTCCGAATATTTACTATTTTTTCCATGCACATGAGTACCTGTTGAGCATTAATATCTGCTTCTGTTTGTGCTCCTCGCCCGTTACACTGTCCTTGCAGGTTTCCACTTCAGTTTCTCAGTGTATTGTTCAGTAGATTTTGTTTTTGGTTTAATGTAGTCCTCTCTGGTGTATGCAATTTTAAAAATTATATCCCTTTTTCTACTATATCAACTGGAACTATGTAAGTTTAGTTTAGAGATACAGTGCGGAATCAGGCCCTTCGGCCCACCCTTCGGGTCCTTGCTGACCAGCGATCCCTGCACATTAACACTATCCTACACCCACTAGGGACATTTTTTACATTTATCAAGCCAATTAACCTACAAACCTGTACATCTTTGGAGTGTGGGAGAAAACTGAGTATCTCGGAGAAAACCCACGCAGATCATGGGGAGAACATGCTAACTCCGTACAGACAGCACCCATAGTCGGGATTGAGCCCGGATCTCCGGCGTTGCATTCGCTGTATGGCAGCAGCTCTATCGCTGCGCCGCCGTGACCGCCCAAAGTTGACAATTCCATCGTCACCAGTATCTCACAGTTCCTTTAATATCAGTGTGCCATAATTGGGTCACTCCATTTTCTGCCACTAAACTATGAGAAGCCCAAAATGTAATGCTGATCTGCAAGGCGGGGAGGAAAGAGAACAGAGAGGGGTTGTAAATAAGTCATCCAGTCAACAGATTGTGGTAAAATGAAAAGCACGATCATAACGTAATTGAGCAGAGTCAACATGATTTTACTTCATAGAAATTATATTTGCCTTGGAGGTTCTGAGGATGTAATTTGAAGTGCAGATAATGGGGGAAAGTGGGTGTGGTAAATCTAGATTTTCTGGCGATGCTACAGATACCATTCGAAAGAATATACGACACAAAGGAATGTTACATATAATAAAAGCTTACAAGTTAATTTTAAGTTATTGTCCTGGTTAGATATTTGGTTAGAGGACAACAATGTTTTTTTACAGGTTGGCAGGCTATCATAGATACGGGGTCATAAGGATTAGTAATGGACCCTACGGTATTAAAATATTTGAATAATTGACTGGAAACAATACGTTATCGCTTCACTGAAGTTTGCTGATGCTTTTGTTGTGCAAGGTGTTCTCTGTAATGAGTCTCAATCCCGTTTACAGTTAAATGAAGTTTGCGATAATAAGCTGAACCGGCCACTTAAAAACCCTAATTGATGAATATACTTCGCAATGGGGGTAGAAAAAAAGTAGGTTTTGTTCAGAGGATGCAGGGTTGTTTATTTTTCTGAAACTCTTGTGAGTCATGGACTTACCGGTGAAGCTAACGATTTATTTGGACTATCTTTGCAGGTTTCAACATCATATCGATTGGGCGAGAAGTCTCCTGCAAGCGCAGGAGGTGGAGGACAGTTGCATTGAAAAAATGCTTGAAAAATACACGCAATCAATTGATTTGTCATGTGATGGAAGCAATAAATTCTGCGATAGTTCACAGGAAAAAAACACTAATTTTCCTACAGAAACGAACCATGTTGAAAAACGTGGAGAAACACAAAATGGAGAAAATCATCCTGCAACAAGCCTTCAAAATAAGGAATATAATTCGGAAGGCAATGCTCCTTATGATCCGCCAGCAAAATGTGAAAATATCGACTGTGAAGCTGCTGACAGGGAAGATCAGGTCCATGTGCATTGCCCCAGACATAATGATTTCACCACACACTGTGGCTGCCAAAATCAAGATGTTACCAAAGAGACTCAGCAGCATAATTCAATTCAAGACGACAAACTTTCTTCAGAGCATGAATATGTACTAGTGGTAGAAAAAATCCAGCCATGTTCTGATCAACCATTGAATAATGAGGTAAGCACATGATTAAAAACTATTAGAATGTCTGTAATATATATCTGAGACCAAATCCAACATGATGAATACAATGTGTAGAAAGGAACTGCAGATGCTGGTTTAAGCCGAAGATTGACACAAAATGCTGGAGTAACTCAGCAGGACAGGCAACATCTCTGGAGAGAAGGAATGGGTGACGTTTTGGGTCGAGACCCTTCCTCGGACTGATGTCAGGGGAGAGGGCGACACACAGATAAGGAAGTTTAAGTTGTGAAAACAAGAAAAAGGGAATGGAGATCAAGGAAAATGCAGAATAGATCATTGTTAGCTGGGAGAAGGTAGCAATTTGCGCTGGGCCACCCTCTGACAATGGAGGGGGCCTAGGACAGAAGGACAGTGTGTGCATGGGATGGGGAGTTAAAGTGTTTAACAATTGGGTGATCAGGTAGGTTTAGGCGGACAGAGTGGAGGTATTCAACGAAATGCCATGATGAATTCTATAGATAGGCAGCATCTGCCTGCCTGCTTTTGTGTACCCTCGATTCTCCAGCATCTGCAGTTCCTTTTTTAACAAACAATTCTTTGTAGATTATGGGTATAGTGACATTTCTATAACGTCAAGGTTTAGTTCTGGGAATGTAATTCCGCCATTTGATTAGCGTTCATGACCAAAAATGATGTTAATTCATATGTGAATTTGGTTCCACTAACAGAAGTGACTTTTTTTTAATTTTCTTTTTTTCATTTTCAGGTGACAGAGAGGTTAGTCTGCAAGCGGAATCCTTTCAAGGTTTTTGAGTATCTTCAACTCAGTTTGGAAGAGGTATGATGGAGACAATAAATGTACGAGGTTCATTAACTTTATGTTTAACAGTAATTGAAGGTAAGAGTCTGGTGATAGTTATACTCACCTGAAATGAAGGTTGAATTCTCAATATTGTAATGTGATAAAACATAATATTATGCTTTGGTTTCATGATTGATCAGTATCTTTCGTTACCATGTGAGAAATCATTTTAATTGGCTTTAGTGAATGATACAGGCTAAGTTCCCAATGTGGACAAATGGGATTGGTGTAGACAGGTACTTTAGGTGGCACAGCCCTGGTGAGATGGAGCCTGTTTCCGTGTTGTACGACTCTGTCATACAGTATAATTTGAGCATGGTTATTGCAGTTATTCCACTCTGATGTAATGATTGTTAAGTATGGAAGAGGGAAAAATTACTCCATCAGAGTACTTTGACAAATTAATGAAACTAAATTTGCATAGCCTGTTTAGCCAGGAAGACGGAGACAAGATTTTTTGACACTATTTCCAATCCAGGCACTAATGGTATCTATAAAGTTGTATCATTGGGAAAGTAAGAGATCTCAAGGCAGTGATAGATAGCAATGACTGTTTGACTAACAACCTGTTGAACCATCTCATCTGCCCTGTTTCCTCCATCAATCTGACCCCAAAGTAACATTGGCAATAAAGCTTGCTGCAAGAATGGCACTGTTAAAAATCTCAAGGACCACATTAAAAATAATTCTCCTAAGACAGTGCCCCATAGACAGTTTGAAGACCCCCATTGTTTCAACAGCATCTGGAATGCCTGAAGTCCATCATTATTAGAACATGGACAGTGACTCTTGGCTTCTCCACCAGACCTGTTTGATGATTCAGGGGCTAGTTAAGTACAAACACACATTGCCGTAGGGTTAGAACCTCCACCATGACTGGAGAAAATAAACTGCTGTACAGGTCCCTAAAGCCTGAAGTCCAACAGATCATGTGTAGAAAGAGTGAAGAAATTGTGGCTTGAGTGAATTCTTCCACAGTGTTGAAGCCATCTGTGGCCTAAACATCTTAGAATCTAACCTGCTGAGAGGCATGATCAGCGATCGTGAAGAGGCAAGAGTTATTTCTGGAACTATTCAGTTGTGGGTCTGCTCTTGACATTAACAAGAGCAAAGAGGCTCTTCTGCAGTTGTACTGCAGTGAGACCACACATGGAGTATTGTGTGCAGTTTTGGTCCCCTAATTTGAGGAAGGACATTCTTGCTATTGAGGGAGTGCAGCGTAGGTTTACAAGGTTAATTCCCGGGATGGCGGGACTGTCATATGCTGAGAGAATGGAGCGGCTGGGCTTGTACACTCTGGAGTTTAGAAGGATGAGAGGGATCTCATTGGAACATATAAGACTGTTAAGGGTTTGGACACGCTAGAGGCAGGAAACATGTTCCCGATGTTGGGGGAGTCCAGAACTAGGGGCCATGCTTTAAGAATAAAGAGTAAGCCATTTAGGATGGTGACGAGGAAACACTTTTTCTCACAGAGAGTGGTGAGTCTGTGGAATTCTCTGCCTCAGAGGGCGGTGGAGGTTGGTACTCTGGATGTTTTCAAGAGAGAGCTAAATAGGGCTCTTAAAAATAGCAGAGTCAGGGGATAAGGGGGGAAGGCAGGAACGGGGTACTGATTGGGGATGATCAGCCATGATCAAATTGAATGGCGGTGCTGGCTCGAAGTGCCGAATGGCCTGCTCCTGCACCTATTGTCTATTGTCTATTGACTCAATTTCTCGGCAAATTATCAGGTCCAATCAATTTGCTGTTTGCTTGGCCGATAAGAAATCAAAGGTATCTATGCAAACTAAACAGCACAAGGCCTCAGGAGCAGACAGCTGCATCATTACCTCCAAGTTCTATAACTGGGTAGAGAAGAGCTCTTGTCACAATTCACAGCCTCATTTCTCAACCAGGTCAATTGCGAATGCCATAAATTGTGACCCTCTTCAAATCAGCGGTTCTATCCTGGTGATGTCTTTGTGGAGTTTCAGCCTGTGTCCTCATGGGATTCCATGGAGAGCTCTAGTTTCCTCGCCCCTCCACTCATTTAAGTGGTCTGTTTTGTAGTGTCAGAGGATTCTGGGTTGGGGGCAGAGGTCGATGAGATTGTGAGAGAGAGAAAATAGGTTAGAGAGAAATATGTGGGAATTGGACTGATGGAAAGCTCTGAAAGCCAGCAGTGATTTGAGATAAATGGCCTTCATGTGGCACAGTTGTTGAGTTGCTGCCTTAAAACAATAGAGACTCGGGTTCCATCCTGTCTACGGGGGCTGTCTGTACAGAGTTTGTACGTTCTCCCCATGACCGCATGGGTTTTCTCCAAGATCTTCGGTTTCCTCCCACACTCCAAAGACGTACAGGTATGCAGGTTAATTGGCTTGGTATAAGTGCAAATTGTCCCTCATGCGTGTAGGATAGTGTTAATGCGCAGGGATCAATGGTCGGTGCTGACACAGTGGGCCAAGGGCCTGTTTCAGCGCTGTATCCCTAAACTAAACTGAAAAAATGTCACAAGGAAATATGAGATAAGAGTTACCAGATTGTGGCCTCTATGGAGGGGGTCAGAGGGACAGTGGACAGCCACCGGCATGTGACATCTTCACCCCGAATCATAGTTTGCATGCAGGGATGATGGGAGTAATCTTTACTCTCTGAAAACTCTGAAAGATGAAGGGGCTGCATCAATGGCTGTGTACGCCTTGTTTTACCTCACAAAAGATTTAAAATGTATCAATAAAGGTGGATTGTAAAGATTTTTCTTAAATTTAGCTGCTTATAGAAATTCATCTCATTGTAGTGGCATGCAAGTTCTTAACCAACAGTAACACAGCAGCCCCCTCCCTCAATAAAAACAAATGTTTGAACTCATCAGTAGGTCAGGTCGCATCAGTGGACGGGAAAAGTCAACTCTGTTACTCTCCCCGCAAATGCAGCCTGCAGTTCCAACAATTTCTGTTTCTCAGTTCCAACAACAACTCTGAAACACTAAACACTGTTTCTCTTCCCACAGATGTGGCCCAACATGCTGAGTAGATCCAGCATTTGATGTATTTATTTTGGATCTGGAATAGGTTTTGATTTTCAGACCCAATCTCAGTGCAGATTTAGGATTCAGCGAGGCTGCATTATAACCCCAACACTTTTTTCCAGTCTTTCTTTCTTGCTGCAGTGATGTACCTCACCTCCGGGACAAATGGAAACCGATCAACCTTTGCCTGCCACAGGCCCAGTGCACGACTAATCTGTTTTACTGCTGTTTCTCTCTCTATCATGCTACGATTCTATAAAATCCCCATATCTGGCACAATGTTCATGCTTTACTTAAGAACCTATCCTACTGTACGAGGTAATTCAAGAGTTCTCCCGAGCTTCCCATGAATCAAACTCGGAGAATTACGTTAATAGCCGCTTGTTAGTACTCGGGGCTTTCGTGGACATTTTTCAACATGTTGAAAAATCTTCGCGAGTCTTCAGGAGCTTACCGTTTCCCGACTACCTGCCATTAGTGTTACGAGCCGCGAAGAGACGTCCCGAACTCCGACGTACCCGCTACGTGCATTCTATGTGCTTACCACGAGTTTGATTTTTTTTTTAAACTCGGGAGAGCTCTTGAATTACCTCGTACAGTGGAACAGGCCCTTTAGGAGCAGTGATCTCAGCCTTCACGTATGCTCCTGAGACCTGGATTACCTACAACATCGTAAAGGTTGCCCATTTAAAAAGAGACAGTGAGTTTATTTTTCATCTCGGAGAATAGTGGGTCTTTGGAACACTCTTCCCCGGGGAAAGGGAAGCAGCTTATTTGAATGTTATTAAGGTCAGAGTTTGATGCGTTTTTGGTAACCAAAAGGTGAAAGCTTACCAGTGGGAGGAGACAATGAGGTTGCATTGAGATGAGCCATGAGTCTATTGAATGGGTCAGACTAGAGGGCCGTTTGGGGAGGTGGGTGGGGGGGGGGGCTGCTCTTGTTGCTAATTTTGTGTGCTTGAGGTAGACATGTCACTGTACTGAACAGTTACCACCAGTTCTGTCCCTGAAGAATGTTTCTGCAAATCCATTGGCTGGATAAGGAAACCAATGTCAGTGTCTTCTCTTAGACCAACAAGTTACCAATTAGGACTCTAAATTACAACTCTTCATCTTCAGCATCAGTCTTGTTAAACAGATGCTCTGTCCTGAACTTTGACACATTACCAGGTGGACACGAGAAAAGAAAATGTTCGCAAAGCCTCATTTACAAAAAGGTGCAACTTCCTCACTGATTTTGAATTTTGGCCCGTTGACTGCTCAAACTGAAGCTTTCAAAATGGCATTGAAAACCTTAAGTCTATTCATCAGGAGAACACAGAAGCCCTCTGTAAGTGGCTGAATGGGTGCATCACCTCTAACGTTACTCGCCCATCCTGTTGAACATCTTCCATTCTCCCTTTAGCAGAATCATTGGGTCCCACATGGGCCTCATCTGCTACCTCGGTTCCCACAGAGTTAATGGAAGCACATCATCCCCAATCCCAAGGCATTTCCTCACAGTTATCAAACAATTGTATGTAGTCAACCCAATTTTAATACGTAGTAAATTCCATTTCTTAATACAGATAAAAGTTTTTACATGTTTGCCAATTGTAGTTTGATGGTCTAATTAAACATGATTGCTGTACCCCTTGCTCCTGACAAATTTCTTAATTATAACTTGCAAAACTTTTACTCTCAGTACTTGTATTCATTTCTCTGTCTCACTTTGCTGTTTCAGGCCTTTTTCCTTGTTTATGCCTTGGGATGTTTAACTATTTTTCAAGATGAGGTAAGTATTACATTTTCCTTTGGATAGAGACTTAAAATTAATCAAATCTTTCCTAATTGTTATTTATTCAATTCGTAATAACTGTTGCAGATGAAGAAAGTTTCAATCTACAAGTAGGACTTTGCAGGACTTTCGGTGAGACCAAGCAGAGGCTTGGCGATCGTTTCGCCGAACACCTCCGCTCGGTCCGCAATAACCAACCCGACCTCCCGGTGGCTCAGCACTTCAACTCCCCCTCTCATTCCGTATCCGACCTCACGGTCCTGGGCCTCCTCCATGGCCAGAGTGAACAACACCGCAAGTTTGAGGAACAACATCTCATATTCCGCTTGGGGAGTCTGCATCCTCTGGGCTTAAACATTGAATTTTCTCAATTCTGTTAACCCAGACTGCTCCTTTCCCCCCACCCCCCCACCTCTCCCTCAGCCCTCGGGCCCTGACATTCCTTCTCCATCTCCCCCCCCCCCCCCCAAGTCGCACTAGCTTCTCATTTTCACACCAGAAACAGCTTACAATGGCCTGCTTTCCTTATCACCAATACTTTTTTGCATATCTTTCACTCATTGTTCTTGCTTTATCTCTCCATATCACTGTTTATATCTCTCGTTTCCCTGATCCCTGACCAGTCTGAAGAAGGGTCTCGACCCGAAACGTCGCCTATCTCCTTCACTCCTTAGATGCTGCTGCACCCGCTGAGTTTCTCCAGCTTTTTGTGTAACCCTCGATTCTCCAGCATCTGCAGTTCCTTCTTTAACCCTTAAGAATTTTGTAAGTTTCTATAAGATCCCCTCTCAATCTCCTAAATTCTAGAGAGTATAAACCGAGTCTATGCAGTCTTTGTTCATAAGACAGTCCTGACATCCCAGGAATCAGTCTGGTGAACCTTCTCTGCACTCCCTCTATGGCAATAATGTCCTTCCTCAGATTTGGAGACCAGAACTGTACGCAATACTCCAGGTGTGGTCTCACCAAGACCCTATACAACTGAAGTAGAACCTCCCTGCTCCTATACTCAAATCTTTTTGCTATGAAAGCTAACATACCATTCGCTTTCTTCACTGCCTGCTGCACCTGCATGCCTACTTTCAATCTGAAGAAGGGTCTCGACCCGAAACGTCGCCTATCTCCTTCGCTCCTTAGATGCTGCTGCACCCGCTGAGTTTCTCCAGCTTTTTGTGTAACCCTGCCTACTTTCAATGACTTGTGTACCATGACACCCAGGTCGCGCTGCATCTTCCCTTTTCCTAATCGGCCACCATTTAGATAATAGTCTGCTTTCCTATTTTTGCCACCAAAGTGGATAACCTCACATTTATCCACATTATACTGCATCTGCCAGACACCCAAAAGCAACTGGATCATTGAAATATTAGCTTTTTGGAAAAACTTGGATTAATCTATCCCATGAGATTGAATTTAACAAAAATATTAACGCAATACGCAATGAGAAAGAGGTAAAATGAAACCTGAGAATACTAGAAATCCCACGTCCATCAGGATCTATCTATACAAAAGAAGGATAGGTTTTAGCACTTCACTGATCTGAATCATTAGCAGTATCGGTTTACATTTTGTTTGCTTGTCAAGTTGATGATGGTGAATGAAGCCATTAATACCCAACCAGTCACGCAAAAGAATATAAATATTAATGATGGGCTGTCTTTTGCTTTCAGGAGCCTCTGACTATTGTCAAACTATGGGAAGTATTTAGTGCAATACAGCCCGGGTTTAAAGCCAATTACATGGGCTATCATTACTTTCGAGGTAAAGGCTGGGTGCCAAAAACTGGACTGAAGTATGGAACAGACCTTTGTAAGTACTTGCTTCATCTATGTTCATGAACTTCATCCTTTTGACAATGACACAATATACAGAATCAAAGACGATTGGGGAGTTCTCCCTGGGGCCAACACCTATCCTAACATCAATGTCCCTAAAAATAACAGGCTCTGCTCATTATTCCATTGGTCTGTGTGGTAAGTTGCTCTCATATTTCCTACATTATGCCAGAGATTACACTTCAAAAAAACAATATGTGGTCTGAAGAAGGGTCGTGACCCGAAACGTCACCCATTTCATCTCTCTGCCTGTCCCGCTGAGTTACTCCCGCTTTTTGTGTCTATCTTCGGTTTAAACCAGCATCTACAGTTCCTTCCTTCACGTATTCTTCTTCTTTTGTGTGGCGTGCACAGCCTAAAGTTGTAGGACAACTTGTTCTATTTGATCTTCCGTTTGTGCACGTCGAGTTGATTGCATTAGTCGAAACGGGGCGGACCACGTGAAAGTTGCAATCTTCCTTCACATCAAACTCTGGGAACTGGGTCTCCTCTCGTCCCTGTCCAACTGAAGCCTCAACTACACCTCGTTGGCAGATCTGAATCAGTACTAATTGGCAACAATTCCTCCTTGTTGACCATCAGCATGGGTACTTCAAGCATGTGTTCTTAGTTCCCTGCACTAGTCTGTCTATGGCCATAACTGTGAAGCCAGACACAGCCCCCAACACCAGGTTTAATGCACTTACGATTCCACCATTGCTGGACAAACAAAGGGGAATGATGAGTCGGTGTGCAGGAGGGAGATCGATTATCTGGTTTCAGAACAACATCTTGCTCTCAACTTGAGCAAGACGTAGGAGCTGATTGTTGAACTCAGGAAGGGAAAACCAAGTCTTCATTGTGGGATGACATTGGGGAGAGTCATCATCTTCAGATAGTTTATTGTTATATTCTCAACTATTCAGAATAGTTTATAGGATGCCTAAGGAAGGATGCCTAAGCTGTTGGCCATCTCAACAGCGGGCGGTACTGTGGCGCAACGATAGAGTTGCTGACATACAGCGCTTGCAGCGCCGGAGACCCGGGTTCGATCCCGACTACGGGTGCTGTCTGTACGGAATTTGTACGTTCTCCCCGTGACCTCTCCAAGATCTTCGGTTTCCTCCCACACACCAAAGATGTACAAGTTTGTAGGTTAATTGGCTTGGTATAAAGGTAAATTGTCCCTAGTGTGTGTAGGATAGTGTTAATATGCAGGGATTGCTGTTCGGTGCGGACACGGTGGGCTGAAGAGACTGTTTCCGCGCTATATCTCTAAACTAAAAGTCTGTTGACGAGGGCAGTGTGGTGTTAACCCCTTGCTTCCTTGAACCAACGAGCTTTTTATTCTTGCTGATGTTAATGATTGGATTATAAGGGACGGCATGTTGGCACAATGGTAGAGTTGTTGCCTTGCGGCGTTTGTACGCAGTTTCTACGTTCTCCCCGTGACCACATGGGTTTTCTCCGAGAACTTTGGTTTCCTCTCGCTCCAAAGACGTACAGGTTTATAGGTTAATTGGCTTAGTAGCAATGTAAAAATTGTCTCTAGTGTCGGATAGTGTCAAGGATTGCTGGTCGGTGCAGACTCAGTGGGCCGCAGGGCCTGTTTCCGCGCTGTCTCACTAAACTAATAACAAAACTGCATTAGCTTGCTTTCCTGACACAAGATTCACGATCTCTTTCTTGCACTTCATCTCATGAATTGAATTGAATTGAATTATCTTTATTGTCATTCAGACCTTTCGGTCTGAACAAAATTTCATGCCTGCAGTCATACATATATAATAAAAAAAATAACAAAACCACACAATAAACACAAATTTGACATCCACCACAGTGAGTTCACCAGACACCTCCTCACTGTGGTGGAAGGCAAAAGTCTTAGCGTCTCTGTCTTCTTCCCTCCTTGTTCTCCCTCTGCGCTGAGGAGATCCAGGCCTCCGATGTTGCCGTCCACCAGGCCCGCGTTGTTGTTGTTGGTCCAGCTGACAACAGTCACGTCACTGACGAACTTAAAGATTGAGTTGTTATTGTACATGGACACAGTCATGGGTATAGAAGGAGTAGAGCAAGGGGAGGAGGGAGGGGCATCGTGTTGGGGCAGGGAGCACATAACCTGATGGGCACCAGTGCTGAGGTTCAGGGTATTCCAAAGAAAACTACGCTCGTCTATCCCGTTTCTCCTCACAAGTAAATTCCACCAGTCTTGGCAACCTGCTTGTAAATCTGTGCATCACAGCTTGGAGTGTTTTGCCCTGTCCTGAAATCTTCTTATTGCCGCTGATTATTCAGCACCTAGTGGCGTACGGATGTCCCTGGCTGCATCCTGCCATTACTGTGTCTTCAGCTTTGCAACGTTGGTCGAGCCATCAAGTTTTTAATGCGCTTTGCTTCCATCTTAATTCCTCGCTACTTTTGGCATCATGCTATTACAGACGACCTGATTGAAAAGTAGAATGTGATATGGGGACAGTAGTTGGAAGCCCAGACCTGCCTCCCACATTTCTTTTCACAACACATTGTTTGCACGGGGAATAATGACTCATTGCTATTGCAATACAATATCCTTTATGAATGACATTCTGAGACACAGATACTTGCGTCCAAATAGGATACGGGTGAAAGAATTAGTTTACCTCTTAATGGCAATAGTAAGGCATGCACCCCTCATTAAAAGTGTTATTTCATTACATGGTATGTTGTAGATAAATGTGAGTGACACATTTATTTTGGAAATCTTGGAGATTAGATATTCCTGTTAAATAACTGATGATGATCCCGGGAGAGCTTTGATAACTTCCTGGGTTAATCTGCTCTCTTTGTTTCAGAAGAAAATACTAACAACGTCAATCTCTGCCCAACTCATTATTTCCCTGCATAATGGGGATAATGGTGTTGGTATCTGTATCTTATAAAGAAAGGATATGTCAAAGTTAATATCCTTTTTTAATGCAGGCCATATCAATTGTTTCAAGAGAATAAAATAGTAAGGACAGTTCAAAAGCCACACAGGATGAGGTAAATAAAACCAGATAAAAATACCAGATTCGACATCCGCTTTTCCCCTTTCAGGCTCCATCCACCTCATCAAGTTGAAACGTTAACTTTTTCCTCTTTCTAGGAATGCTGCCTGATCTGATGACTATTTCCAGTGTTTTATCTTTTTATTTCAGACTTCTGCATTGCAGTCTTTTTTTGCATTTCTAATCAGAACAAACCTTTACGTTTGTGCATCAGATTTAAAATGGCATTTATCCTTTTGTATTTCAGTGCTGTATCGGAAAGGACCTCCATTTTATCATGCAAGGTATGAATAGTGCAGTTAAAATAATATTTGCATTGGAATCTTATTCTATTTTTATAGTCAAAACCCCATTTTTTGTTCCTTTCTGTCTACAGTTATTCAGTCGTGGTTGAAATGGTTGATGACAGTTGCCAGGGCTTGCAACGGAGGCCTTTTACATGGCAGTCACTTGCAGGGTTGGTTCGAATCACTACAAATGTCTCTAAGGTGAAGGTTCTCCTTGAACATTCCAACAGAAATCGTATTTTGTTGACGCCAAGCCTTCCCCAACTTCTGTACACACAGGTTTTTAATTGATCAATTGAAACTTTTTTTTCATCTGTTTCCTGGGTTTTCTCAGTCATTTCTCTGGATTGAAGATTTTAAGGTTAGACTCCCACTTTGGTTGTTGACAATGTATATTGTCAGAACTTTGTTTGGCGTCTTCAACAAAATCGTCATACAATCATTGCAGAAAAACGGGCCATTTGACAATTATTAAACGCTCCACAGTGAATCGCTGCTCTTCCCCAATTCTGGCATTCAATGGCTTTAAATGTTTTTTTTATTAAGAGTTACAATGCTCTTTTCCACAGTTAATGGTTACAGTAAAATATTCCATCCCATGCTTTAATGCCGCGTTAAGAAATTACTCTAAACCTTTTTTATGGTTTTAAAATAACACTGGGTATTCACATCATGACAATAGAATTTCTGTGTACATTTATGTCCCATACTACAAAGGTCGATCCTTCAAAATTACTTGAAGGTAGACAAAAATGCTGGGGAAACTCAGCAGGTGAGGCAGCATCTATGGAGCAAAGGAATCGGTGACGTTTCGGGATGAGACCCTTCTTCAGATCTATTCCACTTCAAAATTACTTGATTGCTCTAGAGAACTTTGGGTGCCTCAAGGTTTTTCAAGGTCTCTGATGCAAATGGTAGTAAGATATTGTGTTACAAATATCCGTACAACAGTGTATCCTTGACATCATTCTGATATATATCAGCAGGACAAGTATAGAATGGATTTAATGCCCTTTGTATTAATAATATACCCAAAATTCTCATCTTAATTACAACCAAATTCTTTGCGATGATTGTAACCTAATTATTGTTTTTATTCTTTTTGTGATTAAACCCAAGTTAAAATTCTGAATTGGGGCGGCCCAACTGTGATGGTATTAGACAGGAACTTGCAAAAGTGAAGGGCTAGGCATGTGGGAGTAAGGAAGCCTGGATGACGAGAGAAAGTGAAGCGCTGGTCAGGGAAAAAGGAAGCATTGTCTAGGTATAGGCAACTGGGATCAGGTGTATCCCTGGAGGAGTTTAGGGAATGAGGACCATATTTAAGAAGGAAATCAGGAGGGCAAAGAGGGAGCAGTAGCTCTTGCAGAGGAGATTAAGGAGAAATAGGGTAAGTAGAGAGAGAATAGGGCCCCTTAGAAACCATCTATGTGAGCAACTGCGGGAAGTGAGCAAGGTCTTCAATAAGTATTTCTCCTCTTTTTATTGTGGAGTAAGACTCAAAGACTGGGGAGCTCGAGACAGTTAATGGAGATGTCTTGAGGACAGTCTGTATGGCGGTTGAGGAGTTGCTAGACATCCTAAGGCGTATGAAGGTAGATAAATCTCCTGGGCCTGATCATATATATCTGAGGACACTCTGGGAAGCTAGAGAGGAAATTGCAGGACTCCAGACAGAGCTATAGGAATTATCATAAGACACAGTTGAGGTGCTGGATGACTGGGGAATGGCTGATGTTGTCCCTCTGTTTAAGAATGGTTCATAAATTCTAGGAGCAGAATTAGGCCATTTGGCCCATCAAATCTACTCCGGTATTCAATCATGGCTGATCTATTTTTCCCTCTCAACCACATTCTACTGCCTATGCTCCATAACCCCTGACACCTATGCTAGTCAAAAACTGCCAATCCTCGCCTGACTTGGCCTCCACAGTTGTCCGTGGCAATGAATTCCACAGATTCACCACCATCTGACTAAAGAAGTTCCTTCTCATCTCCTTCCTAAAGGATCGACCTTTTATTCTGAGCTGATGGCCTCCTCTGGTCCTAGACTCTCCCACTGATGGATACATCCTCTCCACATTCACTCTATCCGGGCCTTGGTCTATTTGTTAAGTTTCAATAAGGTCCCCCCTCATCCTTCTAAACTCCAACGAGTACATGCCCAGTGATGTCAAACACTCATCATTCCTGGGATCATTCGCGTAAACCTCCTCTGAACCCTCTCCAACGCCAGCACATCCTTCCTCAGATACGGGGCCCAAAACCGCTCACAATACTCCACATGTGGTCTGACCAGTGCCTTATAGAGCCTCAGAATTGCATCCCTGTTTTTTATATTCTAGTCCTCTCAAAATAAATGCCAGCATTTCATTTGCCTTTCTTGCTACCCATTCGACTTGTAAATTAACTTTTGGGGAATTCTGCACCAGCACACCCAAGTCCCTTTGCACTTCTGATTTCTGAATTCTCTCTCCATTTAACAAATAGTCTATGCCTTTATTCCAACTACCAAAATGCATGACTCCACACTTTGTTACATTATATTCCATCCGCCACTTTGCAACCTACTCTCACAACCTGTACTAGTCCTTCTGCAGAGTCCCTGCAGTTAGTGCGGAGGCAGGTAGTTCGCTACACTACCTGCCCATCCATTTATCTTTGTATCACATGCTAACATGGCCATAAGGCTTCAATTCCCTCATCTAAATCATTGATAAACACCATGAAGAGTAGCGGCTCCATCACCGACCCCTGAGGAACACCCCTAGTCACTGGCAGAAAAGGCCACCTTTTTGTCACTCTTTGCCTTCTGCCATCCAGCCAACCTGCTATCTTTGCTAGTACCATCCGTCTGATACCATGAGCTCTCATCTTCATTAGCAGGCTCACATGCGGCACCTTATCAAAGGCCTTCTGAAAAATCCAGGTAAACCACATCAACTGACTCCTTTGTCTATCCTGCTATTTACTTCCTCAAAAAAATCTATCAGGTTCATCAGACAAAATCTCCCTTTTACAAAAGTATGTTGACTTCAGCCTATTTCATCGTGCACTTCAAAGTACTCAGAAACCTCACCTTTTATAATGGACTCGCTCACCGGCATTTGGTTTCCACTCTTCTGCCTCACTTCCTTCTTGAACAAGCGGGTAATATGTGCAATTTTCCAATCGTCTGGAACCACCCCTGACTCTAGTGATTCTTGAAAGATCACAACTAATGCCTCCGCAATCTCTAAAGCCACCTCTTTCAGAACCCTGGGGTGCAGTCCATCCGGTCCAGGTGACTTATCTATCAGCTTCCCGACCACCTTCTCTTTAGTGATAGTCACTCCACTCATTTCCCCCCCGCCGATTCTCTTGAATTTCGTAACATTGCCTTTCATACTGATTGTATCTCCTGATGTAATTTGCACCCTGCTTCCTGGCTACTGTTTGTCCTGGTAGAGTAGAGGGATCCATGAGTATAGATCACGCTGCAAGTGACATCGCAGGTGGGTAGGGTGGTAAAGAAAGCATTTGGTACATTGGCCTTCCTCTGTCAGGGTATTGAATGTGGAAGTAGGGACATTCTGTTACAGTTATACAAGATGCTGGTGAGGCTGCATTTGGAGTATTAGGTTCAATTTTGGTCACCCTAGTATGGAAAGGATGTTATTAAGCCGGAAAGAGTGCAGTGAAGATTAGCAAGGATGTTGCCAGGACACTAGTGCCCTAGGGCAAGGTAGAGCTTTATTCCTGAGAGCACAGACGGCTATGAGGAGATCATGAAAAATTGCATTAAATCATGAGAGGAATTGATAACATCAATGCACAGTCTTTTATTCGGTGAGGGTAATCAAGGACAGAATGGAAGAGGATGAGAAGGAAATGTTTTAATAGGGATCCGAAGAGACAGAGACGGAGACGGGGACAGGGGACAAGAGACAGAGTGATTTTTCTTTATATTTAAAGCAATTTATCAACCTGTCCTTTCACATTCATTGATTTCAGCATATAGATCACCCACTGACCACGGGTCCGTTATTGCCGATTGTCTGCTATAACCGAGTAAGGGATTCGCTTCAACCACGTAGCTGTTACTTTGCTGTGTTCTTAAAAAGACAGTGGTGTCTGAGTACTGTAGGAACACCGGGGACGCTGGGGATCCCTGGAGAGGAGCTCCGACTGCCGGCCCTGCGGTCTACGGTACTTGGGGCCGCAGAGCAGCAGGGACTTTAAATCTTCGACCGCCGGCCTGCAGCCTACACCATCTTGAAGCCGCGGTCTCCGGTGGGGAGGCACAGATTCAGGAATTACCGGATTCAGCGGCTGCAGAGGGTGGAGGTCCCGACCATGGGGGAAAATGGCGGAGGACTGACCAAATTTTTGTGCCTTCCACCACAGTGATGAATGCTGTGGAGGATGTTTGTGTTCCTTTTTAATTGTGTATTGTGTGTTTATTTCATTGTACCGCTGCTGGCAAATTCATTTCACTGCACTGTATGTGCAAGTGACGAATAAGACTTGACTTGACTTGAACACTCCATCCACTGTAACAGAAATAGGTATGAAGAGGTCCATAATAACGAGGGCAGACTGTACATCTAAGTTGGTAAAATGGAATTTCATTAAGGGCCTGTCCCACTATACGAGTTTACCCAAGAGCTCGAGTTTAAAAAAAAAAGAAACCCTTGGTAGGTACGTAGAATGTATGTAGCCGGTACGACAGAGCTCGGGACATCGGAGCTCGGGACGTCTCTTAACAGCTCGTAACGCTCGTGGCAGGTACTCCGGAAACGCGGTAAGCTCGTGAAAATTTGTGAAGATTTTTCAACATGTTTTTCAACATGTTTCACATGTTGAAAAATGTCCACAAGAGCCCCAAGTAGCTACGAGTGGCTATTACCGTAATTCTCCGAGTTCGTATCAGGGGAAACTCGGGAGAACTCTTGAATTACCTCGTACAGTGGGACAGGCCCTTTACTTGTTTCACAGACATGAAATATATTTGTTAATTTCTTTTAAGTGTTATTTTTAAACTGATGAATAAAAGTTGAAGATATCGATTTGATGGATGACTAATGCGAAAAACTAAAATAACAGTGAAAAATACTGTAGGTCAGGCAGCATCCAAAGGTAACATAATAAAACCACTCAGTAATATACTGATAAACAGACACTTCCGAAACGTATTGTCCTTAATGCCATGTTTTTTAAACTTTTATAACATACACTAACAATGTTGTTTTCTCTCTTTGTTCAGGAACTTATGTTGTGCTATTTGATTAAACCAACAAATATGACTGAAGAAGAAATGACTTCACCAGAATGTATGAAGAGAATTAAAGTTCAGGTGCAAGGATTTCCTTTTTAGTGAAAACTCTGTTTGTTGCCTTGTCGTTTGTGGATATTTGGGTCTAAATGTTTATTGGTAGTTATTAGAGTAAAAGATAGGCTGTAAATTCATTTTTATCTTTCTGTTCCAGGAAGTGCTTGTAAATCGCTGGATTTCTTCCCGAGAACGCACTGACCAAGAGGAGTTATAGCATTTTCCAATGGTTTAATGTAGAGATATAATAAAATTATTTGTAGCAGGACAAGGACGTGAAACAAAGCATTTGTTTATAACCATTTTAATCACACAGACCTGGAGGAGCTCAGTGGGTCAGGCATTAATTATGAAGGGAATGAACTGTTGACAATTTGTGTTGGGACCCTGGGGCCCCAATCTGAAATGTCACCTATCTATTCCCTCCACAGATGCTGCCTGACCTGCTGATTTTCTCAGCATTTTGTGTTTTGCTCAAGATTCCAGCATCAACAGTTTCTTGTGTCTTCATTTTGTAACTGTGACTTTGATAATCCAGTACCCAGAATTTGTTTGTCCCAGACCACCATATTTTCCAGACCATCAGCTATCACCCTTAGTAACCCAACACACATTTATTTTTTACATGCTATACAGTAATGTACAATCTCAGTGAACCCAGGGAATTTAAAGGGAGCAAGAAATTGAGCTCCAGTAATTTTCAGCTTGTTACGAGCTCCATGCGGCCCATGTTGCCAGTACTACAAAGCAACCTATATACCTGAATAGTGAGCCCATGGACACCAAGTGTATTAGTTAGTACACTTAGTGTATTAATGTGTGAGCCAGAGGCCAAACAATTGATTAATAGGTTATCAGTGTTTTACTATCCAGGCATCTTATGTTTTACTTGGGGATTACGGGCTTGAAAAACAACGCAAAAATCAAACGCATCCCTGGCACTGCACCTGAGTACGCTGCAAATTGAAATAAATAAGGGTAAATCACATCGCACAACATTATAAATAATTCCGTTCCTTCTGTGCAATGCTTTACCTGAAATACGTGATGCTAATCGATGGAGCATAAATATGAGAAAAGTATCCCTTTATTCTCAGTAATTGGAAGAAAAATCCCAAAGACAGATCCATTTAAACGGGGGGGTTACACAAAAAGCTGGAGAAACTCAGCGGGTGCTTCTTCGTTTAAACGTATAACCTAATATCTGCAAGCAATCATTTGAGTGTTCTTTCTGTTAAACAAAACTAAACTTGTACGATAACTTTGAAAGCTGATTTGTAAGTTTGCCAGGCATTCATTTGAGAGCATTATTCTGAAAATAGAAGCACGAAAATGTAACTTTGGTTGTAATTAGACAAACGTGTTATTTAAAAAATGCGTAAAACAAGCATTAAACCTAACCTGTAAAACATAATGTGCCTGTATTTCCAAGAATCATAAACATTTCCAATGCAAGTATATTACCATCTTTAAAAACATTCCAAAAATAATGAAGGTCTTTTTTTTCCATCAAAATGTGATTAAAAATCAAAATAGTTGATTCTTCGTAGTTGAGAAATACAGCGCGGAAACAGGCGCTTCAGCCCACCAAGTCCGCACCGACCAGCGATCCCCGCACACCAAAACTATCCTACACACACTAGAGACAATTGACATCTAAACCAAGCAAATTAACCTACAAACCTGTGGGTCTTTTGGAGTGTGAGTGGAAACCGGAGACCTCAGAGAAAACCCACGCAGGTCAAGAGGAGAACGTACAAACTCCGTACAGCCAGCACCTCTCGTCAGCATCAAACCCGGGTCTCTGGCGCTGTAAGGCTGCAACTCCACCGCTGTGCCACCCGAAACCCGTGCAAGTTTCAATGAGAAGTCTGCATGTAAAATGTTCACTTTCACGATGCTGATCATTATTTTCCATTGTCAATAAAATACTTTTTTTGTGTTTATTAATATTCAAACATCCAAAGTCTAGGGAAATGGCTGATTGAAACCAAATCTTACAGAGAAACTGGTATATGAACATTAGCTAAGGCAACTGAAAAAAACACATAACTCCATTGCCATATTAAGATTTCATTTACTCCAGTGTGTCACATTGTAATTGCCACTGTTAACTTATACTCACAGATTACAGAGGTTATACTTCACACATTTATTTTTCATGATTAATCCCTTCGTGCCACACACCCACAATTACAATAGTTTATTCTATTTACATGTACATTTAATGGAAACTTTTCGAAAACCGATATGTCTATTGTGAGCTATGTGAAAGGCAGCCCTTGTGGCTGATGCAGGTCAGATTCAGATATTAAGTCTGTTAAATATTTACAAAGCAATTGAGAAAACTAATTTAAAAGACTGTTCCAGTTGATGTTATTATTTAACCAAGCTAAATCACGTGACTTTTTGGCATCTGTTCTTAAATTGCACCAGAATAAGATAGATATGTGATGAAAAGGAAACCAAATAATTCCTCACAAATATTCTTGTATAAGGAGAGAATAAATGTAATGGTTATATTATGCAATGTTAAGACATTTCCGGTAAACACACTGTAGTTAAAAATGTAGGAAGGAACAGCAGATGCTGGTTTGAACCAAAGATAGACACAAATAGCTGGAGTGACTCAGCGGTCAGACAGCATCTCTGGAGAAAGGGAATAGGTGGCGTTTCGGGTTGAGACCCTTCTTCAGTCTCGACCTGAAACGTCACCTATTCCTTTCCTTCAGAGATGCTGTCTGACTCGCTGAGTTTCTCAAGCTTTTTGTGTCTATTGTGTAGTTAAAAGCATGGGTGCATCGTCTAAATTACTGACGGTCTTTTATATTTTAGAAAATTAATTGCAAATAGGAATATCGTCTTTGTTTGCAGCAATATTTAAGTTTATCACATGGGAGCTGACAGTCATGACAGTCACAGTCCTGAGAATATGTTTGTTCATATACACTTAGCTGCTGTAATACTAACATATCATTGAACAGAATCATTTGGCAATACAGACGCTAGATACATTTCACCAAAACGAGTGTATTCCTTCTCTCAAATTACTCAAGAAAAGGAGGTACACAAAAGGCTGGAGAAACTCAGCGGTTGCAGCAGCATCTAAGGAGCGAAGGAGATAGGCGACGTTTCGGGCCGAAACCCTTCAAGGTTTACTCAAGAAAAGGTTTGTTTTATTTTAACCATGGACTTGGTTTTGAATGTCATGATCGTCGTCCACAACATATCTCTTACGTTACAAGTTTGGCTGTTTGCTATGGAGTACAATGATAAGATGTGGTGTTATCAATGCAACATTTCTCTATGAATCCCTGAGACCATTGTGCTGCCAGATTGTCTCCGTGTGATTATGTTATGATTCATTCTGTGAATCAAGACCAAATCCATCATGTTTGGATTAGAGAGAAAGCAGACACAGTGGATCAGCTGCTCATTCAAACGGGGTGCATATTGAATTACTGAAGAAAATGAGAAAATGCAGAGGTGCGAGTGTTTGCATCTATCCAGAATAGATCTACATACATCACACCACATTCAAATATTTCAAGTCGAAGTTTAAATCTCGCAATAGGAGGCCAGTCACTTTAATATCAGCGAATATGAACTTTTGAAATGTTTGTCTGGGAGAATTTAGTAGGCTGCTGATCAAACATGGACCAATAAATAAAATACAATAATTGTGACTAATTTTGACAATTTTTTGATGGAAAAACAAAGGTAGATTAAGGCAGTCCAGTTGATACATAAATATCTGACGGTAATAAGGCAAATTAGTGAAGCATGCAGGATTCTGGGATGTGAACGCAGTAATTTAACTGATGTTAAGTACTTCCAACACATGAAATCAAACCCAATAGCATTAAATTGTGTGTAATCCAATACTGCCAGGTAATTTCACTCCAGTGGTGTGTGAAATAACGGTGGCACAGTGGTATTATGGCTTTGCCTATTTTTGAATGAATGAATAAGTTTATTGGCCAAGTATTCACATACAAAGAATTTGCCTTGGTGCTCCGCCCGCAAGTGACAACGTGACATACAAAGACAGTTAGGAATGACACAATAAACATTTGCGATCAAGGTTGGCAGGTTTGGCATTTTTATGAGTACTAAATATATATATCAATAGGTTTTATTGACTGAAATTGAAAGGGAAACCAAGAAGACATGTTGGCTGGTGTAGGCAAGTTGGACCGAAGGCTCTGTTTCCATCCTGTAAGACTATGACTATGAATGCTTTGAAATGTTTTAGATAATCTCAGCAGAAGTTACTTTCACAAAATTAGGTTTTAAATTCAGTTGAATAGTAATTGCAGCTTAGAATGTTGTTTTAAAAAACTTAATTACACTTAGTTCAACAGAGTTTAGGTTTTTCATGGATGTTTAAGTGAGAATATTGCACATCCAAAGAAAATAGCTGACCTGATAAATGTTATAATTGCAAAAAGATTTTCATCTGCGAGCATTAAGCAGTGATCTTTGGGAAGGGGCAGCATTACCCCTGATAGCTGCTTTAAAATCCCTGCTCCTGAGGTGAAACCTGTTGAACCAAGCCTGTGCTTAGAAGATAGACATAAAAAGCTGGAGGAACTCAGCGGGTCAGACAGCATCTCTGGAGAGAAGGAATGAGTGACCTTTCGGGTTCAGACCTTTCTTCAGACTGAGAGTCAGGAGAAAGGGAAATTAGATATATAGACGGTGATGTAGAGAGAAAGAGAATGAATGAATGAATGAAAGATATGCAAAAACGTAACGATGATAAAGGAAACAGGCCATTGTTAGCTATGGGCTGGATGAAAACGAGTTACAATGAGACTCAACAAGATGACTTGTTGAGTCTCATTGTAAGGAACCCCAGCCACTTTCTTGTGCAGCATAGGCAGGGTTGCTAAGACTGCCTGAATCAACACACACAAAAATCCACTTGTCTTGGGCTTTGTGGTAAACTGGGCAGAAATTGTTGTGAACCTGGCAGAAATCTTTGCTTTATCTTTAGCGGCAGGTGAAGTTACAGAGGACTGGAGGGAACTGCAGACTGGTAGTTCAGTGATGGTAAATTATTGTCAGGGATTCTCAAAGACAGGATTTACCAGAGTTTGGAAAGGATGTGCATTGGTAATCGTGACTCACAAATTTGACGAGATTTTTTGAAAACGTCGCAGTGGAATGATGAGGGCCGGTTGGTGGACGTTGTCTACACGGGCTTTCGCAAGGCCTCAGATGAAATCCTGCATGGTTGGCTACTCTGGAAGGTCAGATCACATGGAACCCAAGGCGAGTACCAACTGGATTCAAAATTAGCTTGGTGGAAGGAGCCAGCGGGTGGTAGTGGAAGGTTGTTTTTTCTGAATGGAGGGCAGTGACCAGTGGTGTGTCTTTGGGATCTGTGCTGGGCCCACTGGTGTTTGACTTCTCCAGCATATTAATAATTTGGCTGACAATGCAGTTAAAATGGTAAGTAAATTTGTGAATTGCATCAGAATTGGTAGTATAGTGGACTCTGAAGAGGGCAATCTGGATCAACTAGGGAAATGGGCCAAAGACCAGCAGATAGAATTTAACACTGACGAATGTATTTTCCCAAGTCAAAACAAGGCCATACAGTTAATTGTAGGGTTCTGAGGTGTGGTAGAACAGAGAAATCTGCGGATAAAGTATACTGTGAAAATGGCACCAGAGGTAGACAGGGTGATTGATATCTGGCATGCTTGCCTTCATTGGTACAGGGATTGAGTACAGGAGTTGGGATGTCATGCTACAGTTGTCCAAGATGTTGGTGAGACCACATACGGTTCAGGTCACCCTACTATGGACGTCATTAAGCTGGAAAGGGTGCAGCAAAGATTTACCAAGGTGTTCCATGCACTCAACGGGCTGAGTTATGAGAGGCTGGATAGGCGAGGGCATTTTTCCTTGGAGGATATGAGGCTGAGAAGTATACAAAATCATGGGAGACATGGATAAGATAAATGGTCACATTTTCTCAGGGTAGAAAAGTCTGGAACTTGAGGGCATCGACTTAAAGTGAGACGGGCAAGATTTAAGAGACATGAGGGGCAATTTCTTCACGCAGAGGGTGATGTGTATATGAAATGTGCTGCCAGAGAAACCTGTAGAGGTGACGTTTAAATGAAATTTGGAGAAGGGTCTTGACCCGAGATGTTACCAATTCCTGCCCTCCAGAGATGCTGCCTGTCCCGCTGAGTTACTCCAGCATTTTGTGTCTATCAGCTATAATAATTGGTCAGCATAGATGAATTTGGCTAGAGGACTTGTTTCCAGTCGTATGACCTTGTTGCCTGCTCTTCAGAATAATAAATCTAACCTATTAGGTCTGACCAATGGATTTGAAGTACAAGTTCTTGTGATCTTGAGGACGATAATGGAGCTACCTAAAGAACTTTGGATTGGTGTCAACAGAATTGTGTACGCACTGCAAAATAAAACACATCACTCATTTATATATTAATCATTTAATAATTTGTATTATTTAGAAAAATAATTAGGTTAATTTTCAATAAGATTACTTTGTGACTAATGGATATAAGAAAAATAATTCTCCTAATCAGGTTTTTTTTTTCCATGTTTCGCTGGTTCAATAGTATTTTTGAGTCGAATATTTAGGCAAGAGAAGTCACTGCTGCAGGCGCTTATCTTTAAAACTGGCTGCTAACTTCTTCGGTCTGGAAGTCATCTGCAATATAAAAGTAGCTCCTGCATAACTCTCGATAAAGTGTGATGTATTTGGAGGCTCGCTTTGTCCGTGGAACCACAAACCTCTCGGTAAATTCCGTCCTACTCAGCTGCCGTTTGCTTTGCGCCACCAGGACACGGTTGATGAAGGTCAAGGCGTAGGAGTAGCAGTTATGCTCATATTCATTGTACCTGTCAATAAAAATCATATTGATATTTAGAAAATGGATGACTCTGATGCAATTATGATCGTTGTTCAAATTTGCTTTAAACAGCTTGCCTAAATGTACAGGTAAGGAACTGATGGCATGAAACATTATGCACCCATTTTGTATCAACTGAGACCTGTGTGTTAACGGTGGTTACATCATAGAACGCAAGACAACAAGGGAACAAGCCCCTTGGCCCACGATATCTATGCCGAACATAAGGGGTTGGACAGGCTAGATGCAGGAAGATCGTTCCCGATGTTGGGGATCTCCAGGACAAGGGGTCACAGCTTAAGGATAAGGGGGAAATCCTTTAGGACCGAGATGAGAAGGACTTTCTTCACACAGAGAGTGGTGGGTCTCTGGAACGCTCTGCCACAGAGGGTAGTTGAGGCCAGTTCATTGGCTATATTTAAGAGGGAGTTAGATGTGGCTAAGGGGATCAGAGGGTTTGGAGAGATGGCAGGTACGGGATACTGAGTTGGATGATCAGCCATGATCATATTGAATGGCGGTGCAGGCTCGAAGGGCCGAATGGCCCACTCCTGCACCTAATTTCTATGTTTCTTATTTTCTATGATGCCAAGTTAAACTCATTTCCTCTGCCTGCACGTTATCCAAATCTCTCCATTCTCTGAAATATCCATGTGTTTAAATCTGGATTAAATCTCCTATTTTATCTGTATCCTCCACCACCCAATGGTAGTGCGTTTCAGGCACCCACCACTCTCTGTGTTGGAATAAACATTTGCCCTGCACATCTGCTTTAAACTTTGCTACACTCACCTTCAGGCTATACCCTCTGGTCTTTAACATTACCACCCTGGGGGAAAAGGTTGTGACTGTATACCCTTTCTATGCTTCACATAATGTTATACACTTCTATGAGGTCTTCCCTCAGCCTCTGATGTTCCACGTTGATCCAACCTCTCCTTGTAGCTGGTACCCTCTAACCTGCCCCCTTTCAAATCGCCAGATCCCCCCTGTAATGGGGGAACCAGAAAAGCCCAGAATGCTCCAAATGCAGCCAAAACAAAGTCTTGTCAAGGTGCAACATGACTTTAGACTTTAGAGCTACAGCCTGGAAACAGGCCCTCTGGCCATCGAGTCCTCGCCGTCCAGCAATCATTCCACTGCAGACTAGGAACAATTTACAATTTTTACTGAAGCCAATTAGACAACAAACCTGAGATGGACGCAAAATGCTGGAGTAACTCAGCAGGACAGGCAGCATCTCTGGAGAGAAGGAACGGGTGACGTTTCGGTTCGAGACCCACCTTCAGACTGATGTCAGGGGAGAGGGAGGTAGCTGAACACCTCTGCTCAGTCCACCTACATCTACCTGATCTCCCGGTTGCTAAACACACCCCTCCCTCCCATTCAAAAACTGACCTTTCTGTCCTGGGCCTCCCCCATTGTCAGAGTGAGGCCCAGAGCAAATTGGAGGAGCAGCACCTCATATTTCACTTGGGCAGCTTTTATCCCAGCGGTATGAACATTGACTTCTCTAACTTAAAGTAACCTTTGCTTTCCCTCTCTCCATCCCTCCCCCTTCCCAGTTCTCTGACCATTTTTGCTGTCTCCGACTACATTTTATCTGTGTGCTTTGTTGTTACCGTCTCCCAGCTAACAATGGTCTATTCTACATTTTTCCTTGATCCCCATTCCCTTTGTCCTATTTTCACAACTTACACTTCCTTATCTATGTATCTTCCTCTCCCCTGCCACCAGTCTGAAGAAGGGTCTCGACCCGAAATGTCATCCATTCCTTCTCTCCAGAGATGCAACCTGACCCGCTGAGTTACTCCAGCCTTTTGTGTCTATTTGCGATTAAACCAATGTCTACATGCTGAAAATATCCACATAAAGCTGTTGGTCTAACAGAAGTGAAGTGTGACATTCCGAGATTCATACCTGTTTGGTAGCCATACATCTGCAGTGGAGAATTGCTCCAGGTAAATATCCCACTGGTTAATTAAATTGTACATGTCCGGTTGTACCAGTGGAACAGAGATACATTCCTCCCAACCGCAATCATCTCTTTGAACACCAGTCTCAATGTAGTTGTACACAACTCCTGCAATAAAGGAAGAGTGTAACCCACATGAAGCTTGGGTAATGGTATCATTTAGATCTTGGACATTCAAATTTGAATTATTATTATTTTTTTTAATATATTTTTATTAGAGGCCATACGCATTACAAATAATATAACAATTTTTTCAGATATGCATATTACATATTTCTAAAATTATATGAGTATTACAAAACAATATATATAAGCCTCATTTTTTTTATAGTGAAGAGAAAAAAAGAGTAAAGAAAGAATAGATGGTTAATTTAAAAAGTGTGATTATATGTGAGAAGAGAAAGGAAAAAATAAAAAATAAAATAAATTAAAAAAATAAAAAACCCATATTACTAACAAACAATTATTATACTTAAAGATAGAAAAAAAGTATACATCTTAACAATGAATGGAACAATTTATAATAATATATATATAGCGACAAGTATACAAATCTCAGATTAAACCTTTTCATCTGATCTTACCACCGGGTACTTGTTGAGTTTCAATGCTGAGCCCAGCTACCCCTTCAAATAATCAGTGAATGAAATTTAATTTTTTGTTGGAACACTGAGTGAAACAGATTTGTCACAAATATTTTTTTTTTTTCAGTATTTGCATGGAAGAGCTCCTTAGTACATTAGTTCCACATTATCTGGTCATTTTTAGTGCAGTGCCTATGCTGTAGTGCAGGGGTGGGGAACCTGCGGCCTTCTAGGCCATTAAGTGCGGCCTTTTGAATGAAACCAAATTTTGTAGAACAAATGCTTTTATTTTTATTATATGTTTTTGTTCGTCTTTTATTATTTTAATTTTAATCTTAAAATGAACGTATTTAAAATACCAAAAAGTAAAAGAAGATTCAACCCGACTGACGGCCACAATTAAAACATTAGTAAGTCATGAGGGCTATTTTAACAAAATAATGTGCATTTTGAAGTATATCTAGTTGAGGTTTCTTGGATGCGGCCTTATTAGATTACAGCCAACGATATGGCATTCCAACATGAAAAGGTTCCCCATCCCTGCTATAGTGTTTGCTACATAGTCTGAGAGATAGTTATGAAAATAAGCCAAATGCCTATTAATTTCATCATTATTATTTAGTTGCACACCAAACTCCAATATATTCTTCAAATTAAATAATCAAGTTCAAAATATTACCAAACAATTTTTGCTTAATTGCTTTTACAATTGGTGTTTCAGTACATTATGTAAGACAGCTGAGATGCCATTCGTTTTGTGCTTAAATCAAACTGCTTGTTTAGTCTCAGAAATGGATTTTCTTTTGAACTCACCATGAGTATTTGAGATAGCAACATGAAGGTCGCCTTTTCCATCATATTCTCTGAGGAAAAAAAGTATTATTCAATGTCAACTGCTGTTATTTTCGAGCAAGCACACCACACACTAACTGGGTAACAAGTGATCCAGTCGGAATAATGAAATGGATGTAAATCTTAAAAAAGGCTCAGAAAGTCATAAATGAGAAATATAATTAAAGTTAGGACAAATTTGGAATAATAAAATATGAAAAGGTGCACAGAGAAAGGAAAAGTTGGCACTAAATCTGGAAAGTTGGAAAGAAACATTTGATTCTTCGTGGATTACCAACAGACACTATTTGAATGTAACAAGGAAAACAAGAGAAGAAGTATTTGAAACTAACCCTCCTGTTGCCATTTTATTGCCAATCCTATAACTATCTATATTACTAAAAGTCTTATCTTGACCATTTCCTATTGCTCTGTATATTAATTTTAGAAAAAACTCTGCCACTTACGGCTGTGATTTTTTGGCCATCTTACTCAGAGTCCCCCTCCGCTGCGCAGGACAAGAGGATTTTTCCCATCGATTAAAAATAAAAGAGTTATTAGTGTTTTAAAAATGTTAAGATTCTCTCTCCTGAAGGCCACACCCCTTCCGGAGGGACTATAAACCCCGGAGGTGTTGAGTGCCTCAGTCAGTCTCTGCAAGATGGGGGAGCGAGAGGGTCACGTCTCTCAGTTTGAGCTGTGAATAAGACTGAACACATGTCTACTAAACTGTGGGTGGTTTTACTGACCTGTCAGTACCCTTAATGTGGTTTCAAAATATAGTTTGGAAATGCTAAAGTTGTGTTGCCTTTGGTTTGGAAATGCTAAAGCTGTGTTGCCTTTGGTTTGGAAATGCTAAAGCAGTGGTGCCTAATTAAAGTTGCCATGCCTAACTAAAGTTGCTTTGACTAATTAAAGTTGCCTTCCCTTCTATATAATTAAATGTCTAATCTTGACCACTTCCTGTTTGCGTTTTATATTGATTTTAGAAAAATCGCTATCACGTACAGCTGTGATTTTTGCCATCTTACTCAGAGTACCCCTCCACTCATCAGGTGCCGAGGATTTTTCGCATCGATGAAAAATAAAAGAGTTATTAGTGTTTAAAAAAATCTGGAGATTCTCTCTCCTGTCGATCACTCCATGAAGGCCACGCCCCTTCTGGTGGGAGGGGGGAGGGACTATAAAACCCAGAAGTGTGGGCGTGGCTCAGTCTGTGCAAGATGGAGGAGGGAGAGGTCACGATTCGTTGTCTTTAGTGGCCTTGCATCCTGCTTGAAATGGTATGCCACTGCACTTGAATTTGGTGGCCTTGCACCCTGATTGAAATTGAATTTTAAAGAATAGTCAACTGCCAGCCCACCAGCCCTGAGTGAGTGAGCTGCCAGCACAACAGGCTTGAGTGACTGAGCCACCAGCCCAAGAATCCATTCGGCCCACAATGTCCATACAAGCCCTCTGGAAACCAGTCCCTTCAGCCCACTGCACCCATACTAGCGCTCCAGAAAGTCCCCCCACTGGCCACCAATATTGGAATTGGTGGAGAGGTGGAATATTGCGTTGGGGGACCAGCCCTCCCGTGTGATGCTGGGACCCAACTGGGCAAGAGCGTGTCTCTGAAGTAAAGGCTATTAAATCACATGTACATGCCAACAACTGATAAAACGTTTTGAAAGATAGTCCTTGCAAACTGTTGTACTTGTAAGAGATATTTTGAATTGTTTGATTATTGTGGGGCCAACGTTGTAGATAATCCAAAGTCATGTCCTGTAAACGTCGCACAAGGGGGGGGGGGGGGGTAACTTCTATTTATGTAGTGCCTTTCAGGATCTCAGGACATCTCAAAACATTTTACAATTGATATAATAATTGTTCACATGTCATGTATCACGCAGGAAGTGAGACAGATATTTTGCATACGAACAAAGGTCATACACACGGCAATTTAATTAAACAAATGCGGGAAATCCTGGAACATAGGCCAGCCCTGCCATTCAATATGATCGTGGCTGATTATCTAAAAACAGTACCCCGTTCCTGCTTTTTCCTCATATCTCTTGATTCCTTTAGCCCTAAAAGCTAAATCTTTAACTCTTGAAAATGTCCAGTGAATTGGCCTCCACTGCCTTCTATGGCAGGGAATTCCACAGATTCACAACTCTCTGGGTGAAGGCGTTTTTCCTCATCTCAGTCCTAAATGGCCTACCGGTTATTCTTACACTGTGACCTTTGGTTCTGGACTCCCCCAGCATCAGGAACATTTTTCCTGCATATCTAGCCTGTCCAATCCTTTAAGAATTTTATTTTAAGAACCATTCAACAGGGCAAATTTACAGCACCGGCAGTTTTTTAAGTAAGCATATTGATCCAATTACTCATTTAGTGCTGATTGCAGGATACATGTTAACCATGAGCCTGTCCCTGAGCTTTGCAATAATCCATCGCATCATATTCTGTCGATGCTCTGAACTAACTGCCCAGCGTTATTTACATTGGGACCGAGTATTCAACCCTCTGATTCACAGGTTCATTTCAAAGCAATAAAGTACAATGACTACTTTGGCGTTCTGGCGTTTAACCAAATAACCCGCAAGTTACCCATTCCTTCTGTCCCAGATGCTGCCTGTCCAGCTGAGTTACTCCAGCACTGTGTGACTATTTTCGGTTTAAACCAGCATCTGCAGTTCCTTCCTGCACAATAAGGATAGCTATTTTCATTGGTATTTTTCAACAACCAGTGATTCCACTAAAACAGCATTTCAATCAGAGACTCTCGGAGAGTATTAACGACCCCGTCGTAAATAGTGGTTGGAGGCTTTGAGAAATCAGATTTGGCATTTTGAAATCAAGATCTCAGTACTCTCAGCAATTATCAGGTCAGATATGTCTCTTACATCTCCTATCAACCGATCAACGCGAATACATATCCATGTAAATCACTGGCAGGAAATATTGGCAAATAAACCCACAAATTTAGAGGATTTGTTTTCTCTCAAGCATTAAACTACTGTCAAAATGTATCACATTTCTCCCCTTTGTTTTGGTTTTCTGGGGGAAATAGTTCAAGGTTTCAAAACGCACTTCCTTCATGTTAAAGTAACAGCGCTTCTCGTATGTATGGAGCATTCCGGATGTGTCAGAAACCTATAGGCATCGTTAATAGATAAACCGACTAAACTGAATGGGGGCCGGACACCATCCCAAATCCTTTCAAACCAATTATTCATCATACATCTCTTAATTCGGATTTTTCTTCATAAAAATGATTCACGTGTATTTTAGAAAAGGTACATTTCAGATCAAAATGAACGGGTTTGGGTTTTTTTTTACGTTTCAAAACGTAGAACCGAATCTCAATGTGCTGGAAAGAACTGCAGATGCTGGTTTAAACCGAAGATAGACACAAAATGCTGGAGTAACTCAGCGGGACAGGTAGCATCTCTGGAGAGAAGGAATGGGAGACCCTTTGAATCTGAAAGGTGTTTTGTGGGTAACGACTTTCGGTTGAACGTCCATGCTGCATGTTGCAGGTGTTTAATATTTCCCCGTGTAGTTTTGATTTACCTGAGGAACGATCCATGAGTCGGTTTGATCAGGAAGGAACACTTCTCGTGATGTCCATCCACAAAGCAGTTGGGAATACACACGGGGGCATCGTCCAGTCCGCGGCCCGAGAGGCTCTGGCCGCAGATCGGACATTCCTCTGGGACATTAAAGCAATAAATATCTTTCTCACAATGGCGAAACGTAATAACGCGGTTCTCCATGTCCTTCCCCAGCGAGATAGGTAAAAGTCATCCAAACCGCACCACCGCCGCTTCTTTAAATACCAATTCCATTCCGGTTCCGCAGCGGTGCCGGCAGGATTGACAGCATCAAGGACCAACCAGAACTTGAACGTGAGGCAGCAATTGACCCATGTCAGGAAGATATTTGGCCGCTGCTCCAACCGAGGTGTGGCAAATCGAGCAGCTCCCGTCCCCGCTCACTGTTGTGTACCCTCGATTCTCCAGCATCTGATCTCCAGCTTTTTGTATACCCTGTAGAGATACAAACACGTGTGTTCAGATAGAACCATTGAAATATCGCCCAACTATATTTCAGACGTTGGAGCTGATCTATAGTTCATGGAGTGATTCAGTGTAGAAACAGGCCCTTCGGCCCAACTTGCCCACACCGGCCAACACGCCCCACCTGCCCGCATTCGATTCCTATCCCTCCAAACATGTCCTATCCATGTACCTGTCTGTTTCTTAAACGTTGGGATAGTCCCTGCCTCATCTGCCTCCTCTCGGCAGCTTGTTCCATAGTTCGAGCAATCCCGGATGATTTTTGCTTCCTATGCCGTTGACCGACGTGCCGTTACACAAAGAAGACTGAGGCAGACCCCTCAAATCAAATGTGGTCGTTCAGGGATTTAAAAAAAAAGCAGCAGACGAATTTGAATGCGAAGGCAGATAATTGTGAGATTAATTTGCTGAGCTACAGGGCTGGTGGCAGTGTGATAAACAATGTGGGGATCTGTGCAGTGAGACTCGTGTTGTTTGATGACGGGACATAAGTTGCCAAGGACAAGATTAGATAAGGCAGGCCTCAAGATGTTACAAAGCAGAAGTGGTCAATATTGCAGAGATGGAAGACTCTTGCTCGGAGTGTGTGAAAGGCAGGATGCAGCCAATAAAACGGGCTCCCATAGACCCTGAGTGCCAGATCCTTACCTTGATCCCAATGTAATAAAAGGAATGGCGGGCAAATGTACCAAAGTGTTTATGTGTTAAAGAAGGAACTGCAGATGCTGGAGAATCGAGGGTTACACAAAAAGCTGGAGAAACTCAGCGGGTGCAGCAGCATCTAAGGAGCGAAGGAGATAGGCGACGTTTCGGGTCGAGACCCTTCTTCAGACGGGTCGAGACCCGAAACGTCGCCTATCTCCTTCGCTCCTTAGATGCTGCTGCACCCGCTGAGTTTCTCCAGCTTTTTGTGTAACCTACCAAAGTGTTTATGTTCAGTATGTTTATTACATTTGGATCAAGACGAGGGTCTGACACCGAGTGTGTAGGAAGGAACTGCAGATAGACCAAAGACAGACACAAAAAGCTGGAGTAACTCAGCGGGACAGACAGCATCTCTGGAGGCAAGGAATAGGTGATGTTTCTGGTCGAGTATGAAGTCTGAAGAAGGGTCTCGAAACGTCACCCATTCCTTCTCTCCAGAGATTCTGCCTGACTCGCTGAGTTACTCCAGCATTTTGTCTTCCACAGACCCTGAATCAGCCAGAGGTGCTGAGACGGCTGGTGGAGTCAATGGAAGATTTATCTGAGAATTATACTTGGCATAGAACTGACAAGAAATAAAACCACTTCCATACTCCTGGAGCACTTCATAATGTATTCATTCATTCATGCAGAGGGTGGCAAATCTCTGGAATTCTCTGCCCCCGGAGAGCTGGAGGATGCTTCATAAGTTCTAAGAGCAGAATTAGGCCATTCGGCCCATCGAGTCCACTTCTGCCATTCAATCGTGGCTGATTTATCTCTCCCTCAACCCCATTCTCCTGCCTTCCCCCCATAACCCTTGACACCCTTACTAATCAAGAATCTCTCATTCACCACCTTAAAAATATCCATTAACTTGGCCTCCACAGCCTTCTGTGGTAATGAATTCCACAGATTCACAAAGGAAAGAAATTCCTCCTCATCTCCTTTCTAAAGGTATTTATAGATGCTTCAGGTATATATTTATATATTACTCTAATTTTTCTAAATATTTAAAGTGGAGTTAGATCATTTTTGGAACGACTAGGGGCTCTGATGATTTGGAAGAGCTAAGCCAAGAGAGAGATCAGCTATGATTACACTGAGCGGCACAACAGGTGAAATACACCCATACTTCCTTGTGTTCATTCATAGGATCCGGACGTTACTAGAAATGGCAGTGAATATTGTCCGTCTCTGACGGTTTTTGAACTGAAGAATTGTTTATCAGATATCAGAGGGTGCGGAGTCCAGGGCGAGTTTGAATGGAGTAGATTTTAGAGTCCATTAAAAGGATGAGGTTACTGAGTGCTTCGAAGTTCATGATAATAGGCCGAAGTCAGCATGGCTTTGTGAAGGGGAGGTCTTGCCTGACGAATCTGCTGGAATTCTGTGAAGAAGTAAATAGCAGGACAGACAAAGGAGAGTCAGTGGATGTTGGTTACCTAGATTTTCGGAAAGCCTTTGATAAGGTGCCACACGTGAGGCTGCTTAGGAAGATGATAGCCCATGGTATCGAAGAGCAGATACCAGCATGAGTAGCAGATTGGCTAGATGGCAGATGGCAAAGAGTGGCAATAAAGGGGCCTTTTAATGCAGAGATAGATTCTTGATTAGTACAGGTCTTAGGGGCTATGGGGAGAAGGCAAGAGAATGGGGTTAGGAGGGAAAGAGAGAACAGCCATGATTGAATGGCAGAGTAGACTTGATAGACCGAATGGCCTAATTCTGCTCATATCACTTATGACATGACATTTGTTTTGGAGAATGCCCATTCAGTCCACAAGCAAGGGATATTTCTGCATACAGACCGCACACGGCACGGGTCATATCTGCCATGCCATGTTTGTTCAGCCTATTTTTAACATATTCATCTGATTATTTAACCTGAAAGTTTAGAATGGTTCAATTCATGAGACTGAACACTGGTGTAAATGTTTAGCTTTGAGAGTTAGTAAGTAACTAATGAACATTATGTTAAACCTTCTGTCCACACGTGCGAGAAGGAAAACGTTGTCCGAGCCAACCAGCTGCTGAATTGTTTACTTGCTTCCCCAAAAAGACAATTGTTGCTGTTGCAGACAGAGGACAATATAATTTGTGCGGCACGGTGGCGCAGCGATAGAGTTGCTGCCTTAGGTTCAGGTTCGATCCTGACCAAGGGTTCTGTCTGACCCAACGAGTTTGCATGTTCTCCCCAAGGTGATCGCTGGTCGTTGCGGACTCGGTGAGCTAATGGGCCTGTTTCTGCACTCTATCTCTAAAGTCAGTGGCACAACTGCTGTCTCACAGCGCTAGAGACCCGGGTTCCATGTTAATCTGGGGTACAGTCTGTGTGGAGTTTGCACGTTTTCCCAGTGACCGTGTGGGTTTTCTCCGGGTGCTCCGGTTTCCTCCCACATCCCAAAGAAAGACGGATTTGTAGGTTGATTAGCCTCTGTAAATTATACTTTATGTAGGCAGTAGAGCAGCTAATCGATAATCAAGGGACCCGGTTCCATGCAGTATATGTAAACTAAATATACCATTTCAGTTTTTGAGAACCGCCTTGCCAACAAGAATAATCAGATACACACTACCGTTTACCAGTATACCTATCCTTTGTAGAAACAGTTGTTAATTATTTACTCCTGCAGATGTTAGTAAAAAAACAATGCCTAGAAATTAATTTTTTGATTGATTATTAATGATACCTTGTAAATTTTGATTCAGTTGATCAGACATATCTTAACGGCATGATCTCTAACTGGTACGGTAACACAATTATACTCTTCTAAAATTAGGATGTAAAATGATTTGCTTCATACAATTGACCCTGTAGACAGCTGTAACCTCTGGTGTTGTAGGAGCTCCAGATATTTTTCTAATAACTAAAATGGAAATCACCTTCTGGCATCTTACTACCAAATCCTACCCACATTTGGAAAATCCAACATCTTTCCTGAATGAAAATGCTGGAGTAACTCAGCGAGACAAGCAGCATCTCTGGAGAGAAGGAATGGGTGACATTTTGGGTCGTGACCCTTCTTCGGACATTTCTCAACCTGAAACATCACCTATTCCTTCTCTCTAGAGATGCTACCTATCCCACTGAGTTACTCCAGCATTTTGTGTCTATCTTTGGTTTAAACCAGTATCTGCAGTTCCTTCCTACACAGTTACTCCAGCAATTTATGTATATCTTTGGGTTAAACCAGCATCTTCAGTTCCTTCCCACATACTGCATCTTTCCTGAAACTCTTGGTCATGTATGCCTTTAAACTCGCACAAGATTTCCTCATAAGACATGATTATCAAGTCATGCAGCACAGCTTCAGCCCAATTCGTCCATGCCGACCAAGATGCCCCATCTAAGCTAGTCCCATTTGACTGCATTTAGCCCATATCCCTCTAAACATTCCCTATCAATGTCTTTTAAATATTATTATTGTACCTGCTTCACCTACCTACATGAAAAAAACTTGTACAGTAGCACCTACCCGTGGAACACCTGGGTAATCCAAAATAACTCCACGTATATTTCAATCCTTGTTAATGTAGCACCTTTAACAGAGAAAGCAATGTTGTTTTATTTCCAAAATCAGCTACATCGGATCATTATTCCAGTTTAACAAAACTTAGGTTTAGTTAAAATGAATTTAAATGATAAGATTTTGCAACTCAACGTCATGCGAACTAAAAATAAATGGGGAAATGAGATTTTAATTTTTAAAAATTAATTAAAAAAAATCTAAATCTAAATCTAAAAAAGTTTCAGGAAATAATGGTCAATTTTGACCCGAAACGCCGACCATTCCTTTGCCTCCACAGATGCTGGATTCCTCATGCAGATTGTTAGCTACTCCGGATTGCAGCAATTGCATTCCCCTGTGTTTATAAAGTATTCCTACGTTTCCAAAAGTTATAAACCCCAATATTACCCTCGCTATTATTTGACTATTCTGTTGATTGTGGTCACCATTACCTCATTGGATACCAGGAGTTAGGAACTGCCGTTCCTTATATAATTTAGTGGACGAAGATATATTACCATCAATAGCAAACGAAAATCAAATAAAGAAGAACTTAAGTTGAAGCAAAATGGAAACTTATCAGACCTTACACGGTTAAAATACTGTAGATGTGTAGGAAAGAACAGCAGATGCTGGGTTAAATCAAAGGTAGACACAAAATGCTGGAATAACTCAACAGGGCAGGCAGCATCTCTAGAGAGAAGGAATGGGTGACGTTTTGAGTCGAGACCCTTCTTCACACTCAAAATACTGTTGATGCAGGTTAGCATTTGTAGAGGGAAATAGATAGACGCCACCTCTGGTTGGAACTCCTCTTTAAACTGATGAAGTCAGGGAATAAAGCTGAAAATAGCATGGTACGAGTGGGGCAAAGTCTAGCAACTCTGAAGAAGGGTTTCGGCCCGACCTATTTCCTTCGCTCCATAGATGCTGCTGCACCCGCTGAGTTTCTCCAGTATTTTTGTCTACCTTTGATTTTCCAGCATCTGCAGTTCCTTCTATAAAGCCTAGCAAGTGATGGGTGGGTACAGATGAGGGGGGTTTGGTTGGCCGATGGGTTGAATAAGTGACAGTCAAGAAATGTAAAGGAGCCAAATGGGTATCAGATAAGGAGAGGAGTGAAATCTAACCCCAGAGAGAGGGATATCGGTGGAAGGGGGCAGGATGGGGAAACATGGGAGGAACGGGAGAGGGATATAGGTGGGAGGGGACAGGAGAGATATCGGTGAGAGGGGACAGGAGGGGAAGATAAAAGAAAAACAAGAGGCTCGGAATAGAGAGTTTCTCCGCTGGTAGCTACTACCCTCACATAACCATTTACATATTTAACTGTTCTTTCCTTGACGCCTCTCCTTTGGTGCTTCTTTTCTTTGTGCCATAAAGGCAGGTTGACTACCTGAGGCACGGCACAGCCGGATCCGGCCTGTCCCCCACTTCAGGTGCATGGTCACCACTGGCTCGGTGACTCTATTTCTCCCTCCTGGGGTCCCGCTTGACTTGCTAACTATTGCCAGCTCAATGATCTTTGATCGGCAGCGCTGTCCGTTTTGAGACAAACCATTGGGAGCGCGGGGGCGGGGCTAACCCCTTAGTCTTGTCGTGTCGGTGTTGAGCTGCAGGTGATTCAGCCCAAAGATCCTATAGCGGATTATTTGATTCGGCCCACACCACTCGTTGAGTGACCACACCTGTGGAGCATCTTCTCCCAGGATGAGGTGTTCCACACCAGGTCATCACAAATGTCCTCATTCTTCAGAGAACGGGGATTCCCCTCCCCCACTATAGATGAGGCTCGCACCAGGGTCTCCTCCATACCCTGCAACACTGACCTCTCTCCCCATTCCCCCACTCACAACAAGGGCAGAGTCCCCCTGGACCTCACCCTTTACCCCACCAGCCGGCACATACAACAGATAGTCCTCCGCCAGTTTCGCCACCTCCAACGTGACCCCTCCACTCGCCACAACTTCCCATCTCGTCTGCCTTCTGCAAAGACCGCTCCCTCCGCAACTCCCTTGTCAATTCTTCCCTTCCCCGGGCACTTTCCCTTGCAACCGCAAGAGATGCTACACTTGTCCCTTCACCTCCCCCATCCACTCCTTTCAGGGACCCAAGCAGTCCTTCCAGGTCCGACAGAGGTTCACCTGCACCTCCTCCAACCTCATCTATTGCATCCGTTGCTCCAGATGCCAGCTGATCTACATCGGTGAGACCAAGCGGAGGCTTGGCGATCGTTTCGCCGAACACCTCCGCTCGGTCCGCAATAACCAACCCGACCTCCCGGTGGCTCAGCACTTCAACTCCCCCTCCCATTCCGTATCCGACCTCTCGGTCCTGGGCCTCCTCCACAGCCAGAGTGAGCAACACCGCAAGTTGGAGGAACAGCACCTCATATTCCGCTTGGGGAGTCTGCATCCTCTGGGCTTAAACATTGAATGTTCTCAATTCTGTTAACCCTGGCTGCCTCCTCCCCTTCCCACCTCTCCCTCAGCCCTCGGGGCCCTGGCATTCCTTCTCTCTCTATCTCTCCCCCACCCAAGTTGCACTAGCTTCTCATTTTCACACTACAAACAGCTTACAATGGCCTGCTTCCTTTATCATCAATACTTTTTTGCATATCTTTCATTCATTGTTCTTTATCTCTCCACATCACCGTCTATATCTCTCGTTTCCCTGATCCCTGACCAGTCTGAAGAAGGGTCTCGACCCGAAACGTCGCCTATCTCCTTCGCTCCTTAGATGCTGCTGCACCCGCTGAGTTTCTCCAGCTTTCTGTGCAACCCTCGATTCTCCAGCATCTGCAGTTCCTTCTTTAACACCTGTGGAGAAGCTGCCCCGATGTGCACGGCGTGTGTTTCCCCGCTTCAGGAGGCGGCCGGGGCCCGGGCCCGGGGTTACAGGTGTCGCTGCGGCCTGCGGCCTGACGTGGGCCGCCCTTCACTCCCCGGTTACGGAACAAACCGCCCGCCCGCCCGCACACAGGGGGCGCTGCTGAGCCGCGGGACCCGGCGCCCGGCTCCGCCGCCGCCGCCGCCGCCGCCGAGTCCGTGCGGCCAAAGATTCACCTTTGCGTGCGACTGCGACCCGAGGCCTGGGGGAGACGGAGACGGAGACGGAGACGGAGACGGAGCGAGCGGTGATCGGGGTGAATGGAGGGGATGGAGGGGGTGTAGGTGGCGGCATGATGAACACCAAGCAAGTGACGTGCAGGTACTGAACACAATGCCGGGCTGAGCCGGGCCGGGCCCACGCCAGTCACGATCCCAGCACAAAGGCCCCGAGCGCGGCTCCCCCTCCTCCCTCCCTCCTTCCCCAGCCAGTGTGTGCCGGCTCCGGCTCCGGCTCCGGCTCCCGCCGCGGGCTGACACTCTCAGCCGGCTCCATCTCCGACCTCCACCTCCGGGCTCCGGGCTGACCCTCTCACCGGGCCTCCACCTCCATCTCCGGGCCCCGCGGGGTCTCCATCTCCATCTCCGGGCTGACCCTCTCACCGGCCCCGCGGGGTCTCCAACTCCATCTCCATCTCCGGCCTCCTGCTTCCATTCCGTTTGTTGATGTCCCGTCGATCGTGGTTATCGAGTGTTTTTTAAATTTGATACCAGTTCCAAATCACCCGTTTCTCTGCGCCAGCAGACTGTTTGTTTCCAGTGTGTTTGCTGAAGCAGCTTCTGGGATGTGCAACAAGATCAGAGTCTGAAGAAGGGTCTCGACCCAAAACCTCACCCATTCATCCCTTCTCTCCAGAGATGCTGCCTGTCCCGCTGAGTTACTCCAGCTTTTTGTGCCTAGAAGCAACAGCTCTCATTTTCCCCACTTTCATGCCTTCACTTCCTCAATCTCCACTTCATCTTCGTTTCTCCAAGGAGACAAATAACATTGTCTCCAGTCATACCTTACAGCTCATCCTGAAAATGAATCTTGTAATTTTATTTTTCAAGGACCAACTTATCTGTGATAAACTTAGGGGACCATCATTGGACCAGTACATCAGTTGTGGCCTAATCAATATTTTCTGCAGCTTCACTACCAAGCTGGGCTTGCCATTTCATTCAATACACCAGCGGCTTCACTTCTCTGATACCAGCTACACCTGTCATCTTTTCAGTCCATCTGTCCCGCGATCTTTATTAAAACCTTTCAGTACTCACATTGAACACCTCCCAAAACTTCTCTGGACGAATCAGGTATTATTTGTGAATGTTTCCAAAATTCTGATGCCCAAATCACATTCTAAACAGTAGCCTTGGTTGTCTTTCGTAATAGGCACAAAATGCTGGATTTCAGCGGGATCAGGCACTATCTCTGGAGAGAGGAAATGGGTGACCCCTCGGGTCAAGACCCTTCTTCAGATTGTCGTTCGTAGTCCGTGTTTTCTGTCTCTGTAAACTTCAGATTTTAAATATTCTACGTCTTTGCAACTTCCCATGCCATTAGCCTTCCCCAGCAATAAAAGGGCTACCTTCTACCCCTCTTCCTTCTGCCTAGGAACCCCTTCTTGCTCTCCTCTACAACTGTCCAGCAGTGTGTTCAACAGGAGGGCCTCACCCCTTTGTCCCTCACCATTTAATTCGGGACTGCCCTTTGAGCAACAGCTAATATCTTTAACACAGCATTATATTTCAATCGGCTGAAAAATAAATCTGGTTATAATAGTAGAAAAATTATTGACATCTGCAGTAAATATTTTATGAAAGTAATTAAAAAAAAATTTTTTTTTGCTATAGCAATTTAATAAAAGTTTCCTTAATTGATGTCAGTCGTTTATCCATCTTTTGGTTGTGTTGAGGGTACATTGGAATGTTCTCCATAGGTGACAACAAATTTGGATATGTGTATCCTGTGTGCATGAATGCTTGAATATTTTAAAAACATAAACACTCTTCCAAAAAAAAATTAAAAAATTATGGATTGCAATTCATTAGATATTGTAAAATATAATGGAATTTAAAACAATTTGTTTTAAAGTTTGCAAGGTTAACATGTAAAAACGCGAAGTAGTACATTTTGTTAGGTCGCTTTAGTGTGGCACGGGGGTGCAGCGGTAGAGTTGTTGCCTTACAGCGCCGGAGACCCGGGTTCGACCCTGACTACGGTTGCTGCCTGTACAGAGTTTGTATGTTCTCCCCATGACCTGCGTAGGTTTTTTCATGGTATATCCAGTTTCCTCCCACACTCCAAAGACATGTTTGTAAGTTAATTGGCTTGGTGTAAAATTGGCCCTAGTATGTACAGGGTAGTGTTAATGTGCGGGGATCGCTGGTCGACACGGACTTGGTGGGCCAAAGAGCCTGTTTCCGTGCTGTATGTCTAAATTAATATTAGAGTTTTTTATGGGATGCTGCTGTAGTCTTTTAATTTTGCTGTTTATTTACATATTTATAGTATGAAAAATCTTCTAAGTCCTTTTAAATAATTGTGTTTAGATATTTTATGCATGGTGTATGCCGTGAAGGAAGCCGTTGTATGTTTTCCCATGATTTGTCTACAAGCAAGCCATCTACAATCTGTAAATTCTATCAAAAGGGCCAATGTGCTTACGGAGACCACTGCCGGTATGGTTTTTTACATTTTGAAACATTTATTTTAGTAAATAAATTGTTGATTTGTACAACTTTGAGCAGGGATAAACAAAATTGAAAACATTTATCTTGTCCCATGATCTCATGTTTGCTTCTTTGCTTATACCTGCCGGATAAATTAAGTAGAAACTTATTCTTGAATTAACACCAGCCATATTCACAGGCTGTGTGAATGTATCTTGGTAGCAAGAACAGAAGGCGTTCTGTAAAGTACTTGTGGTATAGCTTTTCAGAATCATGTAGTGAGTGGCTGAGTGTGCTGATGACTTGCCCCGTGCAGTAAATGTGAATTACAACCCAAGCAGTGGCTTGCATTTATTTTCCTACCTGCCTCCATGTCAGAGTAGCTTTTACTTTTTTCATGCCAGATTGACAAGAGCCTCACACATTAATGTAAATTGGCGTGCAGCCTTATCACTGGGACCGTGGTACCCTTTTTGACTGCATTCAAAGCAGATTGTTTCTCGGGATCAACAAAGTGAGTTTGGGTCAATGTTGCCTGAGACTTTCTTGCCCTTCTCCCCTGCAAAACTCCCCCAATGGGTTCCTCTCTTTGTTTTCCCGGCCGGTGACCTTGGAGGCGTAAAGTTATAGGGCTGCTCTGGACACCTATTTGAAGGGGCAGCTGGGTTGCCGAGATTAATAGAAGTTTGGCCATTGAAATGGACTGTTTCCCACAGCAGATCTGGTGTGAAGAGCCTGTGGGTCCCTGCTGGGTTTTGTGCCTGCAGTTTAAAAGTTCTGCCTTATGTCGCAGTGAACGTATGGGAGTAAGTTAACCTGGTGAGCTGCACCTGACCACGAATTGTGGTGTGTTGACCCCATTGGTGATGGTGCCTAACTGTACTTGTACTTCATTCATAAGATATGACCATGTGAAGGCTCCTGGATCTAGAGTGGTGGGGCCAGTGATCGCGCGAGTCACCTGTACACATGTCCTTCATGATGCAATTGCTGACACTGCTGCTGCAGAACAGACTGCGCCCATCAAAGTCACTGAATCCGGAAGATGTAAAAAGAAAACACTCGAATTGAAAGATCGAGGTGTGTTGAAACTGAAGATCGGTCTTGTAGCTGTTTAAACTCAAACTCTTTTAATTTACTGAATTTTAGAAAATGTGCTTAAAAGTGTTTCCCAAAATAAGAAGTGTCTTAAATGAAGTGAGTGTTATTTTTCCTTAATGTGCAAGTGCTGAGCTTTGTGGTATCTGCAGGGAGACAGTGACACTCGTCCATTTCACCGTGGCAAAATTATCTCCTCTATCTCACTCCAAAATGTTTAAACTTTCTTCCATACTCCCTTAGATTAGTTTTTCAGCCCCACACTGCTTCTCCCATAATTAATTGTGCAATCGCCCATAAGCGAGTTATCCACCCACTGTCTCACTCCTTTCCCCATTGGAAAATACATGGGTGACATTTTGGGTCGAGACCCTTCTTCGGGCAAGTCTCGACCCGAAGCTTCCCCCATTCCTTCTCTCCAGAGATGCTGCCTGTCCCGCTGAGTTACTCCAGCTTTTTGTGTCTATCTTCAGTTTAAACCAGCATTTGCAATTCCTTCTTACACATTGGAAAATACTTGTCTGACATCCGAAATTGGATGCACTGGAGCTTTCTTCATTTAATCACAGTGAAATATGAAAGTTGCCACATATTTTGCTCCCCTACAACTAATCCCACTCCCCTTCAATGATGCAATTCATTTGTTGTCATTTAAACCTCAAAGTTCAAACAAAATTTGGTTTCTGCAGTCATACAAACAATAAAAAGAACCAAGACACAACACAATTTACACAAACATCCGTCACAGCAAATCTCCTCCTCGCTGTGATGGAAGGCAAAGTCTTATCTCAGGCACCATCGGGAGTATTCATGTCAGTTGCTGTCATTTTGATCCCAAGCTGAGTTTGCAACATTTTATCCTCCTTCTGCAGCCTACGTTCACTTTGACAAAACTGCTTGGCTTTGTCCTTACCTCAGTGCATTTGAATTTCACATTCTTTCCTTTGTAGTCTCTAGATTCGACTGTCCCATACTCACAGCTAAGCTGCCACCCTGTTTTTTTTTTTTGCATAAATCTGAGCTTTTTAAAAACTGCTGCCCACAATCTAAACAGCATGGTTCTAGTTACCGATTACCTTTGTTTACACATAAATACGCTGATCACCAAATACCGTCATTTTAATATTTTAATCTCTCCAGGAGCTTCATCCCTCCTTGTCCACATCCACAATTTCAGTTCTGTAACCCTGGGCGTATACAGTTTGGGTTATTATAGATTATTTACAACATTATCCTAACATTGAAAGTCAATTGATCAACCTTTAGGATCTAAGTTCCACAATCACCTTTCTAAACTTCCATCCCTCTACCTTCTTTAAAAGTTGATCGCTTTGCTCGTCAGCTACTAGGCTTGATGTCTGTGAAGCACTTGTGATTTCCTGCTTCTTTAAAATGCATTATATAATAGCCAAATTTATGAAGAGGGAAAAAATATAATTTAGGTTGACTTGGCAACTTTATCTGAATAGCACATAATAGTGTTTGACCATTTCCTGGTGTAAAAAAAATAATAATTTGCACAGTATTGCGCCAAGGTAATTTGGACGTGCTTTCAGTGTATTAATACTTTAGAGATACAGCATGGTAACAGGCCCTTCGACCAACTTAGTCCGCATCAACTAGTGATCACTCCACTAGCATAGAACATAGAAAAATAGCAGGAGTAGGCCATTCGGCCCTTCGAACATTCAATATGATCATGGCTGATCATCTATATTTTCCCCATTTCCCTTGATTCCTTTAGCCCCAGGAGCTAAATCTAACTTTCTCTTGAAAACAGCCAGTGAATTGGCCTCCACTGTCTTTTGTGGCAGAGAATTCCACAGATTCACAACTCTCTGGGCGAAGAGGTTTTGCCTCATCTCAGTCCTGAATGGCCTACCCACTATCCTACAACTAGGAATCATTTACAATTTACAGAAGCCAATGCACCTACAAACCGGTACATCTTTGGATTGTGGGAGGAAACCGGTGCACCCGGAGAAAACCCACGTGGTCACAGGGAGAATGTACAAACTCTGTGGAGACAGCACCGATAGTCATGGTGGAAACCGGGTATCTGGCGCTGTAGGGTAGCAACTCTATAACTGCGCCACCGTACTGCCCCAAATTGTTATTGCAAATTAGGCAACAGAAGTAGGGTTATAACATGATAATTCCAGTAATAGGATTCTTTTTCTGTGACAATTTGTGAGATGGAAATGTTTCTAAGTGCCAGGAATACAGTAAAGTCTATTATGACGTATGACGTAAGACACACACATATCTGGTTGCATTCCAAAATCTTGGAATAAGATATACTTGGTTTGTTGCAAGATTTAATTTTATCCACTAGAGTGAGCCATAGCATGCGTTGTCATCAACATTGTTTTTTATGTGCAACTTAAAGTATGTATGCCGAGCGCCTAATCCCTGATATGCCATTGCAATATTCCACTATACCAGCAAAAATCAAATTAAATAATTGCTAGTTATAAAACTGACTATATTCCAACTGAAACAGCACCATGAATTATCTTGCATCTTTGCGATCATTTCTAATAATTCAAATGGGTCCGTGTGACTCTGGGTAAGTTATAAGTGAAGATTTTTTTTGTTCAATGTGAGAACCTTATTCCATTCCACTGCAGGGTCAGTGTTCATTCTGTTTTTTTCCCCAGTCAATTATATCCATTTTTAGTTGAGAGTTTAGCCTTCATTTTTGCAGGCGGTACTTATGTGAACATGTAAGCAGTATAAAAGGAATTCATATGCATTTTATCCATTCAAGTCTGTACCTCTAAATTGCCTTTGTTTGTAATTGGCAATTAATTATGAATGAGCATTTTTGTTAAAAACATGGATCTGGAGGCCTATTGATCTTTTATTTTGCTGTGTAGCTTAAATTAATTTGTGTCCGCTTTCATTCTCTAATTTATGAAAGCAGAAAGTGTGCACAGTGCAAATTTCCTTTCCGTTGTATTCATATAATTGATGTAGTGAAATCAATTGTGCCTTCTCTAAAGATTTTTGTTTTGTTTACAATTGATCACCCTGTGATGTACGCATTGGGAAGCTTAGAGTAGCATGTTAATAGTCAACAATGGATTTGATTCTTCTATCATGTTCCCTGTATGATGGATTTTCTTGTTCAGAGATTGGCATTTAAACTGAGTGTTATTAGTACCAAATTTCAATAGATAACCTTACTTTTAAAATTTGGAGTCATTGTTGCTCTATTCCCAAAATACCTGTTCATTCAATTCATCATCTCAGCTGTCACTGTGCAAAACTCATAACTCATGTTATCAGCCAAATTATCAGATGTGTGTTTGGAATGACTTATATTTGCACTTTATCCTTTATTTGAAAGCTTGATTAGAGGAATTGGAGAGGAAATATTAAGGACAGAGATTGTTTCTGTTCTATAATATCTGTTAAGCATAATTGCTGTAACCTGTAAATGCATTTCACTTTTTTGGGGGACTTATTCTTCTTTTTAGACCTTTGCAACCGAACAGCAGAAAAATCTAAATTGTTTCCTTTCCCACCGTCTTACTGCGACACTACAAAGACTGCACCGGCACCAGACCCGGCAAAGTTTGCTTATGAAGATGTTGAAGTCAAGCCGCCGTCATACTTGGACGCAGTTTGCAGGGGACTGACTGTTTCGGCATCAGTAGACAGCAATAATTCTACACAGCAGCTGTGCCCTTTTGCAGTTGCTGGTGAATGTCATTATGGCGACAGCTGTTTGTACCTTCATGGAGATGTGTGTGAAGTGTGTGGATTGCAAGTGCTGCATCCAACTGACTTTGAGCAACGCAGAGCACATGAGCAGGCAAGTATTGTGAAACCAATGTGCCTTTCCGTCATCTGCATTTACCCCTGTATTGCTTAACCATACAGATTTAGCAGCTCATTCTAGTTCTTGCCACCTTCATTCTTTAAACAACTTAAATCATGTGAAATTCAATATACTTTTAAGCTCCGTCACGACACAAAACTATTGAAATCTCATTTCAAAAGTATGGTTTTAATAACATTTAATGTAAAATGCTGAATATTTGATGTAGTGCCTTTCTTGTTAAGAACTGATCTCAAATCATTGTTTTTGCAGTTATGTAGATTTTTACATTATTTCTGATTGCAGTTAAAGTAAAAAATGCAATGGTCAAATGTTCCATGCAGTTTACCAGTTTGCACTGTGTAAAACCAGGAGAGATCTGCTATTTTATTATTAATTGAAAAGAAAGATGGTGCATTTTTTGTTGTATTGTTTGTGTGGATTGCAAGTACAGAATCCAAGTGAACTTGAGCAACGTAGAGATCATGAGCAGGCCTCGGAATATTCCAAAGCTTTTTAAGTGAATCACGAGTCCCACAACGTGTAATGAGTCGACAATATCATTTTTTTAAGGGATGTTGGTTGAAAGATAACATTGCATAAGCTATCTGAAGTTTTTTGTTCGTCATCAGGCAGAGTATTGAGTGTAGATGTTGGGAGTTCATGTTGCAGTTATATAGGGCGTCGGTGAGGCCACATTTTGAGTATTGTGTTCAGTTTTGCGCACCATATGAAATATGTTGTCAAGCTGGAATGGGTGCAGAGAAGATTTATAAGGATGTTGCTGGGACTTGAGGTCCTAAGCTACAGGGAAAGGTTGAGTAAGCTAGGACTCTATTCCTTGGAGCCCAGGAGGATGAGGGGTGATCTTATAGAGGTGTATAAAATCATACGGTAAACCCACAGAGCCTCTTGCCCAACGTAGTTGATAACCAGAGGACATAGGTTAAAGTGAGGGGGGATAGATTTAATAGGAACCCGATGGGAATCTTTTTTACATAGAGGGTAGTAGGTGCATGGAACGAACTGCCGGAGGAAGTAGTTGAGGCAGGCACTATCACAGTATTATAGATTTCAGGTTTGACATAGTGATGTACTACCCAATGTTTAAGAAACATTTAGACAAATACATGGATAGGAGAGGTTTAGAGGGACATGGGCTCCTGCACAGGCAGGTGGGACTATTATAGATGGAATATCTTGGTTGGTGCAAGCAAGTTGGGCCGAAGGGCCTGTTTCCACACTGTATGACTCGACAAATAGTGTAATGTACTCCTTTACACCTACAAGGGAAATGAAATGCAGTCCAGGCTTAACATTCAATAATGCTGTTCCTTGTGAACCTAGATTATAACCTCCAATTTGTAAAATATAGCCTATGATCTTTAGAGTAGTACATCACCATGTCAAGCATGAGATTTATAATATTGTGCACATATTTATTTTATGCTACAGTTTAATTGGGTTTGATGCTACGTCCATTTCTTTCAGTTACTCTGATTGTTCTCTGCTTGTTGCTGTCTTCTCAAAATATTATTATACATAAACTAACATTGCATCTCGAGTAACCATGAACTCTTGGAGAAATTTTCCAAATGATCTTTTCTGAAATGCAGTAACCCCACTGAATGATAGCGATGGCATTGTCCATTTACCCAGTTTGTTGAATGTGACTTATTGTTGACTTGTTGCTTTTCTGTTTTAATCAGATGTGTCTCATTGCATTTGAGCATGACATGGAGAAAGCCTTCGCTGTACAAAAGAGTCAAGATAAAGTCTGTAATATTTGTATGGAGGTAGTCTATGATAAAATAATACCGTCTGAGAGAAGATTTGGAATTCTTTCTGACTGCATTCATCCATATTGTCTGTCCTGCATTAGACAGTGGAGATGTGCAAAACAGTTTGAGAATAAAATAATCAAGTAAGTGTAACTGGCTTGTATGGATGAATTAATTTCTAAATTTCAACCATTAGAAATTGATACCCCAACAGATCCCAATCAATGTTATGTCTAGGAAGGAACTGTAGATGCATTTTGTCTGCTCGACTGCCAAATCTCTTCAAATTATGCCTACGCAGTCCTCCCCCTTCTCCAAAGTGAATTCTGCAACACCTTCTCTCGCTGCTCCCCCTCGGATTCCTCCTGCTCTCCAGTTCTACGGCCACATCTTAACCCTCTTCCCTGACTCTCAGTCCGATGAAGGGCCTTGACCCGAGACGTCACCAATTCCTTCTTTCCATTGATGCTGCCTGTCCTGCCAAGTTACCTCCAGTATTTTGTGTCCAATCAATTTTATGATTTCCAGGGCAAAAGCATGGATATAAGGCATTGGTAAGTTGATTAATTGGCTGGTAAAGTGGAGCTTACCTGGAACAAACCAAAGTATAATATTTTTAGCATTTGTTGTACGTGTTTGGGAGAGAGGTGTCCTACAAGAAACAAAAGAATCATCCTTGCTTTAATCTTGGCCAATTTAATTATAGGTGAAATCGGTCTTTAGTGACTGACACTGCACACATACATGAACAATTCTAGAAGTTGAATAGGATGTCCGTTGTCATTAACGCAATTTCTAAATAAAACTATTGTTTCAATCCATGGTCAACATTTTTAGTTTCATTGATGTAAAGGAAGACTAATTTATGGTGACACAAGTGCACTTATTTGAAGCAGTGTTTTAAAATTCCAATTGTATTGGTGGGAAAGCCTAACCAGGTTGACATTTGCTCAATACTAACTAATCAGTTCCCAGTCTGCTGGTCTTTACAAGCACATGAAGACATTTATAGTCATTGTACAAAGTGGACAACTTTATTGAGGTTATTGGCAACATTCTGTGTTGGTGGCCAGGAACCAACAAAGGGTTGGAATATGTGGGTGACTTTGTCATTCTGTCTTCACATCTTCTATTATGGTGGCCTTAAGGATGTCGGTATGATCTAAGTTCCATTCTAAATGCACAGACCAAAGAGTCCAGTATAAATGCTTGTATTTATTGTGGTTCAGTATCATTATGATATCTGCAGTACCTCAGGCTTAAAGGAAAGCAGAGTAGCCATCGTTTCCAAGTAATTCGTTTTACAATCATTGAAATCATTAAACTAAAGCAATACGCACATAACCTCTTGATTCTGAAATTAACTGTTCGTGTGCACTTTGGTGATTTGTTTTTCTAAGCTTTAGAACAAAAATTCAAATGGTAACACATCTTGAATGTCTGATTCTAGGAATCTTAGTGGTCTTTTTTGACAAGAAATTGCTGATATATATATATATTATGCCGTAAAGCTCCCAAACTTTATTCTATCCTAGGAAATTCACATTTCATTCCTTTCCCTCTCCCTTCTAATGAAATATATATTGATAGCTGTCAAGAACTTCTTGGATTCATAATTGGAGCAAAATCAAGACACACTACATATATTTTTTTTAGTGCAGCCACAGAAAGTACAGGATCTGTCGATAATGAATCGAATAAAGATGCTTATGGCCTCATTGCAATCACTCTTCAATTCAAATGGTGTATTGTGGTTGCATAGAATATTAGAGCATATAAGATCCTTTTTTTGAATTGAATATACAAGTTCCCCAAGTCATATAACTCTGTTTCTGATAACTATTTATTAATGATACATTCCAATGTTCTCCTTCACTCATCATAGGTCCTGTCCAGAGTGTAGAGTGGTGTCTGAATTTGTCATCCCAAGTTCTTACTGGGTCGAGGAGAAGGAGGAAAAGGAGCAGCTTATTGAAGCATTTAAGCAGGGAATGAGGTAAGGAGTCATTGTTTTATGTAACTGGTTACATAATTATTGTTGAAATAGATTGTCTTGTACATATATATTAAAATAAAAATTGAATAATTTAGAAAAGTTAAAGCATTAAAATAATTTACGGTCGGTTTAAGTTAAATGTTTCTGTCCATTGGTATATTTTGTGGAGATTCCTATAACTAGGACAAAGTGAGTGGGCTTTCTATTGAACTAGTTCCAGTTTAACAGAAGAAAATTAGGTTAGTATCAGATTGGGAGGTATTATTTTAAATACCTAACTGAGTCTGCAGTCTTGCAATATTAAGCTTCTGTATTGAAATACACTGTTTTCCTACCTTAAGTTGGGTAGCAATTCCAGCATCTACACAGCAAATGGTAACCCTGTGTTAATTTCAACAAGAGGATGATGGAAAACTGCGCGCAACAAAATCCGCAGTGTCAGGGATGAGTTCTGACACCAGCAACACCCGATGGGAACATAGGCATCGTGCCAGTCTTTAGGTGAATGGAAACTGTATGGTGGCTTAAATTGACTGGGCATTGCTTAAAGTTTTCTTGGTACATTTAGTGCATTTATTGAAAGCTTGATTTCTAATATTGAAGTGCTTTTACACATACCAGCATGCCAGAACTCAAGACCCAGAGCCACAGTGCCTTGGGCAAGCTAGGACTTCATTACTTAGAGCACTCTTTGGAGGCTAAGGAGTGATTTTAGATAATAGACAATAGGTGCAGAAGTAGGCCATTCGGCTCTTCGAGCCAACACTGCCATTCAATGTGATCATGGCTGATCATCCAAAATCAGTACCCCGCTCCTGCCTCTTCTCCCCATTTCCCTTGGCACTGCTATCTTTAAGAGCTCTATCTAATTCTCTCTTGAAAGTATCCAGCAAACTGGCCTCCACCGCCCTCTGAAGCAGAGAATTCCACAGACTCACAACTCTCTGTGTGAAGAAGTGTTTCTTCATCTCTGTTCCAAATGCCTTACCCCTTATTCTTAAACTGTGGCCCCTGTTTCTGGACTCCTCCAACATCTGGAACATGTTTCCTGCCTCTAGCGTGTCCAAACCCTTAATAATCTAATATGTTTCAATAAGATCCCCTCTCAACCTTCTAAATTCCAGAGTATACAAGCCCAGCATAGTCTTTTGGAGACGTGTGTACAATCACGAGAGGAATAGATAGGGTGAATGCAGTCTTTTTCCCAGGATAGGAGAATCAAGTAGTAGAGGGCATAGGATTAAGTTAGAGGGGAAAGATTTAATAGGAAGCTGAGGGGCAAGTTGTTTTTGTACCACTATGGGTAGTAAGTATATGGAACAATTTGCCAGAGGAAGTGGTTGAGACAGGTACAATAACAACATTTAAAAGACAGGAATAGGTATGTTGACAGCAAAGGTATAGAGGGAATTGGCCAAATGGGAACTAGCTGAAATGGGGCGTCTTGGTTGGCATGGGCGAGGGGGTGGGCCTGTTTCCGTGCTGTGGGACTGACATACTGTATATGTGAAACAGTTTAAAGGAGATTTTGCTATACATGATCAATGTATTAAGTGTCCCTTTCCTCCTGAATCCATTAGTGATTGGTGTTAGCTTCTTGTGTTCCTCCCCCAACTTAATATAAATAATCTGACTGATATTCTTAAAACCAATAATGGGAGACTGATCAAAGCAAAGAGTGACCTTGTATCATAATCAAAATTTATAATTGTCTTGTGGGTTGCGTCAGATTTTCAGCCAGTTGATAACCAATAGAATCAGTTATAAATAAGATTGCACGAGCAAACAACTATTTTGAAGAGTTTAGCTCTTTAATGCAAAAAGTAAAGACAATTCTTCTTGGAACCCAAGAATGAAAAAAAAAATCAAAAGTATTTCATTTCCTCTATGCTAAGTTTAAATTGAAAAGTACAGGAAACGTATGGAACCATTTGTGTATGTTAATAGATCTTTCAGTGTAAAGCCAAAATCCAGGATTAAATCTGCCACTTCCTCCTGAAAGCCACAGCTGTTTTAACCAATAACCGTATCAAATGTAATTTGGAGAGCTATTATCAGAATAGCCGAGAGAATATGTACGGTGTCTCAATAATAGCTATGACTGATTATAAACAGATCTAAAAAGTGTCACTGTTTAAGAAGGAACTGCAGATGCTGGAAAATCGAAGGCAGACAAAAATGCTGTAGAAACTCAACGGGTGAGGCAGCATCTGTGAAGCAAAGGAATAGGCGACGTTTCGGGTGGAGACCCCGAATCTGAAGAACCTTCTTCAGTCTGATGGGGGGGGGGGGGTGAGAAAGAAAGAGGTGGAGACAGTGGGCTGTGGGAGAGCTGGGAAGGGCAGGGGAAAGAGGGAGAAAGCAGGGACTACCTGAAATTGGAGAAGTCAATGTTCATACTGCTGGGGTGTAGACCACGCAAGCGAAATGTGAGGTGGTGTTCCTCCAATTTACGGTGGGCCTCACTCTGGCCATGGAGGAGGCCCAGGACAGGAAGGTCGGAATCGCAATGGGAGGGGGAGTTGAAGTGCTGAGCCACTGGAAGATCAGGTTGGTTATTGCGAACCAAACGGAGGTGTTGGGCAAAACGATCGCCAAGCCTGCGCTTGGTCGCACCCATGTAGAGCAGCTGACACCTAGAGCAGCGGATGCAATAGATGAGGTGCAGGTGAACCTCTGTCGCACCTGGAAAGACTACTTGGGTCCTTGGATGGAGTCCGGGGGGGGGGGGTAAAGCGACAAGTGTAGAATTTCCTGCGGTTGTAAGGGAAAGTGCCAGGAGAGGGGGTGGTTTGGGTGGGAAGGGACAAATTGACCAGGGAGTTACGGAGGGAGCGGTATCTGAGGGAAGCCGAAAGGGGAGGAGATGGGAAGATGTGGCCAGTGGTGGGATCTGGTTGGAAGTGGCGAAAATGTCGGAAGATTATTTGTTGTATGTGACGGGTGGAAGGTGAGGACAAGGGGGACTCCGCCCTCGTTATGAGTGGGGGGGATGGGGAGTGAGAGCAGAGTTACGGGGTATATAAGAGACCCTGGTGAGAGCCTCATCTATAGTAGAAGAGTGGAACCTCCGTTCCCTAAAGAATGAGGACATCTCCGATGTCCTGATTTGGAACACCTCATCATGCGGCGTAGACGGGGGAATTGGGATTAGGGATGGAGTCCTTACAGGAAGCAGGGTGGGAAGAAGTGTAGTCCAGATACACCAGACGTCACTATCTCCATCGCAGGTGACAGACTACTGACCGACATCTACTATCAACCCACTGACTCCCATGGCTATCTGGACTACACTTCTTTCCACCCTGCTTCCAGTTTGTCTGGAAATATCACTATAATTCAGCACTCAAGTATGAATGTGATTAAACATTTGCATTAAATAGTACAGAAGGCGATCAGATATATCCAATGGTTTACAATGATAAAATAAGTAAGCATTGCAAATGACTTATCTGGAGTTGTGAACACCAGCTCAATTGTAAAGTTCTGTTGTAAGAATGTTCTTCAGTTCTGTCCAAAATTGGATGAATATCAATGTATGAATAATTGTTAATTAAGTGTTTGCTACTTTCTAATTTTTTTTTCTATTGTCAATTGACAGCAAGAAGGCATGTAAATACTTTGACAAGGGGAAAGGGTCCTGTCCATTTGGTGGCAAGTGCCTTTACCTTCATGCTTACCCTGACGGAACAATGGCAAAGCCCGAGCTGCCAAGGAAACAGCTCAGTTCTGAAGGCAATGTCAGGGTAAATAATCTAGATACCAGATTCGTTGTTCCTTATCTATCTATACTATTCTAAAACTCTCATCTTGACCAACTCCGGTTTGCTTTTCTTTTTTAAATTTGCACACAAATGGTACCCTTGATCGATATAATTGTTTCCCCACCTTACTCGCCGTTCTCCACTACTCCAACCCACCAAGTTTTGTTCCAATCGGTGGAATTATACAAAAGTTATGAAGGTTTAAAAAATCATGAGATCAGCAGATTGGTCATCTCGCCTGTAAGTCACCATGAAGGTAATGCCCCTTCCGGCACTCGCTGGAGAATAAAGCCACAGAGGTGGGGCTGAGTCCGCAAATAGTACTGATTGAGTCCGTAAGAGTGGAGTCGGGAAAGCCGCTGTGTGGGGTCGGGTAAGCTGCTGTGTGGTGTCAGGAAAGCCGCTGTGTGAAGTCAGGAAGTGCTGTGTGGTGCCGCAGCCGGTGGCTGCTGAGTGGATCCCCCCCCCCCTTCCTCCCCACACACCCCTTCTCCCCCGCCTTCTCCCCCACACTCTCCCACATGGGAAATGGGTTGCATTGGGGGACCAGGCCTCCCGTGTGACTGGGACCCAACGGGTCCCACTTAGTCTAGTTGTTAATTAATGTTATTGGTTCTTCAGTTATACTTCAGAAAATACCCCAGGAATTTTGTGGCCTTTGGGTAACAGTGGACAGCACTTGATTAACATAGAAAACAGAATGAAATGTAGTCGTTCTCAGGTTGGTGTGCAGTGGTTAGTGGGATGTGGCTTGGCATGAGCCTCAGCTATTTATAATCTGTACCTGGGGTTTAGCTGAGTGAACTAAATCGAATATATGCTAGTTTGCTGATGGCAGCAAAGTGGAAACAGAGACTTCAAGAGGATATCGGCAAGCTGAGTAGTTGGGCAACAGCATGGCAGATGGAGTACAATGTGGAAAACCTCAAGGATATCTGCCAAGGTATGGAAAAATAGAAATATTGTTTTAAAAAGGGAGTTTTGGAATTGCCGACATTCAAAGGAACCTGAGAGTCATTGTACATGAGTCACTGAAAGCCAGCAGGCAGGTGGAGAATCCATTGGAAAGTAAAATGGTATGTTGTCCTTTATTGCAAGAGGATTTGAGTACAAGAGCAGGAGAATGTTGAGATCACACCTGTATTTTACTGTCCATATCCAAAGTAGGATGTCGTAGGTGTAGGAGTCCAGCAACAGTTCAGCAAGCTAGTTCCTAGGTTTGGCAAGTGTTTCATTAGAGCGATTGAGTAGGCTAGATCTCTTCTTTAGAGTTTGGAAGAATGAAAGATGACTTCACCGCGGAATGAAATGTACTGATTGAGTCTGACAGAAAGATGCACTAAGGCTAGAACTACAGATGACAGTCTCTAAATAAGGGATAGGCTTCTTTAGAGACTGAAATGGGGGGAGGTTTTTTTCCTTAATGAAATTTTGAGCCTCAGGTTTGATTGGGAAACAAATTCCAGTCACAGATCGCATTCAGAGGGCTGACAGATTTCTGGAGAGTGGAGGAATCGTGAGGTATGGTTACAAGGCAGGAACACTGAAGGTCATGGTGACCCTGTTGAACGATGAAGTAGGTGTGAGGACCCAAATGCTGCTCTTATTCCTTGTGTGCTTTGAATGGCACCACAGGGACTAGCTTACAATTAACAAGGAGCCAAGTGGCTGAACATACTAAAAGTCAGATAAATCAGAATGGCCACACATTTCGGGTTAGTCATGAACAAACAGTATATCAAAATAAAGTTCACTTCACATTGACCTGCATTAAGACGATATTCCTGAGATTTAGTAAACTAAAATAAAGAGTACCTTGTAAACCAATTCCTTGGGCATGAAGAAAATTAGGCAGAATATTTTTGCAACCAAAGTTATTTCATAGCTTGTCTCAAATTATATCAAAACAACTTTCAGCCAATATAAAGTAACACTATGTTTATTATTTACCCTGCAGTTCCTTCATTCAGTGCGACTCTGGGATTTCATCGAAGAGAGGGAGCACAGGGATGTTCCCCAGCAAGTGGGTGACGATGAAGTGGCGGAGCTTGGTGATCTCTTCATGCATCTGTCAGGGGCAGATCAGCACACTACGTCCAGCGACAACCAGCCTGATCAGCCCGTTTCTGTAGTGTTGTGAGATGATATAAACTAAGTTACAGCTGCTTCTGCAGAAAAACCACGGATTCACTAAGCAATGGAGGTTTGGTTCAAAATTATGTTTGAACTAAAATTGTAATATAATGGGAACAAATAGTAACTGGTTGAATCAGGACTGTATTTTGCAAGGTTCGCGGTATTTGATTGTAAACTTATTTATGAATTTAGGTTTTTCCACTGTAGAGCACACTACGCAGTAGACAGGTCACAGCCCTTTGTCTGGTGGTAGAAACTTTAGCTGTATTTTAAAAGGAAATTGTTGCAATATTACTCATAGTGAATTACCTTAGTACTGTATGCATTGTACAAAGGAAAGTCTCTTTTGTATCTCTTCAATCATAGAAGCTGTAGAATGATCCATCTCCTGCATTGGGAGTATCCTTTAGTGAATCTCTCATCTGGCGGCAGGAGACCACCAGAGTAATCTGAGAATGATCCACTCTGTCTTCTCTTTCCTGCTGAGTTAACTGAACTGGATTGAGAATGACGTCTGGTGGCAGTGCAGCAAACGCATTTCCAACTACCAATACATTTCTTTCCAAGGGATTAGATGGGTGTCGGATTTGCAGATGCTGGTTTGCAAAAAAACAAAAGTACTGGAGTGAGTCAGTGGGTTAGACAACATCTCTCAGGACATGGATGGGTGACACTTCAGGTCAGGACCTTTTATTCAGTCTGAAGAAGGAACCTGCCTGAAATGTTGCCTATCCATGTCCACCAGAGATGCATGTGTGACTCACTGAGTTGCTCAATGCTTTCAGTAGATGGGTTTACTGTTGTCAGGCTACAGCTATTTTTTTTTAATGATTCGTGCATCAATTATCATAAACTGCACAAGGGAAGCGTTTGAAGTGATGTAACCTGAAATTCGGTTGTCCTGAAATAATCAATAGTTGAGAATCCATCTCGTTTCAAACCAAATTGCTGTGCAGCCAAAGTACCTGGTTTAGTGTGACTGCAAATGTTAATTGAAATGCTAAATAATATTTAAAATGATTCAATGAAGGATGGAAGGAAACACAGTACTACAGGTCACACTAAGATCTTAAAGTTGGAAGCACTTTCTCATTAAAGTAGTAACCATTTTTTAGTTATTAAATTTTAGAAAAATAGCATTTTAGCTGTGGTTGGTTGAAACAAATATACCTTTGCAAGATTGAAATTGAGAAATTGAGGAATTGAGAGCATTACTAGCTGATAAATACAGGAAACCAATGGACAAAATGTTACTTTGGTCTCTGAAAATATAAATCAGATAGCCAAGTCAGCCATTGGCTAAAAAAGTATAATCATGTTGAATCTGGAAAGATGTGGTTTGAAACTATTATGATTATGAAATTAGTAAAAAAATGATATCACAGGAATGAAACTAGAAATGTATTCACAATTAGTTCCATGAAACCTCTTCTCCTAACTGGCAAGTAGGCTATTTTGAAGTGAAAGCCAGCCGATAATGGAAATGACAATCCCCAATTCCACTTTACCATATATAGGCAGGGAGTAGCTACATGTATGTAACTCTTAGTCTCTTGTTATTCCCCTTTCCACATATACTAATTTACTCTGCAAATCAAGCCTACTTTTTGATGAGGATGAAATGGATTTTCCATTAAAGTGCAATCTGAAGCTCGAATGTTAAATACGTGAACTGCAGCCACATCATCACATAGGGACAAACAATCGTGAATGTGAGGATTAGTCATTAGCCACACAGCTTTAATGTCAAGCCACAAGTCCTTTTTTTATATACTTGACAAATTTAAATGGTGAAGTATCAGTATTAGAATGTCATTTTCTCCCATCACTTGTTCTTATCTTTCCTCAAATGATATTTCAATATCTATAAAACTGAAAATGATTACACAATTATTTTCCAATGAAGTTTTATTGTACTTGCCAGATATCGGGTAAAGTTCTGTATTCTCCTTTTGTGTAGTCGTACTACTTTGAATAAAAGTTTCCTGAAGAGAGGTCTAGTTGCTCTTTGGATCGTGAAGATAAAAGTTGTTGCTTTTTTATGGTATGTTTTGCAATTTCAAGACATTGCTGGTTTTAACCACAAAATTCTTCCTTTATAACCCTAAATTTGATCATACCGTATTCAATTATTTAATAATTCCACTATGATTAGGCTACCAAAGGTGGCACATTTCCAAATCAAGAATTGCTGCTGTCTTGGTGAATATAGAAATATTATCCCAAATGAATATTTTGAAAAAAGCAAGCTCAAACTTGAAAGGTTGCACATTTAGCTTTGTTGCCCTGTCCAAATTAAATGAATGATGGGAGTCTCCAACTATAAACTCTGCTTTGGTACATGCCTTTTTAAGACCAGGACCATTCTGCCACTTCATTGCACTTTCAAGAGATCAGTTGGGTTTTTGAATTCTCTCTTATACAAGTTCACCTCTGATTTTCTGGCACCCTTGGTTCCAGAGCATGCTGGATTCTCCGTTTTGACGGCTCAACCGAAGTCACGGCCACCAAGTGCACTTGAACGCTACCAGGAACGCTACCACGGCCCCTCTCGGCCACCGGGGAGCTGACATACTGGCCCGCAAAATCTGCTTGTGGGGTTGGATGTGGGAATGGTGCCGCTGGTTCCAGCGCGTCCGGAATTCCAGAGCCCCGGCCACAGGGGTCAAATTCCACCCACCGATCAGCCAAAGAAGTCCTGATGAAGTAGAGATCGGCCACCTCACTCGGCCTAGGTGCCACATTTTCCGGGAGACTTCAGGGATTTTGTAATATTATGCACTTTCGTAATTTTCGCATGATTAAAGGAGGTACCGGACCAGCAGTTGCCAGAAAATCAGTGGTGGACCTGTACCACATTTACAACGAGTTATTCCCGAAGCCCAAATGTCCATGGGCTTTGTTTCTCCCTCCTTACACCTTTTACCAGCCTGGCAAGAGTATTTTTGGGTCTATTTCCTCTTTCCAATTTTTCCACTCCTAAAGAGAATTTGAAATATTTAATTCAGTCAGTTTGAGACTCTTTATCTCGCAGTATAGCTGCATTATATTGTATTTGAGCCTCTATTTCACTTTAATATTTATGTTCTTTGTCATCTTACACAAATGTTTGCGTGGCAGGAACCTTCCTGCTTTGATATTTTATTCCGTACTGTTGAAAACCAAATTGTTGTTAAACAAACTGCTCTCCCACATTCTCAAAACAAAACCTTGAAGCTGTTCATTTGATGTTTTCTGCTACTGCCTCCTTTGTTACTCAACATTAGGCTGCACATACAGTAAGCAATGGTCATGGCCATTACCTGTGGTCTTTCAAGGAGTTAAGAAATGCAGAGGGGGGGGGAGAGAGACGGATGCAGCCGACTGAAAAATGGCTAACAAATTTGAAGAGATACGTTTTGGAAATAAATGCTTTTTGTAGATGCAGGAATAAGAGTTTTAAAGCTCCTTGCTCTGCTCCCTGGTTGAATTATTGAAAAAAAACCAAACAAATAAATCCACGTTGTGCCCTTCTGTTTAAAATTGGATTTTTGTGTTTAATAGTACCATAATAGTACATCTACAACTGGTTGGGATTTTGATGTGTAAGAAAATAATTACAGAACGCAGCAGGTTTTCAAAGGTTCCGAATTGGAAAATCCAAGAACATTGCAATTTGTACAGAATTATATGCAAACTTTAACTTGAGTAAAATACATGGGACTGGCACCAAATGTTCAGGTATCCAAACATGTTATCCCCACTCATCAGCAAAAAATAAAACCCAAATATACCTAATTGTTTATAATCACATCAACATATTTAATCCGTTTAACAGAAATGTCCACCATTATTCTTTGCACTTACTAAATCAATTAAAATCTTTCTTTCTTTTCTTCAGAATTGTCGCCTTTGTTGCTTGGCTCATCGTGTAGCAGGCTATATTATGTTTGTCAAAATATACCCATCTTATTTTCAGCCATTTTGTGCCACTGTCTGAAGCCTGAGATAAGCAGGGAAAGCAGGCTGTAGGTCTGAGAATAGGGCCGCAGCAAGTCCCTGTTGAGTCAAGTGTTCTGAAAAGGGCCTCGCAGGCAGGATTCCACGCATTTCATGAAATAGATTACCAGTTATTATAACATTAAATCTGAACCACAGCAGCTTTCAGGATTGATTGCGTATGATCCGATGCTGCAAATTATCCAGTTGCCGACACCCACCCAAAAGAAACGTAATCGCACAGCTTTCTGTATCGTTCTCAATTGGAGATTGTTAGCAAGCAAACAATCTTGTTGATGTTAGGGTTAAAGGATTCAAGTCCTCTGTGTGTGCGGCTCGATGTAGAGAAGGTTCTGAAGCACTACGATGGATTTTGGGCAATGAATGTTGTAATAATTCAACAGAAGATAAAATCTGGAACAATTTAAGAAAAGCATAAAAAGATAACGTTCATTTGTTAAACATTGTAAAATGCTTGCAAATACATTAATTACAACAATGACAAGTTAGATCATGATTTCTCGCTATAATTTGTTATATCAATTCCATGGAATAAGACCTGATCTCCACTGGGTGGCGCTGTCAGTGATGGCAGTCTGTCTGTCTTTTCATCTTTTTTGTTATTTTTAGTGTGTTTTAAAAGTTTGTGTTAATGTTCTCTGGCCTGTTTTATGTGTGTGGTGGCGGAGGGGGATTTTTTTTTTTCCAATCTCTTACCATGCCGGAGATGTGATTGTTTTCCGGTCAGGCTCTGCGGCCTAGCATCATGGAGCTGGCGGCCTTGCTCGAGACTGACTTTGAACCCCACCGCGGGGCCGTGGACTTACCATCGGAGCCTGCAATCCCTTGCCTGGGGATTTCACCATCGAGGAGCTCGCAGTCTCGGGTAGAGACTGATGTCGGGAAGCTCCAAAGTCACAGGAGGTTCAACTAGCCCCGACCCGGGGTCGATCGCCCGACTGGGGGAGCTGAGTTCCCCCTGATGCGGGAGCTTGATCGCCCTAATGCGGAGGACCCTAGGCCCCCGACTGCGGGGGAACAAAGAAGGGAAGAGATTTAATTTTATTTTCGCCTTCCATCACAGTGAGGAATGTGGAGGAGTCACTGTGGTGGATGTTTATGTTAAAATATATTTTGTGTGTCTTGTTGCTTTTTATTGGTATGACTGTATGGTAAATTGGGCGAGTCCAGAACCAGGCGCCACAGTCTTAGAATAAAGGGGAGGTCATTTAAGACTGAGCTGAGAAAAAACTTTTTTACCCAGAGAGTTGTGAATTTATGGAATTCCCTGCCACAGAGGGCAGTGGAGGCCAAATCACTGGATGGATTTAAGAGAGAGTTGGATGGAGCTCTAGGGGCTAGTGGAGTCAAAGGATATGGGGAGAAGGCAGGCACGGGTTATTGATAGCGGACGATCAGCCATGATCATATTGAATGGCGGTGCTAGCTCGAAGGGCCGAATGGCCTCATCCTGCACCTATTTTCTATGTTTCTAAATCAAATTCCTTGTATGTTGCAAAACATACTTGGCTAATAAAGTATGATGATTATGATTATTTGTAATAGCTTAAGAAACCTTTTATGTTAAAATAGTGCAGGAGTCATCTATTTGACTATTCAATAGAAATCTACTTACAACAAATCCTGAAATCTTGAGTCAGGTTGCTGTTAATCACTGTTTTTTTACCTCATTCTGCATCTTGAAATCTATATTACATAAGCGCACTTCTAGTCCTTTGGATTATTAAAACAATAAATTTAACACATCTTTAAGATGTAATGAACTTGTAGAAATAGGAATCTTATGGTAAAATTAATGCTAATTTTTAAAACATCTTATTGCTTACAAATCAAAGCGTTGTTTACACATAATATTTATAACCGGTTTACAACACACATAAGGGACTGAATGGTCTTCTGTGCTAATGACCGTAAGAGTGAATCAGAAATATAATAGGATGTTCAACGTTAAGATTTTAAAACCTTTTGTCTTTCTAATTCATTTGAACCCTTGCCTGGAAATGAGCTTCAATACAGCTTCTTTTGAACATTTGCTCAGTTTATCAAAATAGGTCATTCCATTCTTGTCTTTCCAATGGGCCACAGATTTATCAACTGTGTCTTTGGAATCAATAACATGTAATAAAATATAAAAAAGATAGACACAAAATGCTGGAGTAACTCAACGGGACAGGCAGCAGCTTTGGAGAGAAGGAATGGGTGATGTTTCGGGTCGAGACCCTTCCTCAGACTGAGAGTCGGGAGTGGGCTCCACCAGAAGATGTCATGCATTCCTTCTCTCCAAAGGATGCTGCCTGTCCCGCTGAGTTACTCCAGCATTTTGTGTCTACGATTTAAACCAGCATCTGCAGTTCCTTCATACACAATAAAATACACGACTTGTTTTAAAGCTTAAAACATCGGTTGATTTCCTTGCTCTTACCTGGGGAAAGAGAGGCCGCTCATCCTTGTTCCTGTTCACGCAGTTTGCTACAAGTCTTTTCATTGCTTTTGGGCAATTTTTGTAGAGTTTACTGAGGTCAGGTGTTAAAAAACCTCGGCCCACCATGAAAATAATCTAATCATAAAAACAGACGCAAATTTTACTGTGATAGATTATACCAAAGGATGAACAAATGTAGAACAATGAAAAATGTAAGAATGCTGATGACTAAATAAACTGGTCGAAAGCTAATTTGCAGTTCATCAACAGAAGTGACACTGGGAAAAATTATCTTTTAAAAAGATCATATCAATAATGAAATATTTCAGATATAACAATATTCTCAGTGGTGTCAGATGTGGTTCGATACAATAATTAGTGTTTGGAGAGTGATAAAGCAGGGATGATATAGAAATTATATAGAAAGCGTGTTTCAATGATTCATAGTTGAGCGTCATAAAATGTCCAATGTGTGAAGTTCCAATTACTTACAACTTGTTGCATCTGAAATACCATGTGGAGGAGTGCAATTGCAGGATTAACTCTGCTGCAATACTGACATCTACATCATAGATTGCACTGAGATAGTAACAAAACTGATTTGGAATTTGCAAAGAAATCAAAATAGTTTCAGACAAGCGAAAGGTGAAACGGATAGGTTGCTGCTGGATAATATCCCAGATGTAGTCCGAAACCTTGGATTGACTGTTCCAGCATCACTTCTCATTTACAGTGCCCTCCATAATGTTTGGGACAAAGACCCCTCCTTTATTTATTTACCTCTGTACTCCACAATTTGTAACTTGCAATGGAAAAAAAAAATCACATGTGGTTAAAGTCCACATTGTCAGATTTTAATAAAGGCCATTTTTATACATTTTGGTTTCACCATGTAGAAATTACAGCAGTGTTTTTTACAAGTTCCCTCCACAAGCACTGGGCAGTTAGCCCAAGCCTGCGTTCCTTCACTGAACTCCATGTTCACTTGCATGGTAATGTCAAACCACTAACAGCAACGTACTGGCGCTGTGTCCAAATACGCAAGAACAGCAATCCTGAAGCTGCTGTTATTTTCACAGAGTAATGACTGTAAACCCTGGTGGCTTTGCCGTTTTACAGTGCCTGGTTAATACAGCTCTTCCTTTCAGTCATCAGCCTGTTTTGCTGAGGCGATTTATTGTTATGATTATTAGTAGGCCCCTCTCGGTCATGACTGACCATGGGTGATGTATCCTGGTCGGATGCAAGCCTGGGCGATGTCATATGGAGGACAGGCCGTTGCCCATGCAGCACGTCCCCCCCTCTCCACGTCGCTGATCGATCCAAAGGAACAGCAGGGCCGTTACAGTTTGGCACCAGCGCCGTCGCAGGAGGCGCCAGAGCGAGGTTGTAGACAACGACAAACTGCCTTGGGGGCTCCGACTCCGGATTTTCTTGCGGTTTACTCCAGGAGCCTTTTCCATGACTGGATATGGCCACAAGGCAGTGGAGGTTTTAAATCAGAGTTTTCCCTCTTCTAGATGGACTGCCTTCCCAGGCTGACGAGCCCCATCTCCCATCTTTAATAATTATTAAAGAAATATATACTTGTGTTCTGCCAAAGTCTGTCTTCTGTGCATACGAAGTACAAAGCAGACTCGATTGTTCATAATGTATCCCAGGGAAAATCCCAGGCAACTGTTCTTGAAACCTTTATAATCGATCTGGCACAGTATATACTGCGGCAGTCCAAAGGCTAAAGAGCCCGAGGTGGGGTGAAAAGTTTCCAAAGGTGATGGAAAGACTGGAGGAAAGACTGGGTGCTGAGAGCTCTCTTACACCTGCATTAAGGAGGCAATTAAACCCACCTGAGCAATTACAAAAATGTCTGTGAAGCCATGTGTCCCAAACATTATGGTGCCCTGAAATGGGGGGACTAAACACAGCTGTAATTTCTACATGGTGAAACCAAAATGTATAAAAATTGCCTTTAATAAAATCTGACAATGTGCACTTTAACCACGTGATTTTTTCTATTACAAATCTCAAATGGTGGCAAATAAATAAATGACGGGTCTTTGTCCCAAACATTACGGAGGTCACTGTAGGTGGTTTGATTTGCTGCTGTGATTGGGATTAGCTTCAATCCACATGTCCAGGAGCCTGTTGAACTTCTCATGAACTACTTTGGCTTTTTTCTGCAAATGTAAATCCCTTTTTTCCTGATGAATCAGCTCTCAACTGTCCAGGCAGGTGATTCACACGTATGAAGAAACTGCATCCTCAGCTCAAATTAAATACAGCACGTGCACCCACATCTGCAAAGTCTGGACCCTTCCCTACCCACCCCTACCCAATCACCACTTCACACCCACTTTTCTGTCTCCTGAATAGCTTCTCCACCTCCTCAATTTCTATTGTCAGTGATGGAGGAGTGGCCAGACTGATGTTGGGCAGCAAGAAGGGGGCGGGTAGTGGACGAGGGCCCAGTCTTTGCTGGAGACTGGAGTCACGCGTTAAGTGGGTGTGAAGTGGTACCCCCTCCCCAATCACCAGGGTTATATTTCTGTCTATCAAACGGGCAGTAGAACTTGTTCAGGTTGTTGGTCAGCTGACGATTGTCCAAGGAGCGGGGGAGTTTTCCTCTTGCAGCTGGTGATTTCTTGCAATCCCTTCCACACTGAAGAAGAGTCACTAGCTGAGAACTTGCTCCTCAACTTCTCAGAGTACCTTTCCTTGGCAGCTCTGATTCCTCTTCTCAGCTTGTAGTTGGCGTGCCTGTAGAGGTCTGCATCCCCGCTCCTGTCGGCCGCATCTTTAGACTGGCGGAGCTGTCTGAGTTCTGCTGTAAACCCGGGCTAGTCTTTGTTGAACCAGGTCCAGGTCCTAGTGGGAATGCAACTGTCCTCACAAAAGCTGACATATGATGTCACAGTGTGTATATTCATCGAGGCTTGTGGTTGCTTCCCTGCACACATTCCAATCCGTGCAGTCAAAGCAGGACTGTAGGTTTTCCATGCCCTCGCTTGTCCACATTTTCATTGTTCTGACCACAGGCTTAGCAGCTTTTAGTTTCTGCCTCTCAGTCGCAATGAGATGAACTAAACAATGATCAGAGAGTCCCAGAGTCGCCCGGGGAACAGAGCGATATGCGTTCTTGATTGTAGTATAACAATGTTCGAGTGTTCTCTCCGCTCTGGTGGGGCAGGTAACGTGAGGTCTGTATTTTGTGATCTCTCGGCTGAGGTTATGCTTGTTAAAATCCCCCAAAACAAAGACCATCTTCCTCTCTTCTTTCGTGTGGCGTGCACGGCCTAAAGTTGTCGGACAACTTGTTCTATTTGATCTTCCGTTCGATATGCATGTCCAGTTGATTGCATTAGTCGAAACAGGGCGGACCACGTGAAGGTTGCAATCTCCCACCCCACAATGACCATGGAGTCCAGGAAGTCACTCTCTACTCTCATTACCTGGTCAGCGAGTTGCGTTTGAGCCTCACGTACACAGGCTTCGGGGGGGGGGGGGATATCAACTCCAGCGAGAATAAAAGAGATAAACTCCCTCGGAGAATAAAAAGATTTGTAATTTATAAAAAAAAATTCCAGATTAGGAGAACAGAAGTTAGACGGTAATGTGATGTCGCTGCACCAGCCCTGGTTAGTGTAGAAGCATATTCCACCACCTTTGATTTCCCCGCTGCCTCCACTTCGCTGTCCGCTCTGTGTGGTTGGAAGCCAGCCAGTCGCAGTGCATTGTCCGGGGTCGACTCACACAGCCGGGTCTCGGAGAAGCACACTGCATCAGCTCGACAGAAGTCCTTGTTTGTTTGGCGCAGGAGTTGCAGTTCGTCCACTTTGTTGTTGGGGGTACTGATTGTTGAGAGAAGGTAGATATACTCGGGAGCGGTGTGCGTAATCCTCGTCACCGGAGTCGGGTGAGTGCTCCAGAGCGCTTCCCCCAGGTCCTCCTGCGCCTCAAGACTTTGAACACAGCCACAGCACCGCCGACGAGTATGTCCAAATAATCCAGCGAGTGAGAGAAATCCGGAACGGTGATTGGAGGTACCGTATATCTGATGTTAATGAGTACCTCTTTCACAAAAGTGATCTTTGTGGGATTTTTACAGACGACTCAAATGCACAAACACAGACAAAACACCAAGGGGCAGTACACCATGGCAGTCAGACACGGCACCAGTATATATACATACATACATATATATATACATACATACACACACACACACACAATGTCCTTCATAATGTTTGTGACAAAGACCCATCATTTATTTATTTGCCTCAGTACTCCACAATTTCAGATTTTTTTAATTTATTTTTAAATCACATGTGGTTAAAGTGTATATTGTCAGATTTTATTAAAGGCCATTTTTATACATTTTGGTTTCACCATGTAGAAATTACAGCTGTGTTTATACATAGTCCCCCCATTTCAGGGCACCATAATGTTTGGGACACATGGCTTCACAGGTGTTTGTAATTTCTCAGGTGTGTTTAAATGCCTCCTTTATGCAGGTATAAGAGAGCTCTCAGCACCTAGTCTTTCCTCCAGTCTTTCCATCACCGTTGGAAACTTTTATTGCTGTTTATCAACATGAGGACCAAAGTTGTGCCAATGAAAGTCAAGGAAGCCATTATGAGACTGAGAAACAAGAATAAAACTGTTAGAGACATCAGCCAAACCTTAGGCTTACCAAAATCAAACTGTTTGGAACTTCATTAAGAAGAAACGGAGCAGTGGTGAGCTTACTAATCGCAAAGGGACTGGCAGGCCAAGGAAGACCTCTACAGCTGATGACAGAAGAATTCTCTCTAATAATAAAGAAAAATCCCCAAACACCTGTCCGACAGATCAGAAACACTCTTCAGGAGTCAGGTGTGGATTTGTCAATGACCACTGTCCGCAGAAGACTTCATGAACAGAAATACAGAGGCTACACTGCAAGATGCAAACCACTAGTTAGCCACACAAATAGGATGACTAGGTTATAGTTTGCCAAGAAGTACTTAAAAAAGCAATCACAGTTCTGGAAAAAAGGTCTTGCGGACAGATGAGATGAAGATTAACTTATATCAGAGTGATGGCAAGAGCAAAGTATGGAGGAGAGAAGGAACTGCCCAAGATCCAAAGCATACCACCTCATCTGTGAAACATGGTGGTGGGGGTGTTATGGCTTGGGCATGTATGGCTGCTGAAGACACTGGCAACTTATCTTCATTGATGATACAACTGCTGATGGTAGTAGCATAATGAATTCTGAAGTGTATAGACACCTCCTATCTGCTCAAGTTCAAACAAATGGCTCAAAACTCATTAGCCGGCAGTTCATTCCACAGCAAGGCAATGATCCCAAACACACTGCGAAAGCAACAGAGGAGGTTTTCAAAGCTAAAAAATTGTCAATTCTTGAGTGGCCAAGTCAATCACCCGATCTGAACCCAATTGAGCATGCCTTTTATATGCTGAAGAGAAAACTGAAGGGGACTAGCCCCCAATACAAGCATTAGCTAAAGATGGCTGCAATACAGGCCTGGCAGAGCATCACCAGAGAAGACACCCAGCAACTGGTGATGTCCATGAATCGCAGACTTCAAGCAGTCATTGCATGCAAAGGATATGCAGCAAAATACTAAACATGATGACTTTCATTTACATGACATTGCTGTGTCCCAAACATTATGGTGCCCTGAAATGGGGGGACAGGGGGGACTATGTATAAACACAGCTGTAATTTCTACATGGTGAAACCAAAATGTATAAAGATGGCCTTTAATAAAATCTGACAATGTGCACTTTAACCTCATGTGATTTTTTTCTATTACAAATCTCAAATTATGGAGTACAGAGGCAAATAATTAAATGATGGGTCTTTGTCCCAAACATTATGGGGAGCACTGTACATCAATTTCTACTTTAAAAACATTAATTGAACAAGTTGTTGCGTTACCTGATCTCGGTTGTTTACGTGCGAGTATGGCAGCTCTCCTGTCATCAGCTCAAACAGCACAATACCGAAGGAATAGACATCTGACTGAAAACTATACGGATTAATTTCCTCCATTCGTATCACCTCTGGTGCCTGGAAACAATTCCAAAAATAAAGGATGGACCAAATTGTTTCATTATTCAAGGTTTCACAAGTTTTAGAAAATATACAAATTCCAAAATTATTCCAAGTATTTTAATAAAAATTATAAAATTGTCCTATTTTAGATAGATTCGGAACCACAACAATACTACACTTTCCCTTTAAAAATGGGGAGAGAGGGACATATTCTAAATGAATCCAGGCTGCTATTCTTGCTATTGAGGGAGTGCAACGTAGATTCACAAGGTTAATTCCCGGGATGGCGGGACTGTCATATGCTGAGAGAATGGAGCGGTTGGGCTTGTACACTCTGGAGTTTAGAAGGATGAGCGGGGATCTCATTGAAACATATAAAATTGTTAAGGGCTTGGACACGCTAGAGGCAGGAAATATGTTCCCGATGTTGGGGGAGTCCAGAACCAGGGGCCACAGTTTAAGAATAAGGAGTAAACCATTTAGAACGGAGACAAGGAAACACTTTTTCTCACAGAGAGTAGCGAGTCTGTGGAATTCTCTGCCTCAGAGGGTGGTGGAGGCAGGTTCTCTGGATGCTTTCAAGAGAGAGCTAGATAGGGCTCTTAAAGATAGTGGAGTCAGGGGATATGGGGAGAAGGCAGGAACGGGGTACTGATTGGGGATGATCAGCCATGATCACATTGGATGGCGGTGCTAGCTCGAAGGGCCTACTCCTGCAGCTTTGTCTATTGCTCTCTAATTTAAGCAGTAGGCAAGGAGTTACACGTATTAGGGAGGAATTGCAAAGAATTTGAAGTACTATGGAAATAAATACATGATTTACCGGCGCAAAGTGGCAGAGAATTTCACGATACTAAATTCTTTATTTGATCTGCTCCTCCATTCAGGAGAATAGTTTGCGGTCCTTATATTTCCCCAATCATTTATTCTTTGCAATTACTGTAATATCTTTGCTGCATATCCTCCAGTATCTTGATATCACAGAATTACCTCTATCTTCAGTCAGTTCCCAAACAAGAACCAACCAAGGTTTGCTTTAAATTTCAAAATTATCTTTCTGATGCGTTAGAAATTAATTTTCAGTTGTTGATAGTAAATGGCCAATGTAGAAGTAACAGGAACCTGTTATCCACTTCCAATATATGGTTAAATTTTGGGTGTTAACATAAATAACCATGAACAAATTTCTATACCGATTTCTCTCAGAATACACAAGCTTCTGTGTATATGGCCGCATCAATCTGCATTACTGCAAGCAAAGCGTGTCAAATTTCACAGCTCCAATACCTATTTAGTTACTTTCCTTCTGGGAAATAAAAGGGCTCCTTATGCCTCCGATCAAAATGAAACATTTCATACTTTTAAGAAGAGTGCAAGGCTATTTACATGGTATTCGTCAAGATGTCTACATTATCCCATAAAAGGATTCGAGAAAGGATCTAAGTGAAAGCTCGATGATTACACTTTAATCTGTCTCATTTTGGAAGAAATTGCACTTTAATATTGCAAATTGCACATATATTTTCTATATCTGTAACATTAATCACCTCTCCAGAACACTGTCTTTAAATAAAGTAACAGTTGCTTATGCTTAGCATTACAAAATATGATATTTGCTATCATGATCATTCAGAAACAATTCACCCTGAACATAAGATAGACAAAATACTGGAGAGAAGGAATGGGTGATGTTTTTCGGGTTGAGACCCTTCTTCAGCCCGAGTCGGGGGAAAGGGGAACGAGAGATATAGACGTGATGTAGATATAGAACTTCTTCTACAGACAACCCTGAGCATAGTATAGTACATTTCTACACAGTCACATGCACCACCAACAATCTTCCCATATTTTAACAACAGAAGTTTAATGCGAAGTTTGGAGACTGGTTTAGTAGAAGGTGGATTTGCACTAGTTAGTTGAGTATATTGTGTATTATTAACAATACACAAAAATCTTACTATTCTCTTGCTTAATGTACAAATATCTGAAGCAGAAAAATCTTGCATTTGATTAAAGGGGCCGCATTAAAAGATCGCATCATATTAATTTGTTTAACATGTTCTCTGGATAAGATTCATACTTCTAAGAAAAGGTAAAGTCCCATTTACATGAACCAACAATTGAATTAGCGATAAAAAAAGCTCTTAATTCCTCACCATCCACAGAATGGATCCTGTTGGCTGCCCTACTTGTTGAGACCCACTCCATCGAGATTTCACAGTAGCTAAACCAAAATCTCCAATCTTCACAGTGAGGCCTTCGTGAAGGAATATATCTGAGCATGTATTAAGGATAGCATCCTTCAACATTGCCAGAAAATAAAGTCCCATTAGCACAAATCTAAATACAAAGAAACTATTAAGTCATCTTTTCTTAAGATATATTTTCTTTGGAAATATTACCATCTTGTCCTCCATTGCCATTGACTAAAGTTACACAAAATAAATTAATTATTCTGCCTGGGCATCTAAGATTGAATATATGTGGCAGGGAGTTCAGGTTCAGCACAGTTTAAGAAATCATGGACATATACAAGCCTGATGGAAGCCATCAAGACTGTTCTTACCCAAAATAATGGCATTTACTTTAATCCCAATATCCAGCAGTTGGGCCTTCGTATTTTTATATTCGTTTATATTTTCTCACAATAGAAGAGGGCCTGAATAGAATAGAATTCCCATCAGTCCTGTTTCCCCGCATATTTCCCTGTGTCAATGCCCGTCAAGTTTACTCTGATTCTCCAAGGGTAATTGATAGCAACTAATTAACCATCCATTCTACGTGGCACTCTCAGGCAGTTTCAAAATCTGCCTCCATCATACTCCAAATTCATGCTCTCCTTTTCTCAAATGATCTTTAACCATTCTACCAATTAACCCGAGCTCTGCTGTCTAGTTATTGACTTCTGGAAGCATAAGGCCTCAGTTTTGTTCGCCTCCTTAAAATCTCGTCATCATTGACCTCTTTCAATTCAGGTACCACTACTAAACTGATTATTTCTGACTTCCATCAGTACTTAGGTCACATTATTTATACATATCATGATAAGGAGTCTGTAACCGAGTCCTGCAGAACCCTCATGCATGCAGCTCCCCACTCACTAACATTCCCATTGACTAATACACTGGTGCTTTCTGCCATCAAACTAACATAGTCAATTTGCCAGTTATCCTTGGATCCCATGGGTTTTAACTTTCTTGATCAATAGGGCACATGGAACTTGCTAAATGCCATTCTGAAATCTATGCTACATCAAATGGTCTGCAATCAGAGAGAACTGACCCACTGATAAAAATAACAATTAATACAAGGCTTTGTGCTCCACAGTAATTTTCCATTCTTGAATTGATATTCAACTCAATGTCAAGAAAGGTCCAAGCATTAGGGGGCAATATACAACTGCCATGGTTATGTACTCCACAATTTGAGATTTGTAATAGAAAAAAATCACATGTGGTTACAGTGCACATTGTCAGATTTTAATAAAGGTCATTTTTATACATTTTGGTTTCACCATGTAGAAATTACAGCTGTGTTTATACATAGTCCCCCCATTTCAGAGCACCATAATGTTTGGGACAAAGCAATGTCATGTGAAGTTATGTTTAGTATTTTGTTGCATGTCCTTTGAATGCAATGACTGCTTGAAGTCTGTGATCACCAGTTGCTGGGTATCTTCTCTGGTGATGCTCTGCCAGGCCTGTATTGCAGCCATCGTTACCTTATGCTTGTTTTGGGGGCTAGTCCCCTTCAGTTTTCTCTTCAGCATATAAAAGGCATGCTCAATTGGGTTCAGATCGGGTGATTGACTTGGCCACTCAAGAACTGACCATTTCTTCGCTTCGAAATACTTTGTTGCTTTAGCGGTATGTTTGTGATCATTGTCTTGCTGTAGAATGAACCGCCGGCCAATGAGTTTTGAGGCATTTGTTTGAACTTGAGCAGATAGGATGTGTCAAAGGTTAATGGTCAAATAAAAAGGATACTGTTTGACTTCATGTCTCTGTGGATGATGTTCTTTGCATGTAAGTAACTGTGGTGGGGGAACAAAATGCAAACCAGAATCAGGTTATTCTCTTCAATTCTTATGATACTTCTGACCAGTATGGGCCAAGGTGGCACAGCGGTAGAGTTGTTGCCTTACAATGCTTACAACGTCAGAGACCCAGGTTTGACCCAAACTACGGGTGCTGTCTGTACGGAGTTTGTACGTTCTCCCCGTGACCGCGTGGGTTTTCTCCGAGATCTCCGGTTTCCTCCCACACTCCAAAGACGTACAGGTTTGTAGGTTAATTGGCTTGGTATAAATGTAAATTGTCCCTAGTGTGTGTAGGATAGTGTTAATGAACGGGGATCGATGGTCGGTGTGGACTCGGTGGGCCGAAGGGCCTGTTTCTGTGCTGTATCTCTAAACTAACTAAACAGTAATCTATCTCCCTTTTGTTTTCTTTCCAATTTAAGCCAAACCCATATTGGTCTTTCACTTCATACAGTTACGCCAGCACAGACTATGTCAATGCAAAGAGAGCATGCCGGATATTTTCTCATGTCCTCTGGCCAGCTCACTGAACTTTATTCAATAGCGATCAAGAGTCTGTGGCCACAAGGTACCATCATTCTGTGCAATACAAGTAATCTCCCTGGTCAGTGATCCCGCACTTAACACTATCCGACACACACTAGGGCCAATTTTACATTTATGCCAAGCCAATTAATCCACAAACCTGAACATCTTTGGAGTGTGGGAGGAGACCGAAGATCTCGGAGAAAACCCACGCAGGTCATCGGAATGTACAGACAGCACCTGTAGTCAGGACTGAACCCGGGTCTCTGGTGCTGCAAGCACTACGAGGCAGCAACTGTACCGCTGCGCCACCGTGCTGCCCTGGACTTCTGAAATTGTGGCATCACCTTCTCATCCCCTGCCTCATCACCTCCCATATTCATTGACTGCCTCTAGGAATTTCTTCTGCATGAGAGAATTCTCGTAAATGCCACTAAAAAATAATCCTGAGACATATGGATCCAGTATGTTAACCTGACACCACCACATATTATCCAGCTACTCCTCGCTTCAGTCTAAGACAAGAATAACCCTCCACTTTCCACTTCAGCCAGCAGATTGCTTCCATGTTACATAGATTGGACTCGAGAAGATATGCAACGGAGCTGATCAAGGAATTCACAGGCACACACTGTACGACATTCCTAGGTTCCTCTAGACTGGGATCTGTGCAGCAGGCACCAGAATAGTAAGATTGAACGAGAACTTACCAGTTCGAAGGTTGATCTTTATTTCATGAGGAGTCGAAGTGAGGGATTTCGTGAAGAGCCCGCCGGCGCGCATGCTCGACATACTTCAAAGTAGCGGCGTGGAATCACAGAAACCAATCAAAAGAAATGACTTCACATAGTAAGAATGAAAACGACTAAGATTACCAGATGAAGGTGATTGAGGGTTGGGCGAGGAGGGCACGAAATCCCTCACTTCGACTCCTCATGAAATAAAGATCAACCTTCGAACTGGTAAGTTCTCGTTCAATCTTACTATTTCATTTCGGAGTCACGTGAGTGACTTCATGAAGACTTCAAAGCTTCTGTGATGACACGCCCTGGACCACGTCCATGCTGTCACACCACTACCAGGGATGGATGGGAGGAATAACGTGCTGACTAGTCCATACTGCAAAACAAATCGTATTTATTAACAACAAATCAAAAAACCCCTTATTCGGGGACATCTCCACGTTCTTGCTCCGCATCTAGCATGGCTTCTGCGAACTGTAGAGGCGCAGCGACGGGCCGGTTGTAGAAACGCTAGAACACCGCTTCATTAGCCCATCCTGCTGTGGCGAGAATATGGTCCATGGGCACCTCCATGACCCTCGCCGCCGACGTCGATGCAGCCCTGGTGGAATGAGATTTGAACACATTAGTGTCGATACCTGACTTACCCAAGACGACTCGAAGCCACCTGGATATCGTCTGTGTTGTCACTCGATGGTGAGGTCTCTTATGAGTGACAAGCAGGTATCTCTCCTTTCCTCTGATGCTTGCCGTCACCTTGACGTAGTAACGGATGTGGGAGGCTAAACATAGCCTAGCATCTGCGGGGTATGCCGGGAACTTCAGCTGCAGCCCTGTGCACCCAGGTCTATGCTGCTTTAGTAGCTCGTCAACAAAGAAAACTACTTCTGTGGGGGTAGACATCATTCTGTCGACACGTAGTTTATGGAGTGTCTGTACCCTCTGTGCTGAAGTCAGCGCTAGTAACATCACCAGCTTCATGGTGAGTTTGTCCAGCTGGAGCCCTTCCATGGGGGACCACGTCCTGAGCAGAGTTAAAACGACCCTGACATCCCAGGTGATATTGTAGCGTGGTGTAGGCGGATTCGTATTGAAAATACCCCGCATGAGCCTGGACACTAGCCTGTTGGATCCCACCTCAATATTGAGGTAGAATGCTAGAGCGCTCCTGGCGCTGTTGATGGCACTGTAGCTTAAGTGTTCATCATGGTGCAACCCCGCGAGGAATTCCAGGACGTCGGTTATAGTCACGGCATCGTACGTGATGCGAGAGCGGCTGCAGAAGGCTTCCCACTTCCTGATGTGAGAGCGGTATCTTCGCCTTGTAGACTCTCGGCACGACGCCGCAATGGTATCCATGGTCCGGGTAGAAAGGTCGTATCCAACTAAAGGCAGATTCAGAATCTGCAAGCCAACAAATTTAAATAGCCATGGCAGGGATGTGGCTCCCCTGAAACAGGGTGAGTAACTAATTCTGGGCTACCCTGCAAACGGACCCAAGGTTCACTGAGCGTGTCAAAGACCATCGGATACCACGGCTGTGTAGGCCAGTCGGGTATGATAAGGATGCCCTTGGCACCATCCATCTGAATTTTACGTAATACCCGACTGATGAGGCATAGAAAAAGCAATTCCCCCAGTCTAGCGAGAATGCATCTAACGCTATAGCCCCAGGATCTGGTTCCCACGAGACGTAGGTTGGTACCTGATGGTTCAACCGGGACGCAAAAAGGTCAATGTCCGGTTTCCCAAATTTGGCTGTGATTTTTGCAAAAATTTCAGGATGTAACATCCATTCAATATTATCATTGAACTTGCGTGACCTGGCGTCCGCCACAAAATTAAGCTCACCTGGCAAATAGGTGGCTGAAATCCAAATGTCTCTCTTGACACACCAGAGCCAAATTGAATTAGCCAATTTATCACATGAAACTGACCTGGTACCGCCCATGTGGTTTAAATATGCCACCGCTGTGGTGTTGTCTATTTGGAGCCGGACATGTGCTCCAAAGATCTTGGAACAATATGCACGGAGTCCGTGAAACGCTGCAAGCAGCTCCAAATAGTTGATCCCTTGTGATACCAACATCGTATTCTCAAGGGTATCCCATCGACCCCCACAACTAGAATGTTGATTCGTAGCTCCCCAGCCATCAGAGCTCGCATCAGTTTGTAAGTATATCATCGGTTTCGCCTCAATAATAGTTTTAAACGAGTTACTAATGTGGCAAACCCACCATCGTAACTCATCCAATGCTGCAGGCGGCAGCTGCATTGATCGATCATAATGACCAGCATGCCGTCGCAGCGCAGCGATCTTGGCTCTCTGCAAGTTTTGATAATGCAGAGGTCCATACCGGGCTGCCGGAAACAAAGCCACAATCTTGCCAATGACAGTAGCTGTGTGACGAATCGATGGTATACGAGTATTGATTAAATCTGTACACACCTGTGTTACCTCCTCAATTTTGTTAATTGGTATGGTGACTCTCATGCTAATGGAATTCACCTGGAACCCCAGATAATTAATTACCTGGGTGGGGCAGAACTTAGATTTTTCTGGATGAACAATGAACCCAAGCTGTTGGAACAAATTGACCGCAGCTGCAACCCCTTGTTGAGCTGATTCCAAGGTGTGTCCGATAATTAAAATATCATCTAAATAGGCCATAACGATATGATGTCGTTGTCTTAAATAAGCCATAATTGGCTTCACCAATTTAGTAAATAATCGAGGGGCTGTGGTGAGCCCATTAGGCAACGCCCTATATTGCCACAGCTGGTCCATCCAGATAAATTTTAAGAACCTTCTGTAATATTTTTGCATGGGTACGGTATAGTACGCATCCTGTAAATCAATACATGCCATAAAGCACCCTTGTGAGATCAATGATTTGGCCGTTTCAAACGTGTCCATTTTAAAATGAGTATATGTTACAAAGTTATTCAGAGTGGTCAGATCAATAATGACTCTACAGCCTCCATCTTTCTTAGGTCGGGTAAAAATATTGGAAACAAATTCAACGGGCTCATGAACCGTTTTCTCTATGACCCCTTTCTGTTCCAACCTTAAAATTTCCTTATAGCCTACGGACTGTTCCGTAGCCGTTAGTTTAAACATACGACCCGGTCTATGCTGAGACGGAGGGATGTCCCCATTAATAAACTCAATGCTATGGCCCTGAATATTCCGTAACACATACTCATCACTGGTAATATCACCCCATGCACCCGCAAACAACCGCAAACGCCCACCAACATGTGAAGTTAAACAAAGAGAAAAAAGAGAACCAGACCGCCTCACCTCTGTGGTTACCGGCGGTCCCTGACACGAGTGGGTGGACGTAGAGGTGCTGGGTTGGTTTGAGGTCGTGGCGTCCTCATTTTCCATCTCGGCTTCTGCCGAGCCTGTCCTAAAAAAGACCCCTGTGGTTGGGGTGGTTGATATCGGTTTGGAGCTGGAGGGTAATTCCTGGTAGACGTGCTGGCAGACCCTCGTGAGCGGCCAAGCGGAGCTTTGGAGCTCGATGGCGTGGGGGCACTCTGAGAGCGCATGAGCCCCACGGTCTTGGCTTGTTCATCAAGCTCTCTGACCCTTTTGGAAAGGTCTTCGCCAAAGAGCTGACGGGGCGGCGGCGGCGGCGGTGGTTTGCACAGCCCTGCAAATTTGGGGTTGAGCGCTGGGCGGATGCTATTTTTCCGAAAGCCGTTGATTTCGTTTTGAGTAGCGCATAGAAGCGCCAGAGCATCCTCCTGGTCCAAATTAAGCTCCTCTCCGTTGACCGACCGCACAAAGGCAGTAATCCCGGCCGTGAGGAGTTTCAGGATCCGCTGAATCTTTAGCTCCTGCTGACGGATAGCCGCACTGATGTTGCCCCATATTGGCGTATTGACCACAGGCACGTTGAGGGAGTTGCAGTTTGATGGAGCCTTGTGACGGCTCATGGCTTGTAGTAGAACTTCCTCCTGAAGCTGGTGATTATTTAGGAAGTCCACAGTGGCTGCCAGTTTTGTATTGATAGGAAGCCCCAAGGAATGAGGGGCTGCAAACTTGGTGGCCACATCGAGGAGGTCCTCCGCCGGTAACTCAGGCGGGGGTGGGATGGGATCGTCCACTGCCTCCTCGTCCTGCTGCTCCAGGCTGGTGTATGAAGCTGGTGATGAAGCCCTGTGCCTGTCGCTGCTGGATGCCTGTTGTTGTTGAATGAGACGTTCCAGCAGCCGCTCTATACGGTCAATACGCCCTTCACCCTGAACACTCAGGTGGTCAGAGTCCTCCAGCTCTGAAAATTGGCCGGGGCTCCAGTCATCGGCCCGCACCTCTTCGAGGCCCTGCCGGTGCCGGTAGTTGTCGTCGACAGCCGCCGAGGCGAAACTGCGCGATTCCTGCACGGGCGTGTTCAACCGCCTCCGTGTAGCGGGAGCGGAAGCCGTTGCCTCTAAGGACAGATGCGGCATGGTGTCGGCACCAGCCGTGCAGGCTTGCCAGCTGCCCACATCGTGGACCTTGCCGACGCATGGTCTCGCCCACCCATCCATGGGGGGCTCGGCGACCGTGACGGGACCCCCAACTGACTCGTCCCGGCGTCGGAAGTTGGGGGGCGACGGCTGGACCTCACAGCTGCCCCGGGTCCCGTCCTGGAACCTGACCGCTCCTTGGCGACAGGCAGAGCCTTAGCCCCGACAGGGTTAGGCTTTTGGGCTCCTGCCCTCCCCCTCCTCAGGGGGCTTCGTGAAGCGGGCCGTGCAGCCGCACGGACCCTTCTGCTCGAGGCCGTCAGCAAGCCTGCTGACGACCTGACTGCCATGGCAGGGTCGTCCTGCTCTGGCTGCACACCACACTCCTCCTCGTCGAACTCCTCCGAGCTGTGGTGTGCGGGCGGGTCCGGACCTGAAAAAACAGAGCTCACCGACATCTCCGCCCTCGTTCCGGTCTGCGTTGCAGATACCCCCGACAACTCTCGCTCCGGAACTGCTGGCCGGCGACTTCTCCTCGAACTCCGGCCTCTTAAACTCCCATCCATGTTCTTGCTGTGAAGCAAACACAACAAGAACCACCAACTTAAGGTAGCATACTTACCTGCGTGGTTCCCTTATGAAGGGCTGGCGAGGAGCACGCTCCTCCGTCAGCCGTCGCAGCAACGCGGTACGACGATATGTCGAGCATGCGCGCCGGCGGGCTCTTCACGAAGTCACTCACGTGACTCCGAAATGAAATGCAAGTCACATTATAAAGTATAGTCTTCAATCTGCTACCAAAGGAAAGCAAAAAATAAAAATGAAAAAGCCTTTTAGGACTAATGTTGAATTTTACAGCTTCAGCTAACACATTTACCACAATCTGTTTCACAACCAGCCAGTCCATCCATGATTTGGGCTCACTTTTTCTCCTCATTAGCATAGCCTGACCAGCCGTGAATGCACATCTCTGCATTGTGCAATGTTTGTTTTGTCTCTCTCTAAAGGGCCTGTCCCACCGGCATGCGATTCCATGCGATGACCGTGATCAAACTAGAAGCGGGGGCCGCGCGGAGGTCGGGTGATCCCTGTACAGGGCCGTTCCCACCAGCATGCGCCTGCATGCGGCAAGCGCGACCAAACCAGCAGCGAGGGCCGCGCGGAGGTCGGGTGAGTGGCGCAACGCGGCGCAAAGTGAGGCGAACTTGGAGCGAAGTCTTAAAGGTAAGTTCGCCAGGACAGAGAGGGGCACACAGGGAGGGGCATAGAGGCACACACACAGAGGGTCACGTAGGCACCTACAGAGAGTGTCACGGAGGCACGACGTCGAGGCGGTGTGTAATGTGTCGAGGTGACAGTGAGCCGACAAGCCGTTGCCGCGCGGAATTTTTGAACACGGTCAGTTTTTCGGAGCCCCGCGCGATGTCGGGACGAACTCCGCACAATTCCGCACGGCTCCGGCGATCGAAGTGGGACCGGCCCCGCGACGCCGGACGGCTCAAGAGACCACGTTAGGTCGCGCTCATCGCATGGAGTTGCATGCTGGTGGGACAGGCCCTTAACTGTGCTCATCTCATATCTGAAGAAGGGTCTCGACCCGAAACGTTGCCTATTTCCTTAACTCCACAGATGCTGCCTCACCCGCTGAGTTTCTCCAGCCTTCTTGTCTACCTCACATCTTTTTACCTTCCCTTAACTGGGTTCTCACCACAAGTTCCCGCATTAACCCATCAACCAAATAACGGTTTTATTACACTACCTCATACCAGCCCTGGCCTCATCTTGGAGACATTCCCTTCATCCTGTCTAACCCTCCGCATCCGTTCTGCAAATTGTTTTCTCTTCCCTATCATATCTGACAATGGGTTTTCAATATAAACGGTTTCTCTTTCCACAGTTGCTGTCTGAACTTTTAAGAGCTTCTACCACTATATATTTTCTCCGCTGCAAGAAACTCTACTCAGGACCAAAGTGGTCACTGAAACATAGTAGTGAGTTTACGACGCAGCACTCACTCCATTCCTTGGGCTCCCTGACGAGCAATATCGATCAGTTGCAGCATCTCCAGCTTGGCTTCCTGGACATGCAAGTGTTGGTAGAGGCTGCTGCCTTCACACCACTGGGTGACAATAGCCAGGTTAAACTTCGTCATGTAGCCCATAAATAGCAAGATATTTACGTGCCGTGTTTTCCTGCAAGACAAAGGAGATAGTGATCGACTTCGGAAAGCAGAGTGGCACACATTCCCCAGTTTGCATTGACGGCGCTGAAGCAGAGATGGTTGAAAATTCCAAATTCCTAGGCGTCAACATCGCCAACAAACCTGGACCACCCATATTGAAGCAACAACCAAGAAAGCACACCAACGCTTCTACTTCCTTAGAAAGATTAGGAAGATCGGCATGTCCCTTACAACTCTCACCAACTTCCACAGATCCCGCTGTAGAAAGCATTTTATCGGGATGCATCACAGCTTAGTTTGGGAACAACTCCATTCAAGACCACAAAAAATTGCAGCGAATTGTGGACGCAGCCCAGACCATCGCACAGATCAACCTCCCTTCCACTGACTCAATTTAAACCGCACCATGTCTCGGCAAGGCCAGCAGTATAATCTCATGCGAGTTGCTCCCTGGCCACTCCCTCTTCTGCCCTTTCCCACCGGCAACCTACTTTTAATTACAATTGGCCTATATTCCTCCATTTCATTCCTCTCCCCAAATCTATCCCAAAACGTTTTTAAATGCTGTGATTGAGCTCGTCTCTACACCCTCTCTAGCAGTTTGATTCATGTACCCACTACATTCTGTGTAAATTACGTATCGCACAGATTTTTAAATATTTCCGTCTCACCATAAAAACCCCCTCAAGTTTTCAACTCCTCAACCTTGGGAAAATAACTGACTCGCCCCCCTTTGGAGGTCCTCGTAATCTTATAATGTTTTGTCAGTTCACCCCTCTGCCTCCTATGCTCCATTGAGAACAATCCCAGCTGATCCAATCTCTCCTTGCTACTAAAGTCCTCCATTCCGGGCCACATTCTGGTAAAACTCTTCTGCACTCTTTCTAGTGTTAGTTTATCCTTTCCAGTCGTGTCATGGCCAAAGCTGCACTCAATATTCCAAGTGTGGCCTGCATCATAACTGCAACATGATGCCCCAAGATTTATAGTCAACACCTCTATCAATGAAGCCAAGCAAGCTAGGTACCACCTTCACTACCCTAACCACCCATGTCACCATTTTCAGGAATCTATGACCACGCAACCCAAGGTCTCTCTGTACATCAGTGCCTCTCAGGTTCAGGCCCTATACTTAGAAACATAGAAATTAGGTGCAGGAGTAGGCCATTCGGCCCTTCGAGCCTGCACCGCCATTCAAGATGACCATGGCTGATCATCCAACTCAGTATCCCATACCAGCCTTCTCTCCATACCCTCTGATCCCCTTAGCCACAAGGACCACATCTAACTCCCTCTTAAATACAACCAATGAACTGGCCTCAACTACCCTCTGTGGCAGAGAGTTCCAGAGACCCACCACTCTCTGTGTGAAAAATGTCCTTCTCATCTCGGTCCTAAAGGATTTCCCCCTTATCCTTAAGCTGTGACCCCTTGTCCTGGACCTCCCCAACATCGGGAACAATCTTCCTGCATCTAGCCTGTCCAACCCCTTAAGAATTTTGTAAGTACAAGCCAGGCCACAATTAGTCAGCAAACAATCTGCTGGAGGAATGCAGTTGGTCGAGCTGCATCTGCGGGTGGAAAGAAACATTTCTGGACTCCAACAAATGGTTTGTTGCTCCAGATTGCAGCATCTGCAGACTCCCGATCCTCCAGTATTAAATGATGTGTGATATCTGAGTACCACAGGTGTGGAATGGTGATGGGAGAGCATATAACATGGAAAAACTCCCACTGGTGGTTCTATGGCCTTGCACTTTCCAACAGCCTAAAATGTCCCTCCAATTCTGCCCTTTTATGCATATTTCCTCACTCCACGCCGTCAGATGTCTAGACACTAAACTTGGAATAAGCCCTTTGTCTCTTTCTGGATGTTAATTAAAATCCAATCTCTTTGACCAAGCTTTTGGTTAGCTGTTTACCGCAGCCTTATATGCCTTACTGTCAAATTAATCACGTCTTTAAAGTGTTTGGGATTGTTTTACTATGTTCAAGGCTTGATGTAAATGCTACTTTTCATTGTGATTGTGGTTTCTGAGGCAATCTGGTTGACTCCTCTCACTGCCACTTCCCCACTACTAAAGGCAAGGATCTAGCCCAGGGGTGGGGAACCTGCGGCCTTCTAGGCCATTAGGTGCTGCCTTTTGAATGAACCCAAATTTTGTAGAACAAATCCTTTTATTTTTATTAATATGTTTTTGTTCGTCTTTTATTATTTTAATTTTAATCTTAAAATGAACGTATTTAAAATACCAGAGAGTAAAAGAAGATTCAACGAAATAATCCTCCCCGACTGACGGCCTTGTCAATTCTTCCCTTCCCTCCCGCTCCACCCCTTCCCCGGGCACTTTCCCTTGCAACCGCAAGAGATGCTACACTTGTCCATTCACCTCCCCCATCCACTCCTTTCACGGACCCAAGCAGTCCTTCCAAGTCCGACAGAGGTTCACCTGCACCTCCTCCAACCTCATCTAATGCAGCCGTTGCTCCAGATGCCAGCTGATCTACATCGGTGAGACCAAGCGGAGGCTGGGCGTTCATTTCGCCGAACACCTCCGCTCGGTCCGCAATAACCAACCCGACTCCCGGTGGCTCAGCACTTCAACTCCCCCTCCCATTCCGTATCCGACCTCTCGGTCCTGGGCCTCCTCCACGGCCAGAGTGAGCAACACCGCAAGTTGGAGGAACAGCACCTCATTTTCCGCTTGGGGAGTCTGCATCCTCTGGGCTTAAACATTGAATTTTCTCAATTCTGTTAACCCTTGCTGTCTCCTCCCCTTCCCACCTCTCCATCAGCCCTCGGGCCCTGGCATTCCTTCTATCTCTATCTCTCCCCCACCCAAGTCGCACTAGCTTCTCATTTTCACACTACAAACAGCTTACAATGGCCTGTTTCCTTTATCATCGATACTTTTTTGCATATCTTTCATTCATTGTTCTTTATCTCTCCACATCACCGTCTATATCTCTCGTTTCCCTGATCCCTGACCAGTCTGAAGAAGGGTCTCGACCCGAAACGTCGCCTATCTCCTTCGCTCCTTAGATGCTGCTGCACCCGCTGAGTTTCTCCAGCTTTTTGTGTAAGCCACAATTAAAACATTAGTATGTCATGAAGGCTATTTTAACAAAACAATGTGCATTTTGAAGCATATCTAATTTAAGTTTCTTGGATGCCACTTTATTAGATTACAGCTAACTTAACGCGGTATCCCAAGATGAAAAGGTTCCCCACCCTGGTCTAACCCGTTTCACAATCATCTTGCCAAGATTTATGAATCAATATACCCTATGCAATTTTCCAACTATTCCTTACCTATTCCAACTATTGAAGATTTGAACAATTAACCACGTGTGGAGCTGCTTGACTTCTTGTACTAGTGAAAGGGAACCTACTCTTCAAGGACAAGATCACCCCAAATAAAAAAACAAAGTAGTCTTCATTTCTGGAGTATTACTCCAATGGAATATCGGCCAAGACCCAAGCACAAAACATCTACTTTTTCCTACCTTAGGACCTGAACTTCATTGCGAAAAGCCTGGAGTTGTTCTGGTGTTGGATCCGTCACCCTTAGGATCTTCACAGCTACATCACCTGCAATGCCCAAGATGAGACGATGTCTAATCAGTTAAACGATTGATCAGCCTGCCGTAACCCGTGACTTATGATTTTAATTTCATTCCCAACTCTGGCGTGCAGTAGACCATGAAATATTCTCCATCAGCAGATCACATCCGTACGTTCCTCCCAACGCTTCTGACCCGTTTCGCATCATGAGCCCACGATGGTCAATGCTCTGACAGGCAGCCGCTGCTTTAACTGTTGGTATCAAACTATTACTGGGATGACCAAGTTGTTTGGTCTCAGGTTACAAATATTAAACCTAGTCCAGCCACACACATTATAAAATGATCAGAAAGAATACTACTTTACAAAGCAATTAAATCATTAACTGGAATCACATTGCAAAACTACAGTTTAAGAATGAGGAGTAAGCTATTTAGAACGGAGACGAGGAAACACTTTTTCTCACAGAGAGTGGTGAGTCTGTGGAATTCTCTGCCTCAGAGGGCGGTGGAGGCAGGTTCTCTGGATGCTTTCAAGAGAGAGCTGGATAGGGCTCTTAAAGATAGCGGAGTCAGGGGATATGGGGAGAAGGCAGGAACGGGGTACTGATTGGGGATGATCAGCCATGATCACATCGAATGGCGGTGCTGGCTCAAAGGGCCGAATGGCCTACACCTGCACCTATTGTCTATAACCAATGCAGGACTGACAATATGAACTAACCTCACCACAAGTCACTTCAGATAATTAACTTGTTATTAAAATCTCCTTTAAATTCTTTAACTTCTATGATGAAAATTGTTTTTAGAATTTTTAACTGGAGAAATGGTTGTTGATTTTTAAATCTTTATACTTTAGATTTTCTTCTCAACCAAAACACAGGTTAACAAGAACTGGGGTGGCACGGTGGCTCAGTGGTACAGCTGCTGCCTCCCAGCGTCAGAGACCTGGGTTTGGTGCTGACTATGGGTGCTGTCTGCACGGAGTTTGTACATTCTCTCTAGGACCTGCATGGGTTTTCCGCAGGTGCTCCGGTTTCCTCCCACACTCCAAAGACGTACAGGTTTTGGCGTGATTGGCTTAGGTATAAATGTAAAATTGTCCCTAGTGTGTGTAGAGTCAGTGTGCGGGGAACGCTGGTCGACGCGGTGGGCCGAAGAACCCGTTTCCATGCAGCATCTCTAAGCTAAGCTAAACTTGGGGGAGTCCAGAACCAGGGGCCACAGTTTAAGAATAAGGAGCAAGCCATTTAGAACGGAGACGAGGAAACACTTTTTCTCACAGAGAGTTGTGAGTCTGTGGAATTCTCTGCCTCAGAGGGCGGTGGAGGCAGGTTCTCTGGATGCTTTCACGAGAGAGCTAGATAGGGCTCTTAAAGATAATGGAGTCAGGGGATATGGGGAGAAGGCAGGAACGGGGTACTGATTGGGGATGATCAGCCATGATCACATTGAATGGCGGTGCTGGCTTGAAGGGCCGAATGGCCTACTCCTGCACCTATTGTCTAGAGAAAAATACAAATCAGAAATATGGGCACGGGTGTGTTCAGCTTTATGCAACATAAAGAAAGAATGGGAAATATAATCTCTAATCATTTTGTTTCAACTATCCTATCATTTGAATCTTAAAGGATAGGAAAACTGATTTTAAAAATAGATTGTTCGCAGTGTTCCAGATGCTCCTCTGTTTTATCTCCCTTGAGTTACATGAGCAGATCATCAAAGTGAGACCCACATCGGGCTCTTTAGCCTTTGGACTGCAGCAGTGCCAGATTGACAATAACGGTTTCAAGAACAGAGTTGCCCATTTTCCCTGGGATACATTATGGACAATCGAGTCTGCTTTTTACTTCGTACGCAAGAAGCCAGACTTTGGTCGAACACAAATATATTTTTCTTTAATTATAATAAATCGCCTCAGCAAAACATGCTGATGACTGAAAGTATTAACCAGGCACTGTAAAACGGCCAGGGTTTACAATCGTTACTCTGTGAAAATAACAGCAGCTTCAGGATTGCTGTCCTTGCGTATTTGGACCCAGCGCCAGTACGTTGCTGTCAGTGGTTTGACATTACCATGCAAGTGAACATGGAGTTGAGTGAAGGAGTGCAGGCTTGGGCTAACTGCCCAGTGCTTGTGGAGGGAACTTGTGTGAGGTTTCTGTGCCACGTCTGAGGAGGCAGCAGAATGTTTTTGCTCCATATTTAATATGTTCCTTGCATTTCTCTACAGGGACAGGGGGGGGCGAGACCACAACTGGAATCTGGTGTACAGTTCTGGTTTTCTCCACCGACAGCTCCTTCTTGCAACAGGACGAGTTGCAAAAACGTTTCAACAAATTGTTTCCTGAGCTGCAGAGGAGATTGAACAGACCAGGCCTTTATTCTCTAGAGTTTAAAAGAATGACGGGTGATCTCACTGAAACATACAACATCCTTGCAGAGCTCAACAGATTCATATACATTCAATGAATGTTTCCCATGGATGGGTCGTCTAGAATCAGGGATCACAGTCTGAAAATAAGGCCATTTAAGACTGAGATGAACAGCTATTTCTTCACCTGGATGTCATGAACCTTTGGAATTCCATACCCAAGGAGGCTGCGGAAGCTCAGTCATAGGTTTGTTCAACAGATCAATAATATTATATATTAAGTTATTCACACCTTTATATACAGATGTGATGCTAAGATTTTAAAAATCCCATGAAGTTATTTAATGGGAAAGTGGAAGTGAGGGGTCAAATGTCCTATAACTGGTTATATTATTTTATGTTCGTAAGCCTGCGACCATTGACTATGGTGAAGTAACTGCCCTGAATGTTCATTTCCTTCATTATTGCCCCACTGTGGCTGCAGTGTGTAACAAAATGCACCTGGATTACTCATCCAGGTTACTCCAATATCACCTCCCAAACTCAAGACCTCCATCGCCAGGAAAAACAAAGGCCGTAGGTGCACAGAAGCACCACACCTGCAAGTCCCCTCCAAGTCACACACCATCCTGACTAGCGGAAACATATCACCAGCCCTTCATCAGGGTCCAAATCCTGGGTCAAAAGGGTTGTGGGACTACTTTCACCAGAAGGTGCAGAGTAGATCAGTGGCTCACCACCAACTTCTCTGTGCTGGTCCTGCCTGCCTGTGATGCCTAGATCCTAAGAGAGAACTTTAAAATATTCGGTGAGACCAAGCGGAGGCTGGGCGATCGTTTCGCCGAACACCTCCGCTCGGTCCGCAATAACCAACCCGACCTCCCGGTGGCTCAGCACTTCAACTCCCCCTCCCATTCCGTATCCGACCTCTCGGTCCTGGGCCTCCTCCACGGCCAGAGTGAGCAACACCGCAAGTTGGAGGAACAGCACCTCATATTCCGCTTGGGGAGTCTGCATCCTCTGGGCTTAAACATTGAATGTTCTCAATTCTGTTAACCCTTGCTGCCTCCTCCCCTTCCCACCTCCCCCTCAGCCCTCGGGCCCTGGCATTCCCTCTCTCTCTATCTCTCCCCCACCCAAGTCGCACTAGCTTCTCATTTTCACACCACAAACAGCTTACAATGGCCTGTTTCCTTTATCATCGATACTTTTTTGCATATCTTTCATTCATTGTTCTTTATCTCTCCACATCACCGTCTATATCTCTCGTTTCCCTGAGCCCTGACCAGTCTGAAGAAGGGTCTCGACCCGAAACGTCGCCTATCTCCTTCGCTCCTTAGATGCTGCTGCACCCGCTGAGTTTCTCCAGCTTTTTGTGTAACCCTTTAAAATATTTTAAATGACATCCACTTGACATCCAAGCAAGACCTTTTAAATAGTTTGCTAATATAGATTTTTTTCAAACCTTTTGTTTCCCAGTTTTTTTTGTATAGGGTGAACGTACTTTTAAAAAAGTTTAAGGACTTCCAATTAATTGTGAAGTTGAGACTTATCTTGTTCTTTTATTTCCTTATAAGTCAATGGGGTTTTTCCTTATCAGCCCCGCATGATATTTCTTTGACACCTGCATGACACTATGATATTGGAATACATGATGTAGAAACATCTCCCAAGTGTGCATTCTTTTCCCCCATCGGAGGTCAAGTGGCCATGCTGTTGCTCTGCCATTGTGAAGTAGATACACAAAGACATTGAATGCCATGTAGCCAACAGTTTTTTACAAATGGAGGCACTGAGAAGAGAGGCAAAATAAAAAGTGAAGTCAATCAACACAAGGCAATGCCTCGGTCAAAGACTCCTGCTTGAAGTGTAGAGAAAAATCCGTCTGAAGAAGGATCCCAAGCTGAAACGTCACCAATCCATGTTTTCCAGAGTTACTCCAGCACTTTGTGTCTAAACTTGGGTGAAGCTTTGGATTTCCCGACACAAATTACAACTTGGGAGCTTCCTGCAAGTTCTGCAGCAATCCCACTTTGGTTTCAAATCCCCATCTCCAACTGGAGCACCAAGGATCATGGAATACTGCAGGACACCACTGATGCCACTTCCATTATATCCCACTGTGTCTGCAAACAGAACGTGCGCAGCTGAAAATGACACAAATGTTTGGAGAGGACTCTGGCTGATGTGGGCAACATCATCCTAAGTGGGTAACCCATTCATCCTAAGTCAGGGCTCTGCGGGAACTGCCTGTCTGAAACAGATGAAAAATATGCTGGAAAAGCTCAGTTTACTAGTTTATCTACGAATATAGAAAAGCTTAGCTTTTCAGATCAATGGCTTTACGTTAGAAAGATCATGCAAAACTCAGTCACAGCTAATCAATCTCAAACATTGACTTTGTTTCTCTCTCCACCATACTGCTGGTTACGTCCAGTATTATCCGTTCTTATTGTATATAATTGGGTCGTCTTCCACCTGGTCCACCGCGCCAAGCCCTCACGACCCCAGCGAGGTCAGCCCTCGTCCCCCAGCATGCGACTATCACCAAACTTTCCCCACCCGCTCGGCAACCTGACCCAGCACCACCCGCCCACAGACAGACTCTCATCCACCAATCCCACAGACGACAACCAACTCCTGACAACTGTGAACTACTTACTGGCAAGCCTAAAGGGCCTGTCCTACCAGCATCCGACTCCATGCGATGAGCGCGATCAAACTAGAAGCGGGGGCCGCGCGGAGGTCGGGTAATCCCTGTACAGGGCCGTTCCCACCAGCATGCACCTGCATGCGGCAAGCGCGACCAAACCAGCAGCGGGGGCCGCGCGGAGGTCGGGTGAGTGGGGCAACGTGGCGCAAAGTGAGGCGAACTTGGAGCGAAGTCTTAAAGGTAAGTTCGCCAGGACAGAGAGGGACACACAGAGAGGGGCACAGAGGCACACACAGAGAGGGCCACGGAGGCACACACAGAGAGGGCCACGGAGGCACCTACAGAGAGTGTCACGGAGGCACCTACAGAGAGTGTCACGGAGGCACGACGTCGAGGCGGTGTGTAATGCGTCGAGGCGACTGTGAGCTGACAAGCCGTTGCCGCGCGGAATTTTTGAACATTGTCAGTTTTTCGGAGCCCCGTGCGATGTCGGGACGTACTCCGCACAATTCCACACGGCTCTGGTGATCGAAGTAGGACCACGTTAGGTCGCGCTCATCGCATAGAATTGCATGCTGGTGGGACAGGCCCTTAACCTTCCGACTGGCACCTGGAAGCAAAGGGGTGAAAGCACCCTGGGTACACGACTGAATTCCTCGAACCTGGATCTCTGGTGCTGTAAGGCAGCAAATGTACCGCTGCGTCACCGTGCCAGCACTCCCTCCACCCCACAACTCCAGGTCTTGCTCTCATTCACCAGCCGTGATCCAGACACACTCTGCATTTGCTGCACCAGAGAAGTAAAGGGGTGAAAGCACCCTGGGTACTCGACTGAATTCCACAAACTCAAACCCTTCACTTGCTTCACTACCTCTCGGCAAGCGAGTAACAAACATTGCTTTTTGGGAAACACCCAATCCTCAATTTAAGATAGAGATGGATTTCTGGAAAATGTGTTGAGCAGCTAAATTTTGTGATTGGACAAAATGCTTAGCTAAACGAATTCTGGGCATTCTTGTAAATGTATTCCCATGTGCAGAGCATTCATTAGAGCAATAAATAGCTTCATAAATTGAAAACACACACCCGAGAAAGTTTGGTACCAGAGAGAAAATTTGCAAATGAAGGACTTGTTCAACATGCAACGAGAAGTTAAAAGATGTATGATCATGGAATGGTTTACAATGAAGCAGAGAAGACAAAGTTGGCATTTAAAATGGTGCAACGATTGATAGCCAGATTTTGCCCTGTATGAGTGGAGCTGGTGATGAGGGGTTGCCATTTTACAATTCTGCAGAACAAAACAGAAATATTGCAGAGGAAACATACGCTATTGTTGCAGCCAGCAATGCTTTATGATGGGAAGTAACAGAAGCAAATGGCAGATGCATGGAAATAAGCAAATGAAGATTGGTATTTATTCTTTGGAGCGCAGAAGGTTAAGGGGGGACTTGATTGAGGTCTTTAAAATGATGAAAGGGATAGACAGAGTTGACGTGGATAAGCTTTTCCCATTGAGGGTAGGGAAGATTCAAACAAGAGGGCATGACATGAGAATTAAGGGACAGAAGTTTAGGGGTAACATGAGGGGGAACTTCTTTACTCAGAGAGTGGTGGCTGTGTGGAATGATCTTCCTGCAGAAGTGGTGGAGGCAGGATCGATTTTAACATTTAAAAGTAAAGTGGATAGGTATATGGACGGGAAGGGAATGGAGGGGTATGGTCTGAGTGCAGGTAGATGGGACTAGGGGAAAATAAATGGTCGGCACGGACTGGAAGGGCCGAGAAGGCCTGTTTCCGTGCTGTAATTGTTATATGGTTATTATATGAAGATACAAGTCTATGGCCAAAAGTTAGGCAGCTTAATTCTGGGTAAGTTCAGGAAAGTTCCAGTGCATATCTTCTGAGCTGGTACAAGCTTTTAAGCGATTCCAAACCCCAGAGAACGGCACGGTGGCGCAGCGGTCGAGTTGCTGCCTTACAGCACTTGCAGCACCGGAGACCAGAGTTCGATCCCGACCACGGGTGCTGTCTATGTGGAGTTTGTACTTTCCTCTCCCACATTCCAAAGACGTACAGGTATGTTGGTTAATTGGCTTGGTGCGTGTAGGACAGCGTTAATGTGTGGGGATCGCTGGTCGGAGCGGACTCGGTGGGCCGAAGGGCCTGTTTCCGCGCAGTATCTCCAAACTAGACTAAGATTAAGCTGTAAAGCTGCAATGCTGGAATGAACATTAACGCAAATCTAACTCTGGAACCATTTTTCATTTTCACACCGAAGTCAGCCTGTGCGTAATTCAAAATTGCTCCACTCGGTTACAGCAGTTTTGCAAACTTCCTCGGCTAATCAGGCTAAACAAACCATGCGTTATCATCAACAGTCAGGAGGCAGGCAAATCCACCCACAATCTCAACACCCACCCAATGCGGTCAGTGCTGCCATTCCAAGCCATATTCTCTCCAGTAAACCACAGGCAGGGCTCTGTGTGAGCAGCCACTGTGGGCAGCAGTTTATTTATTAAACTTTCAGAAGGGAATTGAGCCGAATGTTAAAAAACTGGCTTTGTAACCCCTCTGTAAAATGCCAAAATATTCATTTAAATTTTAACTTAGGAGCTTTAGATTTCAAATTGTACAATCCAATGGGGAATGTGAATGCATGTGGAGTTATGCAAACAATAATATTTCATCCAGGATCACAACCAATAGCTGATAGATCTACCTCATACACATAACGTACAGATTGCAACCAAGCACTGCACCAAATAGTTCCAACTTTCCCTGAGGTAAAGTCTCGTTTAAATATACCTTAAGAGTTCAAAATTCTAATTTAAATCGATTTTAAGATTCAGTTCTGAAGTTTAGGTAATTTGTTGCCTTACAAAGTGTTTTTTGTAACTCTTATTCCCAGATCTGATCTGCCATCGCAGGTAATGGGATGCTATGGATATGCACCTCGATACGTCGCTCCTTCCACATTCCCTTCTTCCCTACAGAGAGAAATGGTGAAGACACAGAGACAGCAGCAACATTATAGGACAATATAATGTCCTAGATATGTCCGAACTCATGGACCGACAGATGAGCATGGACCATGTGGAAGTGAGGACTCCGCTGCCGAGGACAGGAACAAAGTAGGACCCGGAATGGGGGGGGGGGGTCTGCTGTGAGAGGGGAGGGGGGGGGGGGGAAGAACAGGTGGGGGGGAGGGATTTGTAACTTTGAGGGCGACTATTTGCATACCCTGGCAAGGTATTGCAAGCAAATAATTTCGCTGTGACTTGTCACATGTATTGAATTCAATTCAACAATTTAAGCCAGACAGCCTTGCCAATGACGGGCATTTGCAGAGCAGAAGGAAACCATTTAGGCTTCCTTACATTATTTCTCTGGTCTCAGTCCACAGCCCTCTAGATCGCAACTCTTCAGACATTCATTCTTTAAAGCACTGTCTTTAAATACAAAGCAAAAGGGTTCTTCTGCTGCCCCACAATTCTAGGCAGCGAGCTACAAAACCACGCTAGGCCTTGATCTTGTTTCGCCCTCGAGAAACCTCTAATCCTACCACCAATTAAATCTACATTCCCTAGTTATCAACCACACTGCCAAGGAAAATATTTCCTTCCTGTTCAACCTTTATAGGCCTCTGATAAATGTATCTACCTAATTCAGAGGCTGGCCTGTGGAAGAACACAAGGCCAACTCTGCAGCTGTACAGTGAAAGGTTCACAAGGTTGGGACTGAGGCACTTTGTTGGGCAAAAACAGCCCGCGTTCAGCATGTGACTGTGCCCCATCTGATCCAAGAGTACTCGATGTACAACACTGGGGAATGATTTAGTTCCCTAAAATAACAAACATAACAGAAAGTGAAATAAAAAGACCACATTATGTGCAAAATAATGACATGTCTTTTACCTTGAAATAGCTATAAAACTATAGATCAAATTGGTATATTCCTTGACACGTAAACAAATCTCTGAAAACCAGAGTCCCAACACTTAATCACAAGGCAATGGGGTGTGAGATTGTAACCTTCACGTGATCCACCCTGTTTCAACGAATGCAATCAACCTGGCGTGCACACACAGATCAAACAGAACAAGTTGTCTTGCAGCTTTAGGCTGTGCACGCAATACGCAAGAGGAAGAGATCACAAGGCAAGATTGTCCAGCAGTTTGACTGGGGATAATAACTGAGCCTTTCTGTTACCAACGATACCAACTTAATCAAATAATTACACTACAATTAATTGGCAATTGCACATGGAAAGATGATCGGATTCTTACCATGCCATTTTCCTTTAAATACTGTTCCAAAAGATCCAGTGCCAATTCTCTTCAATAATACAACTTCCTCCCCTTTTATTTCCCAGTAGTAACTGGAATCGCGTTGAACTCGAGGCCGCTGTAACATATAATGTAGTGTTCAAATCAACTGTGTAAAAGGTGCAACAAATATTCACTTTGAAATGTTGATCAGTTAACCGTTAAATTTACCTGATAAAAATGATTAATTTACCACTTTATTAATTCAACTTTATTAAGGGCAGCACGATGGCACAGCGGTGGAGTTGCTGCATTATAGCGCTTTCCGCGCCGGTTACCCGGGTTGGATCCCGACTATGGCGCTCTCACTACACAATTTGTACGTTCTCCCCGTGACCTGTGTGGGTTTCCTCTGAGATCTTCGGTTTCCTCCCACACTCCAAAGACGTACAGGTTTGTAGGTTAATTAAATTCGTATAAGTGTAAATTGTCTCTAGTGTGAGTGGGTGTGTGTGTGAGTGTGTGAGTGAGTGTGAGTATGTGAGTGTGAGTGTGTGAGTGTGAGTGTGTGAGTGTGTGAGTGTGTGGAATCGTGTTAATGTGCAGGGATTGCCGATTGGTGCGGACTCGGTGGGCCGAAGGGCCGGTTTCCGCACTTGTATCTTTAAACTAAACTAATTGAACTTAATTAATTGAACTTTATTCATTCTTTGGAATTTAGGGCTGATGTAGAAAGCAATGAAACAATGTGAAGAGTAGGTTGGGTTTGCTTAGATCCATTTTTCCATCTGCTAGTTCAACTTGTCTAGACGGGATTCTCAGCTGTAGGTACCGTGTGACCTTATCGTTCCCCAAGTTAAGGAAAGGAAAATTAACTAGGATTTGCGCTTCTGATTCCCACCCACAGATAATTGCTGGACGTGGGGATGGGAGAAAGCGAGGCAGCGATGGCTTCAAATGCTGGATAACCACAATGGTAGACGACCATGAAACTCCACCCCACATCTGATGTAGAAGGGCATGTGTTGACAGCAAGGGAAGAGAATCTGTTACTTCACTCAGTCCATTTTGTTTAACAAGGGATCAAATATTCAAATTGTGATGATCTCACTCCTCCACCCCCGATACCCATTGGAACTATTCTTATTCCAACTCCCCAACCACACTGAGACCAGCTCAGGGACCTCGCCCTGCTGCCCAGCAATGTGTGAAAACCCATTAACCTCTGGTTTCTGCTTCTTTGCCAGGAGAACGTATAGAATTCTGACTATGCCAGGGTGTTGAAGAGGTTGCGAGTGAGGCACGGGATATCTGCATTGGCTTGTCTTTGCTTCACCCCACTCAAAGGCTTTTGAATGATATTGGGCCCGTAGCAAATTCATGAAATCAAGTGATGGCAACTATATAATTGACTCGCTCTGTATGCTCGGTAAGACAAAATTAATCTGGGCACGGAGTGATAATGAAGAACTCGAAAACATTTGGGGAGAGTGGTTATTGGATGTACAGGAAACCCTCGCAATAACCCACTGTCTCCGTAGCACACTGTCTCCGCTTTTTTAAACCCCATAGCCGACTGTCTCCGCTTTTTCTTTCTTCTTCCCACCACCCCCACCATCACATCAGTCTGAAGAAGGGTCTCAACCCGAAACGTTGCCCGTTTCCTTCGCTCCATAGATGCTGCCTCACAGTTTCTCCAACATTTATGTCTGCCCACCATTTTTTCTATTGCTTAAAAGAAAATGGGCGACAGAGTGGTGCAGCGGTAGAGTTGCTGCCTTACAAAGCCTGCAGCGGCAGAGACCCGGGTTCAATCCCGACTACGGGTGCTGTCTGTACGGAGTTTGTACGTTCGCCCCGTGACCTGCATGAGTTTTCGCCGAGGTTTCCTCCAACACTCCAAAGACGTTCAGGTTTGTAGATTAATTGGCTTTGTATAAATGTAAATTGTCCCTAGTGTGTGTAGGGTAGTGTTAATGTGTGGGGGTCGCTGGTCGGCGTGGACTCGGTGGGCCGAAGGGCCTGTTTCCGCTCTGCATCTCCAAACTAAACCCCAGGACCTCACTTTGTGCAGACGCTGAAAATCTGTGTCCCACACATCGCTCTTCACGAGTGTTTTACTGCTCGTGCTCTCTCCACCGTTACCTTTCCGCAGTGCTGAACGCCACACACAAACGCCACCACGAACGGACACTTGGTCCGCTATAACCAAATCTGCTATATAGAGGTCCATAATTGCACCGGTTTACTGTAGTAAGGGAATGTTTTGTAAAGGACTAATAACGCTGGCAGGCTTGGTAAATGTAAAAATTGTCACTAGTGGGTGTAGGATAGTGTTAATGTGCGGGGATCGCCATTCGGCGCAGACCCAGCGGGCCAAAGGGACTGTATCTCTAAACCAAATTAAGAATGACAGAATCAATGTTGTGTGCTGTGCTTGATGCTGCTAATTGATTCACATATATATCTGGCTACAAATATTCATGCGAGCCATTGTCGACCTCGAACTATTTTAAGAAAGTGGATTGCAGACTCTTAATGCATAGGAAAGAACTGTGGATGCTGGTTTAAATCGAAGATAGACACACTGGAGTCTCAGCGGGACAGGCAGCATCTCTGGAGAGAAGGAATGGGTGACATTTCGGGTCGAGACCCTTCTTCAGACTGATGTCAGGGGAGAAGGAGTACAGAGATAAGGAAGAGTATAGATATACACTTCCTTATCTATGTACCTCCCTCTCCCCTGACTCAGTATGAAGAAGGGTCTCAACCCAAAACGTCGCCCATTCCTTTGTGTCTATGCAGACTCTTCGTATAGTTCTATGTACAGTAATATTTTGGCCACATCAGTTTTCTTGCACTTACTATTTTCTTTGTTCCTTCAGATGTTGCTGATGGTCTTCTGTCTCTGTGCGTCTGAACGGGAGACTTTTGTTTAGAATCGCGTGTTGGGCTGAGGCTGGGTGGACTATTGGACACTGTGGATGAAGGGGCTGGAGAAAAACATTTGTTTTAACGTTACTGCTGGGCTTAATATTTTATCTTAATTTTTCACTGGCACTTAAATTATTTTGGATTTGCATTGAAAATGTATAGGTCGCAAGGTCAAAAGTGATAGGAGCATAATTAGGCCCATCAAGTGGACCGCCATTCAATCATGGCTGATCTATCTCTCCCTCCTAACACCATTCTCCTGCCTTCTGCCCAAAATCCTTGACACCCGTACTAATCGAGAATCTATCTTTCTCTGCCTTAAAAAAACATCCATTGACTTAGCCTCCACAGCCTTCTGTGGCAAATAATTCCACAGATTCACCACCTTCTGACTAAAGAAATTCCTCCTCATCTGCTTCCAAAAGGAACAAACTTTAATTCTGAGGCTGTGACTTCTGGTCCTAGTGGAAACATCCTCTCCGCATCCACTCTATCCAGGCCTTTCACTATTCGGTAGGTTTCAATGAGGTCCCCCCCCCCCCCCCCCCAATGCTCATTGCATTTGAAAATCCATGTAGGGATCACACTGAAACATGTCTGCCAGTGGCAATGGGCATGTGAATGTGCAGCAGAGCTTGCGTTACTCCGATCCAAATAACCCTGGACTTAATGCTCGAACAGTGGAGTGTCGTCTATCAGGGGAGCAGAGAGAAGCTCAGACATTCTGCACAGGCAAGCTGCCTGTTTAACATTGACCTGCACTGCAACTGAGCTTTGGAAGTTCTAAAGCCTTGGTCATTTGCATTCTGCCGCCACACTCTACAGATAAGCCGGGAGCGTAGTTGCAGCTATTGTGTGCAGATACATAATAGGAAAGTAGAAACTCTCGACCACTTCCATTCTATCTGACACCGAGATGATCAAACAGTGAACAGTTACAACTGAGGACCCGGCGTGGGGGGGGGGGGGGGGGGGGGGAAGAGTACAAAGGAGGATCTGGCGCGGGATACTTTAACTCTATCGCCGTCCTTTACGTGGCAACTCTTTGCATACCTTGGGTAAGCAAAACAAGGCACTTCACTGTGACCCGTCACATGCAACAATAAGGTATTCATTCATTCATCTTAACTAAGTGTTATGAATTATTTAATATTAAACGAGAATGGTATATCTATTAACAGCCCACGAACACCACATTGATGTAAAAATAAAAACTGCCATATTACGTGACGCTTTCCCACAGGAACAGTACATGGAAAATAAATCATATCTGTGTCTTGCCTCCCAACAACAAGTTGCATAATGGCCCTGAAACCCTGAATAGCAAACAATAACCAACTTACTTCTTGGAGTATGGCTTCTTATTGCATCCTGCAAAAGAAAATATTTTTTCTGAGTACTTATTGCCACAGATGCATTTATTTCAAGTCCTAGCAGATGTTGAATTAGTAAATTGACTTTCTTGGCTTAAATGCGCCAGAACAAACATGGCTGCAGCAGTGATCTTAACAATCTTAAAGCAATGCCTGCCAAACCTACGCTCCTCCAAGTTGATCCTTGATTGCGGTTATTGCCGCTTAAGTATGAAAATACTACCAATCGGTTCTGAACTGATACATTAGCATTGTGAAACTATGAAGCATATTAAAACTACATATTCAATGAAGTTCAGAGTGTGTAGGAAGGAACTGCAGATGCTGGTTTACACCGAAGATAGGCTCAAAATGCTGGAGTAACACAACAGGACAGGCAGCATCTCTGGAGGGAAGGAATGGGAGATGTCTGAGGAAGGGTCTCAATCTGAAATGTCACCCATTCCTTCTATCCACAGATGCTGCTGTCCACTGAGTTACTCCAGCATTTTGGGCCTATCGTCAAAGTGCAACCAGACCTCGTTTTCACTATTCAATCACTAGAAATATTGGTCATTATGCAAAATGGATATGAATTTTATATAAATTAAGGCTGCACTTTTCCGATAACTAGTGGTTAGGCAGATATTGATGTCTTGAAGTTTCCAAGAACAAGTATAATTTTACCTCAATAATACTGTTATCTATTGGCATGTTGGTGCTGGACATATGGACATTGGGAGTGGATGAAGACCTTTGCCTCTGGCAGAGCTGTCCTTCTGTAGATGAGAAAGGCAGAGGACAGTTGAAGGCATGGGAACTGGAATACCGATACTGCAAGCTGAAAAGAAGAGGGGAAAAAACGAGACATCACCATCAAATCAGTGGAGAGACCGCCGTGGAAACTGTATAGAAACTATCTATGCTTCCAACTCACCTTTCAGGAAGACGTGAAAGAGACTCACGAACCCGACGTGTGGTCATCTGAGTAATAGATGGCACAACGCCATCACTATTCGAGGATGAGAACAGCCTGGAGTATGGCGTGCCAGCTTGATAAGCTCTAACACAAAACAGAAAAAATAAATGAGCCAGCAATCAGAATATTCTGGGAATTCATTGAAATGTTATAAAGCTACTAAAAGTATCCTCAAACATTACAAATAATCAATTCTTTTTGGAGAATGCAACATGTTTGCACCAAATGAAATGCAACATATTTCAATTCAGGGAAGTTGTTGTAAGATTAACAGCCTTCATTAAACAGCTGAACAAAGTACCTCATGCCATGAATAAAAGCAGCTCAGATGATGCACAATGTCCCTGAGAACCCAGACCCCAGACACAGAGGGAAAGATAGATCAGCCATGATTGAATGGCAGAGTAGTGATGGTGAGCCAAATGGCCTAATTCTGCTCCTGTAACATATGATGCAGTACATTTTCAATGCCATGTAAAGAGTACAAAGTGCTAGAGTGACTCGACAAGTCAAGCAACATCGTGTTTAAGAAGGAACTGCAGATGCTGGAAAATCGAAGGTAGACAAAAAATGCTGGAGAAACTCAACGGGTGCAGCAGCATCTATGGAGCGAAGGAGATAGGCAACGTTTCGGGCCGAAACCCTTCTTAAGTCAAGCAACATCTCTGGATGAAGATGGACACAAAAAAAGCTGGAGTAACTCAGCGGGTCAGACAGCATCTCTGGAGAGAAAGAATAGATGTTGTTTCAGGTCGAGACCCTTCTTCAGACCTTCAACATCTCTGGATGACACGGAGAGTCAGACTGAAGAAGACCCCAGACCTGAAATGTCCCCTGTCCATGTCCGTCAGAGATACTGCCTGAACCACTGAGTTACTCCAGTACTTTGTATTTTTTGCTCAAGCTTCCTATCTGCAGTTCCTTGCGTCTACTTTGCACTGCTACCCATTCAGCTAATCTCTTTGAAGGCAGGAGTTCAAAATCAGAATCTATATTCGCACTTTATACTAGCGCTGGAAGAACGAAGGCATGAGCCTGGTAATCTGCACGATATGTAGAAACATGGTGGTGATCTAGTTCACGAGAGGTGTAATCGATTAAACGCATGTTCCAAAGGTTTTTAGACGTACCTGACGTTATTCCAGTCGATACACATGGTGGGGATCTTGGTGCTGCAGTGCTCATGGAACTTGTAACCGCAGGTCTGGCAACGAAACCCATTCAACAGGAACTTCTGGCAGATGTCACAGAACGCCAGCTTCAGAAAGGTTTTCCGAACCTTTGAATAAGACAGACCGCACAGTCAGGGTTTACAGCAGGAAATGCACGGAGTTAATGTACCATTTACATTCCTGATCAACGGTAAGCTGCTTACAAAGTTGTGAGTGGTCAACGGGAGATGATCCAGGACCTCGACCAGCAACTCTTCACCAATCAAGGAGGTCGCATCTGTGGTCCAATCAATACGGTACTTTGGGCTACAGATGGAACGAGATATTAACACAAATCAGCCATACACAGATCAATGAAACGGAAACGGGAGATTAGAACAAAGAAATGGGGGGGGGGGAGAAGAGGGGGCAGAGGGGGGGGGGGGGGAGGGGGGGGGAGGGGGGGAGATCTAATCTGTCCTTTTCACATCTACCCTTCCCTATCTCTGGACTCCCTCTGCATTGTTTCAGTCTGAAGAAGGGTCTAGACCCAAAACGTCGCCCATTCCTTCTCTCCAGAGATGCTGCCTGACCCGCTGAGTTCCTCCAGCATTTTGTGTCCATCTTTGGTGTAAACCAGCACCTGCAGTTCCCTCCTACACCACACGTCCTCCTTTCACTGGGAAATGCCTGATGTTCAGTATTTATGGAGCAGATTTATCCTGTTGAGCGGTACAGTCACCACCGTATACAACATCAGGTTGAACGGTCTGATTTGCACACAGATCAGCTGATCCCACGCGTGCACTGAAGACTAATCGTCACATGGGCTGACGACATTTCACCAGCGATTGAGGTGAAACCTTTCGTGTCCTATTTGAGGATCGTGGAGGTGGCTGTGAAGATACTACTCTACTGTGGAGGTTTTCCTGTGAATCACCTTGGCGAAATATCGGAGAAGACGGGTCTCGACCTGAAACGTCACCTATTCCTTTTCACCAGAGATGCTGTCTGTCCCGCTGAGTTACTCCAGCTTTTTGTGTCTTTTTGTGTCTATCTTCGGTTTTCTTCCTACATAGAGGTTCTTACCATCCTTGTGGCAGCCTGAAGACAGCGCAGCAATCTGGCTGAAGACCTCGGACTTTCAAAGCCTTCTTGAGACTGTCGTGGACAGTCATACCTGATCGCACGCTCACCTGTAGCAAGACGTAGGAAAGGTAACAGGTCAGATGCGCATAGTTCTGCACTCAAATACCAAGTTTTGTTATGTGCTTTTAAAGTATAATTTCCACTTAAAGCTTGGCTAAGTCATTTATATTAAATCAGATGGTGGTGGAGAACCCTATGCGATCAAGCCACGGTTAACGTGCTGAATTTCCGCGTATTAAATCTGAGACTTAAATCACAAGTTGCTGTCAGTGATGCGGCCTTCCTCCGACTTGCACCCTTCTCCACCACAAACAAAATACATCAGTTGAATTGATGAAATTTTCAGGCAACTACAAAATAGCTTTGTTACTTTACACCCTCCAGGTTTTCAAATGACTTACTCGGCCAACATTACTGCTTGGCAAACTGCCCAGCCAAAAAAACTAATTCTATACGAATTATATACACCATTGACTGAGAATGGAATAAAGTTAATATTTTGATCAATAACCATCCACTGATGCTGCTTGACTTCAGCAGTCTGGATGATTGGACATGGGTCCTCATGGTTTCTCCCTCTACAGAAGCTGCCAGACCTGCTGAGTATTGATAGTGAGTGACTGGAAAGCACGCAACAAATAACAAAAGCTTTTTGCCTCGATACACGTGACAATAAACCAAACTGAAACTGAGTATTTGCAACACTTCCGGCTTTTATGTCAGACCCAGCATCTGCAGTGTTTCACAATCCTATTTAATGCTCTATAAAATGTTAAAAACATGAGCTAGAAATTGTGCTTGGTCTTCCCTGGTCCCCATTTCATGAAGATCTTTAATGCGATTTGCTGGTTGGTTAGACTGGTGACTTGATGTTAGCACCCAAGATTCCTTCAAGTGACAACCTAGCAACCACCAAGTTTGGAAAAACACCTTTTTTTTAGGCCAAGTTTCTTCAAGTTGAACTTCATCGCTGACCACAAATTCAGACCAATATTTTTGAGTGGGACTGCAGTTATTTACAATATACATCAATGATTTAGATGAAGGGATTCAAAGTAACATTAGCAAATTTGCATATGACACAAAGCTGGGTGGCCGTGTCAACTGTGAGGAGGATGCAATGAGAATGCAGGGTGACTTGGACAGATTAGGTAAGTGGGCAGATGCATGGCAGATGCAGTTGAATGTCAATAAATGTGAGGCTAACCACTTTGGTGGCAAAAACAGGAAGGCAGATTACTATCTGAATGGTGTCAAGTTGGGAAAAGGGGAAGTACGATGAGATCTGGTGGTCCATGACACTGAAAGGAAGCATGCAACTACAGCAAGCAGTGAAGAAAGCAAATGTCATGATGGCCTTCATAACAAGAGGAGTTGAGTATAGGAGCAAAGAGGTCCTTCTGCAGTTGTACAGAGCCCTAGTGAGACCACACCTGGAGCATTGTGTGCAGTTTTGGTCTCCAAATTTGTGGAAGGACATTCTTGCTATTGAGGGAGTGCAGCGTAGGTTAACAAAGTTTATTCCCAGGATGGCGGGACTGTCATGTTGATAGAATGGAGTGGCTGGGCTTGCACACTCCGGAATTTAGAAGCATGAGAGGAGATCTTATTTAGGGGATCTTACATAAGATTATTAAGGGTTTGGACACGCTAGAGGTAGGAAACATGTTCCTGATGTTGGGGGAGTCCAGAACCAGGGGCCACAGTTTAAGAATAAGAGGTAAGCCATTTAGTACAGAGATGAGGAAAACCCTTTTCACACAGAGGGTTGTGAATCTGTGGAATTCTCTGCCTCAGAGGGCAGTGGAGGCTGGTTCTCTGGATACTTTCAAGAGAGAGCTAGACAGGGCTCTTAAAGATATCGGAGTCAGGGAACATGGCGAGAAGGCAGGTACGAGGGACTGATTGTGGATGATCAGCCATGATCACAGTGAATGGCGGTGCTGGCTCGAAAGGCCGAATGGCCCACTCCTGCACCACTTGTCTATTGTCTACCACTGTGCCACTATTCTGTACCGGGAAGGGGTTTTTTCCCTCATTGATGATCAAAGAAAGACAATTAAATGGCTAATTAGATTAATTGGACGAGTGCCATGATGAATTAATGAAAGCAACAGCTATGCTGTTTCAAGAAGGGATGACTGCCACCATTAATCTTATTGGATTCCTCAATGAAAAAAAAGTAATGAAGTCAATGATGAATATCTGATCATTGGCACAACTACTGACATTAAAAGAAAATTCAACATTACAACGCTGGTTAACTTCTCATTCAAATTGAATCTTCCCAACTTTCTATTTTAAAGTGTGAATCTTCCTTTGCCAGAGAACAAAAATGGCTTAGCAGTGTAATTATTTCTTAAAGCTACCTTCAAATCGTTCAAGGATCACATAATCAGTGGTACATTTACATTCAAAACTCTAGCATTTTGGGTTTTACTCTTTCGGGTATAGCACGCGATGTCATACACAACAAGCAGTTTTTTCCCCCTCTCTTCTGGTAATTCCACATTCCATTCACCTTCTCCCATTGACTTCATCAAACACACAGTTGTTGCTATTTATTCCCTTGTCTTTACCACCCTCCTTCAACTAACTCCACCACCACTTCAGTCAGTCCATCTGTTCTAATCTCCCTTTATCAAAGACCTTCCCTTTAGTTCTCTTCCTCCCTCCCCCACATTGTCTGCAACCTTAAACCTTGGGATTTTCAGTTCCCAGCAGCTCCCAACATTTTTCAGTTCTGATGAAAGGTTATCATCCACAAATGCCAATTCTGTTCCTCCGTCCACACATGCTGTCAGAGTTGCTGAGTATTCCCAGACATTTCTGACATTTATGCCAAATCTTGCATCAAAAAATCAAATAATCAGCAGCTTCAGCTGCAGAATAACATTTTAATTCTTCAATGCAAGTACTAAATAGAAACATGGAAAATAGGTGCAGGAGGAGGCCATTCGAGCCAGCACTCATTGTGATTTAATTTAATATTTTATTTAATAGTAACGTTTATTTAATAATATTCCACCCATACATTCCTGCTGAAATTACCTTAGTTTGCAGTTTAATAACACTTAAAAAACACTCTTAATACTAAATTACGACATCTGTCACTTAACAAATAAACACTAAATACTTTAGTCAAAAATCAATAAGTTGCACCCTATAGAAAAAAAATTATGCTTAAACCAAATACCTCTTATACGGACACTCTAAAATTCCAAATGTAATAAAACATTTCATATCATTTGCCTTTCCAGTTAACAAATTGTACATTTACCACTGTGCGCTGCTTGTTCGGTAAGTAAACCCGTATCGTGCCTCCGGCTTTGTAAGTATCTGCCAGTTTGCCCTCTTCAGAGTCCCGGCGATATGCAAAATGATGGGCGAATGTGGGGGAGACTGATGCCGCAACATCATGGAAAACATCTTGTGCACTGAAGCCGTTACTGATGGACTTCCAGAATCCCATATTATACTCCATTCTGATGAGACGCACAGGAGGTCTGTGAATAAAGTAGACACAAATCAAACGCAGAATGATTCAATCATTTTAAACAGTCCCCCAGTATTCAATATTTACCAACCTCCGCAATGCATCAGTAACAATTATATTTCACGTAGCGATGCAACAACAACAAAAAAAATCCAGTGCTGATGAGTTTTATTTTTGGTTCAATGGGAGTGAGAACATCAGATTCATAGATGCACTTCCTCACAGAGATTGACCTTCCAATCCACGTTCCGAAAATGGCTCCCCGGCTTAGAGTCGCAAAATGGATCCAAACGGACAGCTCAAGTAAAACATGCTCCTCAGAATTCCTCAGCTAGATATGGACTATGCAGTAACAATCCGTTCAAGTTCAAGATTCATATGAATTATTAAAATTCACAGTTCAAAATCTGGAATCTATAACTACAGCACGACTGCTGCGGTTGTCACCAACCCTGGTCCTGTTTGATTCACTATTAAGTTATTTTTGCAGGTTGCACAGATTCCAAGCATTATTCAGAATTTACTTAACAACTGTTATTCTTACAAATAGCAAAACCGTACCAAATACCCGTCAGAAAAGATCTTCTCCACCTGTGGCCACAAACTATGCAAGATGAAGACTAGTCACTAACATCAATATCCACTGGATCAGTGCCAGCCACTATGTTGAAGGAAATTATCCATCTCAGTGCCAGAAACTACATCACTTTGCTTTAATGCAGAAGCAATTATTGTCAAATTGCCAGCATGTCCATAGAAGTACCTTACACAGGAATGTCACAAGGCAATGCTGTAAGACTGCTCTGAATAGGATGGCAGCTAAAGATGCTAATCTGTGCGGCAATCAAGTTTCATCTTTTTGCTGCCTTTGTATGCATAATCATGGAATGGGTACAAAATGAAACATAGCTATTTTGTCCCGATGGGTCAAGAAAGATACGGCTTGTCCAATCTTCCTCTTTCTCCCCAAAGCCCTTCAAGTTCTTTCTTTTCCGATACTTAAGGGCCTGCCTGTCCCACCAGCGTGCAACTCTATGCGATTAGCGCGACCTAACGTGGTCGCTTGAGCCGTCCGGCGTCACGGGGCCGGTCCCACTTCGATCGCCGGAGCCGTGCGGAATTGTGCAGAGTTCGTCCCGACATCGTGCGGGGCTCCGAAAAACTGACGATGTTCAAAAATTCCGCGCGGCAACGGCTTGTCGGCTCGCAGTCGCCTCGACGCATTACACACCGCCTCGACGTCGTGCCTCCGTGACCCTCTCTGTGTGTGGCTCCGTGGCCCTCTGTGTGTGTGTGCCTCTGTGCCCCTCTCTGTGTGCCCCTCTCTGTCCTGGCGAACTTACCTTAGACTTCGCTCCAAGTTCGCCTCACTTTGCGCCACGTTGCGCCACTCACCCGACCTCCGCGCGGCCCTCACTGCCGGTTTGGTCGCGCATGCTGGTGGGAACGGCCCTGTACAGGGGATCACCCGACCTCCGTGTGGCCCCCGCTTCTAGTTTGATTGCGTTCATCGCATAGAGTTGCATGCTTGTAGGACAGGCCCTTTACTCAGCTCCTTTTGAAAGTGGCAAATGAATCTGCCTCCACCACTCACTCTGGCAGTGCACACAACGCTCTAACCACTTGGCGTGTTCAACACCTCCCTCGTGTCACATTTGGTTCCTCTTTGTTCTGCGCTACTGAACCATGAATACCGAAGAAGACAAACAGAGCTGCGATGTCCATGTCGCTGCAATGGGCACATAGACAAAGAATGTGCGTCACGGTGGCGCAGCAGTAGAGTTGCTGCCCTACAGTGCTTACAGCACCAGGGACTCTGGTTGGATCCCACAGACAGGGTGCTGTCTGTACGAGGTTTGTACGTTCTCCCCGTGACCAGCAGGGTTTGCTCTGAGATCGGGTTCCTCAAACACTCCAAAGACATACAGGTTTGTAGGTTCCCTGGCTTGGGTATCATTGTAAATTGTCCCAGTGTGTGTGGGATAATGGGAATCGCTGGTCGGTGCGGACTAGGTGGGCCGAAGGGACTGTTTCCGCACAGTTTCTACAAACTAAGAAATAGTGACTTGGGCACTTGGGCAACAGATATTCCACACCGCTGTTCTGGGACAAATAGAGGAGGAAATCTTGATCGGATGCCAGTGCTAAACTGTTTGAGATAATCAGCTGTTTGCTACACTTGTAGGAAAGATGTGCTGGCTCTGGAGAGGGTCTAGAGGTTTAAAAGAATGATCCTAGGAATGAGTGGGTTAACATATGATGAGCGTTTGACAGCACTGGGCCTGTACTCACTGGAGTTTAGAAGTACGAGGAAGAACCTCATTGAAACTTACACAATAGTGAAAGTCTTGGATAGAGTGGATGTGGAGAGGATGTTTCCACTAGTGGGAGAGTCTAGGACCAGAGATCATAGCCTCAGAATTAAAGGATGTTCCTTTAGGAAGGAGATGAGATGGAATTTATTTAGTCAGATGGTGGTGAATTCTCTGCCACAGAGGCGATGGAGGCCAAGTCAATGGATATTTTCCATAAGGCAGAGAAAAATAGATAGACACAAAAAGCTGGAGTTACTCAGCGGGAGTTACTCACGTTTCGGGTCGAGACCCTTCTTCCCGTCACCCATTCCTTCTCTCCAGAGATGCTGCCTGTCCCGCTGAGTTACTCCAGCTTTTTGTGTCTATCTTTGGTTTAAACCAACGTCTGCAGTTCCTTCTTGCACAGAGATAGATAGATTCTTGATTAGTATGGGTGCCATGGGTTATGGGGAGAAGGCAGGAGAATGGGGTTAGGAGAGAGAGAGATAGATCAGCCATGATTGAATGGCGGAGTAGACTTGATGGGCCAAATGGCCTAATTCGGCTCCTATTACTTATGACCTTATGAAGTTATGACTTGCCTCTACAGCCACACTGACTTCAATGGCGTCAAACATACACTCAGCCATGATCACAATGAATGGCGCTGGCTCGAAGGGCCGAATGGCCTCCTCCTGCATCTATTTTCTATGTTACCCCTCCCAGCCTGTCAGTGCTGGCGTGCAGTGCTGCAAAGTATTGCTAACTTAGCTGATCAGTGCCGAGACAAGAATATTTACTCCTGTTTTTTTATACTTGCTATCAAAAATGTGAGGGAATGTGCACACGTAAGTATTTGGTGGCGAGAGGGTTGCATTGAGTTTTGATACTTTCTACACTCGCTTGCCCTTATCATTATCTTGCAAGAGTGAACACACTTGGGCAATGCATTGGAAATTGTTATGGCTGTGCAAATTCATCCCAGCGTGAATATTAGGAAGAGGAACACCGGAATAAAATTGGAGGAATAATATTTCCGAAATAATGCAACTCCATGAACAATGAACAAACTATGTGTTCGACCACAAATGGAGATATAATAATGTACACAATATTCATTGATGTAAGTGCGGAACGATCCACTCTGGCCTGAGCCAGTTTGGTTACAACACTGAAATCTACCCAACAATATGGAAAAGTGCCCAGAGAGGTCCTGTTCATATGAAGTAGGATATTTCCAATCTGGATTAATTACTGACCAATCAGTCTGCTATTAATTATCAAAGTGGTGGAAGATGTCATCAACAAGGCCATATAACCATATAACAATTACAGCACGGAAACAGGCCCTCTCGGCTATCTCACGACACTTACTCACTTATACACTGCTCACTGATGCCCAAACTGTGTTTCACCAGCACTTGGATCTCTACCCCATCATAACCTTGGGGCGAACAGGTGAATTCCAGAGGTGAGACAAGGATGATGAATTTAGTTTAGTTTGATTTAGAGATAAACCGTGGAAACAAGCCCTTCGGCCCACCGAGTGTGCACCGACCAGCGATCTCCACACATCAACATTATCCTACACGCACGAGGGGACAATTTTACATGAACAAGCCTGTTGTGTGGGAGGAAACCGAAGATCTCAGAGAAAATCCATGTAGGTCACGGGGAGAACGTTCAAATTCCGTACAGACAGTACCCGTAGTCAGGATCGAACCGGGATGTTTGGTGCTGTAAAGCAGTAGCTCTACCGCTGCGCCACTGTGCCGCTCCATCTTAACATCATTAATCGTGACATCATGGCAACATTTGACCAAGAGTGACATCAGAGTTGCCAAGGAAAGGTACTATGAGAAGTTGAGGAGCAAGTTCTCAGTTAGTGACTCTTCTTCAGATTGGAAGGGCTTGCAAGAAATCACCAGTTGCAAGAGGAAATCCCCCCGCTCTTTGGACAATCGTCAGCTGGCCAACAACCTGAATGAGTTCTACTGCAGGTTTGACAAGCACACCCTCACCAACCAACACAGCCAGACCCCAGTCTGCAAAGAATGGACCCTTCTACACCCACTCTTCTCCATTCACCACTTCACACCTACTTAAAGCAAGTCTCCAGTCTGAAAAGACTGGACCCGATCCCACCCACCCCTCTCCAACCACCACTTCACACCCAATTACCCATCCCCTCCGTGCTGCACAACATCACTTCTCCATCATCAACAATAAAAATAGAGATGGAGAGGCTGTTCAGAAAACAGAAAAGCCGGGAATCTCCAGGAATGGACAATGTTTCCCCCTCTACTCTCAAGCTCTGAGCTGAACAACTCGCCCCGCTCTACACAAACATTTCAAACCTGTACTGTCCCTGCCTGCTTCAAAGTCTCCACTATTGTCCCTGTAGCCAAAAAGTCAAGGATTACTGGTCTTAATGACTACAGGCCTGTCGCACTGACCCTTGAAAGGCTTGTGCTGGCCAAGCTGAAAAATATCACAAACTCCCTGCTGGACCCTCTGCAGTTTGCATATCGGGCCAATAGATCTGTGGATGATGCAGTCAACCTGGGCCTGCACTTCATCCTCCAGCACGTAGACCGCCAGGGGACCTATGCGAGAATCCTGTTTGTTGATTTTAGCTCTGCATTCAACACCAATGTGCCAGAGCTGATACACTCCAAACTTTCCAAGTTGACTGTGCCTGAACCCCTCTGTCGGTGGATCACCAGCTTCCTGACAGACAGGAAGCAGCACGTGAGACTGGGAAAGCACATCTCGGACCCGCAAATCCTCAGTATAGGAGCACCGCAGGCTGCGTACTCTCCCCTCTCCTCTACTCTCTCTACACCAATGACTGCACATCCATTGACTCCTCTGTCGAGCTCCTCAAGGTTTCGGACGGCACAACCCTGGTTGGACTGATCCAGGATGGGGAGGAATCACCACGACCATACAGGCGACATGTCGGGGGTGACGCCTGTTTGGTCGTGAGTAGTCGCCCAAAGAGTCAGTTGTAAAGTTAGCTGGTCGCCGCTGGATTTTCAACATTTTTACATTTTCGGCGACCTGCTGCGAATATGACGTGTGCCGGCAAGTTGCCAAAAAAAATGGTGTAAATGGGACAGGCCCTTTAGGGAACATAATTAACCCTGCAACATTAACTCACTGCACTGATTATAACAATAGGTCAAAGACAATCTGGTAACCTCAGGAACAGGCATTGACACAGATTTCTTTAACATTACTCATCAATATCAAGTCTTATTACAAAGTTAATCACCATTGTTGTATTTACTTCTGTTTCAAAATTATGCAGGAAAAATGAGGAAGTGACAGCAGCTTCAATCTGATTCAAAACTTCATTCTACACTGATCTATAACCCGTAATCAACCTAAAATGACCCACATATTCAATGTAGATTTATTTATTTATTTTTAAAACATTTTTCTCCTCTTGCCTGATCACTTCAGAAACATGTGTGTAGGAAGGAACTGCAGATGTTGGTTTAAACCAAAGTTGGACACAAAAAGCTGGAGTGACTCAGCGGGACAGGCAGCATCTCTGGAGAGAAGGAATGGGTGACGTTTTGGGTTGACACCTTTCTTCTCTCCAGAGATCCTGCCTGTCCCACTTAGTTACTCAAGCTTTCTGTGTCTATCTGTCGAACTTCAGAAACATATGTAGTTTAAACTCAGTACACACAAAGGGAACCTTCGCTGATCAAGACAATTAGTATTGATAAAGGTAGAAGTCAAATAAGATATCGATTTGATTTATTTAAGAAAGAATTGCAGATGCTGGAAAATCAAAGGTAGACAAAAATGTTGGAGAAACTCAGCGGGTCCTGTTTCCTTTATCATCGTTACTTTATTCTTTCATTCAATAGTTCTATATCACCTAAGAAGGGTCTCGACCCAAAATGTCTCCTACTCCATTTCTCCAGAGATGCCGTCTGACCTGCTGAGTTACTCCAGGATTCAATTCCAATGCACAAGTCAGAAAGACTAATATTTCAACACCCATTTGAATCACTCATTGTACCCGAGCACCTGATTGACCTAAGCATGTATGGCTACTGAAGATACTGGCTCACTTATCTTCATTGATGATACAACTGCTGATGGTAGCAGCATAATGAATTCTGAAGTGTAAAGTCACATCCTATCTGCTGAAGTTCAAACGAATGCCTCAAAACTCATTGGCCGGCAGTTCATTCTACAGCAAGACAATGATCCCAAACATACTGTTAAAGCAACAAAGGAGTTTTTCAAAGCTAAAAAATGGTCAATTCATGAGTGGCCAAGTCAATCACCCGATCTGAACCCAATTGAGCATGTCTTTTATATGCTGAAGAGAAAACTGAAGGTGACTAGCCCCCAAAACAAGCATAAGCCAAAGTTGGCTGCAATACAGGCCTGGCAGAGCATCACCAGAGAAGACACCCAGCAACTGGTGATGTCCATGAATCGCAGACTTCAAGCAGTCATTGCATGCAAAGGATATGCAACAAAATACTAAACATGACTACTTTCATTTACAAGACATTGCTGTGTCCCAAACATTATGGTGCCCTGAAATGGGGGGAACTATGTATAAACACTGCTATCATTTCCACATGGTGAAACCAAAATTCCTTTTTTTTTTAAATCTGACAATGTGCACTTTAACCACATGTGATTTTTTCTATTACAAATCACAAATTGTGGGGTACAGAGACAAATAAATAATTGATGGGTCTTTGTCCCAAACATTATGGAGAGCACACACTGCTGGAGTAAGTCAGCGGGTGAGGCAGCATCTCTGGAGAGAAGGAATGGGCGACGTTTCGGGTTGAGACCCTTCTTCTGACCCTTCTGAAGAAAGTTGCTCGAGCATTTTGTGTCAGCCTCCATTTTAAACCAGCATCTGCAGTTCTATCTTACACAGTATGGAGGACACTGTATATCTCTCATTTCCCATTCCCCGACACTCAGTCTGAAGAAGGAACTCCACCCGAAACGTCACCTATACCTTTTCTCCAGAGATGCTGCCTGTCCCGCTGAGTTACACCAGCTTTCTGTGTCTATCTTCGATTTAAACCAGCATCTGCAGTTCCTTCCTACATATTTCATCTACGAAATATTCTCATATTCCATCAATAATACATTTTATTTATACTTCCTCCATCTACTAATTTTTACCCAACTGTTACTTCCAATTCAGCACATTGTAATCTGTAATCATCTCTTATGGAACCTTACAACATATGTATTATTTTTAGCTACTTTTCAAAAAATAACTGAAATGCCCGCAGAATATAAATAAAATACGTCAACAATAGTTTCCTAATATCAGCTTCAAGTTTGCATTATACCCCAAATGCAGCTGTCAGCAAAGTTACAAAACCAAACTTCTCTCCAGCATTTTTCTGACAGTCATAGTTCTATAGCATGAAAATAGACCCTTCAGCCTAACTTATCCATGTCGTCCAAGATGGCAATCTAAGTGTGTCCTATTCACCCGTGTTTTATTGCTATCTCTATAAGCCTTCCCAATGCATGTCTCTATTCAGACTCCTCTTTCCTTGGAAACAGACTCTGATGATCTACGCCATCTACGAGAGAGTTAAGGCCCTGTCCCACCAGAATGCAAATCTATGCGATGAGCGCGACCTAACGTGATCACTTGAGCCGTTCGGTGTCGCGGGGCCGGTCCCACTTCGATAGCCGAAGCCGTGCAGAATTGTGCGGAGTTTGTCCCGACATCGCGCGGGGCTCCGAAAAACTGACTATGTTCAAAAATTCCGCGCAGCAACGGCTTGTCGGCTCGCAGTTGCCTCGACGCATGACACACCGCCTCGACGTCGTGCCTCCGTGACCCTCTATGTGTGTGGCTCCGTGGCCCTCTGTGTGTGTGGCTCCGTAGCCCTCTGTGTGTGTGTGTGCCTCTCTCTCTGTGCCCCTCTTTGTCCTGGCGAACTTACCTTTAGACTTCGCTCCATGTTCGCCTCACTTTGCGCCGCGTTGCGCCACTCACCCGACCTCCGCGCGGCCCCTGCTGCCGGTTTGGTCGCGCTCATCGCATGGAGTCGGATGCTGGTAGGACAGGCCCTTAACGTTCCAAGATCAGCTCCCCAAGGGCCAAGTCTAGGTATTGGCTATTTAAACTGGCAACACACAGCACCCAAACTGAAACTATCCTCACCCCATCCACGAATGTAAGACTCAACCAAATGATGAAAATAGACCAACCCAACTAGCAAACACACGGAGAAAGATGAGGACTGGAGAGGCATGAGCAAAAATCCTGTAATTTCACACTCAGCTACTTCTCTAATCCCACATATAAACACGTACTCCAGTAAATGATAAAAAGCTAATTAAGTCATTACATATGTACATTTCTAAAGTATGTAAAATACACAAGTGAAATTCTTACTTGTGCCGATTCCACTCTAGATGATCTTTTCAAAACATTTTAAATTAAAAGTCAGCATGACTTTGCACATGGCTTCGAGCTTTTTGAGGAAGTGATGAAGATGATCGATGAGGGTAGGGAGGTGGATGTTGCTTCAATGGATTTAAATAAAATATCTAATAATGTCCCCCGCAGTAGATTGATGCAGAAGATTAAGATGCATGAGGTTCAAAGTGAATTGGTCATATGGATGCAGAACTAGCTCTCTAATAGAAGACAAAGGGTTATGGTAGAGGGCATTATTCAGCTGTACATCTGTGGCCAGTGGAGTTCCCCAAGGATCTGCACTGGGACCTCTGCTGTTTGTGATATATTATGGCGCAGCAGTAGAGTTGCAGCCTTGTAGCGCCAGAGACCCGGGTTCAATCCTGACAACGGGTACGTTCTCCCTATGAGCTGCGTGAGTTTTCTCCGAGAACTTCCGTTTCCTCTGCACTCCAAAGACGTACAGGTTTGGAGGTTAATTGGCTTGGTATAAATGTAAATTGTCCCTAGTGTGTAGGACAGAGTCAATATGTGGGGATCGTTGGTTGGTGCAGGATCGCTGGGCCGAATGGCCCGTTTCTGCACTGTATCGCTAAACCAAATGACTTGGAATAAATGTGGTTGTGTTGCTTAGTAAAGCTGCAGCCACCACAGAGAATGCTGGAGTTACGGACTGTGAGGAAGGCTGTCAAAGTGTACAGTGGGAAGTAGATCACCTGTGGATATGGGTGGAGAAATGGCTGATGGAGATTTGTCCAAGCAAGGGTGAGATGCTGCACTTTGGAGGTTGAATGCAAGGGGAAAATGTGCATTTAGTGGAAAGACTCTGAACAACATTAATGTACAGAGGACATTGGGGTCCATGTCCATAACTCCCTGACAGTGGCAACTCAAGTCGTTTGATTGCTAGAGATCATAGGGTATGGTTGCCTTCATGGATCGGCATAGGTCAGGAAGTCAGGACGCAGTTTTATAGGAGCATTGCGTATAGTCCATTGCAGGAAAGATGTGGAGGCTTTGGAGAGGGTGCAGAAAAGGTTTATCAGAATGCTGTCTGGATTAGAGGGTATTTGCTATAAGGAGAGGATAGACACAAAATGCTGGAGTAACTCAGCGGGACAGGCAGTATCTCTGCAGAGAAGGAATGGGTGACGTTTCGGGTCGAGACCTTTCTCCACACAGCTCTAAGGAGAGGTTGGACAAACTTGGATTGTTTTCTCTGGAGAATAGTAGGCTGAGGGGAGACCTCACAGGAGTATAGAAAATTAGGAGAGGCTAGACAGTCAGAACCTTTTCCCCCAGGATGAAAATGCCAAGGACCAGAGGGCATAGGTTTTAGGTGAAAGGGGCAAAGTTCAAAGGATATGCAAAGGATAAGTTTATTGACAAATAAATTGGGATGCAATGTGGGAAGTGGTGGTGGTGATAGTGGTGTTTAAGGATTAATGTTTAATGTTTACATGAGAAAAATAGTTAATGCTTCATGTTGGGGATCTTGCATTAGAACTTGTAGAAGATAAAGTTAAAGTTGGTGGAAGTTAAAGTTTTATGTTGGCCAAAGGCCTTAAAACTGGAAGGTTGAGGTGGAATGGCACAAAAAGCAAGAGTAGGCTGTTTAGGGTGTCCCACCTGCTCTACCCTTCAACAAGATGATGGCCAATTTTCCACATTAGGCATCATTTACTCACTATATCTCTTTAACATCCAGTAAAGCATTGATCTCTGTTTTGAACACAATGACCGAGCCTTCAAAGCACTCCAGGGCAGGTCATTCCAAGGACTTGCATTCTCTGAAGAAACTTCTCCTCATTTCTATCGTAAATGGCCTAATCTTTTGTTTTGAGTCTGTAATCATGTGTTTTCAACTCCTTGGCCAGGGTAAATTCCTCCCATCACCCATCTCGTCAAACCCTCTTTAATATGCTTCAATGAGATCACCTTTTATTCTGCTAGACTGTGGAGAATGGAGCCCGATAAAACTCACTCTTTTCTCATACAATAAGCTCAGCACAGTAAGAGCCACTTTGGTGAATCGGTGTTGCACTCCGTCTACATCAAATATGTACCTTTTTGGGGCAGGATTGAATAATGGTCGTGATGAAAGCAGCTGGAGAAGGTTTTCATTAGTTTAGTTTGGAGATACAGCGCGGAAACAGGCCCTTCGGCCCACAAAGTGCGCATTAACCAGCGATCCCCGCACATTAACACCATCCTACACACTCTGGGGACAATTTTACATTTATACCAAGCAAATTAACCTACAAACCTGGATGTCTTTGGAGTGTGGGAGGAAACCGAAGATCTCGGAGAAAACTCACGCAGTTCACAGAGAATACGTATAAACTCGATACAGACAGCACCCGTAGTAAGGATCGAACCTGGATCTCTGGCACAGCAAGACAGCAACTCTACCGCTGTGCCACCATAATGATAGGTCTGTCATGAAAGGTGGGGTAATCAGGGCTCTCACTTAACTTTTTTCCCCTGTTGCCAGCCGGGCAACCTTGGCAGCAGGGGGGGGGGGGGGTGGTTAGAAGGCAGTCAGTTCAGAATGGATGGATTACGTGTTGGTTGGAGTAGGTAAAATTGTGAGGGGAGAGCACCGGTGGAGAGAGAGAGAGGCGCAGTGGGGCGCGGTGGGGAGGAAGGAAGGTCAGCGCTCCTCGGACAACATCGCCCCGCTGCCTTGGCCGTTGGGAAATCCTCGCCACCGCCTCCCTCCCCCGCCAGCCAACAGCAAGGTGTGGGGCTGAGCGGCGCAGCTCAGAGATCCTATAGCTCTACGATCTTTGGTGCAACTGCTTCAGATGAGTCGGAGCGAATGACGGGCTTCGCACAGCGGCAGCGATAGCGCCTCCATCGCCTCCTCCTCCCGCACCCCGCCCAGCCTGATAATGGCCTCTGCGTGTAAATCCGCTAACGTCGGTAACCGCTTTCAAAACAAACCCTCCCGCACGCCGAGGCCTCCCCCTCGCTCCCTCTTCCCGGCCTCGGCGGGCGGAAGGGTTTGTTTTGAAAGCACGGTTAGCGGGTTTACAAGCAGAGGCCGTTATCAGGGCAGGGCCGGAGGCAGGAGGAGGAGGAGATGGAGCTGCTGTCGCGGCCACTGCTGCCGCTGTTCGGGGCCCGTCATTGGCTCCGACCCTTCCTCACCCCGACCCTTCCTCACCCAGCATCTAGTATCTTTGCCCCGCACAGCCGTCGCCGATACGAAACGTCGCGTTCCTTTTCTCCAGAGATGCTTCTGACCCGCGGAGTTACTCCAGTTTTTTGTGTCTATCCTCGGCACAAACCAGTATCTGGTTGCCAAGCCGGGCAAAATGATTCGGTGTTTAGGTTGCCCGGCGGCGCTTTGAGTGGTCATTGGCACCCGGGCAACCACTAATTTCCAGCCCTGGTAATGAGGGTTGGAATGAATAAGAGGAGACGAATGAAGTCTAAAACCAGAGGGGAGAAGAAAAACTGAATGCTGGATAAGATACAAGCTGATTGTCTGTAGTTGCTGAATACAGCAGAGACACAAAGGCCATGCTGTGCTGGTCAAAGGATGAGGGGATGTTGTTCACGTTTACACTGAACTTTGTTGGAACAGTCTCAAGGACCAAACATACTGTCACAAGTGGAATAGGATTGAAAAATCAAAGCGACAGACAACATCAAAAAGTTTGAATTGACAGATTATGAGCAATTTTTGCTTGTTATCTCCTGAATTCAAATAATTTATCTCCCTTTCCCTTTTACAGGTCTCCATCACTACCTTTGTTATTCAATCTTTCCTATCCTCCACCACATCAGAGGCCTCTTTGGTTTCCTCTGCCTTTCTCCCCCCTTTCTGTGCACCATGTCTACATTTTCACAGTTCCCAACCAATTCAACCAATTACTCTGAGAAGCTATCCAATGCCGTGAGAATTATTTGATTTCACATCAGAAGCATTGCAGGATTTTTCAGAGGGGTGGATCATTTTAACAAGTGCACCAGCATTTTATTTACCCAATATGGGAGAGCTGACAACCAGACAATCCTATTCAGTAAAATCAAAGGGAGAATTCATTAGCAAAATTGAAATATTTGACTGATACAAGAGAAAAAGATAACTAACGTTATCGAATGAATGAACTGCTTCAACTAGTCCAAGAGAACCATTAAGGGGCTGTCCCACTGTACGAGCTAATTCAAGAGCTTTCCCGAGTTAAAAAAAAATTTTTACTTGTGGAAGCACGTAGAATGTACGTAGCGGGTACGTCGGAGCTCGGGACATCTCTTAGTGGCTCGTAACACTAACGGTAGGTGCTCGGGAAATGCGGTAAGCTCGTGGAGACTAATGAAGATTTTTCAACATGTTGAAAAATGTCCACAAGAGCCCTTCCTACGAGCAGCTAATTCTCCGAGTTCGAATCAGGGGAAACTCGGGAGAACTCTTGAATTAGCTCGTACAGTGGGACAGCCCCATGAGGAAACTAGTTTCCATTACATAGTCGTTAAATAAATACATTGCCAAAGCCTACCGATTTAACATTGCAAGATCAATTATCTAATTGCTAGTTTCAATGCAGCATTTCCAAACACTTCATAAAATTTACTTACTTACAGGAGCAGCAACAAAAACGATTCGCAGTTGATGTATATTTAGTTAATAAGATAGCAAACTGAAAATAGCAATTCATTTCATTCCTGCTCTTCAACACTTGCAAGCCCCAATAAATAAAGGTCAAGATAACCAATTTGTTAACAAAGTGACTACCAGACAGATGATGGGCCATGAACAATGTCTGTATTCAGAACTGATTATTCAGAGGCAGTGGGAACATTTATCAAAGTTAACAGAATCCAATTACAAATTCAGATATCTGCTGGCTTTATTGTACGTTTTCCTTCAAAAAACACGGGGAAAATTACCACAGTTATAACTTATTAAACACTCTTAGCACTATTCTGTTCAAACAAAAATTCCACAGATCTCACAGAATGCACGATACTAAAACATATAGAAAAAAAATTAGAACAACAATCTAAAAAACAAATTTCTTTTTTATTCTAAAGGCCCCGTTATATATATTCTTCTGTTAATTTCCCAAGCAATAGAACAACCTCATATAATAAGGTTGAATATAGTTATCTATGCAATTACTAAAACTCTCATCTTGACCACTTCAGGTTTGCGTTTTTTAAAATTTGCTTTTCGGTTTTGTTCCGATCGGTGAAATATTAGAAGAGTTATGAAGTTAAATCGTGAGATCAGCAGATTGGTCTTCTCGCCTGTCAATCACCATGAAGGTAACGCCCCTTCCGGCACCCACGGAGAATAAATCCCCGGAGGCTGGGCCAAGTCCACGAGCAGCGTGCGGGCAGAGAGCAAGTTGAACTGGAAGCCTCTGAGTAAAGTCGGAGTGGGACTAGGAGCTGAGGGTGCGGGGTGAGCAGAATGCGAGCCGAGTCTGCTGCGACCACCCCCCCCCCCACACCTTCCCCACACACCCCCCCCCCCCCCTTCCCCACACACACCCCCCCTCACACACAACCCCTTCCCCACACAATTTTCTTGATGCAAAGTTACATCTTCATTTTAATATATCGATAAATGCCTACTGCTATAGGTTTGAGGTCATGGGGAAAGATTTAATAGGAGCCGGTGGGGCAACTTTTTCACACAGAGGGTGGTGAATACATGGAACAATCAGTGGAGATTGTTGAGGCAGGTACTATAACAACGTGTAAAAGATACTTGGACAGGTACATGGATAGGAAAGGGTTCGAGGGATATAGCCCAAACACAGGCAGTGTAAATGGGGCATCATGGTCAGCATGGACAAGTAAGGGGCAAAAGGCCTGTTTCTGTTCTGTGTTACTCTAGGAGCAAGACTCTACTGGCCATTAGTCAATATCCATTGACATTATAAGAGTTTCATTTTCTCTCAAGATTACTGTAACACATGTAAAGTTACAAAAAGGCAACAGAACTTGACCAGACTCTGGTTCTGTATAATATTACCTACCATCAGTATCCCCCCCCCTACAAATAATAATAGCAATTATAAGAACACTAAATTCACAAACAAAAATATATCTGGGGTAAATCTGCAAGGTTTCATGGCAAGATACCCACACAGCAAAGAATGATATATTGAAATGGGTATCACGTTTGTCTACATACAGTTTCAAACTGACTGCTACTTCATGCAAACTACAACACAGTTTTAGAACAATGTTAAAAGTGCTGACTGTAACAAATACCAGGCTGTATTACATGCCTGCTCTTGGGAATGTGGTCGCGAGTCATGCCAAGGACATTCCCCTGTTGGAATTTTGGTCAGCACTATGCTGAGAGGGTCTGGGCAAAAAAGCACATCTACAGATTACAGTTCTTCAAAAACAAAAATCAAACTAATTTACAGTGAAACGTTGGAATTCGAGGTATTCATGCTGCAGAACTTGTGCCACATGGCAAAACTATTTTAATTCAAGACAGAAGAATAGAACTAGAGAATTAACATGGAAATCGGCGAAAATATATATATTAAGTTGTATCAAAGAGAAGCAACTATGAGGAATAATCATAGACACCACAAACTGGAGTAACTCAGCGGGACAGGCAGCATCTCTGGATGGAAGGAATGGGTGACGTTTCGGGTCGAGACCCTTTTTCAGACTGAAAGTCAGGGGAGTGGAAGACACAGAGATATGGAAGGGTAAGGTGTGAAAATGAGGCATCAAAGGGGATGAAGTTTAAGGAAAAAGTAGAATAGAAATTGTTACTTAGGGGAAGGTGACAACGAAGCATACAAAGATAAAATGTGATCAGGACAGTCAGACTGGTTGGAGAACTAGGATTGGGGGGCGGGGGGGGGGATGGAGAGAGGGAAATCTTAGTCTGATTTGCGTGTGGTGGGAATCTTTGGTTGATGGTAGACCTGGAAAAACAGAAATGGGCGAAGCACTGAAGTAATCAGAAGGTGCTTCATGTGTTGGAGAAGAGGATGCAGGTTACGGCAAGGAATGAGAGGCTTAATGTGGATCTGAGAAAGAAAAGCTTTCATCCAGAGGATAGGTGGAATATGCAGTGCACTGCCCGACAGTTTGGTGGAGGCAGCATTTAAGAAGCATCCAGATGTGCATCTGAATTGCCACGACATAGTAGACTATGGACAGAGTGCTGACAAAGGGGATTATAGTCGATGGTAAGCATAGATATAGTGTGTTGAAGTGCCTATTTCTATGCTGCATGGCTCTGTGGCAAAAATATTAACAATCGAATTAAAGAATATCATAGTGAATACATGAAGTTAATATTTGTTTTGCCAGTGTTGTAGTGCGGAGGTGAAAGGAGAAAGATGGGTTCACAGGAAATATCCTGCAGAAGACTTCTCAAAACCATGAACAACAGAGGGAACTAACCATCCACTGAGCTGTAACATAAGGCTTATTGTCCCTTTGCTGCAATGGTGCCCAGTAGATATCGATTTATTTTGGACATGCAACGTGAGCAGATGCTGCGGAAAAAAAAAAACCATGATTGGGAAAGTTCAAGAAAACAAGGGAGTAGATGGGATCAAAGTAGCCCTAGTTGGTCACTGGAGCAGCGGTTGCATTCTTCTTTTCTTGCGTATGGCGTGCACAGCCTAAAGTTGGAGGACAACATAAAGGTACCGGCGTTGGGTCTTGGTAAAGGGGGATGAAAAACTGCCGAGTTGGTAAATTCCTTCTCCGTGATGTTTATAATAAAGTAACTGGCTTTTCCTTTTTTCTTCTTTCTCTCTTTTTTTTCTAGGGTCTATCTCTTAATCTCTCTTCTCTAACTCTTCGACCAAGGGCTCTTTTTTTCTTTCCCTTTGTCACGCTTCTTCACTTTCACAACTCTCTCTCTCACTTTCTCTATTTCTATTATTTTTCTTTAATAGCCTTAAAAATTAAGGGGTACAATGATTGTAATAATATATACGGTTCGTACACTTATGTAATTTACTGTACCTGTTATTAAAAAAAAAAAAAATGTTTTTAATTTAAGTTGGAGGACAACTTGTTCTATTTGATCTTATTTGATTGTGCACGCCAGGTTGATTGCATTAGTTGAAACAGGGCGGACCACGTGAAGGTTGCAATCTCCCACCCCTGCAATTGCATTGAAGAGGTTTTGGGCCCCAGATGCCAAATTGAAAGAATAAAGATGTCAAGAATGAAGGATGAACATCATTCTCAAGAAGGGTCTCGAACCGAAACGTCACCCATTCCTTCTCTCCAGCGAATCTGCTGAGTTAAGGGCCTGTCCCACTTGGCTGACATTCGTGTGACATTTACGCGACCTCCTAGCGTGTGGGTAGCGCGTGGGTAGCGCGGGACAGGTGCATGGAGTGGCGTGGAGGAGTGTGGACTTCGTCCTGCACAAAATCTTCTTGCGCCACCGGCCTGTCGCGTAACTGACGGCCAAAGTGGGACAGGCCCAAGACCCTGGCGCGACGCAACGTCTCACCTCCAACAGCAGCAGAAGCAGGCAAACGATCGCCGAGCTCGGCCTGGGGCTCACGGCCGTTGCGGATCCGGCTCCGCCCCCACTTCTACTCCCAGAGTGGGGCCAAGACGATTGGAGATAGACACAGAATGCTGGAGTAACTCAGCGGGACCGGCAGCATCTCTGGAGAGAAGCAATGGGTGACCTTTTGGGTCGAGACCCTTCTTTCAGACTGAAGAAGACTCTCGACCCAAAACGTCACCCATAGCTTCTCTCCAGAGATGCTGCCGGTCCCACTGAGTTACTCCAGCATTCTGTGTCCATCTTCAAATGACGTCATGCGCTCCAGACGGCTGTGCGGGTGCATGATGACGCGGGCAACTACTGGCATGTCGCGTAAATGACGGCCAAGTGGGAAAGGCCCTTTACTCCAGGTTTTTGTGACTACCTCTGATTTAAACCAGCATCTGCAGTTCCGTCCTAAACATTCTCAACTGGATCTAACAGTTCTGAGTGTGATTTACTGCATTAATGATGTAATTCCTAATGCAGGGCAACCCAACATATCAACTTTATATAATCCAAGAAACAAACTTTCCCAACAAGACCGTCTAACGAGCATTGTTGGCTACAAGGAACAAGTTATTTCAAACTTGAAATACCAGTTGTTCCATTGTCATAGTCCGTGAGTGACTGAACCACTTATCAGATTTCCTAGGAATTCAGGGTGACAATAGATGCAACAAACTATAGGAAACTATGTGAAGGTTAACTGGTGCAACGGTGTCAGCAAGATCGCCCTTTAAGAGACATGTCCCCTTCCTACTGCTTGTTGTTACGCAGTTCCAAAGATCCTACGGCGGAGCTCCGCTATAGGATCTTTGCACAGTTCTCTCTCAGAGCTCGGACCAATGCTTCATCCCTACAACAGTGCAGGGATCAGCCAATGCAGTCGCCATTTTAACATTTTGTAAAGCCAAGGCCATTTTGATTAAGGTCAAAATATGGAGTTGGCAAAAGGACATTTTCTTTAAAATAAACTGGATTTAAAAGTCAAATAAAATGTCAATGAATCCAAAGGGAGTTGTATTAACTGGAGTGCCAAGTCACTGTGCCAAAACAAAAATCAGCTTTTCAATCGACCCAACAGAGCTCCTTTAGCCTTCACTGCGATCTTTAAACATTTCCATTTTGAGTTGATGTCATTAGAATTTCACATTAGCCAAGTCAATTCTCAGCATTGCTCTGCACGGTATTCAGTGCCAGTTAATCTAATGCAGGGATTGCTCTGGCCATTCTCCAATTTGCAAATTGCTAACGCTGGCCTTTATGTGGCTAAATATATTTTTCTACGGCTAGAAAGCTCGTGAATAAAAGCTCTGTGTAGCTGCATCAACATGTTTAATACGAAGACATCTGAACTTCGTTGACTGTCTAGTTCCATGAACTATTAATATTTGCTTCATGTAACTGTTTTCCACTAATGAATAATTATGCCAAATATCCTACAATCAGCCTCACTTTTCTGAATTTACAAAGACCTTATTTACCTTCATTTGCAAATCAATTACTTTATTTATTTTTTAATTCATTGATCAATAAAGATATAGAGTGTGGAGACAGGACCTGCAGCCCAACTTGCCCACACAGGCCAACATGTCCCAGTTACACCAGTTCGCCCTGCCCCCCCTTTGGTCCCCATCCCTCCAAACCTGTCCTATCCATGTACCTATCTAACTGTTTCTTAAATGTTGGGATAGTCCCTGCCTCAACTACATCCTCTGGCAGCTTGTTCCTTAAATCCACCACCCTTTGTGTGAAAATGTTACCCCCTCAGATTCCCATTAAATCTTTTCCCCTTCACCTTGAACCTATGTCCACTGGTCCTCGATACATCTACTCTGGGCAAGAGACTCTGTGCATCTACCAGATCTATTCCTCTCATGATTTATACACCTCAATAAGTACACCCCTCATCCTCAAACCTCTTTCAGAACACAGAATATTCTATGATAATCATGAAATGTATTCTTCCAAAACTTAGGTTTTCAATCAGAGTTGTGCATGGTAACATTAGCAGCAGACTGTAGCCAGAAAAGCTACAATTATTTTATGTAATGTTTAGAATTCAGAGTTGGCCTGTTTCCACGCTGTATCTCTCAACTAATCTAAACTAATCCCTAAAGAAGATTCCAAATTTTACTTGCGAGTAAATGACTGAAGATGCAGAAAACCACTTAATTCACAGATTTCCGTCATCAATTATAAATAACTGATTGGTGCACTATCAGCTTCCCCACCTCTACCTTTAATTATGTTGTCAGAATGCTTGCTGACATCCCTTTGTAGATGAGCCAAAATATCCCCTTGGTTTGACTTTGGTTGCTACCACAAACTCCTAACAGCCCTGTCCCACTGTACGAGTTCATTCAAGAGCTCACCCGAGTTTACAAAAAAATCAAACCCGTGGTAAGCACGTGGAATGAATGTAGCGGGTACGTCAGAGCTCGGGGACGTCTCTTAGCGGCTTGTAACGCTAACGGCAGGTATTCGGGAAACGCGGTAAGCTCGACAAGACTCATGAAGATTTTTCAACATGTTGAAAAATGTCCACAAGAGCCCAGAGTACCTGCGAGCGGCCATTACCATAAATCTCCGAGTTCGAATTAGGGGAAACTCGGGAGAACTCTTGAATGAACTGGTACAGTGGGACAGGGCTTTAACTCCTCCCAAGCTATTTTATTCAGCCCAAATAAGACTATTTATATCCACGTCATATTTGACCATGGGCTGCGATTCCAACATCTATAGAACCATCTACCTACACTTTCTAAATGACACCCAGCCCAATGACTTACTTATTCCAATGTAGTTTTCTTACTAACATTCATATTCTACTCGCTAAAAATTTAAGCTCACACAGAACACCGTTGTTCTGCCCCAAATTGAATAAAACTCTTATTCATTCATTACCCCTTCACTTGCTGGCCTACAATAGATTGGTGTTCACCAAAAGCTCCCATCTTTGGAGATATATAAACACACACATATATACGCACACATATGTGTATGTGCATGTGTCGATGTATACACACATACATATACAACATATATATATACAATTTATTAACCTTACTGTATTCATATCCCTCTGTAGCCCAGCTGCTCCTCATCTCTGTAACCACCTCCAACACTAAAGTCCTTTGAAAATGTTACTGCCCAGAAACTGATCAGAGGTTGCAAAAGCACATTAGTCAGCTGGTCCATGCTATGTCCACAGTGTGCACATTGCTGGGAAACTCAGTAGCTCCCTTGACCACAGGTGCCTCGTGCTACTGAATTAACATTGTACAATGAAAGGACTGCACATACCACGAGGAAAGCAGACATGTATGAGGGCCTGTCGGCCACAAATTTAGCATTTAACAGAGGGGGGGGGGGATGCTGGAGAATAGTGAATAGAGATTGGAGAAAAAAAAAAATCCAAAGCCAAGGGTTTGTGACTTTTGAGTAAAGGCCTGGTTTGAGGGGGTGACTGCCTTAGGGAGCGATGGAGAATGTAGTTGGTTGTTTGGCGGGTTCAGAGGGAGAGGGGGAGGGGGAGTAGCTATCCATAGAGAGATTTGGGGTTTGTGATGGAGAGATATCAGTTCAGTACAGTAGGGCAAAGTCTCTGGTTCAGTGTGAATGGGGGATGGGGGAACAGAAGGGAGTGAAGGCCTTTTTTTTGTTTGGAGAGAGAAGTTGAGGGGAAGATTGGCAAAGGTGTCTTCACTAAGGAAGAAACAGGTAATTAGTTCAGTTACTTAAGGGCCTGTCCCACCAGCATGCGACACCATGTGGTGAGCGCAACCTAATGTGGTCGCTTGAGCCGTCCGGCCTCGCGGGGCTGGTCCCATTTCGATCGCCGGAGTTGTGCGGAGCTGGTCCCGACATCGTGCGGGGTTCCGAGAAACTGACCGTGACACTCTCTATATGTGCCTCTGTAACCCTCTCTCTGTGTGCCTCCGTGCCCCTCTCCGTGAGTCCCTCTCTGTCCTTGCGAACTTACCGCGGACATCGCTCCAACTTTGCGCCACGTTGCGCCACTCACCCGACCTCCGTGCGGCCCCCGCTTCCAGTTTGCTCGCGCTCACCGCATGGACCCTTTACTGACAAGGGCCTTGCCTAAAACCTCTTTCCAGCAGATAACTAACAATGATGCAGGACCGCAGAGGCACAGTGAAGGCCAACTTCCACACAAGTGGCTTCCAGATGTCTCAAAAGGGCTTTGGAGAAAATAAATGCAGACTTCACAATAAACAGAGTTTTGCCCCCCGTCCCACTTAGGCAATTTTTTAGGCGACTACAGGCGACTAGGCTGTCACCACATGGTTGCCGCCGGAGTGTCGCCTGTATGGTCGCGTGTAGTCTTCTCAGTCGTCCAAAGAGTCGTAGTGTCTTTCTGGTCACTGCTGGATTTTCACCATGTTGGAAATTTTTCAGCATGACGTAGGTGCTGTCGTAGGTTGTCGACAGGTGACATAGGTTGTCGCCAGTGCTGACTTTGGTGAATTCCATTGTCGTATTCGCCGGCCGTCAACTAAAAAAAATCGCCTAAGTGGGACAGGCCAATTAGTCCAGTCGCCGGGTTTTCGGTGACTATGCTACGACTATGACAGTCGCCTAAAGATCGCCTAATGGGACAGGCCCTTTAGTCTCCATTTATGATTTCACAGAGATTGCTAAAAATGCAGCCCCTTGCAAACCAATATGTTAGCATTTATTTCACCAAGTATTTCTCCAAGTTCTTCCTTTAGCAATGTAGATTTTACGCTGGAATTCTCTTCCTAAACAACTTTACATTTGTATCCCAATAAAGATTCTTAAAGTCAACCTCTGATTGTGATCATTTTCCTTTTCCCCCCCAATGAAGTTTATTTTTGTTTGGTATCAATTTTTATTCCATGGAGCACTTTGCAACATTTGATCACATTAAAAACATTATATTAATGAAGGTTGTCATGGAGGGTGTGGGGATGTTTTATATTTGAGAGGACAATCCGTACCAAGTTAGCCAATATCAGGGGTGCAGAGATGATGAAAGTATCCAAACATCTCAGGGCAGGTTAGCCAAAGAAAATATGCTGAACATCAAATGGGAATGTTATTGGCAGCGTTATAATTTATTGGGCAGTAATCTGCTAATGAAATATGCTGGGCAAGTATTTTTTCACACAGTGGTAGAGCTACTGCCATACAGCGCCAGAGACACGGGTTCGATCCTGACTATGGGTGCTTGTCTGTACAGAGTTTGTACAATCTCCCCGTGACCTGTGTGGGTTTTCACCGAGATTGTCGGTTTTGTCCCGCACTGCATGACATACAGGTTTGTAGGTCAATTGGCTTGGTATGAATTTAAAATTGGACCGAGTGCGTGGAGGGTAGTGTTAATGTGCAGGGATCGCTGGTTGGTGCGGACTTGGTGGGCCGAAGGGCCCGTTTCCGCGCTGTAGCTCTGAACTAAACTAAAATGAAATCCCAAATGGCCACAAAGGGAAAATTATAGACAACTAGGCGATTTCATTCTGGCCCAGCCCACAATTCATGATATGGTTGTGAGGATGAGTGGAGGTGATCCAATTCGACCACAGCTAGGAAAAGCAGATTTATTACCACAGATTCCAAAATTCAGGTAAAATTCAGGTAAAATTAAACATATTTCATGTGAGTGGCCCTCAGAAGTGGCTTGGATTGTGAATCTACCCATCACTTCTGAAACTAGGGAACCTTCTTACAAGGATTTCTGGTGCAAAGCTCTGCTAGATCTTTGAAGGGTTCACTGTAGTCACGCATCCTCCCCCCCCCCCCCCCCCCCATCCCATCCCAAATTTGCAAGCAAGCCCACTTCAAGTATATACTTCATTTCTGAGAGTTCCAGTGGAATCTTTCAACATTTTTGGGGAGCAGCGCATTCCAGACACCAAAGACTGTATGAAGAAACTTATAATTTTCCAAAAACTATTCGATCCTAATTATTTTGATAAAATCTGTGATTTCTAGTCATAACCACTTGCCAGGAGAAACCATTTCTCCATCAAATTGTATTATCACAAGTTCCACATTCCCGTGATCTACACAATACACGTTAAATGAGGCAGAATGACAGTTCTTCATTAGAAGATGCATTGACTTGTTGGTGTTCAGTTCCTATCACATAGTTTTAACAGTACTGGCATTATTTACTCGGTGATTTCAGTCTCACGGCGCTAATTGTCTTAAGATTCAGCCGGTACATGGTCAATAAGTAACTATGTAAGTAAGTATGTTTATTTGCCAAGTATTCACATACAAGGAATTTGCCTTGGTGCTCTGCCCACAAGTAACAACATGACATACAGTGATAGTTACGAATGACTCAGAAAACACTAAACATTAATAATAATAAAACATTAATGATAAAACACCATTGATCAAGAATTGACCAACAAATTACCAGATCAAAGGGAGGCTAGAGATTTTTGGCTGTTGAGTAGAGCAACTACTTGTGGATAAAAACTGTTTTTATGTTTGGCTGTGGCAGCTTTGACAGTCCGGAGTCGCCATCCAGAGGGAAGTGGAAGTGGAGAAGATCAAGGAGAAGTGAGGATATTGAAATTAAAAGAATGTCGAAACTAAACGAACTGGCATAGAAGCCACACTTTAAATAAGGCCTCGTCAAAAAAGGTTCGAGCAGCCTAGGACAAGAGTAACGGCAATCGCGTCACCATGGTAACTTCATCTGTTTACAACTGTGGAAAAACTGCAGAATCTTCACAATTTTCACAAGGGGGCATTTGGATTACTTTTGTGCAGACTGACCAACAAACGATGTTAACTGTGGCACCATGTCTGACTCATGGTCACATGGCCAGATACAAACACACACTCAAACCCTAAAATCATTGGCAATGGGGAAACTTAAAGTTTAACTTGCACTCAAGTTTCCATTAGTTACAAATATCTCATTTTCCAGTCCTTAGCCTGTGTACGTGCCGACATTTATAAAGTATTTATAAAGCAAAACAGGTCAGTGTTCCGCGATTTTTATAATGCTAAACCAAGGCCAGGTACATGTATAAAATCAACAACAACCTTCATTTGACAGCAAAACATTCCAAGGGACTTCAAAGGAATGTAAACAGACAAATATTGACATGAGCTAAAGCCGAGACAAAGAAGCGTGGCCAAAGGGCAGCTTTAACATGGGCCTTAAAAAAAATATATATAGATTTGGAGAAATTGCCTGAGGGAAGGAATACTGGAGCTTCAGGCCAAGGCAGCTGAACAAATGGCCAGAGGTAGATGAAGGAAGTGGCTATGAAGAGGAATCCAAAGCTGCAAAAAAAAATCTGAGTTTTCAGAAAATTTGTGAAAGTCAAAGAAAGTGAGCTGTGAAGGAAAATAACCTAAATATGAAAAAGAAAATCTTAAAATCGAAATATTTGATGCTGGGCAGCAGCATTTTAGATAAATTTAAGGTCATGAGTGATAGGAGCGGAATTAGGCCATTCAGCCCATCAATTCTACTCCGCCATTCAATCATGGCTGATCTATCTCTCCCTCCTAACCTCATTCTCCTGCCTTCTCCCCTTAACCCAGACACCTGACTAATCAATAATCTATCTATCTCTGCCTTAAAAATAACCATTGCCTTGGCCTCCACAGCCTTCTATTGTAAAGAATTCCACAGATTCACCACCCTCTGACTAAAGACATTTCTCCTCATTTTCCTAAAGTAATGTCCTTTAATTTTGAAGCTATGACCTCCAGTCCTAGACTCTCCCACTAGCGGAACCATCCTCTTCACATCCACTCTATCTAAGCCTCTCATTATTTGGTACGTTTCAATGAGGCTTCCCCTCATTCTTCTAAACTCCAACAAGTACAGACCCAGTGCCGTCAAAAGCTCATTATATGTTAACCCACTCCTGCCTGGGATCATTCTTATAAATCACCTCTGGACCCTCTCCAGCGCCAGCACATCCTTCCTCAGATATGGGGCACAAAATTGTTCACAATACTGAAGGACAAGAGAAATGTGTTCAAAATTGCAATTTTATCACTATAATTTCAGAATCTCCTCAAGACACTCTTATGATAATTACGTACCAAAAATAAACTTATTTCTAAATATATAATTTTCTGCCAGTGGTGGTCAAGTGTTAAGGGCCTGTCCCACTAACGCAACTTTTCAGCAACTGTCTTCGACCTTCAAGCTCGAGGGCACTCGCCTGAAAATACGCGAGCTGGATTGACCGTCAGCGATGAAACCGCGAGCTGCCTTCAACACGCGCACACATGAACGCACGTACCCGCGCGCACACACACACACGCCAGGGAAAGCACGGGAGCGCTGTCTGAAATTCACACCCGCGATGACCAGGAAGGTAAAAGACAGTGTACGGTAAGTCCTTTAGAGAGCACAGGGAGGAGGAGTGGGAGAAGGAGGGAGAAACACTTTTAAGAAGCCAGACAACTTTTAGCAAAGTTCAGCGGCCATTTAATATTACCGGTCGGTTTTCCTTGGTTCTGAAAACACCTACGGTTACCTACAGCTACCTCGACTGCCTATAACTACATAACAACCCCACTCCGCTGCTAATTCAAAAGCATGCTGAAAAAATGTCCTCGACCAAACTGAGGCCGCGAGTATGCGGGAACTTCCCTCGAGCATGAAGGGGAGTTACAGTGACCTCCGAGGACCTTGTGTCGACCATGCTGCGAGTTTGAGACGAGCGCAAACTCTTCTAAACTTGCAAATTAGGTTCCCACAGTGGGACAGCCCCTTTACAGTATAATATATAGTATTCTTTAAAACAAACAACATTCATACTATACAATATGAAAACTATACCATATAACGTCTTAAAGAACAAAGCAAAATCTAAAACATTACTATTGCAGTCAGTTTAAATGGAAATACAAATGCTTTATTGGTTCATTGAAATTTGGTGGCAATCAAAATGACTTGCCATATATTCCAAAGTACCCCTGTAAGGATTTACGATGGTCAACTCTGAAATCATATTTTATGACATGTCAAAAGGTTATTACTAGTTGTCAACAAAGTCTGGAAATAATGGCACATTATTTACTGAATTATTTATTGCAGATCTAAACTAGTTATGCACTCACATTCAAATATTCAACAACCAGGAGGTCTAATCTGCACTAAACCACAAGATTTTATCATCTGTGCCAAATTGTGCCAAATTCCACTGGTGTCATGGAGGCTGCATTCTTCTCGAGTTGCCACTCTCATGTGGATGGCACATCCCCTGCATACATTGTCCACCATGATACCAGCCAATTACATAACACTTATGAGTAGCTTTAATGCAGTAAGGCGTCGCGTGGCACTTCACAGAATTGGAAACAAAGCCACATTGAGAATATTTGGAAAAATGGCCAGAGAAAAGGCTGGGGTAGGTGGATTTTAATGTCTTTAAAAAGTTATTTAAGGGGAAGAAGAGCTTGAGGGTAGGAACTGCCTCCACAATGAAGGTAGGGCAGCTAATTTTGCAATGATTAAACCATAGATGCTCAAGTGATCAGAACTGGGGAACAGATCTCATGGAGGGTGAAGGTCCAGTCATTGCATTGTAGTAGATTGAAATTCAATGGGAATTCAAAAAACACACCTTAAACATTAAAAAAAAAAGAGATGCCATCAGAGAGGCTTTATTCTGCTGATGGACTTCTATCCTTAAATGTTATCACCGTTTCCCTTTTCATACAGGCAGACCAAGGACTGAATTAATGGGAAATGGTTTATCCTATGGAGACTACATTCCAGAATTATTTACCCCATCCTCAGTAGTCGAACTGCAATATGCAGATGAAATGTGTCGGAAGGAACTGCAGATGCAGGTTTACACCGAAGATAAGGTACAAAATCTCACAAACCTAACTCCAGGTCATCATTGACTCATTCACCGACGCAAAGATGATGCTGGCCCTCACACTCAACATCCACAAGACACAGTGCTCTACCAAACTCCCCCTGCTGATCTGTGGCATTAAAGTTTTCAGTTGCTCGCACACTCTTTGGTCAATTGAATCAAAGGGTATCGGAAGATCAAGAACTCTGACCTGGCCAAAAATAATGATGCATCAGGGAGCAGTGATTATTCTACCCTTTTAGGTTTTGGAAACCTGGATTAGCCACAGCAGGCACACAATGACACTGGAAATTTATCCCCAATATTAAATGATGTGAAAGACCGACAGATATTCCATCAACACCAGCATGCTGGCACTCAATGGCCAAGATTGTTGACCTCAGGAACATCAACCACTGCGCATTGCCTTGTTTTGCTCTCTCAAAATCCTTAATTCCTTCAACACAAGAAGCAGGAATAGTCAGTTCCATCTCTCAGTATGTTCTGCCATTCAGCACGATCTTGACCAATCTTCAACTGCAAACTTTTTTTTTCTGCCCCACCTCCACATCCTTCGATTCCTTTAATTTGCAGAAATGTGTTGATCTCAGTTTTTGAATGCAATCAATAACTGAGCTGTCAGAATAGTGCATTGCAAAGACTTTATCCACACTACAACGCCAATCTATTTGTACAATACAATTTGATGACAAATAACGGGTAACTTCAACAGTGAATGTTACCAGACTGAAAACTTAATTTGAGCATTCGACCAGATTTTTGAAATTAAGAAATAAATTGTCTTCAATCTTGTACTAAAAATCCAGCATTGTTGACCTATGCACAAGTCCCATCCAATATGATTTTATTTTCATGTACATAAGGCTACACCAACTCAAACAGTGACTGTTATTGTCATTTTCCACAAAAGTTAGTTGTTACAAATTTATGTAACTCCTATTCATAAGGTTATACAAAGAAATACTGGTTTCTGTACAGTTTTATTTTGCACATACTTAAGTATACACAGCATCTGGATTAGTTTTGTATTTTAGCCTGTTGCATAAAAGATGTATCACAGCGTCTTTGCCCAGATAAACTGTTCTTTGTGAGGCTCAAGTATAGCTTGGCCTTTGTACAGAATGGCTGATCAGATGCACAATGTCCCACTTACAAAATGCTCCTTTGTGCAACTCCCCGCACACACAGCGTGTTGGAAGAGGGAAGAGCGAAGGGTTAATTTGCACACAATATTCCCACCCCATTTAGAAAAGTTCCCTCTGGGGGATCATTACAGGCAAATTCGGGAATCTTCAGATGTGGCGATCACATGGCACCATAGTTTTCCACTGATACCCCAGGGATGAATCATGAAACAGACAGACAGACATATCGGTATGGATAGCCTGAATAATTCCAAGGGCACTATAAGGTCAATGCTATGTGATCTATATTTAGCACACCCACTATTTTAAAACTAGTATAATTTCCCCTCCTCCCCATCCAAGGCCATCAGATAATCCACTTATTTTTATGTTTACTCTTGATAACTTGTAGGGTTTACAATGCTGCTATCTTTATAGATGCAGTCACTTCACATTGTACCGGAAAAAAAACAGTATTTATTTATACAAGTGATTGCAAACAGCTGCTCTGCCACAAAGAACTGCTAATAACACCATTAACACACCATTTTAAAACTTCCTTAAAAAAAAGCAAATCTACTAAAATGGCCCTAGCTTCAAAGAGTAATTATTCAAAATTACGTTGCCATGAGTGAGTTGCAAATGGAATGGCAAAGTAATGTAATGGCACTAGGGTTTGGGCCAGGCTACCTGGCTCTACTTTTTCTAAAAACTTGGACATACAATTATTATTTGGAGCTATGAATCCCACAGTGACAGCATCAAATATTACACATGCCTCTACACATTCAAGTCGACACATTCAAGTTTGCATTGGAAGAACCCGCGTTTAAACCAGCAATTATGAATAATACTGCACTGCTGGAATTGAATGCTTAGCTCCAACTTTTAGACAGATCTTGCCTAAACACTGGAGAGGAATCCTCGACTCCCCCCACGCATGAGCCAGTAAAACAACAAACCTCGCATGGTGGCCGGGGTTACCGGCTCCCCACAAAGCGTCAACCATCGAGGAGAGTCGCTGCCGGTTTTATTTTTAGACGAACGAAGATCGGGTGAGAGAGAGAGAAAAAAAAAACTTGGGTTCGCTGGCAGTATTCCTGCGATTAACTGGAACCAGACACACTCACTCCAACTTGGCAGGGAAAAAAAAAATCTTAATTTCAGTCTCTTTGCATCCCCAAAGAGTGTCTGTGCAAGGGAGGTGAGGATTTCCAACACGGGTGAGAGTTGAGGAGGGAAAGCAGCATAAAGAGGCAACTGTCTGTGTGTCTCTCCCCCCCCCCCCCCTGCCCTCCCAACGCCACAGCCTCTCTGATTGATGCTCGCCCTATTTTTACATCAGCTCCATTTACAATGCAATGGTCGCTGCGAGCTCCGCCAGGGGAGACGTGGCTTCAGGCCAACAACCCTTTCTGCGGGAATTCGGGGGGTGCAGAAGAAGGCGAACAAAACGTGTAACCTTTTTTTGTTGAAAAAGGCAGTATGAAGGAGGCGAGGTTGAGAGCTGAGAGCTTCGGGCCCTCCTGCAGCAGTCAAAACCCCCCCGAGGAAGAGAGACATACACAGACAGACACACACAGAGAGACAGAACCATAACAAGCTGGGACTGTTTAACCCTTTGCCAATCCACTAATGCCACTCACCCTGGAGCTGGGTCACAGCGCCGCGTCCGCTGGTCCTTCAGACCAGGGCAGAGCAGAGCCGGGCAGGGTGTCAGTCCCCGATCACCAACAGATCCCGAGCAACTTTCTAAAAGTTAACCTCCGCCATAACTCAACGAGAAAGTTGTCGCCCGGTGACATCATCATATTCCCCCACTCTCCAGCCGCTCACTCACTCGCTCCCCTTGGCAACTGTTGTGATCACAGCTCGTTCACGTTGCACTCACTCTGGGGCTGCCAGCTCCAATGCTGGCGATTGAAAATTAAAAAGAAAAGTTCACTTGGAAAGCTATTTCGTGCGAGTTTCTGGCCGGGCGTTGCACGCTGCAGACTTGCAGCTCACACCTGCACTGATACTGACACACACACACACACACTCACTGAGATCACATCACGCAGGGTGTTAAACTTAAACAAATAAATACATAATCATGTGTGTATTGGACTTCTGGTGTTTAAGGAGGAACTGCAGATGCTGGAAAATCGAAGGTAGACAAAAGTGCTGGAGAAACTCAGCGGGTGCAGCAGCATCTATGGAGCGAAGGAAATAGGCAGCGTTTCGGGACGAAACGTTGCCTATTTCCTTCGCTCCATAGACGAAAACGCTGCCTATTTCCTTCGCTCCATAGACGCTGCTGCACCCGCTGAGTTTCTCCAGCACTTTTGTCCACCTTGTACTTCTGGTGTCGGGCTAGTGCTCAAGCCCAAGAGAGCTTATTGTCATGTGTCCCTGATAAAGACAATGACATTCTCGCCTTTGCTTCAGCACAACAGAACATAGTAGGCACTGACTACAAAACAGATCAGTGTGTAGCTCTCGGGGAAGGGATTATGGAAATGCTTTTTCATTGTGTGATTTTTTTATTTATGCATCATTAAATAGAGTAAAATGCCCTATTTTAGAAAGCACATACAGTTAAAATAATAAATCAAATCACAGAAGAAGGGCAGCTAATAAAATTAAACATATTATCAGAGTATGTGTACTGTTAAATGAATAAATTAAAAACTCCCTGTTTGTTTGCCCCAGTGTTAAAAGACTAGCGCCTTGGTGACGCCAGGCAGCTGAAACTAGATATTGGCTCTTGCAAGCCCGGAATCACAGCCACGATCAACATGTCACAGGGTGCGCTGCAAATAGCAAGTGAAATGATACCAAGGTCATTTGACGAACCCTGTCTCTCAGTGACCCGACGCAGCGTTACAAAATTAGGACGTGGTCATTCTGTGACAGGCTGACCGCCCTATAATTACAGCATTTAAACGCTGAACACACGCCCAGTGGATCCAATGGGACAGATGTACAGTCGATTTAACTGAAGTACCGGAAAAATCATGGAACAAAATTCTGGGAGAGGAAACACCTTTTAATAGACCAGTCTGCATCTGTGGATAGGACAGACAGGTACAGTCCCTACCTTTGTTCCACCGAATCTTTCCAGCACATTTAAAGCGGGGTTCACACCATGTGCTGTGAGTCAAACTCCCTACTCCTTTCTGGTGGCAAGTCAGGTTTACTGTCTATGAACAGATACAACGAGGTACAGGCACAATTAAATTCTTGCTTGCAGTAGCATCACAGGCACGTGGACTCTCACAAAACACACACACACACACACACACACACACAATTAATGCATAAATTACACATACAATTTCTAAAAGAAGGAAGACTGTGCGAACAAAAGAGACATTGCTGCAAAAACATGTGAGATATAGTTTGTGCTCACAATCACTACTCAGAGACTAAATCGTGGAAACAAAAGTTGCTTTATTTGCGAGTCTGCAGAATCGGGTGCCTCTCCAAGTTGAGACACACCAAAGTCAGGAAAGTAAAGCCCCTTTATGCACACAATTCTGCTGGCTTAACCTCCCCTTCTGGCTCTTCCCAATCAGAGCACTGAGGTGCACAGTCTATAGGTGCGTCCCCCAGTACCTCCCACATCATACATCGCATGTTCATGGTAATGAGCAGTTTCTCGACCAGAGGTGTGTAAGTAATATTCATTTATTTCATTAAGCATGCTCAGTTGCAATTGACCTGGCCTAGTTTCTTGTATTTTAATTGAAAAGCTAGTATCTGGTGATTATGGCCGCATCCCCATCCCTGTCTGCCACTATACCCTGCTATCAGTGGTGCTCAAGGACGATGCTGGTTACCTCATTCATAACGATGTCAGACTCATTGTCCGGACCTTCACAGCAGTGGGAGTTTAATCACTCTATTTCTCACAAACATAATTAGAAAGAAAAAGTCCATGGTAGCACAAGAGGTGGACCATGGAGTTGGACTAAGGGGTGCAGGTTGGTTCACGAACCTGATAGACACAAGTTATTTGGATTGGCCGACGAAATGTGTAGGAAGGAACAGCGGATGCTGGTTTACACCAAAGATAACCACAAAATGCTGGAGTAACTCAGCGGGACAGGTAGCATCTCTGGAGAGAAGGACATTTCGGGTCAAGTCTGAAGAAGGGTCTCGACCCAAAACGTCACCCATTCCTTCTATCGAGAGATGCTGCCTGTCCCGCTGAGTTACTCCAACATTTTGTGGTTATCAACTCGATCAGTGTCTCATATTCCGCTTTGGGTAGCTTACAACCCAACAGTCTGAACATTGAAATTTCTATTTTCTGATAACTAGCCAACAATTCCCTTCCACATTTTTTTCTCCCCCACCCCTCTCTTCCCTGTACCCAATTTGGATGCACACCCATTTATTTTACTAGCCCACTCCCTATCACCTGCCCCGCTCCTATTCAACCCACATCCCTCTCTCTGGCCTCACATCTCACTCCTCCCATCATTATTTCACACCCTTTTGCCCTCTTCTCATCTCTGGTCTTTGTCCACCCTTGCCTGGCTTTGTCCTACCCCCACCTCGCTTCTACCTTTATCCACCCTACCACAGTCAGTCGGAAGAAGAGTCCCGAATAGAAATGTTGTCTGTCCATGTTCTCAAGAACCTGATAGTTGTAGGAAAGTAACTGTTCCTGAACCTTGTGGTAAGGGACTTCAGGCTTCTGTTACCTTCTGACAGATGGTCCTAGCGAGAAGAAAACATGGCCTGGACAGTGAAGATACATGATGATAGATGTTGCCTTCTTGAGGCTGTTCCTCATGTAGATGATTTTGATGCAAAGGGAGGCTGATGCCACCACTCACTGCACCCTCTTGCTGTGGAGCGGCCAGCAGCTGGAGGCGGCGCTGAGATCGCCAGTGTGTGGAGCTCCGTACAGCACGGCCTGTTGGCTTGGAAGCCGCGGTCTCCGGTGAGGAGGCGGCTGTTCCTGGCACCCCAAGCCGCTGAGAGGGTCCACTGACGCCGGAGTACCATCACCCTGTGAGAACAGCCGGGAACATCGGGCCTCCGTAGCGGCGACTGCAGAGGCCTCAATAGGCCCGACCACTTAGGGTGGACATGGCGATGGGGACTTGACTTTGTGCCTTCCCCCACAGTGGGGGAATGTTTTATGTTAAATTCTTTACTGTTGTGTTTTATCTTTATTGGTGTGCTGCAGATGGCTCTGGAGGCCAGAGTGAACGCTGGCACGATTGGCTGCCGCTGCTATCTCTCCGAATTTATTGTTTTAGTGACTTTGTTTTACTATTCATGTCGTATTGCTTGTTTTGTAACTTTTGATTATTGGTTATTTTGTTGTCCTCTGTTGTTTGGTTGTTCTGCTGTCTTTTTATTATGTTGTTCTTTTGGGTTTTTTTTCCCTGTAAAGCACTATGAATTGCTGCTAGTACGAATAGTGCTATATAAATAAATTTGCCTTGCCTTGCTGTCCAGTGCAGTGGAGTTGCTATACCAGCCCATGATGCAACCGAGCCATGATACTTTCTGCAATACATCTTCTTCTTCTTCTTTCGTGTGGCGTGCACAGCCTAAAGTTGTAGGACAACTTGTTCTATTTGATCTTCCATTCGTGCACGTCGAGTTGATTGCATTAGTCGAAACAGGGCGGACCACATGAAGGTTGCAATCTTCCACCCCCTACAATACATTTGTATATTTGTTATTCAAAGACATACCAATCAGTTTAAAATTGTAAGAAAGCAGAGGCACTGGTTCACCTTCTTCATGTTTATATCTATATGCTGGGTCCAGGACAGGGCCTATGCATTGTTAATGCCCAGGAAATTGAATCTGCTAAAGGGCCTGTCCTACCAGCATCCAGCTCCATGCGGTGAGCGCGATCAAACTAGAAGCGGGGGCCGCACGGAGGTCGGGTGATCCCTGTACAGGGCCGTTCCCACCAGCATGCGCCTGCATGCGACGAGCGCGACCAAACCGGCAGCGAGGGCCGTGCGGAGGTCGGGTGAGTGGCGCAACGCGGCGCAAAGTGAGACAGGACAGAGAGTTGACCTTTCTGTCACAGGCCTCCTCCATTGTCAGAGTGAGGCCCAGCGCAAATTTGAGAAACAACACCTCATATTTCGCTTGGGTAGTTTGCACCCCAGCGGTATGAACATTTGCTTCTCCAACTTCAAGTGGCCCTTGCTTTCTCTCTTCATCCCCTCAGCCTTCCCAGTTCTCCCACCAGTCTTACTGTCTCCAACTACATTCTATCTTTGACCCGCCACCTCCCCTGACATCAGTCTAAAGAAAGGTCTCAACCCGAACTGTCACCCATTCCTTCTCTCCAGAGATGCTGCCTGACCCGCTGAGATACAATCCTCCTTTCCTTATTGCCAGATAGCTCTGAAGCCTACTCCTATCATATCCCCAACAGCTTCCCTTTCATTTTTGTTGATGTTAGGATAAGAGAAGGGGGATAGAGAATAGTCAACTGAGTGGTGGTGTTGGGAAAGGAACTGAGAAATGGGCTGTGGAAGTCAGAATAACCTGCTGAGCCATGAGCACACAGTCAAATGGTAGACACAAAATGCTGAAGTGACCCAGCGGGACAGGCAGCGTCTCCGGAGAGAAGGAATGGGTGACATTTAGGGTCGACACCCTTCTTCTGACTGAAAGTCAGGGGAAAGGGAGACACAGAGATATGGAAGGGTAAGGTGGAAAATGAGACATCTTACCTTAACCCATTCCTTTGTATCCTGTATAAAAATACAAAATGTCTGGATGTGAATATTCAATACCATTTCTAAAACACTCAAAATTCAATTGGAGTCAGAGGCAAAACTAATAATATTAGGAATGTCAGAGGGCTGCTCTAAGTTAACGACATTCCAAAGACGTTTCCTTGACTATGGCTTAATAACTGCGGAAAAATGTATACTTAAATTCTGGAAAAAGATAACAGTTCCCACAATGAAGATGTGGATCACAGAAATGACCAAGACACTACATTTAGAAACAAATAAGGCTTGTTTTGGCTGATAAATCAGACCAATTTTCCAAAATGTGGTTTCCTTTCATTGAATTTCTTCAACAATAGAATGGTTGAACACAAATTTAAAACCGATGCTTGGGATGGGTGAGCGGGATAGGGAAGGATAGGGGGATATCTCCGTTCTCTTTTTTTTTTCTCACTTTTTTGTCATAGGCATTTTTCTTCTCTCTTTTTTGTATCTTTCTTCTTTTTCTTTATTCTTAACCATTTTACTTTTTTTTCGGATTAATTTATCAGTTTATAAAATGTTAAAAATGAAGCTGTGCGAAAATGGTATCATTGTTATGCCGAATACTTTATTCTTGTACAATTGCTTCTAATAAAAAAAACATTAAAAAAGAAAAAGAAAACGAGACATCAAATGGTACATGAATCGATCAAAAATAAAGTATTATTTTTCAGTTTGCAGGTGGCATGGGCAGAATTAGCAAATATCAATAATATATGCAGCTACTTTTGAGCCTCCTTCCTGAATGGCTGCAGTCCTTCTGCTGACGATGTCCCAGGGTTTAGTCCTCTGGAGAATTTGATTTATAGCCCACTGTACACTTTGACAACCTTCTTCACTATCCGGAACTCCACCACTATTTTGTGTCATCTGCAAACTTACTAATCAACACATTCACATTCTCATCCAAGTCCTTCCAAAGAAAGGAATAACATGAGCTATCCTCCAGACTCCTGTGACTAAAATAGATGATGTTCCATTCACTGAGTTCTTCCAGCAGTTTCTTTTTTGCTCCAGATTAAGTCATTGTAGTCTCTTCTGTATTAAATATCCTTTGTCATGCATGGTTCCTTTGCTTTTGCCATCTTTGCTTTGCACCCTTCCTGGAGCATGCTGGCCCTGTACTCTTACTAACTCTCTTTTAAAACGCTCCAACTTTTCAGACTTCGTTTTAGCTGCAAACATCTGCTCCCTTGCACTGTTAAGGTCAAACTTCCTCCAGCGTAGAGCCTTAATTGGGGGACCAACCTTACCCCTTTCCAGAAATTCCTTGAAATGTTCAGAATTATGGTCACTGTTTCGAAAGTATTCCCCACCAGAACTTCCACCACATGTCCAGTTTCCAACCCCCTCTCTATTTCATTTCCTAGAAACATAGAAAATAAGTGCAGGAGGAGGCCACTCGGTACTTCGAGCCAGCACCGCCATTCATTGTGATCATGGCTGATCGTCCCCAATCAATAACCCGTGCCTGCCCTCTCCTCATATCCCTTGATTCCACTAGCCCCAAGATCTCTATCTAACTCTCTCTTAAATCCACCCAGTGATTTGGCCTCCAGTGCCCTCTGTGGCAGGGACTTCCAAAGGTAAGGTTGAGTATTGCTCGGTCCGTAAGGCAAGCATCAAGAGTGACAATGGAACCATGAAATTTTTACTTGCTGCAGCTGTACCAGCCTAGAATGCAATAACCCACAAATAAATATATAACAATCAATAGTGCAATAACTAATCAGTAATTCCAAGGAACCAGATCAAAATAGCACAAAACCAAAGTCAGTACTGCAACCATAACAAAGTGCGTAGAAGATCATAATTGCTGAAGTAGGGTTGTGGTTGGTGCTGTGCAGTGTTCAGTAGTCTAATGGTTGCTAAGAAGAAGCTGTTCTTGAACCCGGAGGTGACGGTTTTCCCGTACCTTCTTCACAATGGTAGTTGTGATATGAAAGCATAGCTAAGGCGATGCAAGTCTTTAATCATATTAGCTTCTGCTTTGAGGCAGGATCCCCCGTGGAGTCCTTTGATGGTGAGAAGGTCAGTAGCGACGATGGACCAGGCAATGTCTACATTTTTTGCAGCCATCTTCATTCCTGGGCATGTGAGTTACTGAACAAGGCCGGAACGCAACCATTCAGCATGTACACCTGTAGATGTCCAATAGTGATGTACCAAATCACTGCAATCTTCCAAAGAACTAGAGGCACCAATGAGGTTTCATTATGATTGCATCAATCTGCTGGGCCCAGCTCAGGAGTTTGAGCTGGAGTTACACGCTCAGGAGTTTGAGGCTGTTGATTTTCCCCTCCACTGTCCTGTCGATAAAGACGAGTTCATGGATCCCAGCTCTCCCCTGAAATCAGCAATCAGCTCCTTGGTCTTGCTAACATGGAGAGCATGATTGTTCTTCCGGCACCATTCAATCAGAACATCAATCTCCCTCCTGTTCTCTGACTCATTGTTATCCGCCATCCGACAGCAGTGAATGTGAAGGGCCTGTCCCACTTGCGTGTCCTTGGCGCGCAAATTAGAAACATAGAAACATAGAAATTAGGTGCAGGAGTAGGCCATTCGGCCCTTCGAGCCTGCACCGCCATTCAATATGATCATGGCTGATCATCCAACTCAGTATCCCGTACCTGCCTTCTCTCCGTACCCTCTGATCCCCTTAGCCACAAGGGCCACATCTAACTTAAATATAGCCAATGAACTGGCCTCAACTACCCTCTGTGGCAGAGAGTTCCAGAGACCCACCACTCTGTGTGAAAAAAGTCCTTCTCATCTCGGTCCTAAAGGATTTCCCCCTTATCCTTAAGCTGTGACCCCTTGTCCTGGACCTCCCCAACATCGGGAACAATCTTCCTGCATCTAGCCTGTCCAACCCCTTAAGAATTTTGTAAGTTTCTATAAGATCGCCTCTCAATCTCCTAAATTCTAGAGAGTATAAACCGAGTCTATGCAGTCTTTGTTCATAAGACAGTCCTGACATCCCAGGAATCAGTCTGGTTAACCTTCTCTGCACTCCCTCTATGGCAATAATGTCCTTCCTCAGATTTGGAGACCAGAACTGTACGCAGTACTCCAGGTGTGGTCTCACCAATACCCTATACAACTGAAGTAGAACCTCCCTGCTCCTATACGCCTATAATTATGCGACCTCGTTGTCGCGTTGAGGTGCAACGGCATCGTATGGCCGCGCAGGGCCGGTCCCATGGAGAAGCATGGGGGGTGTGGGCTCCGAAATTTTTGTAGAGAACGAAATCTTCGAGCGCCAACGGCCTGCCGCGTAACTGACGGCCAAAGTGGGACAGGCCCAAGACCCTGGCACGACGCAACGTCTCCCCTCCAAATGCAGCAGAAGCAGGCAAACGATCGCCGAACTCGGCCTGGGGCTCACGGCCGTTGCGGTCTGGATCCGCCCCCACTCCTACTCCCAGAGCGGGGCCAAGAAAATTGAAGAAAGACACAGAATGCTGGAGTAACTCAGCGGGACCGGCAGCATCTGTGGAGAGAAGCAATGGGTGATGTTTCGGGTCAAGACCCTTCTTTCAGACTGAAGAAGAGTCTCGACCCAAAACATCTGCAGAGATGCTGCCGGTCCCGCTGAGTTACTCCAGCACTTTGTGTCTATCTTCAAATGACGTCACGCGCTCCAGACGACTGTGCGGTCGAAATAAGTAGCGCGCGACCTTCGCGGGACTGTCGCGGCTTAACTCAACCACGAGGTCGCGTAATTAGCATGCCAAGGACACGTAAGTGGGACAGAGGCTTAAGAGTGGCTATGGAGCTGTATTTGGCTGCACAGTCACAGAGAAGAGCAGGAAACTGAGCTGACAGCCTTGAGGTGTTAATAGTTATTGAGGAAGATGTGTTATTGACAATTCATACGGATTGTGGTCTGCTAATGAGGAATGACCATATATTGCCTAAAACTCTCTTGAATTAATTTACCAAATTCTACCCCATCCACGCTGTCTGTGCCAAAGCAATCCAGGTCAATACTGGGAAAGTTAACAATCCTAACTACTACAACCACATTGCCAGGTGGGTCTCGACCCGAAACGTCACCTATTCCTTTTCTCCAGAGATGCTGTCTGACCCGCTGAGTTACTCCAGCTTTTTGTGTCTATCTTCGGTTTAAACCAGCATCCGCAGTTCCTTCCTACACATTGCACTGACACCTTTATGCGATTAGCCAATAAACCTGTTCCTCAAATTCCCACTGACAATTGGGAGAGCCCACAAAGTGATTGCCCCTCTCTTATTTGCCAATAGCCTCGTGGGACGACCCCTGCAGGATACCCATTCTGAGTACTTCACAGTCAGTTGTGCAACTCACCCCTTTTCTCTCGCAGTCCCCTTTGTCACGTCCTCACCCTCCACACTCCAGTCCTGCCCTTCTTTGCTGTGATTGTAATCATATTATCACTCCAAATTAGCGCAGTTGAGCCTGCCAGCCCTCCCCTGCTCTCCAATCTGCCTGCCTGCCTGCTCTGCTGACTGGACTTGCGTGATTTATCCTCTACATTTCAAACAATCTCCCTGCACGATGCGCTGCTGTTATGCTGCCAAATTAATCTCCTCTGTCCACACATGATCCACAACCCTCTATTCCCTGCATATCCATGTGCCAATCGAAAAGCCTCTTAAATGCCATTGTCATATCTGCCTCCACCACCATCCATGATAGTGCATTCCACTACTCTGCAGGATGGATCATTTTGTAACTGTGGCTGTGAGAAGAAGATTTAAGGGCCTGTCCCTCTTTCACGACCTAATTCACAACCTTTTTTACTCGAGGACATTTTTCATCATGGCTAGAAAAAACGCCCCGACCTACTTGATGCCACGAGTACCTACGACTAGCATCACGACCTACCTACGACCTACCTACGACCTTGTGACGACCATGCTGTGAGTATGAGTCAAGGGCAAACTCGGCAGAGGTCGTGAAGGTGGGACAGACCCTTTACACATTTACTTTTTACGGTGTAATTGCAACATATTTTATAATTACTGCTGGAATTGAAGTCCCACGTCTCTGCTCTTCTAGTAATACCCCTCTCTCTTGCTTCTGATTTCCTCTCCACAGTTAGTGTGAAACAGTCCCTTCGGCCCAACTTGCCCACAACACTGGAGGGGGTAGGGCAAGCACTTGTTCCAACTCTCTGTTCCAAAAATCAATACATGGTCCCTGTATTAAGGACACACCAAATATTAAACTGATAACAACAGAAACTACACTTGATCTGGGCCAATAGGCCAAGAAGCAAAAGATGGTCCTCAAAATTTATGGAACTTCACACACAACAGTTGGTGATGATCAACAGCAGAGTCATTTATAACAACCATAAACACAACATTTATAGACATCAACTTATCAGGTATGGGATTGCATGTGCTCCGATCGGTCTCAAGTTAAGTCAAGAGAGTTTGTTGTCATGTGTCCCAGATAGGACAATGACATTCTTGCTTGCTGCAGCACAACAGAGTATTGAAGGCATAAATACAGAACAGATTAGTGTGTCTATATACCATAGAATATATATAACTACACATAAATAAACTGATAAAATGCACTAAGCTGTTATCGTTCAGAGTTTGTTTGAGGTTGTGTTTGATAGCCTGATGGCTGTGGGGAAGAAGCTGTTCCTGAACCTAGATGTTGCAGATTTCAGGCTCCTGTACCTTCTACCTGATGGCAGCAGGGAGATGAGTGTGTGGCCAGGATGGTGTGGGTCCTTGATGATGCTGCCAGCCTTTTTGAGGCAGAGACTGCGATAGATCCCCTGGATGGTAGGGAGGTCAGAGCCGATGATGGACTGGGCAGTGTTTACAACTTTTTGCAGCCTTTTCCTCTCCTGGACGCCCAAGTTGCCGAAGCAAGCCACGATGCAACCGGTCAGCAAGCTCTCTACTGTGCACCTGTAGAAGTTAGAGAGAGTCCTCCTTGACAAACCGACTCTCCGTAATCTTCTCAGGAAGTAGCGGCGCTGATGTGCTTTCTTAATAATTGCATCTGTGTTCTCGGACCAGGAGAGATCTTCGGAAATATGCACGTACACGAATTTGAAGTTCTTGACCTTTTCCACCATCGACCCGTTGATATAAACGGGACCATGGGTCTCCATCCTACCCCTTCCAAAGTCCACAATCAGTTCCTTGGTTTTGCTGGTGTTGAGAGCCAGGTTATTGTGCTGGCACCATTTGGTCAATCGGTCGATCTCACTTCTATACTCTGACTCGTCCCCATCAGTGATACGTCCCACAACAGTGATGTTGTCGGCGAACTTGATGATGGAGTTCGCACTATGTCTGGCTACGCAGTCATGAGTATAGAGTGAGTACAGCAGGAGGCTGAGCACGCAGCCTTGAGGTGCTCCTGTGCTGATTGTTATCGAGGTTGACACATTTCCACCAATACGGACAGACTGTGGTCTGAGAATGAGGAAGTTGAGGATCCAATTGCAGAGGGATGCGCAGAGACCCAGATCGGAGAGTTTGGTAACCAGCTTGGTCTGCAACGTTAATAAGAAGAGCATAAGCGCAAAAACATATATACAAGAGCTAATTGTCTGCCCCTCTCTCAATCAATTAGATCAGGGATGAACATTAGCCTCCAGTTGAAATTCCTTCCCAATCTTCAAATTCCCTGACCTCTTCAGTGTCCAAACATATAACAATCTCATTCCTCCACATTCCAGGGCAAAGAATATGTACAGCCCTTCAGGATAAAAAAATCAAAGATTCATGTATTTTGCATACAAATTATAAATAATCTCACCCGTATTCTAATACGTTGGGTCCCCACTTCTAAATTTCCCTGCCAAGGGAAATAACTTTACGATACCTATCTTGACAAATCTTCTCAATATCTTATACAGTACTTTATTTCTCACGTTTACAGGCCAATCTTCTCAGTCTCTCATTAGACAACATCGCATTCCAGGAAATATTCAAATCCATACTGTTTCCAATGAAAGTATATTTTTCCTTTGATATGAAGATACCTACTTACTTATCGAGTCCACACACAAGATTAGAAGTTGTTTGGCCAGAGCTGAACACATTTCTGGGCATCTGCATACAATGTCTTGTCACTTCTTGTGCTTCTTGGTGGAAAGATTGGTGGAAACAGGGCCGCGATGTGAACGCTCTTTCCTTGACCCCGATATGAAGATTAAAGCAACACATGGGAAGCATTTATGAAAACCCTGGACACTTGCAGCATGACTTTCCAGTCCTTGTATTATAAATATCTTATAATAAATACACAATGAGCATTTGTTGCCTGATCTCACTGCAGCACCTACACATTATTGTTTTATATGTACCTGCATTCCAAGGCCCTTCGGTATACCTGAATTTCAGTCACTTATAAACAGCTTCTCATTTTTCTATTAATTTTTTCCACATTATATTTTTTGATTTTTCCACATTACATTTCACCTGTCATCTTCCTCACTATTACATTAACCAGTCTATTTTTTTTTTTGCAGACTCGGAGCCTTTCTCCTAGTTTGCTTTCCCACTAAGTTTTGTATCATCAGCAAACAAAGAAATATTATACTCTGCCCTTTCATATACGTCATTTCATAGATCATAAACAGCCGATGACCTAGAATTGATTCAGTGACATCCTGCTATAATAGAGAGCCAACATGAAAATAATCAATTTGTTCTTCGTTTCCTGCCAATAACCAATCTTTTTTCCAATTTCAATGACAATGCAATCAAAAATGGAAGTCATGGATGTGTTATGAGTAGCACTGATTATAATTTTAATTTTAGAATTGCAATTTCTGGAGGTGTTCTGTAAACCAGACTGTACGTGCTAGTATCGATGTGTAGGAATGAATTGCAATGGTGATTTACACCAAAGATAGGGCCAAAATGCTGGAGTAACTCAGCGGGCCAGGCAGCGTCTCTGGATAGAAGGAATGGGTGACGTTTCGGGATCGAGACCCTTCCTCAGACTGTCTGAAGGGTCTCGTGCTGAAACGTCCTGCTGAGTTACTCCAGCATTTTGTGTCTGTGCTAGAATCTCTGATGATCTCCTGTCATTACCTAGAGCTTCAGAAATTGATGTATTAATGTTATAGATTAATAGCAACACATGTGCATACGTCACATGCATGTTGTTGTCATTACAAAGCTTGCATGTGGTTCATTTATTTGATACATAGAAATATTCCACATCTCATTCCTTCTGAAAATTGGTTCACTTGGATACAGCGATCACATTTTCAAAGGATTATACAGAATATGTAGCACATAAACTGATCATTTGGCCCAACCAGTTCATGCTGCATTAAAGTGTGACCTCATTTTTTTCCCACCTTTTCTCTGTTAAATCTAATTCTCTATTCCCGAATCCTTTGGTGTTTGTCCAGCCTTCCTTAAAAGTATCTATACTATCCACTTGAACAACTCCCTGTAGCAGTGAGTTTAATATACCGACTGCTCCTTGGGTAAAGAAGGCTATTTTTAATTACTTGCTGAATTTCTCAATGATCATCTTATAAATGTGGCCTCAACTTATGCTCTTCACCACAAAACATATATTCCCCATGAAACATATAAGATTATTAAGGGTTTGGACATGCTCGACGCAGGAAACATGTTGCTGATGTTGAGAACCAGAACCAGGGGCCACAGTTTAAGAATAAGTGGTAAGCCATTTAGAACGGAGACGAGGAAACACTTTTTCTCACAGAGAGTGGTGAGTCTGTGGAATCCTCTGCCTCAGAGGGCGGTGGAGGCAGGTTCTCTGGATACTTTCAAGAGAGAGCTAGATAGGGCTCATGGAGATAGCGGAGTTAGGGGATATGGGGAGAAGGCAGGAACGGGGTACTGATTGTGGATGATCAGACATGATCACATTAAATGGCGGTGCTGGCTTGAAGGGCTGAATGGCCTACTCATGCACCCGTTGTCTATTGTCCAAATGGCAACATTCTGTGTTCATGACATCAAAAACATTTATAATTTAAAATGCCATTTGAATGTCATTCTTAGGCCTTTATTTTCCTCAAGGGAAGAGAGATACAATCTGTACATTTTTTCCTGATATACTTTTGCATTGCTGATAATATCCTGAGGGTTGTGGCAGATTTGCTTCCTATTATTTTACATTATACCAATGTACTCTTCCAAAATATGCCTTCCTCAGTGATTGTAACAATGAGGTCATCTTGGTTATAAGGGTCAAAGGGCTATATTTTACAGAATCTTGCTCATTGTCTTTTGAAAAAAATTCTATGACATCATAAGACTATTTGGCAATTCAATATTAGAATACAAACACTTTGTGTATTTATGGCATTGATTGTCTTTCAAGACATCCAATTGCAGACACACGTGTGAAAAACGTGCTTCCTGCCAATTATGCATGATTGGTTTGGGATGCCACAAACAGGCACTACTCATCACAGAATTGTTTAATAATTACTGCATCGATCTATTAATTTGTGTACCAACATCATTTTTGTTCCATTGCACTTTGTGGCATCTCAGTAAGAATCCATTACATTGTAGTTCATCTAACTTTTTCTGCTGGAATTATTTGCAATTAATTAGACTTACAGGCAATGGGATATATTTGTTTAGTTTTGGGGTTTGATGGATATGTCTGGATAACTCTTTTAAAGCAACAAGATGCAGCTGCAGACTATTTTCTCACTCTTTAATTGCTCATGTCAAACATGCAACGCTGCTATTTAAAATGGCTCTGGATGTAAATTATTTTCTTTTAAAATGAGCGGACAAATATTCTACATACCTGGATTAATGATCCAGAGACTGAGCTTAAATCCTTCAAAGGCAGCCATGGAATATAAAATCACAAAACCCACCAGATCATCATTGGAGATAGACAAAAGTGCTGGAGAAACTCAGTGGGTGAGGCAGCATCTATGGAGAATAGGAGACGTTTTGGGTCGAGACCCTTCTTCAGACCCGAAACGTCGCCTATTCCTCATCTCCATAAATGCTGCCTCACCCGCTGAGTTTCTCCAGCATTTTTGTCTACCTTCGATTTTTCCAGCATCTGCAGTTCTTTCTTAAACAGATCATCATTGGAACCCATTTGGTTCCCAATGCCCTTCAGGGAAGAATTCAGCCCTCCATTCTGATCTAGCTATATGTGATTCCAGTCTCGTAAATTTCCTCTGAAGTGGAAGCCACTCAATTCTACCATCACTGCTATGTTCAAAGAAAAAAGGAATCAAACTGAACAAATCACCTGGTCATGACTTAGATACCTAATTCAGGCTCGACAAAGTGCTCCTCAAAGGTATCTGGGGACTGTCTCAAAGACAAGTTGAGCAACCTTGTCATATATTCATGTCTCATGCCAGATTCCTTTATCAAAATACCCAGATGCACCTCTCTTGCTGGATGGTGCCACCATAGACTTACAGGGGAGAGGGAGTAGTCTTTGGAGTCCTCTGCATCGACTGCAGACTATACAAAGTACTGAATGTACTCTGGGTGGGGGGCTTCAATGTCCATCACAACCAATGGTTGATTTCCACAAATGGAATGAGACGAACCATGAAGAACATAAGTGAGTGCCAGAATAGGTTTGTAGCAAATGGTGAGTTAATACCTGGAGGTATAAACTGCAGTCCGCCCGTTGAATTCAACCTGGTGGTCAGGTCGGACGCGTGGGGCAGGGTGGATCTCCCTCTCACTAGGGCAGTGGGCAGGTGCTATAGACCTGCACGGGAAGGTAGATGCTCCCACCCCAAAGAGTTTCGGGCAGATGGGGCTCGTCAGCCTGGGAAGGCCGTCCATCTAGGAGAGGAAAAACTCGGATTTAAAACGTCCACTGCCCTGTGGCCATATCCAGTCATGGAAAAGGCTCCAGGAGTAAACCTCAAGAAAATCCGGAGTCGGAGCCCCTCAGGTAGTTTGTCGTTGTCTACAACCTCGCTCTGGCAGCTCCTGCGACGGCGCTGGTGCCAAACTGTAACGGCCCTGCTGTTCCTTTGGATCGATTAGCGACGTGGAGAGGGGGGACGTGCTGCGTGGGCAACAGCCTGTCCTCCATATGACATCGATCGCCCAGGCTTGCATCGGACCAGGATGCATCACCCATGGTCAGTCACGACTGAGAGGGGCCTACTACTACTAAACCTATTAGATGTCATCCACAGTAGTTTATTTCCGACAGATGTAGATGTCCTTGACAGCGCTGAGAGAAGTGACCATACAATTCTTGCAGCGTGTTTTGTGGCACTACAATTGTGCTAAGTGGGATAGACTCAGAACACGTTGGACAGCTCAAAATTGGGCATCCATGAGAGACTGTGGATCATTAATAGTGTAGCTAAATTGCACTCAACATCTTCAATCCCATGGTTTAGCATCTTCTGCTCATTCTAGCATTACCATCACACCAACGTGTCAATCGTGGAACAATATGGAGTGCAGAACGGTATGTGGAAGGCCAGTTCTACGAATAATAAGGTGCCAGACAGATAAAGTGTTTTTGCTGGTCGTCTTCATCATAGACCGCATGTACACTAAATAGCTAAAGCAGAAAGCAATGGCCATCTAAGTGATCTCACAATCTACAGATCAGATTAAGCCTCAACAGTCATATTGCATCTAATTGTGAACCGTGGTGGATAATTCATAATCATAATCGTAATTTATTAGCCAAGTATATTTTGCAACATACGAGGAATTTGGTTTGCCATCCAGTCAGGACAAAAAAGCGACAAGACACACAACTACATAAAAATTGATATAAACATCCACCACAGCGGCTCTTCCACATTCCCCACTGTGATGGAAGGCAATAACGTCTTACCTTCTTTCCACCGTTCCTCCCGTGGTCGGGGGAGTCGAACCATCTCTAGCCGGCGATCCGGCGATCCAGCTCCCGCGTCGGGGCAGTCTAAGCTTCCACATCGGGGCGGTCAAACCCCTGTGGCTTGGAGTTCCTGGAATCGGTCGCTAACCAAGGTCAGCGAGCTTCACGATGTTAAAGTCCGCAGCTCCCGCGGGTTGGAGCACCGAGGGCCGAACCCTGGCATAGGGATCACCCGCTCCGAGATGTTAAAATCTACAGGCTCCACAGTTTTGGAGCTAGCAGGAGGAAGAGGCTCCTAAAGTATTCCCTTCCCCTTGATAGGCAGCACCCAGCATGTGAGTGCCATACAGAATGCTAAAGCATTCGATGGTGGTTCAGCCAGAAGTGCTGAATAGTCAATCCAATTTGGCTTCCCCCTGAGATCACTTCCATCACAGAAGCCAATTTAGTTCAGAGATAAAGCATGGAAACAGGCCCTTCGGCCCACCAAGTCCATGCCGACCAGCGATTGTGCCTAGACTAGTTCTATCCTACACTAGGGAGAGTTTACAGAAGCCAATTGACTTAGAAAACTGCACACCTTTGGAAGGTGGGAGGAAACCAGAGCACCCGCAGAAAACCCACGTGGTCCCTGGCGCGGTAAGGCTGCAACTCTACCACTGCGCCACTGTGTCACCCAGTCTTCAGCCACTTTGCTTTGTGTTATCAAGAAATGGTTGAGAACACTGGATATACCAACTGATGGAAATGCATGATTGGACCACACATGTAGCCCTGTACCTCTGTTCCAATATAATTTCAGCACTGGCATTTACACGACAATATTTAAATTTGCCCAGGTATATCTTGTCCACAAAAAAAGAACAAATTTAATCCAACTAATCATTGCCCGATCAGCCAATCATGAACAAAGTGATGGAAGCAGTCATCAAGGGTTTCATCACTAATAACCTCATCACATAGTTTGGGTTACCTCAAAAATATTTCACCCAAACGTGAACCTAAGAATTGAATTCTAAAGGCAAAGTGAAGGTGACTGCACTTTACATCAAAGCAGCATTTGATCAACTTCTCCTGGAACAACCATATTGAAGCAACAAACAAGGAAACACACCAATGCCTCTACTTCCTGAGAAGGCTTAGGAAGTTTGGCGTGTCCCCTCCAACTCACACCAACTTCCACAGATGCGCCGTAGAAAGCATTCTATCGGGATGCATCACGGCTTGGTTTGGGAACAGCTCCATTCCAAGACCGCAAGAAATTGCAGCGAATTGTGGACGCAGCCCGGATCATCACACAAACCAACCTCCCTTCTATTGACTCCATTTATACAATAGGCTGCCCCGGCAAGGACCAGTCGCACCCTTGCCACTCTCTCTTCTCCCCTCCATCAGCCAAAAGGCAAAGTGTGAAAATGCACACCTCCAGATTCAGGGACAGTTTCTTCCCAGCAAGCAACTGAATCATCCTAGCACAACCTGAGACCAGTATTGAACTACCATCTACCCCTTTGGTGACCCTTGGACTACCCTTAATTGGACTTAGCTGGTTTGACCTTGCACTAAACGTTATTCCCTTATCATGTATCTACACACTGTAAATGGATTGATTGTAATCATGTATTGTCTTTCTGCTGACTGGTTAGCACGCAATAAAAAGCCTCGGTACACGTGACAATAAACTAAACTGAAGTGAACCAAGTATGCCATCAAGGTTCCCTAGTAAAATTGAAATCTTTAGCAATCAAAGGGAAAACAATCCAGTGGCTGGAGTCATTCCTCACACAGAGGATTGTTGAGGTTGTCAGAGAATCAACTATTCCAGGACTGCAGTAGGGGTGTCCTAGATCCAACTATCTGCAGCTGCTTCATCACTAAGGTCAATAAGTGGGGATGTTCTTGTAGCTGATATTATATAATGTTCAATTCCATTAACAACTGCTTTGCAAATGAAGCAGTCCAAACACTTCCTGCAGCAAGACCTGGAGAATATTCAACCACGGACTGATAAGAGGCAACACCTATGTCCGGCTCCTATTCATCGGCTACAGATAGCTCTGCTTTCATTATCATTATCCCAACCAAGCTCATCTCCACTCTGGTGGAACTTGGAATCAGCACCTCCCCCTGCAACTGGATGCTTCACTCCCTGACCATCAGACCCCAATCAGTGAGGATGAGTGGCAAATTATCCGCTACACTATGTTGTAATATTCTTGTAAATTCAATGACAACAATGGCAGATATGAGGCTAGTGTTGCTCTCAACACTCTTGCCTCATAAGGATACATTCTCAGCCTCCTTGCTACACTCCTTATACACTCACGACTGTGCAGACAAATACCAATCCAACTCAATCTACAGATTCGCAGATGACACCACCCTGGTGGGCCGGGTATCAAACAAGAGGACATGACTTTAGAATTAAGGGACAGAGGTTTAGGGGTAACATGAGGGGGAACTTCTTTACTCAGAGAGTGGTAGCGGTGTGGAATGAGCTTCCAGTGGAAGTGGTGGCGGCAGGTTCGTTGGTATCATTTAAAAATAAATTGGATAGGCATATGGATGAGAAGGGTATGGAGGATTATGGTATGAGTGCAGGCAGGTGGGACTAAGGGAAAAAGGTTGTTCGGCACGGACTTGAAGGGCCGAGATGGCCTGTTTCCGTGCTGTAATTGTTATATGGTTATATGGTTATATGGTATCGAATAATGACGAGACAGAGTCCAGAGAAAAGATGGAGAACCTTGTACCTTGGTACCGAAACAACAACCTCTCTCCCAATGTCAGCAGTGCAAAGGAGATTGTGATTGACCTCAGGAGATGAAGCAATACAAGTACCCTGGTATATATTAATGAGCCTAAGTAGGAATGGTTGAAAGCTTCACGTTCCCATGAATAAATATCACAAGCAATTTGTCCTGGAGCCACAGAAACGCTCTGGCCAAGAAAGCACACCAGGGCCTCTACTTCCTTAAAAGGCTTAGCAAGTTCAGCAGGTCCCCAACAAGCTTCACCAACCTCTACAAATGTGCCGTAGAAAACATTTTACCAGGATGATTGCAGCCTGGTTTGGGAACAGCTTCGTCCAAGACAGGAAGAAATTGCAGAGAATTGTGGAGCAGCCCAGACCATCTCACAAACCAACCTCCCTTCTATTGTCTACATCTACACTTCATGCTGCCTCAGCAAGGACGGCCAGCATTATTAAGGATCAGTGTCTTCCCAGTCACTCCCTCTTCTCCCCTTTCCCATCACGTAAGAGGACAGAAGTTGAAAACGCATACCTCCAGATTCAGGTGCAGTTTCTTCCCATTTGTTATGAGGCAACTGAACAGTCCTCTCATCAGCTACGTGGTCCTGACCTCCCACCTTTCTCATTCGAGTCCTTTGAACTATTTTTAATCAGACATTATTGCACTTCAATGTTATATCTATATAATTAAAAGTCTCATCTTGATCACTTCCTGTCTGCACTGTATATTGATTTTAGAAAAAACACTACCATATATAGCGCTATGATTTTTGGCCATCTTACTCACAGTCCTCCTCCGCTGAGAAGCCCTGAGGATTTTTCCCATCGATTAAAAAAAAAGTTATGAGTGTTTAAAAAACCTTGAGATCCTCTCGCCAGTTAATCACCGTGAAGAAGGTAACGCCCTTCCGGGGGTGGGGGGGGGGGGGGGGGTGGGACATGCCTATAAAACCCCAGATGCCTGGATGTGACTCAGTCACTCTGCAATATCACGAGGGAGAGGCCAAGATTCTAAGCTGTGAATCAACTCAACTGTGAATCTGCAATGTATTTGCAATAAATGATTTGTTAGCCCTTAATGACAACGCCATGAGTTGTTTGGCCTGCTGCCCTGCCTGTGCTTGAAACTACAATGTTTTATTAGGTCTGATTGGTTCAAAAGTCCCGCTCATTTGTGACTTCCACTTAATGGACAGGTCGCACAGATTGCAAAATTTTCGGTGAGTGCAGAGGTCGCGCTGATTGCGTAATTTCCGGTAAGTGCAGAGGTCACGCTGAATGCGGAAGTGCCGCTGACTGCGGAAGCCCCAAAGTGGAGAGGCCGCGCTCAGCCGTATTCAAGAAAGTTTACTAAATTGAGTCCTGTATTCGCCGGGACATCCCATACATTGGCCTATGTAGCTACTCTGCCTGCAACTGTCTCTCCTTATCACCCCTTTTTTGTTTTTAGTGTCTTAAATGATTTTTGTTTTGAAGGTCTAGTCTTTTGTGTGGGGGGTGGGGAAGAAAGGGGAAACTATATTTCTTGGTCCCGACCTCATCGGAGTTGCGGCTTTCCTCCGAGTCGCATCTTCACCCCTTCCTCGCTGTCTACCAACGGGCCTGGAGCGGCGTTTCCTGCCGGACAGGCCAGAACTGCAGCCTTGGCGTCGGCACAGCGCTGAAGCACCATCGCGGAATGGGCGTTGCCTTACCCGGGTCGCCGTGCGGTAAGCTCCGGAGGTTGCTGTGACCGGCGACTCCAACATCGCAGAGCTGTCGTTGCGGAACATCCAGCTGCGGGCGGTGTTGATTTTAAACACCGTGGAGCCTGGGATCTATCGCCGAGATTGCCAGTGTCGGAGCTCCGACCAGCGCGGCCTGTGGACTTCGGGAGCCGTGGTCTCCGGAGAGGAAGCGGCCGTTCCAGACGCTCCAAGCGGCTGAGAGTGTTCTCCCGACACCGGAGCTCCATCATCCAGCGAGAGGGCCTGAACATCGGGCCACCGTTGCGGTGACTGCAGAGGCCTCAATAGGCCCGGCCACGGATGAACAAGAGGGAGAGGACTGGACTTTGTTGCCTTCGCTCACAGTGGAAACCATTGGGGGGGGATGTTTTTATGTTTTATGTTAAATTCTTCAATGTTGTGTTTTATTTTTATTGGTGTGCT